>JANFAB010000019.1:0-600000 GCA_024613165.1 Pisolithus albus | reverse complement strand
CACTGGGGAGCGCCCGCTCCAGACTTGCACTTTATGGCCCACGGCTCGCAAACGCCCTCCATGGGACTGACTCAATCCCATGAGTCATGCCTGGCCACGAGGTGGAAGGTAACCTAGACACATTTCACAGCTGGGGCCACGCTGTCATGCCCGCGCGAACTGCGACAAGGTACTCCAACCTGCGTTCATAAGTGGCTCGTCGTAAAACACCTTCCGTCTCCGTGCTCCCTCGCCGGATGCTAAAGTCAACGGCGGCGTCACTTACCCATTACTGTAGGTGGGTGTCATACAGGTAACTGAATGATACGAAGAACGACTTCTTGTGCGGTGACCGGAGGTCTTTGAGTACAAATGACTTTGAGTGAATATTGGTAGTGATATTTACGTGAGAGAAACGTGAAAACTACTTTTCAACGTTCAACGCTCCTTGTCGAGGCAACAACCATCATGGCAGTTGCAGCAGAACGGGTGTCGTTGGACCTGACCCATGTCGTTTGTAAGCCATATATCAAGATCCCTTGTCTAGTACTGCTTACCGGCTATCCCGTTCCAGACGACGTGTCCTCGCGTACTTCGTTCGTGCTTGCACTGCTCACACTCAGTCCCATTCTTCTTATGGTGGGAGCGTAACCTTCCGTTCCGACTCTGGGCAGTCTTGACGTCGAATTGTCAGCCAGCCTACGCCGTTCTTGCCGTCCAGACACGCGAGCTCACAATCATCAACATGTGGGCGGGCCAGTTCTTTTCGGAGGGATTGAACATCGTCCTAAAGCGTACATTCAAAGAAGAGCGCCCCCCAGGTGGGTGCCCCGGCGGGACGATGCCACTCGCACATATTGATACCAGAAGCAGACAGTAAGTTACACCTCGATGGGTACGGATTTCCATCATCGCACAGCCAGTACATGGGCTATTTCGGCGCATTTTTAATCTGCCACCTGTATTTCCGCCACCGGTTTGCATCCACGGGTAATGCTCTGCTAGACCTATCATTCCGGCTTCTTGTCTATGCAGGGATCACGTCCTGGGTGGCCCTCGTCGCATATTCGAGGTTATTTCGTCCCCTCACTTCCGGTCGAGCTTGTTCTCAGAATTACGTCTTAGATTGAACTTGCTTTACCACACACCTCATCAGGTTGCTTGGGGACTAGCCATTGGCGCGCTCGTCGGCACTATCCATTATATCGTCACAGAACATTTACCATACAGGCGACCACTCTCGGTGTTTGGTCGAGTTCGTGCTGCCGTCCTCAAACATCCCTTTACGAACTGGATACAGGTCCGAGACGGCTGGGCAATCTGGCCGGATGGAGGAAGAGAAATAGAGTGGCAGCACTGGAAAGACGTGTATCAGGAACGCCAAGCTAGCTTCCATCTGAAGCGCACAAACTGAGGGAACTTCCCCTATTTGGGTACAAAGCTGTATGGTAACACGGTCATTTATCTGGTCTCGTTCGTTTCTTGGGAGACCAGCAGTCTAAGTTGAGTCCCTGTTGTTCCGTAACGTGTGCTCAAAGGTGCTAGCACCACCGCTTTGTGTTTGCAAACCAGTCCTAGCGACCGGTGAGCCCTGCGTCTTCTTTCACCGGAGGCCAACACAATCATCCCGCGTCACATCAAACCATCCGGGAGGACTTGACGACCTGACTGGATGAAGGGAAATTATCCAAGTAGGGCCGCTATGAACACGTCGATAAGTAATTCCATGCTATCTTTCGAATCAGAGGTGCACGAGTGGGTCAATTAGACTTGCACAATGCTTCTCTTCGTTCTTGTGCACGCGATCACCCCGGACGAGTCCCGCTTCCCCCAACGCTGGGTCGAGTGGATAGCGGTGACTCTGCGTTGCGCTTGCGGATCAAGAATGTATCGCTTCTTCATCTCTCCTTGCCCCACGACAAACATAATCGCCACGCCTCGCAGAGCGGGGGACGACGAACACCTTTTTACTCTCTTCAATGACATCAGGGTAGCGACCTGACTGTAACCTATACCGACTCCGTCCACACGAGCTCTGCTCGAGTCAACTTCGAGAGGCAAAAGACGAGGCAGACGCCTTGCTGAACGAGGTACGCAGTCTCGATACAGAGCACATGGATAACCGTCCAGAGTCTGTCGGTATATGCGGACGTGCGGGATGAAATCGAATACCAAATTTGTCACGAAAGAATATAGCAAGAAGACTGTTGGTGACCCATCCATTCGATGGTCCTTTCGGTGTGAGTTATTCTAGTGAAGACAGCTTATCAAATGCGAAGATGTTCTGCTAGCTAGCTACCGTGGTCAAGGCATCTCAGCCAAATGATGTACGGTTGGCTAGTTCCCAGAATGAACGAACGATATGTCGCCGTGTTCACGTTCTCTGGGGGCGAACGCGTTCTCCTCTAGAGATTCGTTGAAGTGGCGATACTTGAAAACATGTGACGACCTTGTTGCCTAACATACGCTTATTCTTATTTCCGGAATAAACTGATGTCATGGAAGCCTTCCGTGGTGTCGACACAAGCACACTTCCGTGCCGAGAGAGAGAGAAGGTAAAGGTCAATCACATGGAATGGAGACTATTCTCAGAGGGAATTGTGATGTTGATATCCGTTCCCCCTTCAGTTGTGGATTATGTAACAGCCCCTGTAAACATATATAGTGACACAACGCGGCGAGCAGAATTTAAACTGGGTGTATATGTAGTGGGAAATGTGAATAGGAAATTCGAAGTTTAATCTGACATCTTTGCATTGGCACCATTTGAAGTATCGTCAGTGGAAAAAATGTTGGTGACAATTTCATACGTTCGCAGTCGTGTTGCTTGTGTGTGAATGTTGTCCCAAATGGGAAGTATTGGGATCGAAAGTACAGTCGTCGAAACTTCATATATTGACAGACAATAAAAACAGAGCCCATATCTGAAGTAGAAATTTATCTATGAAATGTAGTGCTAAACTTCACGTACTATGCGGATTTACATGAAGTTTACTACTACATTTTGTACATAAATTTCTACTTCAGATATGGGCTCTGTTTTTATTGTCTGTCAATATATGAAGTTTCGACGACTGTACTTTCGATCCCAATACTTCCCATTTGGGACAACATTCACACACAAGCAACACGACTGCGAACGTATGAAATTGTCACCAACATTTTTTCCACTGACGATACTTCAAATGGTGCCAATGCAAAGATGTCAGATTAAATTTCGAATTTCCTACATCAGGAAAAAAAGGAAGTGCTATGTAGCACTATGTAGCCGACATTGCATCTGTAGTAACTGTAGTCTTCCCTCCCTTATGTAGTACTACATAGCAGCCTGTACACACACCACCATACTACATTGTACTATGTAGTAAGCCACAGGTGTTTCGCCACTTCTTTCATCACACTATATAGCGAGTGGTAGCCAGTGTAGGCATCAAAATTGTGTAATTCAAATGGTAACAAATACATTGCATGTATCGACAGGCTACACATAGTGGTGGGGCAGGAAATACCACACACGGCATCAGCAGTGAATTACTGCTGGGGTAGAAGCTGATACCGTAGCATCAGATACAGTCATACCTGTCGCTGTGTGCCATGGCAGCCCTTCACACGTGTTCCATAACCCCCCTCGGTCATACACTGCCGGGAGCCGAGTTTGTCATTCCGTGACCTTGTGCGTAGGGCGGGTCTAATGAAGATGCAATGGCATCTCGGATGATGAAGGCGATGTCACCGGAGTGCAAATAGTAGCCAATCGGACGGGCACACTCACATCGTGTATGTCAAGATTTGTCATGACGCCAAACATGGAGGCAGACGCACTGGTGTGTGACTCCGGGATGACAACAGTGCCTGACTCTCTCCACCGAGGCGTGGTCATGGCAGCTGCACGTAGACCAGCTTTGTACCATCGCAGCATGACCAACACAGCCGAAGGTATTGCGACCTACAATTCATGTTCAGATGCGGTTAAATGGCCAAGCCGTTTGATGGGCTAGTATGGGAAAAAGAAAAAAGAACCTTAAGTCGACGGCCTCTGGCTGGTAGTTGCAGTGCTGGAAAGCAGGGTTGACCAGTTGAAGGGCAGGGTCTGCGGAGGCCACCTGCCAAGTGATCATGACAGTTCTGCGGGTCGTAGCATCAGTCAGGGCACTAATGGTGAGTGCAGAAACAAAAGGAAGAGTAAGAACAACGGTGCTCGAAGCAGGTCAATAAAAAGTCTCTGGTGGGGGCAATCAGTGGTAGTACACTGGAACAAGCAACACTCACCTTATGCTCTCCGACTCGAAGCCGTTGTTGCGGCTAGAGGGAGGAGATGGGGGAAAAGCGAAGAACAAGGCATTGGCCGCCCACGAAGGTTCAACTTCCCATGTGACTGTGACTGTGATGCTGTCAGTTAGACTTAGGGCAGGACTTGGTTGACTTCATGCGAGAAATTTGCAGGGGGCAGTGTCGTGAGAATTGCTTGATAAGGCAAAGCCCATTGACTTTAGTGTGAGAAACACAGCCACTGAAAATTTTCCGGAATAAACCGAATTGAATGTATCCCGGATCACAAAAATGTCACAACTACAGTAGCTCGTCAGGAACGCCCACGGCACTCTGTAGATGATGTAGTATACAGTAGTAAATCACAGTGTGATGGTTACAACAGTTTACGACATAGTACATTAGAGACTATGTAATCTGGCTACGTACTACAGCGGATTTCATTTTTTACAGATGTATTCACATTTCCCACTACATATACACCCAGTTTAAATTCTGCTTGCCGCGTTGTGTGAGTCTCAAAGTTGGAGGAGGTTCGCATGTTTGTCGGGTGTTTGTCGGCTGTAGACAGTGAGTTTCGGCCGAGGTTGCTGACCTATGGCAAAGTTTAAACTCAGACCGTACTTGCCTCCGACTGCCTCCGACTGCCTCCGTCGTCGTCTGCAATGGACTCAGCAGGTGGATTGCCCGCATCTGCCGTCTCGCGATCCATTGGATCAGCGGCCAAATCCTCAAAACCAGCAGTTCCCCGAGTCTTATGGGAAAAGGCACATGCTAGCCGGACTGTTGAGAGATGAACGAGTAAGAAAGCTTCTATTTGATAGAAGGTGATGGTAGAAACAAGTTCGGAGTTAGGTATAAACAGTTGAACCATACGGAAAATATTATGTAAGATATTACCGGTGCAAACAAAGACAGGTCAGGGGACCATGTCACAACACGCCCCCTCAACGGTGAATATCTCAACTAGAAAAAATACCCATACCCATAGAAAACCGAATATGTTTCTCCCTAGAGAGTCCCTTAGTAAGGATATCCGCTACTTGCTCATTGGTAGACAAGTAGGTCACAGAAACATCACCCGACTCGATCTTCTCTCGAATGAAGTGATGGCGAATGGAAATATGTTTCGTACGATCATGAAACATAGCATTACTTGCAAGGGAGATTGCAGATTGATTATCCACACGAAGAGAGATAGGATCCTTCCGTGTGACCGAGTCAATTTCTCCGAGCAAAGTGCAGATCCAAACGGCCTCTTTTGCAGTGGCAGAGATGGCCATGTACTCAGCTTCAGTACTCGAAAGAGCTACTGAAGATTGCTTCTTCGAAGACCAACTTACTGCACCACCACAAAGAGTGAATACGTAGCCAGTAATAGAGCGGCGATCATTAATGTCGGCCGCCCAGTCCGCATCTACATACCCAATAGGGGTAGTCTCAGATGCAGTGGTATACCTGAGACGAAAGTCTACAGTACCACGAAGGTATCAATAGACCCGTTTAAGGGCTATCATATGTTTTTCGCCTGGAGCAGCAGCATGTCTACTCAAGGCACCCACTGCGAAGGCAATGTCGGGACGAGTAGCTAGCATAGCATACATCAGCACCCCAAGAGCACTCTGATACTGTTTGAGATCAGACTCTGGTTTATCTAGTTTCTCGAGCTTAAGACTCTGCTCGATCGGAGTACCCACTGAACGTCCATCCTGCATGCCGAAGCGCTGCAGAATGGTCTCGATGTACCGTTTCTGCGAGAGCTCGATAAAGCCCTTATCACAGTCCCGGATAATCTCCATCCCCAGAACCCAGTGAGCCTCTCCGAGATCTGAGAGTTCATACTCTGCCGAGAGCTGAGCTTTGAGTCGCTCGATAGCCTCTCGACTCCTCGACAAGATCAACTTGTCATCTACATAGACAGCCACAATAATTAGGACACCGTCCTCTACCTTGTAGAACAGGCTGTGGTCAGCCTCACTCCGAGTGAACCCGAGAGATTCAAAAACCTCTCTAAGACGAGTGTACCAAGCCTTCGGGGCTTGCTTCAGTCCATAGAGAGCTCGGTGCAGCCTCCAGACAATGTCTGGCGAGTCCCGGAAGCCAGGGGGTGGTTGTAGATAGATCTCCTCGTCGAGCCTGCCATTGAGAAACGCAGACTTGACATCCATTTGATGCAACTCAAGATCATACTTCGCAGCGAGTGCTAGTAAGATTCGAATGGTAGTAAATTTCGCCACAGGGGCAAAAGTATCAGTATAATCCACCCCGTGCACCTGGGTGAATCCCTTCACAACAAGACGAGCTTTGTACTTCTCTATCTCGCCTGTTGGTCCCCTCTTAATTTTGTATACCCACTTCGAATCTATGACTTTTCTACCACGAGGACGGTCAACGGCCTCGTACAACTCCAGCCTCTCGAACATCGAGAGCTCCTCGGCCATCGCTGAGTACCAGCGATCGCCATCCGTGCGGCTAACAGCCTCCTCGAAGGTTGTTGGCTCGTAGTCGCACGCAGAGCTTGCTTTGTAAGCTTGGTGTTGTGGCTCACTCGTGTCACTGTCACAGCGTGACGTGTTTGACTCGCTCGCAGTCGCATCTCCCCCCACACCACTACTACCTCGTTGCTGCTCGTTGTCGGGCCTCTCGTCGACCTTCCTTTGCATCAAGGTGCCCCTCTGGTAAGCATTGACAAAGTATCTTGGGTCATCATCGCTAATTGGTGGCTTTTTAGCCCTGGATGACCTCCTTACAGCCAGTGTGGGCACTGGCTGTGGATAAGGAACCGGCGGGCCTCGCGACGCCGCAGTGCGTCGTGAGGACATTCTAGGGACCCCCTGTGATGTTCCTGGGTCCTTCCCAGTGGTTTCCTCCTTCAGAGTTGGCGCATTTTGCCCAACTTTGTCATTCCCTGCTCCAGTGGCTTCCTCAACTGATTCCTCGAGATCGGGACCAGTTGTCGCAACGCTTAAGGTCTCGGCAGCTTCGGGCTGCCCAGGAGTACCTGCCGTCCAAATTTCAGCTTGATCCGACGAGAACTCAGCTCCGTCTGAGTCGTTCTTCGCCTCCTGCTCTTCTGGTGGCACCTGCCCTCCTAACGGGTTTCCCTGTCCCTCTGGTTGTTTCGTTGTAGGGAGAGTAATCTCCCTAGTAGGTGATTTCCATTATTTCATTGTTTCTACTTTAGTTTTTTTGTTTTTATCTTTACTTTACCTTTTTTTTACTTAGTATTTGGACGAGTTTGGCTTATGTAAGCCAGACTCGCACTTAGAGTCACTGTACATACTTAGAATAATAACAGCCGCTTTACCAGAGACGAAAGTAAGACGGAAATCGAAGGCCGGAGCCTTCAAATTATTATTCCTCCCTTATCAGACAGCCGAAAGACGTTATCTCGACTTTGTTTGGGTTTCAGGGCGCGTTTCTAGCCTTTTCCCTGCTCTCTTTGACTCTCTACCAAGCACCTCAAGCCCCCTTGGGTCGAACTGACCCAATTCTCAACCCAGGGAGACTACAGGTAGATCCCCAGGCCTCCCATCTCTCAACCTTTCATCTGGAGCCCACCGCGAGGGGGCTGTGTTGCTTGGTAACCCCCTTCCCCTCCTACCCTTGACTTCGCACACGCGATATCTCGAGATCCGACGCGTCCACCCTCTCGCTTTTCGGGAATCGCATTCTACTCGACTCAGGCTCTCTGGAGGTATATTTTGTGTCCCTATAGCCTCAGTGGTTCCGGAGATATCACGCATTTTGTGGAGAAAGGCTCTGTAGGACAGATTTTGGCATAACGGGGGATTGGGTGCGCCAATTCTCTCATTTCTTCGATCTCCCAGCGCCCCCAGACTCCCTCTACGACGTCCCCGAGTTTCGTGGTGCTCGGCCTAGCGATTGTCCAGCAACGCGCTACTGTTCCCCCACCCTCCCAGCTACACACGCGTTTTCTCGAGAACCGTCGCGCGTCTCCTCTCGCAAACTTCAGGTATAGTAGAGCCTGTCGAGAGCTTCCGGAAGGTGCCTTTTTCGTCGCGTCTACATCACTACTTCTGGAGATATCGCGATTTTCGTGCTAAAAGGTGGTATTGGACCATTTCGCAAATATCTCAGGACTGGGTGATCGGTTTCTCGTATTTCCTCGTTCTCCCACTTCCTGTAGGTCCCTGCCACCAGGCCCCGAAGTCTCGTACCGTTTCGCCCATCGGTTCTCCTCCGACGCACTGCCATCCTCCCCCCTTGCCACAGCTGAGCTCCCTGGCCCCACCCCTTGCGTTTTCGAGCCGTAGGAATCCCTTCCCCACCCCTTACAGTCGATTTAAGCCACTTTTGAGACCTCCCCAGTCGCTTCGAGATCCCAGACGTTCGAGACCCTTTTGAGACCCCCAGACGAACTTCGAGCCCTTTCGAGACGCTTTCGAGACATAGACGCTGCTTTAGACGCACCCGCATTCGTTCTTAGACGTATCGAGACAAATATCATTGGTTTTTCTTGCGCATTTTTGCAGTCGAGCGAGGCTGCCAGGTTAAGTCGAGGCTTCGAGTCGCACACGGCGACTAATTTCATCTTCTCTTCGTCTCAGTGGTCGTAACCACTTCACTACGTGTATACAGGACCCTCCCTGCTCGTTTCGTGTACAGGCTCCACCCCCCATAGACGTTCGAGGTTGCATCGAGGCGACCCCATCCCTCGTTTACCCCTTCGAGATCGACTACAGACATTCGAGGCTTGCGCTCGCCCTCGATAATACTACCAACAGTTGTTTAGACTGAAATATATTCGTTCAAGCTTCGTAAATACCATTCGTGATGAAAGCAGCTCACAGACAGTCTCGAGCCCCAGTCGAGCCCCACCTCAAGTTCTCGGGGCAGGCACAGGACCTGCCAGGCTATCTCGAGGACGTAGCAGAACATGGTAAGGCCCAGGGGATAACAGACGCCCTGTCCCTTGGCCAGATGGCGATCGATGGAGCCCCTCCTCGTGTTGGGAGGCTCTGGACCTACCTTGTGGCAAGTGCCTCGATCCTCGAGGGATTGGATTGGGGCTACTTCAAGACCCTCGTAACCCTTCAGTACCCCGAGGTCGAGCCAATCGAGGATGTTCGCGACTACTGTGACGAGTTCCATGCCTTCCTTGAAGAGAGTCGTCGCAGCAAGCTGAGCTCGGTCCCAGCCTTAGGGGACTACCTTCGTCAGTTCCAGGTACTGTTCTTGGCCATGGTGACTCGGAATGCCCTCGAGTTGAGCCACCGAGCCCAGCTCTTCCTTCGAGGCCTCCCACCCCACATCGAGCTCGAAGTCTCGAGGAGGCTTGCTTCGAGGTACCCTCTCCTTATGTCAGGCCACCTATGGCCTATCGAGGTCATCGTTTGCATTACAAAGGAGGTCATCGAGGACCGGGTAGGCCACTTACCCCCTTGTCTAGCTTCGAAGAAGCCCTCATCCAGTCTCGAGCCACCCAAGGAACCCCCTCACCATTCGCACTCGCCCTCGATCAGTTACAGGCCAGATGCCCCTGTGGAGTATTCTCGGTCTCTTTCTAGAAGATGCTCCCAGGGAAGCTCGAGCTCGAAGTCCCCTTCACATCCCCCCTTCGAGGCAGACCCTCAAACTTCGAAGAACACCCCCCACCCCTCCGAGCTCGCTTCGAGCAGCTCATCTCCCCTTCGAGCCACTAATGCAGGCTCGAGGCACCCTGCTCCTCCAGGTTGGAGTGCCTCGTGTGAGCAGGCCAGTGACTCGCCTTCGAACTCACTTCGCAGCTTGAGAGAGGTTCAGCAGTCGCACATGCACAGAGTAGGTGGTTTAGAGCACTCGAAGGTTTGTCCTCCTCGTCTCGAAACTGCTTCGAGCAAGCCTCATGACGTTGGCTCAACTTTGACTCGCCCCCTTCGACCTCGTGAGCCCTCGAGGACCCCTGCGAAGTCGTACTCCTGCTTCGAAGCATCTTCTGGTAAGGCTTACCCTCGTCTCGAGTCCTCTCCTTCGAAGCCTCCCTCGGACTGCGAGCCATCCCACACCACCTCGTTCCTCCTTCGAGAGGCTCCAGCTTCAATGGCGAAGCCTGCCCCCACTGCTTTCGAGTCACGTTCGAGAGTGCTACCCCTTCATGAGTATGCAGGTTCGAGCAAGGTATCCCCAGCCTTTCGAGACTCGAGGCACCGAGTGCGGCCTCGAAGGCATGCTTTCTGTTTCTTTTGTGGTCGAGAAGGGCATGTTCGAGCCCACTGCAGAGTCTGCAGTTCGTACCTAGCTGCAGGCAGGTGCAGGATACTTCGAGGACGAGTCATGCTACCTACAGGTGAGGAGATCCCTCAAGAGGCACTCGGGCACACCCTCCAGGCTCGACTCGACTTTTGGGTGCTCGCTCGTGGCCCAGACAGACTAGCTGAACAGGCACCCTCTCTCCCTTTGAGTTCCAAGGCATCCCCACCCCTCGTCTGCCCTCGATGCGATCTCGAGACTACCCCAGAGCCACTTTCGAGTTCGAGAACACCCACTTCCCTTTCGAGAGTAAGTCAGCCCCCTTCGAGCATGCCCCGAGCCCTCGATAGGAAGCTTCGAGCCTTCGAACCAAGCCTGAGTTGAATCCCGAGGCTTGTCCCAGCCTCTCGAAGGTTCGTTTCCCCTTCTCGAGCCCTTCCCCCCACTTCGAGTCGCCTTCCGAGGCCTGTCCAGGCTCGAGGCTGGTCTCGCCTTCGAAGCTACTCCCTCGAACTCCCTTGAACCCCCTCGATGCCTCTCTGGCACCCTCCCCTGCAGTTTTGGTGTGGGTTCTCATTGGTATATTTGTTTTTTCTCATGGTCTTTTTTGTTTTCGAGTTCGCATTTTTGAATTTTGACTTAGAGTTTTGTTTTGAGGATGATACCCCCCCCCCCCTCGTTGTATGATACAGCTCGGTATGTGATGACTGGGGACAGTCAACATCCAAAGCGCCCCTTGGATGTAGGGAGAGTAATCTCCCTAGTAGGTGATTTCCATTATTTCATTGTTTCTACTTTAGTTTTTTTGTTTTTATCTTTACTTTACCTTTTTTTTACTTAGTATTTGGACGAGTTTGGCTTATGTAAGCCAGACTCGCACTTAGAGTCACTGTACATACTTAGAATAATAACAGCCGCTTTACCAGAGACGAAAGTAAGACGGAAATCGAAGGCCGGAGCCTTCAAATTATTATTCCTCCCTTATCAGACAGCCGAAAGACGTTATCTCGACTTTGTTTGGGTTTCAGGGCGCGTTTCTAGCCTTTTCCCTGCTCTCTTTGACTCTCTACCAAGCACCTCAAGCCCCCTTGGGTCGAACTGACCCAATTCTCAACCCAGGGAGACTACAGGTAGATCCCCAGGCCTCCCATCTCTCAACCTTTCATCGTGCTTCGAGTAACCAGTTCTGTCCTGTCAACTACAACTCGGGTAGGTCGTCCCCCACCCCCTTCATTGAATACAACATCACGAGACTCGAAGATTCTCCCACTGGCTTGGTGTAGGCATATGTATGCCTTGCGATTCTCCGCAAAACCAAGATGAGTACACTCCAGTGATTTTACATCAAGTTTCTGACGTTTTTCTTCAGGGATATGGACATGAGCCTCACACCCGAAAATCCTCAGGTGTGAGAGTGAAGGTTTGTTGCCGGTATATGCCTCGTACGGAGTCTCGTGCCGTTCGAGGGCCCTTGTCAGTAGACGATTTTGTAGATGAGCTGCATGTAGTATAGCGTCTCCCCAATACTTGTTGGGGAGACCCGCATCACTTAACATAGCTCTTGCACTCTCCACGAGAGTGCGGTTCATCCGCTCCGACACTCCATTTTCCTGTGGAGTGTATGCGTTCGTCTTCTCATGGTGTACCCCTTTCGACTTCAGGTACTGCTCAAACTCTCGAGAGCAGTACTCGCCCCCTCCATCCGTTCGAAGGTAGTTAGCCTTCTCTCCGGTTTCAGCCTCTGCTCGTGCAAAATACTCCTTTGTTGCAGCGAGCACCTCGTCCTTCGTCTTCAGTAGTTTCACCACCAGGTGGTGCGACTGCCCATCAATAAATGTAACGAAGTACCTGTGGCCAGTACGGGCGAGTGTCTCCATCGGACCACAGACATCTGAGTACGTCCGATGCAGAAGTCGTGGGTTCTCCACACCCAACTTCTGAGATATAGGGTTCCGCTGCTGCTTCCCCTCGAGGCAGCCCCTGCAGTCATGAGTGCCATGACTCCGTGACCCAACTATCTCCATGCCGGTAACCATGTCCTGCTCTTCGAGCTTCAGGACATGCCTTGTGTTCGCATGACCAAGGTGTTACGAGTCGTGCTTGAGTGACACAGTCAGGCTAGACTAGTCGACGAGAGCAGCGACCAAAGGAGGAACACTAAACAGAAACAAACCAAACCACAACCAGCAAGGCAAGGGCGACGACGACAGGGGTTAGTCGAAGGAGGGACACACGAATCGACGAAGACGATGATGAAGGCTGAGCAAGCCTAAACAATCACTCTTACAGCGACAAGAGGGAAACGCCCAAGATACAAATGAATAGAACTAAGGATCTAGTACAGGGTAGTGCCTACTTATATACTCTCTAGGTAGGGCCATGAGGAAACCTCAAGGCATGGGGCACAGGGGTATGATGTCAGTGGTGACGTCAGGATGACATCACTATGACATCAACGAGTACTAGACCTAGGTTCTAGGCTGTAAGTATAAATAGCGCTCAAAGTGTGAAAAGGGGAAAGGGGATCTGTTATCGGAGGTCTGGATCGTGGCTGGATAAGGGCTAGGTACGCAGCCCCACGAAGAAAAGCCCTAGATAAGATCAAGATGATCTAATCGGCTATCTAATCAGTGATTAGATAAGATGAAAAGATAGGGGCGATCTTCGATCCATTACACAAGGCGCCGATGCCAAATGGCCAAAGGTGCCTTCGAGGTCCCTACACGGGTTGCGAGAGCCGTGAGGGGTTCAGATGCATTCATCTGAGCGGGATCCGATACCACATAGGCTGAGTGGCTCCCAGAGACAACCGTCGCATCTAGTACATAGAGCGACCTCCGTTTCTCTGCCACTGCTGCAACCGTGTTGCCAGCCAGTATCCTGCAGGCATTTTTCTCGAATGTCACCTGCAGACCCTTCGTAGTGAGACAAGGTACTGACACCAGGTTCGTATCCAGGTCTGGTACATAGTAGACATCCCGTAGCATGGTCTGTCTACCTCCACTGCAGGTTCCCTGCATGTCGAGCTCCACTTGGCCCTTTCCGACTGCCATTATGGATCTTCCATCACCGATGACTACCGGTTCCGATGGTTCCAAGACCCTAAACGAGGCAAACCACCTCCGCTGACAGCACATGTGTGCCGAAGCACCCGAGTCCACCACCCATTCGGTTGGACTCGTTACTGGACCTTTTTGAGCCATGAACAGTTGTAATGACTGTTCCCCGACTTCCTGCACCTGCGCAACCTTAGCTGTCAGGTTGCCCTTGTCTCCGGATTTCTCCTTGTCCTCCTTCCCATCTGACGAGGCCTTTGCCTCGCCAGCTGCCTTCTGCGGACACTTGTCCTTTGTATGCCCGACTTCCTTGCACTTGTAGCACTTAATCTTCGACTTATCCTTCCCTTTCCCTTTCGACTTTGACTTCGCACTCGAAGTCGTTGCTGCAAGCGCACTATGTGCTTGCGAGCCCTGGCGAGTTCTCTCCTCTATGAGGACCTGAGAAATCACCGCATCGATTGTCAACTTGTCATTCGTTGACATGAGGATGGTCCGAAGGGTCGAGTACGATTGTGGTAGCAAGATGACCATGGCTATTGCGACCAGACTCTCGTCGAGAGGCTGTCCGAGTGAGCTCAGAATGAGCGACTTCTGCCGCATCGCATTCAGTTGCGTCTCCATCGGGGTATCTTCTACCAGGGTGCCATGAAACAGTTCTCCTATAAGATATGCAATTGTCTGTTTCCCCTTGCCTTCGTAGCGTTCGCCGAGCTTCTTCCAAGTCTCGGCCGCAGACGAGGCATACATAACTCCACTCAAAGGCTCGTCCTTGAGTGTCAGGGTAATTTGGGCACAGGCCTCGTTGTCTTTCATCACCCACTCAGCATGTTCATCTGGGTGGGTGGCCGCATCCGGAGGTGTAGTATTGCTTCCACCCACAACCTCCCAGAGTCCTCGAATACCTAGTACTTTCGTGACTCGGAACTTCCACATCTGGTAGTTCGAACCATCATCCACAAGAGATGGTATGTCGTATAGGCGACTCGAGGGTGCTGCGACCCTGTTCGCAGATGAAACACTTGATGAGGTAGCTGCTGAGGGACCGGGTCGTCCCACAGACACGGACTGAGACGGGTTTGACATATCAAATAAAAGTAGTCGAGCGAGTTACGGGATATCAATTAGAAGTTAGAGCTCGACGGGGCTCATAACCTGTTGAGAGATGAACGAGTAAGGAAGCTTCTATTTGATAGAAGGTGATGGTAGAAACAAGTTCGGAGTTAGGTATAAACAGTTGAACCATATGGAAAATATTATGTAAGATATTACCGGTGCAAACAAAGACAGGTCAGGGGACCATGTCACAACACGGACAGATTGTCTTATCGAATGGTGCCGGACCCATGAAGGGGAACGCAAAAAGCTCTTTTCTGATTCCACACAAGATGCTCGAGAAGAAGGAAGAAGCAAACAGCAACTGCGCCATGGGAAGAATCAGATTTATATCGAGATGGCGAAGGCTATCTTTTTGCATGACGAAACAGATGAGTTCCGTGCGCTTGCAGCGACCAACCCGGGTGTTTTCGCTAGCTCAATCCATAGTCGCCTCGATGTGTATGTTCTCAAAGTTCTTGATCGCTTCTTATCTTTACTCAAAAACCACAGGCTGAAAACAAAGTATCGGAAACAGAACACCCTGCTTGGGCAGACAGGTGCTGGGCGCACCTACGAGGACCTCCTCAGCAACGAGAAAACAAAAAATATTCTAGGTAAGTCTTTTTTGATTTTATGCTTTCAGATCGCTAACAGGTATCAGCCGCGATCACGAAGGATTTTCCTTGGTGGGCCGATCTGCACGGATGGTGGCGCACCAACCCGCCTACAACAATACTTTCAGTGCTGCCGATGTTGGGCAGGATTTTTCAGCGCGTGCTGTCGAGCTTTTCAAACTGCAGCTGACCCCCCCCACGACAGATCCTGAGTTTCAGCCAGCCAATTCGAGTGCGCGATGTTCGTCTACACCATCCGGACTCGAGGATGGGGAGATCGAGGACGATGAAGATTTTTCTGGTAGTCCTGACTCGCAAGTAGTAGGTATGAGTGTAGACGAGGATAGCCCTGTGTCCCCTGTAGTCCCCCCCCCATTTTTCCAGCAGGCATCACCCCACCCATCCCTCGACCTCCGTCCCTCGTTGCTTGGTCTGCCACCACCACCCCACTCTTTTTTTTCAGAACGACCATCGCCTATCTTACCTTCAGTCGCTCTCGGGCCCCTGCCCCCCCCTGCATTTACTTCCGAACAACACCCTTCCCCCCGTTCAACTATCACTACCATGGAAACGATCAGCCTAAATGATGATCCCCTGACTTTCCGTCCCAACCGTCCAAAACTTCAGCCGAGCCGTCCACATCGTGAAGAGCCATGGAACCATCGGCAAAAGGCGGCCTCGGCGCCGAACACAGAGGAGTCATCCGATTCAGACGTCGTTCCCTCCAATTTTTTTCTACTCTTCGTGTTTCATCCTCGTCTCCATCCAGTCCATTCATCTCTGACGACAGTGACTCTAAGCCTTCGTCATCCAAGCAGACTCGGAAGCGTGTGCGCGAGACTCCCGCCAACTGATTTTCTAATAGTCTTACATCTGCTTCAATGTCGTTTGTCCAGCATTTCCAACAGTCACAGCAGGAGTGGTCGCAGGTCAAGCGACACCGACTTGACCTCGAGTACTGGAAGGCAAAAGCGAAGGTGGCTTCGGGTCAAGAAGAACGCGAGTTTCAGCTGCTGACACAACGCGAGAAGTATGCCCACGAAGAGGCGATGGGTGCACAAGAGGTGAGGAAGATGGAGCTGGCAGTTAAGCTGGAGCAGCTTCGTGCTCAGAATCTCGCGTTGCAGAGAGGCATAGCAGGTGGTGAGGATCAAGGTGTCTCTGGTGACGAAGTTGTTCATCCCCCCCCTCCCAGTATATGACAGGATACTTGTGATCATTTGAATGAAGTGCATGATCTTCCCTTCCCCTCCCCCCCCCCCCAATTGTCTGTAGTGTCCCTCCCCCCCCCCCCCAATTGTCTGTAGTGTCCCCCCCCCCCCAGTTATGTAGTGTGTCCCCCCCCCTTCCCCCCATACTTGTTCACACATGAGTACATACTAGTGTGAATACAAAGTGTTATGTCCATGGTATTGGTCTTTTAATAAGCTCTGAGAAAACAAAATCAAGGTAGAACATACAATTGATACATAATTACATGCACAAGTGTTCATGTTACAATTCTAAGTGCTGAAGTAAATGGATTAGAAGCTGATCTCTGAACACCTGGCCCTCTGATCCAATATAATTGCCCTGGTTATTTGCATCTTCACCCTCATCCTCACCCTCATCATCATCCTCAGAGGGAGCAAATCCTTCAGCAAATCCTTCAGCTGATGGTGTTAACCCAAGGTCCTCCTCAATGGAAATAATCATGTTGTGGAGAACCAAGCAAGTTCTAACCCATGCATTGCAATATTCCAAGTCCTCTGGGGTTTGTATTTGAATTCGGAGTTCTCTCAGGGATTGGAAATGCCCTTTGAGAGAACCATAGAAGTGCTCAGATCGAACACGTATCTTGCCAGCCAATCAGTGTGTAAGCACTAGATGTAAAAAAAACTTCACATACCTTTGACAAATGATAATTGAAAGTCTTCTGAACCCTGGTCAAGTGACCTGAAGCAGGTCTTTTGAATGGAACGATGCACCACTTCTGACACCCATATGCTGAATCAGCCCAGAGCCACTCATTTTGACCAAAGAACCTTTCAGGTGACCGGGCACATTGGGTATGCTGGAAGGCACTGGCATCATGGAGACTTCCAGGAACTCCAATAACATAATCCACAATGCGAAGATTGTGGGGGAAGATGATGACCTTAAATGCAAGTGAATATATATGGTCACTGAGTTGTAAATGCTTACCTGATTGGAAAGTGAATAATTGGATTTTCTGTCAAAAAATCCTTCTCCATGCAACCCAGGCTTCTGAAAGAGATTGAAGGGTGTTCCATCTACACACAAAAATCCCCCTCTCCACTGAGGACATGTTCTCTCTTCCACATATCTTTTCGCCATCTCCTTCTCCCTCCTGTCCTCCAGATTTTCTGGGTTGAAGTGAATCATTTCGTCATGATGGTGCAGAATAGCAACCATCACCCTCTTGTAGCAGTTGTGGACAGTCCCAACAGAGACACCAGCCCACTCAGCCATGTCCTGGGAAGTAGCAGCATTGCCATAATGCCCAGCAGCATTCAGAAAAATGGCCAGCTGGATTGGGACAGGGAGCTGGGGGTTATTAGAATTGTTGTGGAAAATAGGATGTGCCTCAATCTTGTCCACTATGGAAGAAAAGACATCTGGGGAAACCCTGAGTTTGCGCTGAAAGAGATGGGGGTGATCCATTTTCCACTCATCAAGGAGGTGGAGTTGGGGGGAGCAGCTTGGTCTTGGTCGGTTATTGAGGACACGGGTCTTCTCAACTTCATCTTGGAGTGCAGCAATAGCATCACTGAAGCCAGAGAAAGCAATAGTACTGCATAAGACATGCTCCATCAGTTCAGATGAGGTGTTTGAGGATGAGACTCCAGAAGATGGGGAGGAAGGGGTACCAGTGCTGCCATCTGAGCCATCCCTTGAACCTTCAGAGTCAGAAGATTCAGCCTCCTGCAATGCTACATGAAGGATATCTAGGTATTGCAGCAAGCCAAAGTGCTCTCTAGCTTGCTGAAGGATGTCCAACAGCTCCTGACGCTCAGATACCTTAGGCATGATGGGGGTATGTGGTTATCAGTTGCTGTGTTGCATGGGTGGCCTTATATCTCTCATTTGATAAGCAGATAACAAAATGTGGCTACATCTTGACTTAGTTGTGTGCGAGCAATGATTAGCTAAGCAACTGCCTTTTTTGGAGCGGCAGTGCTGCACTGCTACTGCAAATTTTCCGAGTTGTGTGCGCGCGAGGATTAGTTAAGCGATTGCCTTTTTGGGTGGGGATCGGAGTTTTAACTTTCAATCGGCGCCTTAGCCATCCCGCGCCAAAATGCCAAACTCAACCTCAAACTTTCGCATTACGAATTCAACTTTGAGACTCGCTATAACTGACAAACAGACGCGCATGCAGCGAGGCCTCTCTTGTACAGAGGGGATTCCGCCAGTTTAGACACTTGAAAATGTCCCATCCTTCCTCATCCATTCCCATCCTGGACTCAGTTTCTTCCTGCAGAGCATGGCGGCAGAAGGCCTTCAGCGACAAGAAATCGGTCGGCTTCGTGCCGACTATGGGTGCACTTCACGAGGGCCATCTCTCTCTCGGTGAAGATGTTTTGGCTTTTGTAAATGTTTGTGCTGTCACTGACTTTTGAGCCTGCCGATCAGTTCGAAGGTCTCTCGCTGAGAATGACCTGACTATAGTCTCCATATTCGTAAATCCTGCACAGTTCGCCCCTCACGAGGACCTCGCCACCTACCCTCGCACGTTACCTAGGGATCTCGAACTACTCGTTGCAGAAGAGGTACACGTCGCAAACGCTGTTCGGAGCCCATCAGCGGTGTTTCTGCCGGGTGTGAGGGACATATATCCATCAGGTATTAGTCAAGATGTCAAATCCCAGACGGGTACCTTCGTAGAAGTGAAAGGCTACAGTCACCAGATGGAAGGTAAAAGCCGGCCGACATTCTTTCGCGCAGTAGCCACCGTCGTTACGAAGCTATTCAACATCGTTCAGGTGAGTTGCTTCCCGTTTCAACCTGACAACCATGGTCTTTCTCAACCTTCCATTCGTCCTACAAGCCGACAAATGTGTATCTTGGGCAAAAGGACATTCAGCAAGCCTTACTGCTGCGCAGGTTGTGTGCTGACTTGCTTTTCGCACACCCAGACGTGGACCATGTGCATATCGTTCCGACAGCAAGGGACCCCGTCGATGGCTTGGCCCTGTCGTCCCGAAATATGTTCCTTTCTGCTGATGAACGTTTGTTCGCCGGCACACTGTACCAGGCATTACAGTGCGCCGAATCGGTGTGGACTCGAGGAGGAACGAAAGCGGAATCTGTATCTGCAGCTGTCACCGTCGTCGAACGGGAAAGAGAGCTGGCAGCATTGAAAGGCGTACAGATGAAGCTTGACTACATCGAGATGAACAATTCGGATACCTTTGACGTGCTGGACGACGGGGCCGGCAAGGAATCTGAGCTACTAAAGAAGACTCCGGTGATCCTGAGTGGAGCCCTATGGTTTCGCCAAACAAGACTAATCGATAACATCGTTATCGGGGCCCGCGACACCGTTGTAAATTGATCGACAGGAAATAACTAGTGTTCTATCACTCTGATGTGTTATTTCCTACGAAATACCAACCCCCCTCGTGGACTGGCAGACAAGACCGTCGAAGGGTAGGCTTTCCATACTGCCCGACACCACTTACTAGCAGCAATGACGGTAGCTGATAAAGAATGAGAACCCAAATCTACTGAGGTCATCCTCAGAGGACCGAACAGGTATCCCCAGAAATACGTGATGGTCTCACATTTGTATGTGCCTTTCAAGCCGGAGTGGAGGGAGGTAAGTATGCCAACGCGCATTGAGACAGACATATAATAAATACGGTCGGTCCTACTGCCGTCTGCTTCTCATGCTTCTCTACCAAGCAGGGGATCAACGCCAGTCCTCAAGCACAGAGTGTTTTACTACATGATCGGTTGCGTCTGCCATTCTCAATCATGAGTTCTAGGTTTAGACAGGTTCCATCCATTGCTCCTGAAACCTTAAACGCTCGAGTAATACCACTTGCTTACCATTCCGTTTGAACCCCATCGTGCCTGCTCCCCGGAGGTTATCGAGTGTTCTGCGAACCGTGTCGACCTCGAAGGCAGGTCCGCAGTGGTTCTCCGTACGACCACTCCGATTCGAGAGTCAATCGCGTCCTGCAGAACACGGAGGCAGAAAGCGTTCGGTGGGAAGAAATCGGTGAGTTCCTGTTCCGACTGTAAGAAGTCACAGCTACCAAATGGAAGGTGCGACGACCAACCTCATACTGTGTGGTTGCTACGATTTCCGCGAAATTGTAAGACGTAGGACAGGCAGGTCTAGCCTTCATTTCTGCCACTCCATTTCACCGTCCCAAACGTGTACTTTGAAACGTTCAGCAGGCCCTCATAATCCATCGACGACTGTGTCGTGATTTGTTGTTAGCACATCCGGGTTGGAAGCCCTACATGTATCTTCAGGACGGTGAGGGATCCTAACCACAGCATTTCACACTCTCTGCGGAATGCGTGCATTTGGGCCGATGGACGCTCACGTACTGACACCTTGTACACCGCGCCGGAGAAGGGATCGGTTGGATTCCGGAGAAAATTTTATATCCGCAGTTGTTTGTGTCGTGTAGCGAGACGAAGCAGCGGCAACGTCGAAAGGTGTCGAGATGAAACTGGAATATATAGAGAGATGAATGACTGGGGTGGAAAGCATTGCGATCTGAGCGTTGGTACATGAAGGTCACGTGCAAATAACCCCTGAGTAGGATTGATATGCGTGTGGCTGTGCAATGTAGCGTTGCCGAGTCGACGTCCGGGACCCCGAGCTCCAAAAACATGCAATCGTCTAGAGTGATGATAAGCAGCGGCCAGCTGCCGTCTTCTCAACTAGACAACGTAGCTGCGACACGTCCCTTCGTTCAGCAGGTCCGTCTTCATTTAACACGGCATCTTCTACCAAGTATCTCCAGCTGACATTCATACCGGAAAGATCGACGTGCTCTTTCCTTCATCCGAGCACTTTGAAAAGGAATTATCTTCGTTGGCGACATCGTACAACAGGGCTCAGTTCACACTTTCAGAGCTGTTCGAGCAGGCCAGCCATGGCTCCTTTGTGAACGGGTCGGTACCCGTTGGTGATGAATTTTAAAACGTTGCTTCTGACAGTATTCGCAGTCCTCTGAAGGCACTCCCTGTCACTTGCGATCAAGATGGAACTTGGTGCATCGATCCGCGAGGCGTTCTTACACTCTGCGTCTCGAAGCAGCTCTATGAAAGGCTAGGACTCGTAGGCAAAAAGCTTCCCTTTAAGGGATGTCAAGAACTCCACGGTTCGTAGATCGACGCTTCTTGTCGGTCTGAAATAGAAGGTGAATGGTGTTCTAGTGCAGCTATCAAGATTCCCCTGAGGCAGAACATTGAGAGCGTCGCCGTGCGGGAGAGGCAGCGTACGGCAATCAAAACGTGGGACGAACTTCGTGCGCAGCGAGGGCTGGGGAAATGGGAGATCACGTACGTCGGTGAAGGTAATGTGATCGTATCAGGTGTGCTTTGCCAACTTACGTGCCAAAACATGGACTCGTAGGGTTGGCGACGGAGCCGTCGCCGGAAGTGGTACACTGTTAGTCCGCAGGTTACGCGGTACGTCGACGTGTTCATTCCTATTGCGGGAACCGTTTTTGGGAAAGAGACGAACCCAGAGGAGTACGAAGCGAGGGCAAGTGAGATATTCGAGTGGGCGGGCATGGCGTGTTTGGGTGCTCAAAGGTACGAGACCTCGGACATGTTATCACTTGCCAACGGAATTGACCGAATTTGTGCCTCTGTAAAAGATTGAAGGCAAACGATCGCGTCGATCCATACGTTGCTGTGTACGAGGTTCCTACTCCGTCGCGGGTAGGGAACCTCACACACGTCCGCTGGAAAGGCACAATGGACAGCGCGTTCGTGCAATCGGTGCTGACGACTGCAGTGTAAGTGTCCAATCATACCCTGATTGATTACATTTAAGGTGGTTGACGAGGTAGATCGCTCGTGACAGCATGTCCACCTGGCGACGATTCTTTGATCTCACTAGCGGTGCACTCTAATCCGACTGCTTCTGTTTCTTACATCACATCATCTGGGCTTGCCGAGATGAAAGACACGCCATTGAGGGTGCCGCGTTCTGACGGAGAGGACACCCTTTGCTTGATTCTCACAAACAACACGTGGATTTCGGGACAGAGTATAGGGAAATGGGATGCTCGTTGGGGTTGAACGGAGCGTGCGAACGCAGATCGAATTGACGCATTTCTAATCTAATCACTGCCATCAACACAATAACTATACTGAAGACACGATGGTACAGGCGAGGGCATACGTATGCCTGCTGTCATTGTATATAAAGCATAAGTGAATGATTAGACGTGCGTAGAAGTTGGTTTATAACGAGTGTCAATACCGCTCCAACGGAACAGAGAAAATAGGGTTCTAGTGAACTGTGGTTTGTTTATCTTCAAAAAACCACGTCTGGAAGACGAATGATAGCGGGAGACAGGTGAGTGTAAGATGTGCGGGCACCGGGATTAGTGAAAGGACTGCCTGAAGACGAGGAAACAGGACCACGGGCCCAGGAATAGAGTCGGGGCGTAACGGTTGGAGGTGGGGAGAGGGCGATAGGGGTCTGACGCGGTGGTGTGACAGGGGTGAAATCATCAGTAGCCACGGTGCGACGGGAACGAAGAACTGGCACAGGAATAGGTGCACTAGGAGGAGGGGTAGTGAGATTGCCCGTGCGCCCAACATGATCTGGACGATCGCGACGATGGACTGCAGCTCCAGCTAGTAAGGAAGTGCGTGACGACGCCGAAACGTCGCGCCGATGCCCATCACCCGTAGATAGAGCTGGATCCCACCTCAGTTCGTCTGGGTGGTTGCGAGAGCTGGATGTAGTGAGAGTGGTTGCGGTATTTTCCATCTCTCTAAGATCATGGAGGTCATCTACGACGTTCACAAGATCCTGTTCATCAACTGCCAGCGGGCTAGCTCTGTCACTGAGGCTGCTTAGGCTTGCGGTGGAGGTGGTACCAAAGAACCCCAACCTGACAACCAAAGCATCCCTGTCCTCTTCGTCGTCGTCATCGTCCTCCGAGTGCGCCGATTCTGCGGGGTCAACGAAGTCCTCGTAGACGGCACGTTCATCGTGGAAGAACTCGTCGGAGTCGGGATCGAAAGCGTTGACGTAGGACCACTTCTCGTAAGGACAGGGACTCTCTTCTGGTTCTCTGACGACGGGAGTCGACTGGAATGCTTTCGAGAACAGAGGTCGACCCATTTTTTTTTGTCGTCGTCGTCGGTTCTAGCGACAAGACTTGTCTAATAACACAAGAAGAAAGTAAAGAAGTAGCTGGGGTATAAAAAGGGGGGGAAAGAGAAGGAATTAGAAAAAGAAACGCGATCGGAGACGCGCGCTGTGTTTTAAATTACTTTCCAAATTGGGCCACGGTGTTCAGGGCAGGCGCGGAGTTTGACGGCAATGGTGATGGCGACGAAATGCTTATCCCCGCATACGTACACACATATTTAAAGAGTGTACTGATATCCGCTCAGTCGTCGCCCTTCTCCCTCTGCGCGTCCTCCACGCTCGAATACCGTCCATTGGCTTCCCAGCCACCATTCTGAGCTCGTCTCGTTCACCCCGGTCTCGCCGATCGTTCTCCTTCAGTATGTATCACAGGACTACTGTCGCGATCAGCCCAGTTACGATGTACATCAGTACCAGTCCGTGACCCAACGGACACCACGGTGTCTGATTTGCACGGTAGACGTTAGAGCTAACCGCCCCTTGAATGTTGCCCCTGTAAAATGGGAATGAGACTAGCAATCAAAGTTTCTTGCCTTTCAGAGCTTATTACCAACTATTGACCATCGCCAGCGAGACGCTACGTTTGTACGAGCCTTCCGCGTTATTGGACACCCAAGCCCTATCCATCAGCTGACGTAAGGGATGTACTCAGCGCTTGCCAATGATGAACTTACACGGTATTGGCTACGGCGTCACAGGCATCAGCAAAGAGTCAGCAGGCGAAACAGATACAACTCACAAATGCAAGGATAGATGCCACTGCATGACACACTCAGATCACCTTGTGACGAAGGTGTTTTATCATATATCACTCACCAGGCGGCCAAGTATACCGCAAAGTATGACAACTTTACATTGCGAGACACAACTAGGATAATATACCCTGCTGCGGCTGACGAATCTCTCGTTCAGCCTGAGGGCCAGTCTGTTAAAGGGATGGCATACCAACACAGAGGCATGTTCTGCATTCAATGGATGCGTCAAAACCAGAACTTCATCAGCTAGTTCGAACGTACAGGTTGAATAATCCCCGATTGCCATACCGATCAGCCAAAAGGCCAGCGGCACACGTCGATATACACGCAGCGACGTATACGGGGACGGTCATTAGGTTCGCAGGAGTTGCTTTGTAGCCTGATCGGGCGTGAGATTGTTCCTGGTACCATCGAGGAACGACACCATACCGACCTGGAAACAAGGAACAGTATTTCAGTTCGAGAAGCTCTGAGGGGTGGACAGGACGTTCACCTCGCTGATGATACTTGGCAAAAACAGAGAGAATGCATACAACGGCGTATCAGCACCACCATATGCGAACACTCAAGGTAAATTAACTGTTTACACCGGGACTGACAGTGACCGCGGCTCACTAGCGATGTATGTCTTCCACTCGGTTAGACGCTTCTTGATATACTTCCACTTCAACTTTTCGCCTGCGGTTATCACCCTGCAGCCGACGAATAACGACAGTGCGCTCCTCTTCCGTCACAAATTTGGCGTTATCCTGGGAAATCCATGATGATCCAGAATGATAGGGCGCCGGGTACAACAGTCACTGGACCCTCGAGACTGAAGATCCAGGCCCATGCGGGTTTGCCGCCTACACCGTTCATGTCCGATATCGCTGCCTGACACCAACGTGCTCAATAATGGACTTCAGAAGCGAGACATGGCAGTTCACCACAAGCAAACCACCAAATGCCCCAGAGATAGTGGCCGCAGAGAAAAATATCGCGGCGCGAATACCGAACTCGGTGTGCTTATACCAGCTGTGAAGCAGTTATTAGCGAAATCATCTTGCTCCCGGCTTGGTTGACGCGTTGCCCACTCACCACGAGAGATAGTAGTTGACGCCGGGGTAAAGTCCCGCTTCAAACATTCCCAGAAGCCATCGCATGGCTATTTTTCCTTAGGGGAGAACGACAGATCTAAGAATTGTACGCACCCATCAAGCCGCTGAAATTATGTACCGGACCTTAAACCGTCTGGGGGGCTTTAGACTACATGCGGATCCAAAGAGACACGATTCAAGTACATCATGATGCCCCATCCGACCATGAGTGTAGATAACCTATATGGACTGGTGCAAAGCGTTTCAGGACGATATTCGAGGGCACCTGTTATGTGTAAGGGACTCCGGCTGTGGGAAAGGGGAGTAGTTGGGAACTTGCCTGGAAGAGGCATATGATATGAAGAATATCGTCAGACACAAGAGGTACTGGACATCAGTGAGGTGGAGATCTGTCTCCATGCTGTAGAGCTTATGAAGCGGTCAGTAATCCATCGCGGATAGCGAACCGATCGCCATACCTTGGCATTCCCGATACTCGTTCGATCCAAGAAAGAGAGGAGGTATAGGAAGGACAACGAGGGGATCGTGCGCATGTCAATTTTCCTAATCGACGCGCGTTCATCCATCCCCGACACGTCGACGTGTGGAATGTACGGCTGGCCAGTTCCCTTCGTCACCGCGACACCGTCCTCGGGTCGCGTGACGTCCGCACCCTTTCCGGAGGAGCCTCCAATGGATGGTGGGCTATTAGCAGTCGGAGAACTCATCCTTGCAGATAACGCGAAGGATTCGGTGGGCTATTTAAATAGGCTGCCATACCAAGCTGTCTGCACCCACTATCGGGGCATGACACAAGGTGCTTCGATCATATTGATCGCAGGATATCCAGCAGATGGCCGAATTGAAGATACGCTCCTCGCAGTAAATTCCTCGAGTGCCCGACAAGCGCTGTAACTCAACCGCTAATTTCTGTAAATGTAAGCTGTTTCAGGGCTTGGATTTTTTTCAGATGGCCGCACCAATGGAGCTGAATGGACACCTGAACAACACCACCACCGTGCGAGATGAGATCTTGAGATGCCAAACCGCAACGGACGTGCCTTCTCCTAGCACAATATGTGAGAGTTTTCACAGTCGTCGTGTGCTTCTCTTGGTAGAACAAGCTCACACACTTGCACAAAATCTTGTCAGTGAGGGTTTACGAGGGGCAGAGGAATCTCGTAATCGGCTTAGCACCCGAGCAATACAATGTGTCGTTTAGTAATGAACGGCGTGATCTAGGATGGAGTGCAGAATGAAGTGATACTGAGAGTCCGTTCCGGGATTATGTACATTGTAGCACACGCGCCTCGAATCATTCAAGTTCCCCTCAGAGCATGAAGATATCACGCCGACAAAATGTGATTGCAAACGCCCGCCTCCACGGAATAGCTCTAAGAGGTAGCGCTCATCTCAAGCAGCGCTTCAATACTCTTCCCAAGGTCGCCTCCGTTAGCTTCTAGTACCCATTGCCGAACCTCGGCGTCCATGCCTGGGAATATCTGCGCTAGAGTCGCGCGGGAAGCTGCACTCGCGTGTGCATGTGCTCTATCGATCTCGGCCTGGACAGCACTGAGATCAAGAGAAGGCGTTGGTGTTCGAGAGATGTGCTGTGGTTGGTTTGGAGGTTGCAAGCGCTGAGGAATTGGATTAGGTGGACGGGACCATGATGCTTGGGCGCTCTGCGAGGGACCAAGGGCAAGCGGTTGATTCGTGTAAGGACCACCCTGCCAGGATCTGGGTCCAGTTGGTGTCCCCTCGCTCACAATGGGCGACGTTGGCGATACAGCTGACACCTTGCGGACTCGCGGTTTGTAAGGCGTCTGTAAGGGCGGCCCATAATTGTCTCCACTTGCGGGCGTTTCAGGCAGAGAATAATCAGTAGTGGTCCTGCGACTCTCGCTCCCTTCGGCAGCACTCTCACGGACGCGTTCCTTTGCCAATTCTAACGGAGCAAACGGCCCTGGGAGGTACGCCATCTTCTCGTCGAACGCCTCGCTGAAAATACGACCGATGGCATTAAGGGGTTTGGACACGGCGTCACCAGTCTTCTGTAAGAGTCGCCGAGCGTCCTCAGACAGGCTTTGAGCGTGAGCTTGCGAAGGAGTGCGGATAGTAAGAGGTTGTGCAGATTCCTCTCCAGCATGAGAACTTCGCGTTGGCGCTAAAACTGACGAACTCAAAGAGGTGGAGAGTGAAGTCGGCGATGAAGGTAATGAGGGCGGTAACGACCGAATCGCTGCTTCGACGTTACTGCGCAGTCCGAACCGTTTTAGCACAAATACCGCAGCTTGATCCATAACTCACCGTTCGAACTCCTCTTGAGTAATGTTGGACAGCGAGGTATGGTCCATAGTTTCAATGAACTGAACTGCTCCCATCTGTCACAAAACCAAGATATGAGAACTGTAGCGATTTCGAAGCAGCCCTTCTCACCAAACTCGAGAGATAATATCCTGCCTCACTCTGTAGCTTTATTGGGTTTCGAAAGCGGTTGACGAACCTGGGGCGTGAGCAGCATTGAGAAAAACCAAGATAGCATCGGCTCGTCAACTTACTCTACGTTGGATAGCAGATGGTCCGGATTGGCTTTGAGGACTACGTAAATCAATATCGGAACGAACGAATCTGCCCCCTCGTCCTTCTGCAGATGACGGAGTAGACCTGATACCAAAGTGCAAAAGGACAATTTGAACCGAGATAACTTGTGTATGAGAAGAACAGTGTCTTACCGAAAATGACCTTGCAGCAATTCAAAATGCATATTAGCTTGTCTCTGGGTGCCTTGTAGTGATTGACTTTGCACAACTCTGGCTCGACCGGGTCAACGATAAGCACTCGAACTTAGTACAACAAAATAAGGATGATACCTTGTTGCGCAAAGTCCAAGAACCCCACAACGGCAGGATCGTCGCTTTCCAGCTCAGCCGTGTCAAGGTGAGAAGGCTTCACCCATTGAAACAGCGCAACTCGCTGCATTAGGATTCTGTCCCGCTCGAGATCATCGGCCGTGACTGGTCGCGGAGGGTTGAGCAGTGGAAGGTTAGGGGTAAATGTACTTGAGAGGACTGATAGATCAGAGCCGGACGCTTGGCGATGACGATTGAAGGCGCAGACAACTCACAAGTCGTAGAGCTTGTTCATAACTAATTTTTCCATCCCCTCCATGGCGTTATCAAACTCGGCATCGCTAGCATTCCGCCATATATCCGTTTCTCGCATTTTGCTAGAGATAAACTGGAAGTTACATTGCTTCAGATCTTGCGCGAGGCGCACAGCCCAGGACGGTCACGTACGTTGAGGAAATCATTTATAATCTTGACTTGGTCATTAACGGTGAACGTCCTCTTTGCAAAGTTACTCAGGAATCTGTCATTACGATCAATGAAGAGGTTTATAGGGTAGATGAGATGACACTCACGATCTCAGATACTTTGCAACGGGGTCTGCACTCCTCGACTTCATTTGATCCAAGAACTTTTGGAAGTCAAAAGATGGATCCTTTTCCTTACGCGGGGTTTCTGGTCTGTTCCCTGTACTAATTGATGTAGACGCCTGTTGATCTTGGGTGTCCCAGTGCTCCCCGGCGTGCTTGTCATGCTCGGCTACTAGTTGATCTGACAAAAACGACGACGCGCTGGGTTGGGAGGGAGGTGGTTGCTGCTGCTGAGTAGCGAAAGACGCAACTGTGCGGGGAGTAGGTGGTGCGATAGGTTTAGCTGTGTCCATCGATGTCGGCCTCGGTCTCGTTGTCCTTGCTACACCGGGTATAGAGAAAGAGCGCGCAATGGCGGCAAGAGAAGGGAATGGCGTTGTTGGAGCCTGTACCCCAGGAGTGCTCGTTCGAGACGGGGGCGTCGTCTCATCACGAGATAGATCAAATGAAGGGGGAGGTGAATGACCAGGGGCCTCATCCGCATTCTGGGATGACACGCCTGGTGGTGGGTGGCCCTCTGCACCCGCCCATGCACAGTGCGCGTCGAGCTCTTGCTGATCCGAAAGTGGGTCAAACTCGCGAAGAACATCTCCCGACTGTGCTGCGCTTGTTGCCTGGTCAATTGACTGGCTCGTCGTCGAGGTTGTTGAGCTAAAGACGGACGTCTGTTCTCGAAAAGTCGGATCGGGAGTACCCACTGGCCTTATATCGAGCCTTGGTAGCTCGTCCGCCCATGGATTTGGACTGCTCGATCGTAGAGAGAGGACAGGGACTTCGGGATGAATTGGGGCATCCGTGTTATTGCTTAGATGTGAGTCGTCGAGAGTTGATTCCGGTGCGGAGACATCTCGTTCATCATTTGGACCGTGCATGTTGGACGTTTCCCCTCAACGGTACATAGAAAAAAATTCGTGACTTCAATGGTGCTGTCCAGGGGGTATTAGCGCAGCCGTAGCAGTCGCTGCTCACCACACCACATAGAGTAGTGGCAGGGGGTCAATTTCAACTTTGGCACGACGACCCCCCACTGTATGCGCTATCACACACTTACTTACTGTTCCCAACAGTGCCTTATGTACTTCGTAAACCGTGTCAACCGCGAGAGCTTACTGGTTCCGATCCTTAGAATCTGCCATGCTTCGAGGCTGGGTGTCGTTCCCCCCTCTGTACGTGAGGTACCTACTACCCGCCTCAATCGTCCCGGTCAAGGGCAGGTGCGACCACCTTGCTTGAGAGGTTGGCTTCAGTAATGTAAATCCACGCACCGAGCATCATTGTTCGGGCCAGAATACTAGTCTTCCGTGAAGAGGGATGAGAATTCAAAGCGCGATGGGAGTGAGGATGCAACCTTATACACTTTGTATCTCCCTGGAAATGAAACAAACTGCTCATCCTCGGGATTCGTATCTGCGATGGAAAGGAAAGAGGCATAATGATACTGTGAGATACGGCGAAGCATTCCATGCTGATTGCTCGAGCTTCTTTGAACCAAAGGAAGGTTTTGCGAGCGCTTTCGGATCTTTTCGTGCTTTGGTTTCAACTTGGGCAGCACAATAGTCCCGCGGAATTCCTAGATGGATGTTTGACTTCGTGGAAGCCGTAAATGTTGATCAGAAGAGGGAATTCGTAAATCAGTCATACGAACACACAGTGGCTTCGCTCATTCCTTTAGTGACAAGTGATATCAGCTTACTAGAAAAGGGAGAGATAACGTACTAGGCGTTGTCACTCTCACCGGCGCTGCAAGTCATGCTCGACTAGCGAAGATAACCAGTTGCCGTAGGGTGTCGACCTAAACACTACGGCGTAACCGCGGTATCCGATGTGACACAGGGGTTTGGGACGGACAACCTCGCCCCAATTGCACCCGTGAATCATCGCGAAGCCTACAGTGCATGCATTGTGGCCATCGCATGGGTTCGGACTCAATGATGTCAATGGAAACTGAGAGAACTCGAGGCTGGGAGATAAGTTCCCCTAACGTAAAATCCTGAGCTCCGCTCTGGTTACTCCGCAAAAGGCGACTCGTCTATCAGCACCAAAACTCTATCAGCAGGCTCGCAGGGGAAGACTCCACACAGCACCTACCTACCACCGCACACAGACGTTTCGCGGAATCAGCGCCATACCGCGGCAGGTATCTGCTAGTATAATACTGCATGTGAGGGCTGGAGAGTCGATGCAGAGCAGGCCATAAAACGTTTAAACAGGAAAATTTGTGTTCCGTTCAGCAACGGTCATGTCAATTCAGCACGTCGTAAGCGCACTACGATAGGCTCAAGTTTCGGCGTTATTCGGACGGGACTGTGGAGAGAGGACTTTGATACTGTCATAACCTTCATGTTATGGTTCAGCTTCAGAGGGCCGGACCGAGGATCTGTAGAGATAAGGCATGTTAATATTATATGAACGGTTGACATCGATGCGTTGAACAGCTGCCAGCCAGTACATATCTGCGTGTATCCGCCCATCTCCGGACAGGAATGTGTGCCACACTTTATTAAGCGCTAACGGTGATTGTCGAATTCGCATGTGCGCGAGCCACACAGCTCACTTTAGCAACTGCAACGAAGCCGGTGGATGCTACTGAACAGCAGAAATCGGAATTACGATGATGGCGTATCTGGTCCGAAGAATGATCATCTGGAGGAATAACGACGGACCGCATAAATAGCTTACCCAGTGAAATGCATCGATAATCCCTCATCCGACATCCTCGGCGGCCCAATTCAGCCAATGTACGATTAAACGCGGTGTCAAAGCTGTGAGAAATTCGAATGCCGGAAGCATTACAGGTGGAGGGACGTCCAATGCGTCAGTGCGTGTCTTGCTGTGGATGACACTTGAACATTTGAGGTAGCTGTCCGTATCAGATGTAAAGTACTTGGATTCGGACATTCGTTGTCCCGTGGAGCGTGCCATGGTTGCTAAGCGAACCCCACATCCGTGAGCTTGCCACGATCGGACACTATAACGTCATGTATGTACTGTACCCCACGCTCAATGCCGGAAGTCGAAGGCTTTTGTAAATGAAACATGGACCAAGCGGTGAGTGAGTAGAGCGTGTCAGGTTCTCAGGCACTCACTTAGCCGCTTCAGCTCGCCCAATCCACGCCATGGCCAAAGTTCCTCGCCACACACAAATGTGGCGCCACCGCGAACACCGGATGCTGTTATTCATCCGGGTATGTAACGACACGAGCGCTTTCAGCCCGAGTTGGCAACTTGATGCGGGGGAAGTGGCGTTAGGCACCCACAGGATAAAGCTACCGACATAACCCCGGACTTACCCTGGATGCACATACATACATATCATCAGAGGAAAGGACGAACCTGCGCAACCCTAGGTCTTGAGGAAAAATATGACAGGCGCGGTCTCCTGGTGCGCCACTCGGGCCAACTGAGCTAATTTTGTCAGCTAACCCGGATTTCCCATTGGCCAAACTGTGGCCCAGTTCCAATCGGGTTATGGCTGACCGCAGGGTTCATCAGGTTAGTGCGTGTTACAGTTCCACAGGACGAACCGACGTTACGAACCATGTAAAACAAGTTCCGCTGGACGATTCTGAGGATAAAACCGAGTTCAATGACGTCGCAGCATAGCTGTAACCTTGCCTACGGAAGAAGTGATTGGAACATGCAGAAAGGGCAAGGACAATTCGGGCATCGTTGATTGGATCATCCGGTCACCAGTCACCGGGTGTGACCATAGGAAAGGGTTCATGAGTCGATTTTTGCAAATAGCATGACTGCTGTTTTTGGCGTTGCACGGACCTGGACTGGGCCTACACCCCAAGTACTGTGAGCGAAGACAGCTACTTTGGGGTTTGTTTAGGAGACACCATCGGAAACGATCATTAGAACTCGTCATCGTAAGACGAACGACTGTGTGGGGGGCAGGATGTCACCCCAACCCGCATATACACGCTGTACGGAAGGAATCGCTGCCTGTCTTTGAGGTGGCAGTGAAATGGGGGGAGCCGCAGAATATGGCTGATCAGTCGAGACTAACCCCCGACCAATAAGATGGGCGGCCGAGTTACATTGATCCAGTTGGCTTGGAAGTTTCCCTCAAATCACGAGGACATATTCCATACGAGGAATGGTCGCCAGAGAGCGGAAGAACCAAATGACGGCATGCAAGAACAAACTGCCACTAGCAGTCGCACAGCTGAACTTGACTGGCAAGTGCATGGCCATCCATGCATGATCTGAGAGGCCTTATTAAGTTCGACCCTTTCGTGGGGGCGGAAAGACAGCGGATATACAGCAGGTTGCGCGGGAACGTAGAAGAGGCAATGTACGGTGATTAAGCCTGCGGTGGTCGTGCGGAACATACCCGTAGAAGAGCGAGGCGCGTACACAACGAGTCAAGACCCTATTGGTAGTAACACCATTGCAATTTAGTGACAGTTGACGACCGCAGCTCATGCGGTAGTCGGAACACGGCAGCCACATTATCCACGTCGAGCGGGATCAACACATCACAATCGACGGCACGGTACTTATGCCAGGGCCGAGGATCAACGAGAGAGAGCCAATAAACACAACTTGGTCCAAGTCGTTTGATTGGGCGCAACGACTACAAGTCAGGAACTGGCTCATGACAGCACAGGACCCGGAAGGCCGCCATCCAAAGGTGCTTACGTGATCGCTGAAACGACTCGCTTCCGAGGATATGCCACTGGCAGGACGCATGCATGAGGAACCTCAAGGTTACACCACAAGACCATGAGACGCAGTGTAGGTGCGAGTTGACGACGATCGCGTGTGTGGGGCAGCTGTGGGGGTGATTGGGCAATTTTTTCTGATGCGGGTTTGATTACAGATCGCGGCACGGCAAGTTCCGCAAGTCGGGCGCGTCAATCTGGTGGGCAGATCTCGATCGTAGATCTGAGCTAGAACATGTTATTCGCGAAGAAAGGCGCGTGAATATTCCGGGCGCGGCAAGGAGGGAGGGTTGGTTGGGGATATGATGTCGTTGAGTATCAGTGTCGATCGAGGGGGGGAATGTTATTAGGGGCGAGCTCGTACTGCATCGGAGTGGGACGGAGGGGTCATGCCGAACTGCCGGATAGCAGAATAACGCGTGGAAGTACCGTCGTGGGAAAATGTGACGCGGTATTGCCGGGACGGAAAAGACTGCCCGATTAGGAAACGTAGCCCAAGGACACTGCATGGGATTTGAAGAGAAGGACCGAATTTTCACTTGCCTGTCACTCCTTCTGCTGCTGCTCCCCACCCCCTCTGCGTGTATTGACTTGTCCTCCTCGTCGCGGGCGGGGGATATGAACCATTAGTGTCCTGCACTTCCCTTCTCAATTTGTCTCTGCGATGGCCAACTATCTGCCAGTCTTACTGGGCTCCTTTGCCGCTGTGCCAGACGACTCCGTGTTATCCGACCTCCCTTGTGGCCAAGTAGACTATCTGTCGCACGAATGGCGCGAAGAAGATGTATGGCGCTCTTGGCGGAACATGACCCGTCTCAAGAACGAAATAGCCAACGGCATCCGTCTCGAAAATGCTTCCTGGCGCACCTGGTGGAAACAACGCAACGGTCTCAAGACCGTCACTCCAGAGACCCTCAACTGGTACGTCATTCTTGTCTTTCTTCCAGCGATCGCCTCTCGATTCACACGACCCGACAGGCTAAAGGACTCGGACGTCACTTGGCTATACGGCCCTCTTCACACCGCTGAACAACATCAGGCCTACACCCCCAAGCCATCCCCGAGCACCGCCGCTGCGTTGGACCTCCCTTCTTCCCCTTCGCTCACTCTCTCCCAGTCTTCCAATGGCCTCGTCAGAAAACCCATTCTGAAGCATCGTTCCATAACGGAACTCCTTACATCCGACTTCCCACTCTCTCCTTTGTTCAGTCCTCCAGAATCTGACGATGAAACCCGGTGCCCTTCTCTCGATGGCGATGCCCAAGGCGTCGCAGTGCCGCAAGGGCAACCATCGAGGCCTTCCCTGATGCACACAAAGAGCGACACACACATCACGAGGTGGGGTCCAAACCGTGTTTTTAGGCGAGACTCGCCACCGCGGATCATCCCCACCGGTGCACCTTCCGCAGCCGAAATGCAGTCTGCCCTGCTACAACCCCAAAACTCTTCCGACGTTGTGCCACAGAAACGTAAACACATCAGCTTCAATACTTTTGTCGAACAGTGTATCGCTATCGATCAACCTCAAGAGAGACCCTCGCCCTGGGGCACTAGAAACTCGAGTAGGTCCGGCGCCCGATCGAACACATACAGTGGTAGTTTTGTTTTAGAGGACGATGGGTCAGTGTTTGGTTCCCACATCACAGATGGCACATTAATGTCTCGCGACTTCGATCTTCATAGGTATGATGAGGACTCCGAAGACGGCGTCGTGGGTGAAACCGAAGAATTGCTCTTCGGAGACGAGGATGACTTACCACGTGAATACTCGCAACATCCTCATGCTCGCCTGCCATCTCACCCTCACCGTGCGCCACATAACACCTCCCCCCCTTCCTCCTCGTCTCCGTCAGAAGACGATGACGACGACGTTCTGGAAATGCGCGTGCGGCATATCCCATCGAGTCCTCACCTCGGTGTGGCCAGATCCTCCTCGCAGTCATCGTCATCGTCCTCTCAATCCCGTCCTCCCAACTCACGCGTGGCCTATCGTGGCGGTTGGCCTCATGGGAGCGCCTCGTCTATCGCGCCATCACCGAGCGTCGATAAAGAACTTGTCACTATCGCCCTCATCGCTCCCACCATGCTGAAGACCAAGGCGGATGAGGAGGACTACCCGTTTCCACACTTCCAGACACCATCTCACCAATACCCGCACCAGCCTCGTCTGTCGCATGGGAAGCATTGGGAACCATGTAGCCCCCAGGACTTACCCGTCGAGCTGGTTTACGTCCCACCTCGTTACATCTACTCTGACGTGGCCGACGATGCTGGGCCTGGCTTGCAGGATCAGGAATCAGGTCTCCAGGCCAGCCTGACACCACGGCCCAGATTCGCCTCCCATCCGACGACTACATCACCTGATCAGCAGGAAGAGGCTCCCATTCATCGCGAGTTCGCCGATGTAGCCAATACAGAAGCGAAGCCAGCGCCGGATCCTATCATTGAGCGCGCCCCAGAATTTATCGTGAGCCCTGCAGAAGGCGCACGTGACCGTTCACGGTCGAGATCGCGTTCGCGGTCCCGGAGTCGGTCACGCACGCCATCGCCGAATACCATCACCACAGACCAACCGGGGGCGGCACCCAGCGCTGCTGTTACCGTGCCCAGTGCAGCCACCCCGTCGTCGTCGTCGTCTTTACTGTCTCCACCTGATCGTGGCCTGTCACGCGGTCGTTCTTTATCCTCACCGATGCTATGTTCGCAGACCCAAAGTGAGCAACCTCGCGGTCGCAGTATCACGCGGACGTCGTCCTTCTCCGATCGAAGTAGTGTCGCATCCGGTAGTCCGTTTGACAGTCCGAGCCCTGAGGGTGGTATTGGCCTTGGCATCGGCGTCCGTCCCAGAGATCGTGATCGAGAACGAGAGGTGAGGCGAAATGGTGAACGAGGGCGAGAACGGGAGCGGGTTGGACGCTGGAGCGGTTCAGTGTCCGGTTCGAGTCCCAATTCAAGTATGAGTCCCGAGGACCAAAGGCAACCACCTCAACCTGTGGTAACTGTAGAGCCTCCCACCCCAGCGTGTGCTACCGTGGTTCCTCAGGCCCCGACGGAATCTTCCAATGAGTTGCGGAAGAAGTCATCATCGTTGTCATCGTCCTCAAGCTCGTCAACTGTGTGTGCAGCCTCGGTTGCTACGACGCGTCCCCCTCCTCGCCTCATGGTCGATCCCAAGCCCGTCACCCAGATGGACTTCGCTGAGGCCCCTTCTGTGCCTTCGCCGTCCACAACATACGGATCTCCACCTTCTCCGTCTCTCGTACAACTAATGAAAGGCGACCAGGAACGGATATCGCCTAGCCGTTCTCCCCCGCGTAGTCCAGGAAATTCCCAGTCATCGACTCCCACACGCAATTCCTCTGGTGGATCGCGGAGTCCTACCAGGAGGTATAGGGAAGATCACCAGGGAGGAACGTTGGTTGGCCGTGCGGTTGAAATAATGTCGAATGCTGGCGCTTTCTTGGGATCGTTTTGGGGTGCGGGCACTCAGACAGGAATCACGACGCCCTGACTCTTCGCGGTGTCGTCCTCGGTCGCCATCTTCTATTTATCCTCTCTATTTGGGACCACGACGAATCCTCTCTCGGGGCTGACCTCTTCGCTGCTAACCTTCGCGTATCTGTCATGGTGCATATATCCCCCGTGTTTTCTTTTCGGAAGCATTGTTGTCGTCTTTTCTTTCTTAAGGGCTTTGTTCTGTTCCATCCACACACGGATCATGCCTTCATCCACACATAATGCATAGGGTCGATTGGTACTAATAGCGTTTGCGCCTACTTTAACTCTCTTTTCGCGTTCTCACTCTTTGCTATTACCTTTTTTTTCCTGGCACCTTACTCCCTTCCTTTCCCTCCTGCACCGCTAGTGGGGACGGTTCCCTTTCCTGTGTTTTCTTCTGAGCTGCGGTTCATACATCCATCATACACTGATACTCTTGGTGTCGGGCTGACAGGTTTGTTGGTCCTACTCCACCCTGACGCCTTGACGTCCCTCGCTGTCTCGCTCTGTATTGTATGAATGTATTAACTCCCCTGGCGGTGGCAGTTACCATATGGCAGTTAGTCTACTTCTGTAGTCGATGTACAAAGTGTACGAGGTGTCTATAGAATTTTTATTCTTGTAGAAATCGGATGTAATTTCGTGATGACGTCACTTATCCAAGTAAGCGAAGGTTGTCCATCCCAGACTCGATTATCTTCACTCGTGACAACGAGCTATAAGCTCACGATTCGGGGTACTGTTGCTATAGACATTCACAGCCGTCGAGATATGCCCGTTCCACGCAACATCATCGAACAAATCAAGCAGATAGTTCCCCCGTTGAACGGTACGCTGCACAAGGGACAGTCTGGTGAGTCTCTTTCGCGGCCAAAATCCGCACATTCGCATAATCATCTGCCGATTATCATCATCATATGGGGGATCGTTATTTCAGGTAGAGTCGGCGTTTTAGGCGGGGCGTTGGAGTGAGCCTGTTTACTGCCCCCTGTGAGCATCGAACCTACCTCAAACTTCGCCTAGTTATACGGGCGCACCGTTCTTTGCTGCGATGTCTGCGCTTCGTTTGGTACGTCTTTATTTCCACGCATTTCAATATTGGTACGGAAGGGTGACATGCGACGTGGGGGGGAATCGCTGTCTCCTTAGGGTGCAGACCTTTCGCATGTCATATGTGCACCAACGGCCGCGCAGGCGATCAAATCGTACTCTCCGGACTTGATCGTACATCCTATTCTCAAGGAAGACGCGTAAGTACATCCTTCTCGTCCCCAGCATACCTGGCTAGCTGCTAGCTTGTACGTCCCATGAACAGAGACATAAAACGCTTATTATACTATATATGTCTTACTCTCCGTCTTCTTTCTGTAGGCCACAGGACAAGGTGAAGAAAGAGCTAGATTCCCTCCTTTCCCGCTTGCACGTTCTCGTTCTTGGGCCCGGACTAGGACGAGAGGATTACATGCAGAACTATGCCAAGATGGCGTTGAATCTTGCCCGCTCCAAAGCGATGTTCCTCGTCCTTGATGCGGATGCGCTATGGTTGATCGGCCAGGATTTGTCGCTCGTGAAGGGATACAGGCGTACCTGTTCTGACACCGAATGTGGTCGAGTTTAAGAGATTGAGCGAGAAGGCAGGTGTGGACACGTCTGTACCTCCGGATGAGAAAGCTGCAGAGGTGTCGAAGAGACTGGGAGGCGTTGTCGTGCTGCAAAAGGGTCCGAAAGATCTCATTGCGATCGATACGACGGGTGAAGCCGCAAGCTTGGCGGAGAGCGGTATCCGCCACGTACTAGATGAAGAAAGCGAGAAAGTCAAGGAGGTGATCGAGGTGGACGTCGAGGGTGGACTCAAGAGGTGCGGAGGACAGGGCGACGTGCTCAGCGGGACGGTTGGTGCCATGCTTGCATGGGGAAAATGTTACGAAGATGGAGCATTTGGGTAACTTTCTCCATGATATGCTTGATACACGCGATGTAGCATTGACGTTTTTGTCGATGTTCTTATAGGGACAAAAGCATATCGGCATCTCGTCTTCCCATTCTGGCAGCCGTCGGCGGAAGCATGGTGACGCGTACGAGCAGTAAGAGGGCGTTCCATGTGGAGGGACGTGGACTCGTCACTCAGGATATGATACCTTACCTCGTGAAAGCTTTCGCGGAGAACTTCGGCGAAGACCTACAGGCCGGAGAGCGAGGGAGACTTTAGAGCAGTGTTCCTAGTAGCCGACAAAGAGTAGAACAAGTTTCATTCGCGAAACCTCTCGTTTCTTGTGCGAGAGATTATGTAGCGGTCAGCGGGTCTGAGCTGGAAACCCCAAGTTAGTCGTCGAGGTGGTAACTTGCGCTCCACATTCCTTTCAAATGGTGAAACACGTACCGTCTTGATTTCATTGATTGAACACCCGCAAGGAGAAATGGGGGGATACACGTGTATCTCCAAAAGGCTGGTCAGTGCCCTCGCACGACTAATACGGACCAAGTGCAAACTGAACACCGCTGAAGGACATGGGGATAAGACTTACCTCGTCGGAACAGACCCGCAGAAGCCAGCAAGTATTGTTCCGATGTTACACGACCGGTGTAGTTTCCCAGCAAACGTGCATGCCGTATGTGGACTCGCGGATGGAGGCGGGTAATAGCCAAATGGCACGTGACACGCGTCATTGGATGGATCCGGCAGACACATAAATGGCGTTCCTGGACTCGACACAGAGCAGAGTCGATCAGACCGTCCCCATCAGTCGTATCGATGGGCTATCAAGTGAAGGAAGTCGCAACTAAGCCATACGATGGCCAGAAACCTGGTACTTCTGGCCTTCGCAAGAGGTACCTGCCGCGTTCGTCGAGCATCGGAACCTATTGATCATCATCTGCGTGCAGGGTGAAGGTGTTTCAACAGGAGGTGCGCGTGACAACAGCATCTTTCGCATGACACCGTGGACCTAAAGGTTCTTCCATTTCCCTCTGTAGAACTATACCGAAAACTTCATTCAAGCGATCTTCGACTCTATCAAGGCAGACGGTGCAACGCTTGTTATCGGCGGGGACGGCCGCTACTTCTCTCCCGAGACCGTGCAGACGATTCTCAGAATCGGCTCCGCCAATGGTGTCAAGAAGTTCATAGTAGGCAAGGACGCGATCCTGTCCACTCCCGCGGCTTCCAATGTCATTCGCAAGTACAAAGCCGATGGAGGCATCTTACTCACGGCCAGTCACAATCCGGGTGGCCCAAACAACGACTTTGGGATCAAATACAACGTTTCGAACGGTGGTCCAGCTCCGGAGAATGTGACCAACAGGATCTACGAAGTCACCAAGACCATCCAAAAGTACAGGTCATCGAGGCTGATCCCGTATGTCATCTGGCCTAGACTCGTCTTACTTACCGCTTATCACGGCTCTCTCCAGGTCGATCTTTCCAAGATCGGGGAAACAACCTATGGTCCGAGCCAGGTTCAGATCATCGATTCTGTCCAAGATTACGTTGAATTGCTCGAAGAAATCTTTGACTTCCCCCTAATTAAGGATTTCCTCCACAATAACGCGCAGTCTTTCCGCGTCCTTTTCGATGGTCTTCATGGCGTTACTGGCCCATATGCCCGTGCTATCTTGATTGGAAAACTTGGCCTTCCCGATGCTGCTGTCCAGAATTGCGTTCCCCTCCCTGACTTTGGTGGGGGACATCCCGACCCCAACCTCACCTATGCACATTCGCTAGTAGAGGTGGTCGAGAAGAACAACATCCAGTTCGGTGCAGCGAGCGATGGCGATGGGGACAGGAACATGATATATGGCAAGGGCGCGTTCGTTACGCCTAGCGATTCCGTGGCTATTATCGCAGATTCAGCGGATGTGATCCCTTACTTCAAAAAAGGTGGTGTCAAGGGATTGGCTCGTAGCATGCCCACCAGCAAGGCCATCGATCTTGTAGCAAAGAAGAAGGGACTGGAATACTTCGAGGTGCCCACAGGTGAGCAGACAGACTGTTGACCAGGTTTGGGCACCGCTGACTTTCTGTGGTAGGATGGAAGTTCTTTGGTAACCTGATGGATGCTGGGCGACTCTCGATCTGTGGCGAAGAATCATTTGGGACGGGCTCGGACCACATCCGCGAGAAGGATGGGTTGTGGGCCGTCGTTGGCACGTATCACATTCCATATGCATGTTTCAATGTACTTACCACGTTTTTCCATGCAGCGTGGCTCAATATCCTTGCTGCTGCTAACAAGGAATCGCCGAACAAGTTGATCGGGATTAGGGAGCTACTGCAGCGGCACTATTCCATCTACGGGCGTTCGTTCTTCAGTCGGTACGACTACGAGGAAGTTTCTTCAGAGGGGGCCAACAAGCTTGTGGCGCTCCTCAACGACGCGATCAAGACATCTTCGCTCGCGAACACCATCCATCATTCCAAGAGCACTGGTCAAGATTACAAGATCAGTTCCGTGACGAGCTTCTCGTACAAAGATCCCATCGACGGCAGCGTAAGCTCAAACCAGGGACAGATCGTTTTGTTCGACGATGGCTCCAGAGTCGTCTTCCGTCTAAGTGGAACGGGCAGTGCTGGTGCCACTGTTCGTATGTACGTCGAGCGATACGTCGGTCCGGACGCTTGCCCAGAGGAACTGAGCAGGGACACGGCTGAGGGTCTCAAGGGTCTCATAGAGGTTGCTTTGGGGATTACCAAGTTGAAGGAGTTCCTTGAGCGGGACGAACCTACTGTGATTACGGTGAGCACCTGGTGTTTTTCTATCGGTCGCTATTTCGCGTGTTCACATTGCATCCGTAGTGAATGCTGGCATGAAAACGGACAGGTTTCCATACGAAGTAGTCGAGTTCATACTTTTTTTGAGCACGTACGTAGACGCCATGGATATCAGCTTGTTACCTTCTTGGAAAGGATCGTTGGAACGTATTTCCGCGGTGACCCCGAACTTTGATTTCACCGTCGTCCCCGGGGTGCGAATAAGATGACGGTCGTGCGACCAAGGAACAGCGCGGAGCCTGCGTATTGCGGGACGCCGTTTCCCGCGATGGGTTTTTGCCTGACACAGTGTGGGCGACTTTGTGGCCCAGAATCCGCCCGGACTGCATCAGTGTGACGCCTGTGAACCACAAGTTTAGCTCTTTCCACAGATGTCACCAACCGTTCATTGTTTTAGATTGGTTGCATCGTTCCGATTGACTGCGAACTGGTTCTAGTTGGTTCTGTGGAGCCATGGATAGACCATGATCGGCACAATGGTGCACCATGATATACCCATTGTTCGGCTGAAGGGCCGTCTGATGGAACGGACATTGGAAACTTGCGTCGCATGCGTGCTGCGGTTGACTTTCTCAGTGCAACCACTGGCCTGCGTCCATGCGACGGCGACAACCCAAGTCCTGGGCCGGCGACTTCAAGCTCAGGTCTTTAACGGGTCTCTGACTTGGCAAAGGTCACAAAAGTACGACAACGAGTTCACCTTTTGTCTCTACATCGCAACTGAACCAGTGCGTGAACAAAGGTCCGGAATGAAAACGGTTGCCTATTCATGCCGTACACCTGGTCCAGCCAGACATGGACCCATAAATACCGTCAGCATGTGGTCCGGTACGTTCCCGCTTTCCTCCCCGCCTACCTATTCCTTTGGGTCCTGTAATGCACGGTCTTTACACCGTTTTCGTGGCCGCCGTCTACTTTGGCACCCTGGCTGGTGCACACAAGTACTCTAGATCCCGCCACCACCTTGTTGCACGCACACCTCAGTTTGCGACCAACAAGACGTACACTGTTCAAGATTTCTACCAGGCCGAAGATTTCTTCAAGTGCGCCCCTACTATCACCGTTGCTTGTTATCGTGATCCTCACCTCAGTATGACCCCAGCGAGTGGACCTTCTTTACCGGTGCAGATCCAACCGGTGGAAACGTTGCGTACCAGAGCATGCAGGATGCCACCTCTCAAGGTCTTGCTTACGTAGATGACTGCAACAACTCCACCGTCCTCGCTGTTGATTCCAACAGTTCTGTTCCAGCGGGTGGCAACCGCCCCTCGTGCGTCGCTTCCATTTGTGGTTCTACGCGTGTAGTTGAATGGGGTCCTTAGCGTTCGTATCACGTCGAACAAGAGCTATACCGGCGGTCTCTTCATATTGGATGCTGCGGCCATGCCCGTTGGTTGCGGTACTTGGCCTAGCTTTTGGGTAGGCACCAACCAAGCATGACATTGACGTGCAGCGTCTGACGTCCGCTTTTCGTTGTCCGACAGAGTGTCGGACCAAATTGGCCTTACGCTGGAGAGATTGATATCGTAGAGGGTGTTAACAATCAGGCAACCAACCAGATGACGCTGCATAGTGGTACCAGCTCTGCTTGCACGATAGACACCGCTGTCAACACCTCCACTTCCCCGGCGTACACCGGACACGTCATGGGTACCAATTGCTACAGCACCGCAACCGCGGACGCTGGCTGTGCCTTCGGTGACACTGATACTCGTTCCTTTGGGTACGGTTTCAACAATGCAAATGGAGGTGTATTCGCTCTCCTGTGGGACGCTTCCCTTGGTATGTCTATGTGGCACTTTGCCCGTTCGGAAATTCCGTCAGATATCACCAACCTCGCTCCCAATCCCGCAAATTGGGGCGTGCCTGCTGGTTTCTGGTCCGCTCAGACCTGCGATATTTCGGCCAACTTTTATCAGCACTCTCTAGTCATCGATACCACCATCTGTGGCAATTGGGCGGGGGGCGCCTACTCCAGTTCTGGTTGCCCTGGTACATGCTCTGACATGGTCGCAAATGCCACCAACTTTGCTAGTAAGCATCAGCGTTTGTCGTCCGATGTTCTAATAAAGCGATCGTCTCTCCTCAGACGCTCAATGGATCATAAATTATGTCGCTGTCTATCAATGAAGAACCATATCAATCAGTATACCCCCTATCTATCACCATATCAGAGAGCAGTCATAGGGAACATACAGACGAGCCGCAGGTTAGGCACCGTTGAACCTACGAGTTAACGACTTCACTGGGAATGCATGGAATAGAACTACATACCTAAACTACATACGCACATGCTCTGGCAGTATTGAATTGAATACGTAGCAGGCCAAGATGACATCAGATAATCACGAGATGTGAATTTTCCCACCTGCGAGATCTGCCCTTGGCTCCTAACCACATCCCTGCATTTACTTCTGATGGAATCCCAGCCGCCGCCTGTCCCGTCATCGTTCCCGGCTTCCGACATCGTACCTGCGACGTGGCCGAAAAGAACTGCAAAGGTGTCCTTCGCCGTTACACGTCTCGCAACGGCTGGCTGACTTGATCTGCTTTTAGGCATGCACGAGTTGCAGGTGATGATCTCTCATCTACGGGGTATCGCGTAATGGAACTAAAACTCATCGGCCTTAGACGAGACAAGATCCGTTGCGATGGCGCAAGGTGAGGAATACCTCGTCGGCGTGTTGTCTCATTTTCATCGTTTTCGACTCCGTTGGGTCACCTCAGGCCGTGCGCGGCATGCGTCAAGAAAGGGTACACTATCGATCAGTGCACGGATGGATGTGAGAGCTGCAGGCGTGCTCGCGCGCGATGCGAGGGGGGGAAACCGTGTCTGAGGTGCCGGGACATGCACCTTGAGTGTGCAGAGGAGCAGACCGTGCCTCTGACACGGTCAGAAGCGGCTCCGCCTATCCTAGTATTGCGTTCGAGCAGACGGAAGGGTGACCGAGCGAAATTAGCGTGTCTGAGTTGTAGGAGAGATAACAAGAAGGTTGGTTTATTCCTTTTTTGAACTTTTCACCCGTATCCTGAAACGTCGGTGGTGAGTGTGAGGATCAGAGACCGTGTTCGCGATGCGTAGCGAGAAGCGAAGAGTGTGTACACGTAGTCCGGGGACCGAAATCGGTCAAGCTTCGTTGCGAAAGCTGCAGGCAAGAAAATCGCAAATGTGAGGAAGCACGACCATGCCAACAGTGTATTGAACAGGGAAAGGAGTGTGTCAACGTTCAGAGGAGAAGTCGGGGCCATGGAACTCGAGTAAAAAAGGTAAGCGTATCCTATCCACTTCGTTATTGGTGTCTTTGATTCTACGGGAGTTTAGGCCTGTACGAACTGCAGGTAAGAGTGTATCGTCCAGAGCGTGTTGCGAGAAGTTTGAACAGTGCCGCATGCAGGCGCGACAAGGTTCGCTGTGAGGGTATCAGGTACCCGCGAACATCCGTGTGTCCGTCGTTATAGTCCACTGACCGCTCTTTCCAAGACCATGTGCCAACTGTGTCAAGAAGGGATATCAATGCACTAATCGGATATGCATGATGTGCATAAACCACGGCATCGAGGGAGATTGTCCTCATAAACTCATTATGGAGTCAGATACCTCAGGAGTGAACGGTAGGTTGTTCTCACTAGGTCAAGCAGTCGGTCCGTCTGACTTGATATCAAGCAGTACCCGAGTTGAATCACTCCTTCCCGTCTCACCATCACTCGCACTCAACACCATCACCATCCTCTCACACATCGCCAACGACCGGTCCCCCGATGTACCAAAACCTACACACGTATGATAGCACCCATTGCCACGTGTCAGGCATGCCACCTCTTCTGGGTTCCGGTATGCCTGTCCACCACAATCAAGGTCAGGGACACCGTGACTCCTCCTCCTCCTCTTCATCGTCATCATCGTCTACCGGAGGATTCTCCCGTGCGGCCTACTACCCGGCTATTGATCCCCAAATCGATGTTCCACAACCTCAGGCAAACATCTCATCTGAGCGTTACCACCCGTCGTCGGCGACCGCACATCGCTTGTAGCAGAACAAACGTAAGCCACTGGAAATGAAATAGACGATATCAGCGACCTTCAAAGCATGGTCTTGAATGGGAATGTGGTCGCGTCTGGAGCCTGTATGTTTCTGCATTAATGACTGTATCGCCATCGTCCGGAGTAATTCTGTACTGAAGAAATGCTATTGTACTTCCGTGGTGCGCTGAGTTTGTTCGTGTTTGGCGACGCGTTGAGCAAGTGACAATCACTGCGGAAATGAGATTTTTAGAGGGGGGATAATCCGAGGGTCTAAGCTCAAATAATCCGACCTTGGAGGTCTAACGGGCAATATTCATAGCAAAATCCGACTTGTCAAATTAAATAGTCAATTTTCGTAGCATATTCCGACCCTGTCAAAAAATGACCAATGCATCTCAATAATCAGACCATAAGCTGACTCGGATTATACACGATACACAATAATCTGACCCAAAGCAGGCCTGCACACCACGTCTTACCCCACCCTGACTATGCTCGGGCACATCCTCGATAATCTGACTCTATTACCATCGGAAAAGTGCTGCTGTGACCATCCGGAAAAACGGATAGACTTAGCATGGACTTAGCTTATTTTCAGCCGTTATTATATAAGCATGTTTGCGTCTCACCAAGCCCATCCACCCTTGCCAACAGAACCGACAACCGTCGACTCCGCACATGTGCATACATCGACTTGGAGGACTCCTTGAGCAATATCGCGTTGTTCCCTGCCGAAGTAAACTCCAATGGTGAGCTTATCTCTACTGTGGCCAACTAGTGCTGAGTCTACAGATGCAGCGTACACAGCATATATGCTGGAGGCACGTTCTCGTTCCATCCCCTGATGCAGTGAGTTACCGTCCGTTCACTTGACCTCACCGACTCAGTACTTCTAGTGTTCTAACCGGTGCCATTCTTTTAACTGAATGAACAGGATAGTTATCCGACTCGGGCTGGGGGGCTGGATGCACATATACCCTATGGACATCTCACTAGTGGTGAGTTTTTTTCGTTTTCAATCCTTCAGATGCGTTCACAGGACCTCCACAGCCTTGCTTTCGCACTTTTCCCAAGTAATCCTGCACCCCTACCTGTATGCATTTGTCTCGGACATGCTCTGGCTGGAATGGCTTACCAGGTACGGTTTTGATTACATCTGTTTGTACGAGCAGGGGGCTGGTGGTGAAGGTGCGCAGGAGGGTGGACGGTTTCATACCATGGGCGTGTCGTAGCGAGTATATTATCTGAGTATAATCCGATCTGATTATTCTGAAAAGCCCGAGTGAGGTCCATGAGAATTAGGACATTATTACGAGGTGACTGAGAGCTAATATCCTATAATCCGACTCTAATCCGATGCAAATATTAACTACGAGCTCCGTATTATGATAGGGATAGGTTCACGAATCCGACCGGAATATGGTCCGATTCGAGAACACTTACCTACTATAATCCGAGGTATGATTATGCCTGCATACCCTCGGGATATGGTCGTACTATGACTAATAATCCGACCATTTTCAGATGCGCTAAAAAACTCGTTTCCGCAGTGAATTGTGGACTCAACATACAAGCGCGCGTACGCTGCAGGACTTCATTGTCCTGCTACAGGTATATTGTCTAGTCCCGAACGTTAATACTGACCCCATACATTCCTTACCATGAACGATTCGGTTTCACCCGCCAAACAGTACGTTTTTTTCTTACCACTATTTACCTGTCGAGTTCGACGGCCGACACATGTTGCGATTAGAAATGATAAGACTGCCAAGGTCAAACGCTCGGCCAAGAGCAAGGTAAGCACATCTGCACGCGTATCATCGATCTGAGTTAAACCGTAGCTGTACAGGCTCTACAGAGGAGGATAAACGTAGTAAAAGATGATACCGAGTATGTTTGGTCGGCTGTTCGGTACCGGTGGTGTTGACGACGGAACTCGGGCAATAGGACAGTTTCGGGAGAGGAGTTAGAAGCACGTAGCGAAACGCTGCATGCGCCCGCGTCCCCCGAGATGGTCCCAAAGGTACTTGAGTCTTATCTAACTGACTGATGCATACGCGTCTTCGCATCACATTCGTGCCCAGGAGTGCTCACGTACTGCTCAGATATCAGAGGGAAGTCCTGGAGGCAGAACGGTGAACGTGCAGTAAGTGCATTCTCCTTCATTTTTGTGGCCTGCCACTCAAGGAAACTGTGCATCGGGGTAGTCTACCAAGTCCATCTCCCAAGCCCCAAGGACAAAAATCGGAAGAGGATCAGAGTCCCTCTAAACTCCTTAGCACATCACCACACAATCCGACGCCATCGTCGTCATCCGTCCGGCACCGACAAGGGAGTTCGGTCACTAAACCGTCTTCATCGAGGTAAGTCATATGTGCCGCTTTTTCTCTGGGTGATAAAACTTCTTTTTCCTCTCAGGGGTCAACCATCGAGCCCCGCAGATGATGGCGATGAAACAGAGTCCATCGCAGAGTCTTCATGTGGGACTCGAGTATACAGAAGTGAACCCGAGCGGATTGAATACTTCAAGAAACAGCCCGAATGCGGCGAATTGGAGCCGCATCGTGCATTCTGCACGCGGTGTGACAGCTGGGTATACCTGAGAAAAAAACAGACATATACCGTGCAGCCGTGGGAGAGACATCGGGCCAAATGCGATCTCAAGCCATCAGTCGCGAAAGAGTTGGTCCATCGATGTATCGAATGGTCCTCTCGACATTCTAACACGAGCTTCCAGGATTAGAGCGGCTTCAACAGAGGCATCGCCGTCAGCAGGCGAAAAAGAGAATGCAAAAGTGAAAGAGGATGACCCTGCGCCTATAGTTCTTGGCCTGCGTCCGATGAAGTCCCCGGAGGACATCGAATCTTCATCAACGCGTGAAGGAATGCCTACCAACGAACACGAATCCTTGAGGCTGGCCGTGTTGCAAGCGGATCCTCGGGCACTGGAGATAAAGCCTCACGAAGTGCTCTGTCGAGGATGCCAGAAATGGATTAAGTTGTCGTCCCAACCGTATACCCTGAGCAATTGGCAAGGACATCAGCAACGTTGCTCGGGTTCTACGTACGTTCCCCGGACTCTCCGACCAGCTGCTTCTAAGCAGAGTTTCAGTCCCAATAGCAGAGTAGCTACTACGGAGAGAAAGATTGCTTTGCTGAACGACCCACAGGTAAAGTCGATCACCTCGAAGAGCGTGTGTTGTGCGTGCTGTAAGGGCACGGTGAGACTGGAGGGAGACCTGGACTATGACCACACGAAATGGAACGAGCACAAGAGAACATGTATTCCGTCAGTGTTTTAATATTTTCCTACAAGGGACGTAAACTCAATGGGCCTTGCAGTGTGACTCCAGCTGCCCCACTGACGGCTTCCAAGGGTCTGTCGTCGCGTCTGTCACACGTTTTTCCACCTACACCAGGCAGTGCCACTACCCCGACGCCCATAAGCAGAACGTCGTCGCGGAGTCTGACGTTTCCTGGAAGCGCCTTGCCTGATGCCGCGCTTGCCGCTGGTAGCCCGACGGCCCAAACTGGGGAGAAGCGTGTACGCGAGGAGGAGACGGAAGTCGCCGAGGACAGCCGACCTTCGAATCGCCCAAGGACGGAAGGTTACACACCGTCTGAGCGAGAGCCTCCTGGTCCGTGGGGATGGTTCATGCAGCCACTGAAGGCGTTTATTCGTGGATTCCGGGAAGGTTTAGGAACTCCTACGTAACAACCGGAAGTGTGCATACGCGTATGACACATGTATATAAAGTATGACCATTCGTGATTCTTGGTAGTTACGATCGTTGGTAGTGTCGGAAACCGTACTTATGCAACGTCCCTTCTGGCTGCACCTCCACTCCACTGACCACGCCCTGGGCCGGCAGTAATTTGATTCTGCAACGCCGGCGTGCAGGGGTCCGTCGGGAACTCCCGAGGGGGCTTTTGACGAGTCCCTTTCCTTCTCTTGGCTGCGCGTTTTTCAATCCAACGAAACATTTGGGCCTGCGAGAGACCTGCGGCCTGCGGGGGGGAACACGAAACACGTAGATAGTCTCGAGTGTTGTATTTTTTGGCCCATCGCGGAGTGTCCTACGAGTTCCCCCCTCATCCCCCCTCCTACATTTGGACCATATCGAAACGTCACCTTCCCTTCACACACACACTCTCAGCGAAACCCTCTCAGCACCTTGACCGCTCCTTTCATCGATCCTTCCTTCCTCGTCAGCTCGTATAACTATGTATGTTACCTTCGCAGGGCATCGACTTCCCGCCCGCTCATGACACACCCAAATGCAGGGGTTCACCAAAGAAAGACTCGGCCGTCAAGGGTCTCGCTGCAAGGTCAGTGGCTCACTCTGTTCCATCTTCGCATTCCCTCACCCTGCCTCCAGTGGGGGAGATTCCCCCAGGCCAAGCAGGACCACAGCGGAACTCGCAAGGGAGAAGAAATTGCGAGATGACCCTATGGCGGAAGTTCACGGGCCCCTCTTCGTAACTTGCAAGCGGTGTGGTAGCCGCATCAAGTTGTCACCTAAGAGTTCCTACGATCCATTCCACTGGACGAAACATCGCGAACGGTGTCTCCGGAAGCCTGTTGGTCAGGCCCGACGTCGCACCCCAAAGGAAACAGTGAGCATCCCCACGACCTTTGCCACACCTTGGCGGATGCTACGCTAACACGTTACACAACTCCAGACACCTCCAGCGCCCAAAAAGTTCTCGTCGTCATCTTCCAACACAGATGGTGACAATGTAACTCCACCTCCTCTAACCCCCGAAGATGAACGCACAAATACATCTGATGTCCTCAAACAAAAATCTCCCTCTCCCCATGAGGTCGACAGTCCAACACATTCTGCTGTACGTGAATTAGACTCTGCACTAGTGCAGTATCTTGACAGATCTCAACATCCTTCACCCAAGACTTTCCCCATCACAGAACGATGGCAGTCGTGGCACTGGTCGGAGTTGCGATATCCAAAATGGCTGACCGATACCAACCTCATGCCTGTTGGCGGTGAGCAGGACGATGTCGATGTCGATTTGGATGACACACTTTCCGACGTTCACGCAGAGCGTTCGCCGACTTCCACGCTATCCCCCCATCAGGGGAAGCGCAACCAAGACAACCCCTCATTACCCACGTGACCATAACTCTAAGCATGTGTCGCCCTCCTAGGGACGACGTCCCGTCCACATGTGTTTCCGCCTTCATACACTACCGCACTTCTAACAACGCTATCTCGTCTCTTCATCTATATTTACATAAAGGCATCGGCTCGTAGTCATCTCACTCTATTGGTCTTGCATTAAGAATAACCGTATCCCATTCCTGTATATACCAGGGGGACGATTTATGTTCGCTCGGAGACGGGCTATAATCTATTTACAATCTAGGACTCTTCCTCGAAGTAACAGCTGTTCACTCTATATGTAACATTTTCAGTCTCAGTATTAACCCTAACCAGTGCTAGCTGTCCGATGGCGGGTTGTAGATGCCTTTCTTTGAAAGATCGACGATGACTGGGTCTGCAGCAAATCTAGTACCCCTTGGAGTAAATGAGCAAAACTCGCAACGCGACCGTCCCATCATAAGACACCCACAGAATAGTCCTGACAACATCCCACATGACATTCGCAGCGGGGATCTCTATCTTCTCCACACCCGGTAGACCATCCCCACGCGTGGGGCCAACGTTCAACAGTAAGACGGGTTTTCCCAGTTTGACAGCGCGCTGGACCAACCTGACAACCCGTGGAACGGACTTCAATGGTGGAACGGCCATAGTAAAATCGACTACCTGAAGGCGGAAAAAGTTGCCAGTGTAGTGCCTACTATGAAAAGCCTATCTGATTGTTCGACATCGTGGAATCTGTGTGGGGTTGAGAAATTTCGGAAAGAGTTTATGTCAAAGACCTGACGATCGATTTCTGACGGCCACTGGGATTGATTCGCCGAAGAAAATGACAGCTGGTTTTTGCTGGACGTACTTCAGGTGGGAACAACATAGTTCTGTCAAGCAGGCTTACGTTCGTATTATGGCGGCCCTCTAACGCACATTGTGGGCATTTTGGGACGACAAAATCGTCATACGATACCCCCTCCAATTCGACCTACCACGTAACCTTCGGTCAGTAGAAGGTGAACAAAAGTTAAATCAGACCGTACGTCTCCATCCGGATTCGTCCTAGGCTTCTGTCCAGTGGCTTCCAAACCAACTACGTAGTCTTTCCAATAAGGATTGTAGGTGGAGATCCAGTCTTGGAAGGTGTCTCGGTCTACGACGTGGCCGTGGCTGCAATGGACTCGCTGCCTCGGTCAGTGGGTACGTAGGATCATTGCGGAGCAGCACAAACATACGTGTAGGCTTCCATGGAGCTCTAGTATTCGCTTACTGATAAGGTTGTCATCCCAAACATGGGCAATGGCCTTTTTATGAAGACCGTCCACGTTCTGGGTGATTAAACGAGAGACGTAAGAGGTATATTGTAGGGCTGCAAATGCACAGTGGGTCGTATTGGGCAATGCATCGCGAACAGGTGGATAGCCAAGGTATGAGCGGAGCCTGACGCGAGCTTAAGTCGTGGACAACTTCTTTACTGACCCATCGTCTTACCAGTAACGTTGCCTACAGTGATCAGGAACCTGGTCAGGATTGTAGAAACACACAAGAGAGGCCTTGCATGCCTGAACATATAACCTTTAGCGCTCCGATCGACTAGTTCATGGTACTAGATCTCCTGTTAGAGTTGCTCCTAGAAGTCTTGGGGCATATTTAACGCACAAAGATTGGCCTCGGAAGCCGAGGATTAGGGAATGGCGGAAGCCTGTAGTGGTCAGGAAACGCACTGGTAATTTGGGTTCATGTATCTGCCATCCTTGCCGCGGTAGGCTCTGATGCCAGAATCCACACTCACGCCTGCTCCGGTCAGTAGTGCGACGTTACCCGGCGAAAGAAACTGTGCGATCCGTTCTACGGCTACGGCCTGTGAAATGGGCGCGTTGGATGCTGTAGTGAGGACATGCGGAATAGTAGGGACTGAAACTCTCATTCAAATCTTGAAATGACCGTTTAGATGAGCCCGTACGATGAAGTCAGCGGAACGGAAGCTTCGGGTTCCATCTGATAGCCGGAGTGCTAATCACGTGGACCCACAATGTACTCTATCTTCAATCAACCGGGCGCTCGAGTGACGACCGGGCGATGAGCGCATCACAAGCACCTAATGCCGTGGTACAGACGCCGGGATTTGCGCACTACTCCATTGCTTGGTCGCCATTTCACAACCATCGGTTGGCCGTAGCTTCGGCAGCGAATTTCGGGCTGGTAGGTAATGGAAGACTGCACACAGTCTCACTTGTTCCAGGTCCAAGGGGGACCCATGGAGTGAAGGTTGACAAGTTGTAAGCCATCTGCCAGCGCGCTCGTCCTCTTTACTCACGCGCTGCCGTTACAACTTAGCTTCGAGACTCAGGACGCTCTCTATGATGTCGCATGGTCAGAGATCCATGAAAACCAGCTGGTCGGAAGTTCAGGAGATGGCTCAATCAAGATGTGGGATATTACGCTAAACGTGGGTACCGTCATTTCCGCAAAAGTCTTGATGTCAACTTGCAAAATGACAAGGTACCCTAGGATTTCCCCATTCGATCCTGGTGCGAGCATACCCGGGAGGTATTTTCTGTGGACTGGTCGAATATCAGGAAGGATGCATTTCTATCGTCCTCGTGGGATGGTAGTGTGAAACTCGTGAGCAGGTGCAGCAGCCATGAAGTATACTCGTTTATTGATTTGGCATGCAAAGTGGACTCCTGACCGGCCTCGGTCAGTGACAACACTACAGGCACACCTGTCGTGCGTGTATCAAGCCCTCTTCTCACCGCACCATTCCGATATACTCGCTACTTGCTCCACCGATGGTACGATCAAGATATTTGACTTGCGGAACCCCGCCTACGCTTCCGGTCCATCCTCGAATGCTTTCACCAATCCCGTTTCTGCAGCAGTGTTGACCATTCCAGCTTCAGTTACTGAGCTTCTCTCTTTGGATTGGAATAAATACCGACCATTCCTCATCGCCAGCGCCGGAGTGGATAGATTGATCAAGTCGTGGGATTGTCGAATGGTAGCCAACTCTCCCCCGTCAGGCGAGGCTGTTGGTGGGTTGTGCGAACACCAGGTGCCTGGGCATGAATATGCTATCCGGAAAGTACAATGGAGTCCTCATAGGGCGGATGTGCTTGCCACAGCGAGCTATGACATGACGTGTAGAATGTGCGTTGGGTTACATCCTTTTCATGACTTGTCCACCTTACCAACGGGATTCAAGCTGGACAATGAATCCACAGCCGGGCGGAGCGCATCTCTTGAACATTCATGACCCTCATACGGAATTCGTGGCTGGATGCGGTTGGTCGTTGTTTGAAGAAGGTCTGATAGCAAGTTGCGGGTGGGACGGTAGACTTTGTGTGTTTCGTCCGTGAATTTTATTCGTTCTATTGTATGTACTGTGCAGTGGTGTAGCAAGGCTTTTTTTGAGAATTGGAAACCCAAACAGGGATTATTTACCGTATCTGGACAGGGACGTCGGGTTTTTATATCCACCCTCGACTTGAGCGATCGATGCATGCCAGTTGTATTAGTTAGTAGTATCACTTCCGCGCATGCTGGCTTTAAAGACCGGAGATGACCCAGAGGACATCCTGTCTAGTTCCCTTCAGACCCTCTACGACTTTACCCCGATAACACACTCCACCCCCGGCTCGATATTCACGTACGTCATCAAGCCTACCTTACTTCCGAGTCCAGACTCGGCGAGGGTCATAGAGTTGGAAACCCCTGACCCCCAACCTTCAAAATGGGACCTTCACGCGTCATCTATCTGGGTCGCTGCTGTCTACTTGGCAGACCACGTCGAGGACTTGGAGTTGCACCGATTTCAGGATCGGGAGATCGTTCGCGTCCTCGAGCTTGGTGCCGGTGCAGGCCTCCCATCTATCCTCATCGCGAGTGCATACCGAAATGCTCGTGTGACAATCAGCGATTATCCCGACGAACACTTGATTCGAACGTTGTCCGAGAATATTTTACGGAACGACGTTTCCTGTATTGCTCGCGCTGCCCCATATGATTGGGGTACGGAGATCTCTACCCTTGTTGGCACTCATGAAAACAAGGAGACTACCAAGGACGATGTTCTGTTTGACGTGGTCATCGCTGCAGATACTCTGTGGAATCCTTCGCTCCACCAACAGTTCATCCGGAGTCTAGTCATGTCCCTCAAACGCTCTCCGGATTCACGCGTCTACCTAGTGGCGGGTTTGCATACAGGAAGGTATACGATCCAAGCTTTTCTGAGGTCAATAGAGACAGATGGGTGTGGTTTAGTAGTCGAGAGTCTGTCGGAGAGGCAAGTTACAGCAGCACAAACTTCTAGGTCATGGGATGTAGCGAGAGCAGAAAACGAGGATGAGCAAGAAAGGCGCCGGTGGGTGGTATGGATAGTACTAAAATGGAGGGAGAGCAATCTTACGTAGGGAGACGATGTAATCGTGAAAGGTCCGTCGAGTGTATGTACACAATGCTGGGGCTCTTGACTATTCTTTAACGTCCTCGATAATCGTGCCTGGCCGGAGAAATAAAATAATGTAAATGTAAGACGAGTGAGAAGTGAAACTCGTTTAAGGTGGTGTCCTTATTTCCTGACCGAAGGTCAATATACGGACACCCGTTTGCCCTTCGCGCTCCTTATGGAAGTATCAGTGTCGCGAGTTCGAGACTAACACAGACACGTACGTGGTATAAGACCAAGCTATCCTCAGTAACGTCCATCCATGTGAGGTTATGAGTATTTGAGGTACTGGTCCTAACATACTTCGAGCCTAGGTGGTCGAAGACCGTGCTGATACTCGCCTGCCACCTCCAGGGTGGGCTTTGACGAGCGAGCGACACCAGATAAGGTGCCGTGTAGGGATTTAAGTCCAAACTGTGAACGCGACTGGAGAGGTCCTGGAGTGGACCGGCGGCTTTTTGGACGTTTTCAAAAAATACGAGACGCCTGCCGCAAAGCTGGACGCCATCCGCTTGGTCTGGCAGGTTGAAAATCATACAATGCTCCTGCCAGTCCGCCCAACGGACCACTTCTTCTCCGTCGTTAGCCGGCGCAAGCTTCGATTCGTCGATTACTACAACCACCTTGCGGGAAATTCCCCTCGGCTTGGCATCGTGAGGAAACTCTAGTGTCACTGCAAGTAGACGTAAGTGAGGATCGTTGTCAAACAAGGTTCCTGGCGCTGGTGAGGTTATCATCTTCGCGGATGAGTTGGGACATTGCTGCACGAAAGAAACCACATTCCAGCTTTCCGGAAATGCGTATGACCTCGCACGAGGAAGAATAGGTCCCCGGTTGAGCTCGTGGCAAATCTCGTAAACACCTATCTGGGGGGAACGCTTTCCTTTATCGTAGGTATAAAGGCCATCGGGGTGTTGTTCGTATGAACTGTTGGAAGAGCCGCTGCTGCGTTCTTCGTCGTCGTCTGGTTGACAAACGACAACCACACGGGTGTGGCTCATGAGATCAAAAGTGAGCGTGTCACCTGTAAACTTCCCCAAAGAGTCAGAACGAAAGACAGCAAGTTTGGCATGTCAAGAATATCCCAGGACACTTACAGTACGGAGGGCAGAACCGGTTCTCCAGTTGAAGAGCGCTAGCTCCGTGACACCCTCTCCATCTTCCAACTCTAGACGAATGGATAGCGCGACTAAGCTACCACATACCTGCACCTGCTGGATGGACACACGTTCCCCTGGAGGAGTGATGCCCCACCACTCAGTGCGATACTGTAGTCTGGGTTGTGCAGCCTCACGGTGTTCGTGGTCACCACGGAGGTCACGGAGATGCAACACACCGAGAACTGGGGAATTACTGGAGCATAATGGGAAGCTGGTCGATTAGATGAGTAGGTAACACTCACTGCTGCGGCGGGAAATGAATTTGCGCCCAGACCATCAAGTTTTGAGAGGAATCGATGACCACTTTCCTTATCTCGAAGGAGATGAAATACCGATGAAATTGTAACCCACGTTGAGGCGTCCTCCGGAAACACCGCAGCTCATAAATACGCAGGCACCACAAGAATTCGTTGGGTAAAGGGGCCTGAGCTACTTGATACAAGTAATTGCCAGAAACACCCATTATCGTGGGTGGAGCGAATGTAAGCCTGTCCTCCGCAGACCAGGTGAGTGTGGACCAACCCCGCTTATAGCTAAGCAACGCGTCAAGCCGATCATTCGACGAACATTGGTTATGTGGCCCTTCCCTGAGGCCACAAAGTGCAAGTTCGTAGCGATAGCGGAGGGATGTCGTACCATCGACCAGGGAAAGTATTATTCGAGAAGCCTGGGTAGAAGGAATAAAGCACGTCCTTCTTACCCGTGGACATTATAGGTCGAACGTTCACTTACCCTACAGAATTGGAATAAGGAGACTGGGTCCAGCTCGTCCAAGATAAGTAACAGTAGCTCCGTGGAGAGTTTGAAAAGGGACATGACCAGCACGTCAGTGTGACACGAATTCGAGCTTGGGCATAGCGGAGACTTTTCGCGACATTTATATGGTGAATGCCAGTGGAAGGAGAAGACAAAAAAACCTTAGACGCTTGTCTCCACTGTCGGTATTAGTTAAGCGGAGAGCCTTCGGGTATGGATGAGAACACTCTTGATATCCTGGTCTGCAAGGTCGGTAAGCGTGCAAAGGATGGCATCGAATGACGTTGGCCATGGCGTCGGGATGTGACTACCAGGGAGGGAGGCAACGTTCATAAAAGAACGGAGCCGACGTATGAAAGGCTTTTGTGACGCTTGTCATGTCAACAACCCGAAGGCGCTGTTCTGTTCGTGCTAGTACTTACTTATTCCTCCCGACGTACTCACGGAGAAGACGACAATAAAAACCGTCCTTGAAGCTGTTCCGTAAATTTATGTCCGAGTGCGGAACCGGTACAGCGCGCTTGCTCATTGGTGAGAATTCCGCTTATCAAACGACAGGCGCTCTTCATCATGCTACAGTATTCTGTCCATTCCCTACAGTAACTCGGCATCCTTCATAATACATACGCATTCGCATGCCATACGGACAAACGAAGGCTAAGGAAGAATTGCCCCCTCGACAAGTCTGTCAGGAGAATACCGGTAATCGGTGTATGCTGACTTCTGATAATCTGTGGTCCGTAGGACGGATAGTTGTAAGTTAGGGGATTTGTGAATCGTGTTGCGAACCATCGGAATGACCTCGCAATATGAAGATGCGAAAGGTGGAAAATGGTTCGGTTGATTTTCGTCCTGCCCGTCGTTGGTGTCGCCACACTCACTAATCACAGTCGGCCTCCGAGCAATGCGCCCACCAGCATACTGCACACTGTAGTGAGTGCAGGCAACGAAGTTGGAAGACTCGTCGCCCACACGATAAAATTTCCCAGCTGATAGTTCACTCGACGAGGAGTTTTGAGAGTAATACGTACCAGGGAGCTCACGCGCTCACCTTTGTATTCGTGTGGCGCAAGAAGCATGCTGCTGGCACTCAATCGCAGCGTATATCATGGTCCTACTAATACCAAAAACACGGTACTTCGGTTAGCGTGGGAAAGAGGTAGTAGACTGCAATCCGATGACTAAGCCTCCCCATAATAGAAGCGATGGTCCTGCTATGAGCCAGTATCACTCGTACAGCAAGCGTCCATGGTCTGCAAGAAGTGTGAATCGGTAAGTTAAGAGCAACAACACGACCAGGGGGGTTCACTAATATATCACTCACAGAAACTCTCCAAAGTTGCAGCACCTGACCCATTCACTTCAACCTCCAGTAGCGTGAAGGAGGGGAGCCGGAAGATTGGTGAAAACAAGCTTTTGACCCGGCCAGGAAGTTCTAAGAACAGGTTCCAGGTGCGTAATGTGTCTTGTCATGCTACCTCTCCGGCACGCTAACGTGTTCCCTCTTAGCCGTATCAGGGAAAATGCAAAACTTGTAAGCAGACAGTGACACAGAATAAGGCAAAATACTGTCATGGTGAGATGTTATCTTGTTGTCGAGGTCGTCTTCTGACCGTTTTTCTAGGCTGTGCTTATAAGAAAGGTGTTTGTTCGATCTGCGGCAAAGCTATCCTCGATACGTCTGGATACGCTATGTCTAACAAGTAGTGCCTGGAAGTTATCCTCCACTGTCATACCCTCTTCTGTATCACCGTACTAATTTTGATTAGAGTGTACTCTATATTTATGCGGACACTTCTGTATCCTTTAGCCATATCATTGAGAAAAGATATGATGTCCGGTGGCCCGTAGCAATCGTGTCCAGTGAGGAGGTGTAGTTTGTTAGGCGGTCGTCTTTGTCATCATGACCGTGATCGCGTCGCACGTGACTTCCACGAGTCTTATGAACAGACGCGTTCGAGTCAATGCAGTAAAAATCATCACCCTTAACCATGAGCACATCCAAGACTAGCAAGGGCGGTAAGAGCCAGAAGAGGCTCACTGCATTCTTCCGTGGTGGAGGATCAAAGGCCGATCAGGAGACGAAGAAGAGAGCTGACAAGGGAAAGTCAAAGGGCAGTGAAGAGGACGACTCGGAGAACGACGTTTACGACGACGAACCTGAAGTATCCGAGGAAGATGATACACCCGTGCAGTTCTCCAAAACAGACGGAAAGATAGAGTCTTCCAGTTTGCCCCCGATTCACGACATCCCTGCAATGTTTGCTGACCTCGTTTCGCGAGTACCGCTGTTAAAAGGCGTTGCCGAGCATGTTAAAGGACGAAAACTACGCGTCGCCACGATGTGTTCGGGTACTGAATCACCCCTCCTCGCCCTAGACATGATCTGCCAGTCCATCAAAGACCAGCATGGCATTGCCTTGGAGTTTCAGCATGTCTTTTCATGCGAGATCGAGCCGTTCAAGCAGGCGTACATCGAGCGCAATTTCAAGCCACCGTTGCTATTCCGGGACGTGTGTGAGCTCGGTGACTACGAAGCGTACGTGTTCGCCGGTGGTGACCGCGTGACGATACTCATTTCACTGTTAGAACGACAGCTTACGGAGCACTAGCGCCTGTCCCTGGAGACGTGGACTTACTCGTTGCTGGCACATCCTGTGTCGACTATTCCAACCTCAATAACGAGAAGAAGGGGATAGATGGTGGAGGTGAATCAGGCCGAACTTTCCATGGCATGATGTCCTGGGTCTCGAATCATCGGCCGCCTCTGGTCATTTTGGAAAACGTCTGCTCCGCTCCTTGGGACCGTGTCAAGGATTACTTCAAACGACAAGGTTACAGCGCGGAATTCCTCAGAGTTGACACGAAACTCTATTATATCCCTCACACGCGGACACGGGTTTATTTACTAGCTGTCGACAGCCGGGGATCCAACATTCCCTTGGAGTGGAAGAACTGGATTTCGGCAAAGCTGAAGCGTCCAGCCTCATCAACACTGGACGCATTTTTGCTTCCCTCGGATGATCCTCGCATTCATCAAGCGCGACAAAAGTTGGTGCAGGATAGTGGTGGTGTCTCAGAATCACGGACGGGACGCATTGACTGGACAAGGTGCGAGTCACGTCATGCACGTGCAAGATTGGAGGAAGCCTTGGGTCCAAAGCGTCCGCTTACGAACTGGGAAGAAGGTAAGTTCCCAGGACCGTTGGTTAGGGAGATGTTCAAGTTTGATTGTACAGGTGGTGGATGTCGGATGCCTGATTTCGCTTGGCAAGATTGGGGGATACGGCAGGTTGAGCGTGTTTGGGACTTGATGGATATCAGCCTCTTACGCTCTGCTAAAATTGGCGTTGACCCTTCCTACAAGACGTATGTATCTCGTTCGGCTATTTACATTCATTGACCGTCATTGTTATAGGCTTGTTTGGAATCTGTCTCAGAATGTCGATCGTTCTACTGGGTCCAGCAAGGCGGGCATATGTCCGTGCCTCACCCCATCAATGATACCGTATATCACCAACCGTGGCGGCCCGATGGTCGGCGTGGAAGCACTGGCTATGCAAGGTTTACCGGTTGATAAGCTTCTCCTGACGCGAGAAAGCCAGGACGAACTGGCTGATCTGGCGGGAAATGCGATGTCTTCTACTGTCGTGGGTGCTTGCATAATTGCAGCTCTAGTTGTTGGAAGGAAGCTTTTGAAGACTGGTGATGACAAGGAAACATATGAGATGAAGAAGTTGGATGCTGTAGAGGCGGCGACGGACGAAAGCACTATGGATGTCGATTCTTCGCAAGCATCCGATCTCCGCATTGAGGACCATCTCTCTGGGCATGATCAATTGGTAGAGAAGCCACTGGATTTATCGTCTACGGGAATGAACGCCGCGGAAAATGTGCTCAACCACGCGCAACGGAGCGTTCGTCTCTGTCACTGCGAAGGCCGAAAGGATATCACCACAAGGGAGCTCCTTCGTTGCAGAGACTGTGGCTCTTCGTCTTGTAAGAAATGCGCTGGTCGTCCGGAACACAATTTCGAGCCTTTGGACGTGCAGACTGTCGCACGTCTTCCTCCGTCCACCTTTGTGCGGGAACTCAAATCTATTCTTCCTATGTGTCTGTCAATTGCGGGCGTTACCGAGAAGCTTCTCAGCGAACTCAGAGACTCTGTAGCCGTTTCTATCCCTGAGAAGCGCTGGGCTAGCTGGCGTGCTGCCGTCCTCAGGGCTACGAGATCGGAGTTGAGGTTCGTGGAAGCGAAGAGACAGGAGATCTGGTCCGCCGTGTACCAATCGCCTGCGGCTAGCTTTGAGCTGTATCTCCACCCGAAGCAGACTGAGTGGCGACTATATGCTAGGCCTTTGGACAGCGAACCTGCCAATGCGGAGATTCGTCGACTCTTGCAGCTTCCGGTCGCTAGACTTAAATGCAGCGGTGATTTCCGCCTGGGTCGTTGGCAGTTCGCTTTGCCGCACTCAACTGAGTTGCGTATCACTGTCACTGGAAGTGGGCAGCTCGTGCCGTCCTGGGAAGCCCGCCTCGGCCTACTAGAAGACAAGTTCAAGAACAAGCGTGTTAATTCGCATTTGAGCATAACCGTTCCGGAGCACCAAAAATCTCTGTTCGACCGGGACATTTCAGGAACTTATGCACTCCTTGACAGGTGCGGTACTGCGTGCGGCGCCCTTCACAAGAGAGTGGAGAGCGTGGATTGCGAATCGTTACCACCCTTGTTCATGATGCTTGATCCGACTCGGTGTGGGGATGCTAAGGATGATTGTTTCCTCTTCACGAGCAGCATGCGGAGATACGAGTATGGTGAATCTCGGCCGATTATTTGCAAGCTGGCACCATCTTGGCGGCAGTCGGACGTTGAAGGAGATCAATCCGTTGCATGTCACATTCCCGTCCTTTGGACCGATGTAAACAATGTGACGCTCGAAGTATGTCTTTTCCAGAAAATCAAACTACACTAGCAATGGTACTGAATTACAGCCTTAGCCCCGTCTTCTTTCACACGCAACCTTTGCAGTTCCTCAAAGCACATTGACCGTTGCGGTCTCAACGGACGATTGCGCAAAAGCCATGGCGCTTCTTTCATGCAATGTCCCAATTTCCGATGACGCTGGCCCTGAATGGCCTCGAGAAGAATGGAGGGAGGTGGACAAGCTTAATGAGCGAGGGACCTTCAGGGCTCTGGCGTGGCTTCTCGAGCGGATCCGGCACGTTGATGACAACTTGAAACAGTGGCAGTCTCTGACGATGCCGGACGAACTTTCTCACTGCCAGCGTTGTGCTCCTGTGTCCCCTACTATCAAGTGGAGGAAGGACGGCAAGAAAGTTCTAGCCATTGAGGATTCGAAAGAGGCTGGGCAATATGAGCGAGACCTCAAGCTTCGGCCTAATCCTTTCGTCACCCAACTAAAACTAGACGGGAATACCGGTCGTGTAAGAGTTGGACTCAACATCGCTTCGCTATTGCATCGCGCACTCTCACGCCTACCTACCGAGAACCGCACTGAACGCCCAACTTTGTCGTGGCGACTGGACACCGATTTTTCCCCTGCAGTAAAATTAAGTCTTCCGCCTTACCGACTATTGAGCAACAAGAACGACGTTCAACATGCTCAACCACCCCATTTCGGTCCTCTCCCGCTTCGACCAGAGCAGCTGCGCTCTCTTACCTGGATGCTCGAACGTGAAGCGCCAGATGCTCCGCCATTCATAGAGGAAGAGATTTCAGAGGCTACTCTCGAACCCCTTGGATGGCGGGCGGAGGGTCGTGCCCAACGTCCTGTCAAGATGCGGGGTGGCGTACTTGCTGATCAAGTCGGTTACGGGAAAACGGCCATAACACTCGGGTTGATCGATTGCGCGTACTATGACGTGAAGGAGGAACTCGAGCGCAAGAAGGATGTCTATGGCAAGGTACCTGTGAAGGCAACGCTTGCCATTGTTCCTCCCCATCTCACGCGTCAATGGGCCTCTGAAGCAAAGCGGTTTGCTCCCAAACGGTTCAAGAAGACAGTTGTCGTGTCAACTGCGGCTCAGGTCAACTCCTTAACCATCGAAGATGTTCAGCAGGCGGATCTGGTCATTGTTGCCTCCAATCTGTTTCAAAGTACCGTCTATCTAGCTAATTTGGAGGCTCTCGCGGCTGCCGGTACCCTTCCGTCTCAAGACGGTCGCTATTTCAATGCTAGATTAGACCTTTGCCTAGAGGGGTTGAAAAAGCAGGTGGAGTTGCTGAAGACCGGAAATCCAGCCGGTGTCATGAAAGCGATTCGGGATGCACGACGGAGAGGTATGTTTGCACAATGAAACTTGCCTATATCGCACACTCACTGCATATCTTCAGAGGAAGAGCTCGAAGCCCAGGTTTTTGTCGCGCAGAAACGCCTCGTAGGGAAACAATACAAAGAAGCTGCTGATAAAGAAAAGGGAAAGTTGAACAAGTCAAAATCACTTGACCATTTTCCGGCCAAACGTACACCCTCTGGCCAAAAGCCCCAAGTCGTCATCAAGAAGTTGCCTCCGAAGATGAAGCGTCAGACAACCGATTCGGAGGATGAGGATGTCGATGACTCCACGACTCGCCCAAGGCGTAAATCTACCGCAAAAGCTATCGTCGTAGAATCTGATGACGATGGAGCGGGTGAAGACGGTAGCGACTATGAGGACGCCGACGATGCGGATGATCATGATGATAACGAACAAGTATCCGATGACGGTTCGGATGTTGCGAAGAAACCGAAGCTATCACGTTCTACTGCCAAACCAACGCCACCTCCCTCGTCAGGGAGCGTCACTGCTGACGAGACAGTGGACAGCTCGTCAGAGGACGAGAGACCCAAGAAAAAGGCGCCGACAAAGGGCAAGGGTATCAAGAGGGATTCAAATTCTAGCGCGGATGATAGCATGGACGTAGATGATCCGCCCTCGGCGGCCTCCGCGTCATCCCGTAAGAAGCGAAAGGCAACGGATACCTCAGATAAACCTCTGAAGAAGCAAAAGCGTCGCGAGGACACGGATCCGTGGCACCTTGAATCTGTCGCGGTGAGGAGGAATTGGGCAGAGATGCGCTCCACGCCATTGGAAGTGTTCCACTTCGCTCGCGTAGTCGTCGATGAGTATACCTACCTCGGAGGGAAGGTTCACTCCATGATCACGAAGCTGACAGCAGACCGGCGTTGGGTCCTGTCTGGCACTCCACCCACTCACGATTTTGGTTCCGTAAAAACCATCGCTGCTCACCTCAATATTCACCTTGGCATCGATGATGACAGCGAAGGACAATCAGCGATGATTAAGAAGCGTATTAGGGAACAGACCAGTAAGCCCTGCATAAATATGAAACGCTCTTGATCCTCAAACTCTTGCAGAGGTGGAAGCTTTCCATTCGTTCCGTGAGGTTCACACTCAAGAATGGCACGCGCACCGACATCGCCTTGGTCAGGTCTTCCTAGACATGTTCGTCCGGCAGGTGTGTCATGGGCCTCTACCTGTCAACTTGACTCAGTGCTGAATCATTATACCAGAACATTGCTGAGATTGACGAGATTCCGTGCACCTACGAGATCCAGAAGGTGATACTTCCCGCTGCTGAGCGTGCTATTTATTTGGAACTGGAGCACCATCTTCGTGCACTCGACATGACGATTAAGCGGGCGAAGAAAACCGAAAGTGACAGAGAGAAGCGCTTGAACAATGCACTTGGCGAGAGCAAGTGCGTAAAAATGTCGTTTGTCTCATGATGTTGACTTATTTTTTCTCAGGACAGCGGAAGAAGCGCTCTTGAAACGTTGTTCGCATTTCGATCTCGACGTCAAAGACAAAGAAAATGCCATGAAAGCATGCGAGATCATCGTCCAGGACCGTACGAAGCAACTCGAAGAATGTAGGGCGGAGCTATTGATGGAACTTCAGAAGGGTGCCAAGCAGGAAAAAAAGATTGGCAAACTCACTGAGGAGTCTATGTTCCAGGAGTACGCTCGTGTTTGCCGCTTGGAAGGCGTCGGTGACCAAGAAGCCACGGACATGGTACGAGGTTTACTAGACGAAGCGGCGGTGCCCGTTCTCTCTCCGAACCACTTCGCCAACAAGACCAAGGGTAAAGACGACAACATTTCAAATTCTGTTAAGGACCTCATCTGGGAGCACCGCGAACACACACATAACATTCGTAAACTGACGAAAGAATTGGTCGGACGTGTGCGTTCACTTCGCTACTTCACTGTCGTCCGCGACTTGCAGAGGCAACGCGACACGCCTCCGAAAGTCCCGTGCCCTGGTTGCAAGAGAGATGAGGTTCCTATGGGCGAAGTTGCTGTGCTCTCTTCTTGTGGGCACATGGGCTGTATGACCTGCGTCAGGCGAAGTGCAGATCGAGAGGAGTGTGTATATGCTATGTCGGGGATGTGCAAGGCTGCCGCTAGAATTCTGAACATCGTCAAAGGGGAAACACTCGGCGTAGACGATGAGGCTCGTGATGGTCGCGGAAGGCATTATGGCAGAAAATTAGAGATGGTTATTGATTTAATCAAGTACGCTTCCGATGCTCTCGCCTTTCAGTTTACCGGACTCTTTCTCAGGAACAAAATCCCCAAGGCGGAACGGGTCCTCATCTTCGTTCAGTTCCCCGATCTCATGATGAAGGTCGCGAACGCGCTGAAAGTCCATAAGATCAAGTTCCTCGAGATCCAAGGCTCGGCGACACAGAAGAGCAAGAATTTGGAGAAATACCAGAACGACAGCGAAGAGAGGGTGCTCTTACTGAATCTGATGGACGAAAGTGCTAGCGGCGCGAACTTGACCTCAGCCAATCATGCCATCTTCTTGTCGCCGCTTCTTGCTCCGACTCAAGAAATCTATGATGCTTGCGAGACTCAAGCAGTAGGAAGGTTACGGAGGTACGGTCAACTCAAGCATGTCAACATCTGGAGATTCTTGACTTTGGATACCATCGATGTGGAGATTCATGAACAGAGGACAAAGGAAAAAGTCTGTTAATTGCTGCATACCCCATGTTTTCGCATCTGCTCTGCACTATCTGAACTATAATTTACACATATAGATTGGATAACACTCATCCATCGTGTTCTGTACCATGTAATAGCACGAATACCTTGAACCAGTCTCAACTAAATCAGGGATCGTCCGAGTGTATTTTTCGCAACCAGCTGGACAAACGCACGACACTACCCTTGCGGTCATGGTTACTTACCCATCTGTGCAGCCTATCACTCCCAATACCTCGGTACCTTGCTGTCACCTTCCCCGCCCACTTCTAGAAAATCAGAAGGTCTGTCTCGTTTTAGATTCCGGCGACGATTATTAAGTGGCAGCCTCTGATATGCTGAATCCTGCCCAGCAGGCTGCTGACTAGTGAATGGGTTCGTTGACCACGGAGCGTCGTTCCCCTGATAGCCTGGTATACCAAATCCCATCAGATTAGGGTTGTTTTGCATCTGTTGCTGTTGCTGTTGTTGTTGCTGCTGCAGCGTAGTAGCCACGGCGAGTGTAGCTGCGAGCGCTTGCGCTTGCTGGAGCTCCATTTGAAGTTGGTGGTACTTCATTTCGGTGGTTTGGCGAACCTGGTTCGGTAGCGAAGGATTGTGCATCATGACAGATAGTTGGGATAGCTGAGCCTGTAGTTGGGGGATATTGTCGACGATCATCTGGGACACATCTGAATGCTGGTCTGAATAGAAGTCGTCCATTACAGAACCGTCTGCAAGCTGAGTAATTGTGTGGCATAAGAAAGAGACCTCTCAATCAAAAGCAGAGAACCCACTTGATCGATGCCCTCTGATGAAATCCCTTGGCCGGTAATCGTACCTTCTTCACCATCCTTCTTGCTCTGCTCAATGACTTTGTCAATGTGCTCTGAAACCTTGTTTCTCATCGATTTATCCACCACTAATTTGTCAAGGGAAGGTATCTTCTTCCCACAATTGGGACAGACGAAGTCCCGCTCAAGAAGGTGTGTCTGGATACATTCCTCGCAGTAGGGGGTATCACAACAGGGTGTTTTCACGGCATCACGGAAAAGTCTGTTGTCTATTGGACATGCGAGATTAGGATCCGTTGGCGCACGTTCCCGGACCTCTGCTACGGTAAGTCCTTTCATGCGAGATACTTGCTTTTGCCATGATGCTCTGTAAACATTGTCACAGTCTAGCAATACTTTGCCACGGCGCATGGAGATACGTACGAATCGGGCTGGGCTACAACGTAACCACCTTCGGGTGTGACCATAACTCCTTGGGTGAGTTCGCCTTTGCTAGGATTCTCGACTGCCTTAAGAAAACTTCGAGGAATACCAGTCGTCCGCTTGATTCGAGGCTTATTATCGAATTCACGGTCATTATTCGTAGGGCAATCCTGAATCCAATGGCCTGGTGAAAGTATGAAGCTGCAGTCGATGAGCTGTCACCCGAGTATCGTACCTTTCTGGCCACAACGATAACACACATAACTTGGGGGCAGGGGACGATCGTGAGAATGATGTTGGAACGGCTTCCCTCCACGACCAGAAGATGGCTTATCACGATATATGCGTGTGGCACTGTTCGTCGAAGAAAACAAGACGTGCCAAATTTATTAGATATCACTCTAGTACATGAGGCCGAGGGATTGCATGGACACGACACCCACTGTGACATTTTTTCCTGCGTCTCCTCCCAGTTAGCGGTCTGAGCCTGAAACATGGCGGCCATAGCAGCGGCCTCGTCCTCCCTTGTCACGGAATTCTTCGGAATGGTGGTAACCTCCACAAAATGTAAGTCTGGCAAAAAAAAGTCCGGACATGGCAGCACAAGCACTGACCGGAGTAGACGTTTTTGAAGGTGTGGGTTGTTGTTCCTCTTTTAAATCAAAGCGTTTTGACATGGCACCCCTATGCCAAGTAACACCACCTGATCTCTGGACAATATCAGAGGTTGGGATTGCAGCAGTTCCGGTCGCCCCAGCGAGGTACATGCCGGCCTTTCCCTTTCCGGGGCGTTGAGCGGGTAAGCGCTTCACGACGACAGAAGAAGAGCGAGGGATAATCTGAGTGTCATCTCTGTATTCTAGAAGGGTTCAATGAGTGTGGCAGGGGATTTTGAGGAGAACGAAACGAACCTTGCTGTGTAGATGCATCATAGACATAGAGGTCAAAGTCGTTTGCCTTACCAAGGTTATTGGCAAGAATAATCTCTCTCTTAAGCTCAAACACGGAGATTCCAGTACCATCAAATGTTATACGGGACTCGTCCTTTTGGGACTTGAATCTGTAAAACACACAAGAAGTCATGAGCCCAGTGGTCACCGTCGTCGTGCGGTCCAACTCGATTTCACTGCTCGGACTCGGATGACGGAAGATGTTGAGCTGACTAAGCAGGGGTAGAAAACCTCCACCGCGTCGCGCCATTTTGTAAAACCGCGTCTACCACAAAAACCCATGGCAGGCAGCGCAAGTGACAGTGACTTGCGACAAAGAAAAACCGTGGAAACTGCAACGACGGTCACTACGACTGACGAGGGTCGTAAATCTGACAAGCTTCTAGATGAACACCATGGGTGAGACCTTCCGCAACCTTTGCGAGACCAAATGACCATAGACCTTCCTGGGTAGGTACGAGTTTGGGGGACCTTGGGGAGTCACGGCCATGATGATTGGGTTTCCCATCCTTATGTACTACCTCTGGATTTGTCTGTGGTTTTATGACGGGAAACTTGTCACGCCAAGTTCTGTGGATGACATCATTCCTTTTTTGCAGAGAATGTGGACTCACGTTCGTGAGGTAGGTACTCGCACGACTCAACTGAATGACAAGCTAATGTGCACCTCGAGGACGCCTCTCCGAATGCATATGCGTGGAAAGTCTATTCGGGATTAATAATATACCAACTCTTCCTTGCGTGGGTTATGCCAGGCTACCAACAAGAGGGTCTTCCGGTCCCGTCGCTCGGCTACAAGACCCTCATGTACAATTGCAATGCTCTTTGGTCTATTTACGCCACGATGCTCACTGCAGCAGCCCTTCACTACTACCATATCTTCCGTCTCACCGAAATTATCAATAATTACGGCCACCTGATGTCGGTCGCCATGATTTACGGTTTTGCAGTTTCCTTTGGGATATATTTCCTCACTGTTGCCACTGGAAACCAAATCCGCATGTCGGGTAACTTCGTCTACGACGTCTTCATGGGCGCATGTCTTAATCCTCGTATTGGACCCGTCGATTTGAAGATGTGGGCGGAAGTGCGCATCCCATGGGTTATCGTCTTCTTCTTGGCTGTTTCCGGTGGTTGTCACCAGTATGAACAGTATGGCTATGTCACCCCTGTAAGTTTGCGCTTGATGCCCATTCGAAGAACATATGTACCTACTCTCCCGCAGAACATGGCCTTTATGATCCTCGCCACTTGGTTGTATCTCAATGCTTGGTATGTACGCATGCGTTAGATCATCCGTCCTTTCTCTAATGAGGAGGTTTTTGTAGCGGTAAGGGTGAGGAATGTATTCCTCAGACCTGGGACATGTACCACGAGAAGTCGGTTAATCACTTGTTTACCGATCGTCTGGCTCATGCTTTCTTAGATGGGGCTTCATGGTTATCTTTTGGAATTTCGCCGGTGTCCCGTTCGTAAGTTAACACTCCGCATGGTTTAGTAGTTGTCACTTATTGGCGAAACAGACATACGTATACTCCGTCGTCTACATGGCCTCTCATCACCCAGACAAGTACCGCTTTTCTACCCCTACCTATGTTTTCCTCTTCACGGTTCTTCTAACCGCTTACTACATGTGAGTGCGGTGTTTGCATTTACTACAAATGACTAATTGTTACGAAGCTGGGATACCTCCATGTCGCAAAAGAGTCGTTTCAAAATGCAAACCCAGGGGATCACTACCTTCCGCAAAACGTTCCCTCAATTACCCGGGGGAACACTCAAGAATCCCAAGTATATTCAGACTGCCCATGGGTAGGTGTGCTGGGCTCATCGTCTTGACACTGATTGACTTCGTCCTATCAGCAACCGTCTCCTCATCAGTGGTTGGTGGAAGTACTCTCGTAAACCTGTGAGTTTGCCTCGTGCTGCCGAGATGGCTCCCTGCTCACGCTGCCCTGCGTTCAGAATTACGTCGCCGATTGGGTGATGTCCTTCTGCTGGGGAGTTATCATTGGAAGGGCGACTGCTATCCCGTATTTCTACTCCGTCTTCTTCATCACTGTTCTTATTCACCGCTGTGGCCGGGACTTCGAGCGCTGCTCGGTCAAATACGGGAAGGATTGGGAGCGTTACTGTGAAGTCGTCAAGTACAAGTTTATTCCCGGTGTTTATTAATGGGAATGGGAGAATGCTCTCGTCCCCTTCGTTGTGTTTACAGTATACCCGTTCGCTATTCAATGCTATTTCCCGTAGAAGTGAAATGTCTTGAAAATATGAAAGCACAGCCTGGAATTCCCACACGCGATAGTCTTCACCAGCTATTTAAGCCAGTGTCTGGCCAGGTAATCCTTAGACTTCCAGGTCCACCGCACTCGTCCTCTCTTATGGAAAGCAACAAGGATGAAGCCTTGAAATGTCTCGCCATCGCTCAAAAGCACAGGGATACGGGAAACTTCTCTGCTGCACGCAAGTTTACGCGGAAGTCGATTAGTTTGTTCGCCACGCCCGAGGCGGAGAAGCTACTCGAATCTATAGAGGCTGCCGCAGCCGGGGCCGGACCCTCCAGCGAGGATGCAGCAACCACGAATGGCACCCATGGCAGCACACAGGCGTCGTCATCAGCCACGCAAACCCATCCCTCAGCGGCCGGCTCTAAACCCCGGAGTACGGACGCTACTAGGGCGGCGGGAAAAGAGAAGAGGGAGTATACTGTGGAGCAATTGAAGGTCGTAAAGCGAGTCAAGGGATGCAAGATTACCGACTACTACGAAATCCTGGAAGTGAAACGAGATTGCGGGGAGACCGAAATCAAGAAGGCGTATCGCAAGGTACGCGTAACCACGGGCGATGCTAAGAAAATAGCATGTTTATTCTGGTCCAGCTTGCCCTTGCTCTCCATCCTGACAAGAACGGCGCTCCTGGGGCTGATGAGGCGTTCAAGAGTAAGTAGGTATATGCGGCGCCCTCTATACACTGCTTATCTACTCCTTGTAGTGGTATCAAAAGCATTCCAAGTGCTGTCAGGTAAGTCTGATGGTCGGTGGTCCTATGTAGCTTATTTACTCTTGACTCGGTAGATCCCCAAAAGCGTGCAGCGTTCGATCAGCATGGTTCTGATCCCGAATCGAGATTCAGCGGCATGTCATCGGGCAGCTCACCAGGTTTCTCTCCAGCACCGTTCACCAGTTTCGAAGGGGAGATGAGCCCGGAGGAGTTATTTAACATGTTCTTTGGAGGTGGCATGAACGGCGGGTTTGGTGCAGGCCCCTTTGGAGGACCTGTGTTCACGGCGTCGTTTGGCCCCGGTGGCTTCAGTAGGACCCGCGTGCATGTTAATAGGCGTGCACCGCCAAATGCACAAGGCCAACAGGCTCAAGCACGCCCACTGTTCTTTCAGCTACTCCCACTTCTACTCCTCTTCTCGTTTTCCATTCTATCCGCCCTCCCTAGCCTCTTTTCTTCGTCAACACCAGATCCGCGCTTCGCGTTTTCTCAATCGTCGAGGTTCAACGTTGAGCGACAGACGGATAATATGGGTATACGGTACCATGTGAATGGCCCGGAATTTTTCAACCATCCCAAGATTGCTGCAGATCTGGCGGGAGGGTCTGTGCGGAGAGGTTCCGCACTCGCTCGCTTCGAAAGCCATGTGGAGCACGCCTACACTCAGGATCGATACGCGGAATGTCAGCGCGGTATGAACGAACGCGAAAGGCGGAAGGAGGCAGAAATAGGGTTCTTTGGTGTTGGGACGGATTGGGAAAAGGTGAAGCGGATAGAGGCCGAGAAGATCGAGAGTTGTGAAGAGCTGAGACGGTTGGGTGTGTTGGGATGACGAGCAGACTTATCTATGGCTAGTTATACCAATTCGGTACTAATGTTCTCGATATCATTCATGGACTAGGCTGGATTGGCTGGCTCGAATCAATCCAAAGGTTTACACGACGACGTCATTTTCCAAGTGTATTGCAGGAAAAGCAAATGGTTTATTCCCTCCATCCTGCTACCTATTCAGATGCCTGCTGAACCCGACTTCTCTCTAGCCTGAGGTAGTACTCCTCCTGACGTTGTACTGTGGAAAGCATGAGACAGTTTGTTCCAAAAGCGATTTCGCTCGATACATACGCGTTTTTAGGTGAACGCCATACCTGGAAAGACGTGAGCAGGTGCAGAATGAACCACGGTGACGCAAAAACGCACCAGAAACCATAAGCAGCGGTGACGCCGAGACCGAGGGCGACGGAAAGGTCGAGCCAGAGTCTCTTTCTGAGCATTCCAGTGATGGGTGCGACGGGCATGGTGGCTTGGTGGTGTGAGTGGGATGCGGTCCAAGTCGGGAGGAGGGCACTCGACGGACACGCGGACCAAACAAGGCCACAACAACAGCCGTGCTTGGGGCGACGGGCCTCTCAGCTTGTCTCAGTCCTGCAAACAACAAACTCGACCGACCGAGGCTCGTCTGGTCCAAACGTCTTTCTACGCTCGCATTCGAACAGGAGTCCAAGGATTTTGTCTTTCAACACCTTCCATTTCATCCCTTCGACTGCAAACTCTTCTCCCCACCCACCCGTCAACTCGATCATCATGGACTTGGATCCGTCAGGCTCAGGTGGCTGGCGATTTGCGCAATGCTTCGGTGACAAAGGCGACGTAGAAGACATCACCGAAGGTATGTCCTACTCGACCACTCACCCGCCGTGTCTCTCCTCCCGCCTTATCTAAATGAAACCCATGCCTTGCCCTATGATCAGCCGACATTATATCGACCGTCGAATTTGATTCAACGGGGAATTACCTTGCAACAGGCGACAAAGGCGGTAGGGTCGTCCTCTTCGAACGGAACGAGTCCGTGAGTCACTCTCCTGATCCCCAATTCCATTCTCGGTTGATGCACCCCCGATCATGTCCCCTTCCATACCGATGCCACCTATACTCCCGCGCCTTACTTTAATAAAACGATAACCTCGTGGACAGAAAAAAAGTTGCGAGTACAAGTTTTACACCGAGTTTCAATCGCATGAGCCAGAGTTCGATTATCTGAAGTCACTAGAAATCGAGGAGAAGATCAATAAGATCAAGTGGTGCAAACGACAGAACACCGCTCATCTCCTCCTGACCACTAATGGTACGCACTCTTTTGCCATCGTCCGGCGTCAACTACCACAGCTCTTCAGACAAAACAATCAAATTATGGAAAGTATTCGAGAAGTCGCTACGCGTGGTCTCAGAGACGAATCACTACGAAGGACAACGACCACTACCACCGCCCAGTTTACGAGATCATCTCAAACTCCCCCGAATGATGTTCCAAGAAAACATCATCGCCGCTCTCCCTCGCAAAGTCTACTCTAATGCACACGCATACCATATCCACTCCATATCCGTCAATTCGGACCAGGAAACCTTCATATCTGCTGATGATCTCCGTGTCAACCTTTGGAACCTTGGCATCAGCAATCAAAGCTTTAGTGAGTCGTTCCTCTGAGCTGATCCGTGTCGAGGGTACTAACAGGGGGCTTCCAAGACATCGTGGATATCAAGCCTGTCAACATGGAAGAACTCACAGAAGTCATCACAGCAGCAGAGTTTCACCCACAACAGTGTAATGTCTTCATGTACTCTAGCTCCAAAAGTAACATAAAGCTGGCGGACATGCGAGACTCGGCCCTCTGTGACCGGCACGCAAAATGTACGTCCTCAACGGAGTCCTGTCGCTGACTCTCTAATTATGCTCCTTACCTCAAACCCAAGGCTTTGAGGAGGAGGAAGATCCCTCCACGCGTTCATTCTTTTCGGAAATCATTTCTTCTATATCCGATGTCAAATTCAGCCACGATGGACGGTACATTTTGTCACGAGATTACCTGTCACTGAAGATCTGGGACATCAATATGGAGTCCAAACCTGTCAAAACCATTCCCATCCATGACCACCTTCGCGGAAAGCTCTGCGATCTATACGAGAACGACTGTATCTTCGATAAGTTCGAGTGTGTCTGGGGTGGTGATGACAAGTGCGTCGTTTCTATCTTTCTGCGTAAGATGATAGGAGTCCCTATGACATCAACGTAGACACGTACTTACCGGATCGTACCACAACTTCTTCCGGATATTTGACGTGGATTCCCCTAACGATGTCGTATTGCAAGCCGATAAGTCGGCATTCAAAGCGAAGAAGATGGGCGGGCCCTTACCGAACAAGAACGGCTTGAAGAATGGGCGACCAGGGGGGTTGAGAGAAGCAATGCAGTCTGAAACGCTTGACTTTAACAAGAAGATCCTTCATGCGAGCTGGCATCCGAGGGAAAACACCATTGCTGTAAATTCTTTCCCTTCCGTCTTACCCTCCTGGTGTCACTGACTTGCTACCCACAGATCGCAGCGACGAACAATCTGTTTTTGTATAGTGCAGCATGAAGTTGTGCCTTTCCGTACTAATTGACAATCCTCTCATAATGTCGCCGGACACACAAGGGTTTAAACCAAATAGACCGGGAGTGGGCTTCAGACGCTGCGTTTCGCCTATCACCGTGGACAAGGACACTTTCAGCTTGGCCTGTACTTGGAGCGGCATGCAGATGTCGATCTCACGATTACGACTACCAGCACTTACACTTACGAACACGATACCATATATTACACACTCCTCGTTCAAATCCCCCTGGTCATTGCATATAGTTTTTCCAGTCTTTGGAGCTGATCCATTGTCCTTCCTTCGTCGTCTCTTGTAGTGTTTGGAACAAAGCTTGGCACGTCACTCAAACTAACCACGGCCTATAAATGATTTCAGCTTGGTTGTTGTCGCGTAGCGGTTCAGATGTCTGGTGTTTGGGGACTGTAGTGACACCGCTGTAAGTAGGTGCCAAACTGCGGACCTGTCTGGTGTAGATGGCTTTAGTCTTATCAATCATATGACTACCTTGCCTGGCATCTAACAAGCACTATAGCAGACTCGATGTTCATCTATCGCAGTCCTGTTTATTAGATTGGCAGACTGCAACCCAGAAGAGGTAATTCTCTCATCCCAAGTTCTGTGAATGTTGCCCACTTGCCATGTGCTCTGATTTTACTCGGCTAACCTGGATTCATCCGGTATCTTTTCATCAGTCTTTTCACAGGCGCCACGGTACAGCCTACGACTCCTCGCTGGCCTCCTGCAGGACGTAAATGTGAAGCATGAGCCAGTCAAGCTGTTTGATGATGGTTGGATTGAAGGACAATATTGTTGCTCTAGATACCCAGTGGCCAGCTTACATAATCCGTATGGAACAGCAGTTATCCCCCAGTGTAGTCGATGGAGCTGGACTCGTGCCAAATGGTTCACAGTAAAAAGCAGTATCAATTAGGTCAGTGCTTAGTTTTGATGTGACCCACTACATAACTTCGTATATCGCGATGATGAATTAGCACGTGGCGTAGTCAAGTCGAGTGCCCATGTCAGAAAATACCTCAGGTACGAAAATTACTGATATCCAGCATAGCTCTTGACTTTCGAGAACCAGAAAGGTCGCTCGTGTTTGAGAACACACGGCACGACCTCCCCTTCGTCAACGTTGACCGACTCATATGAGAGAATCTCGAGCTTGTTCCACCGTCCAAGAGGCTTGGAATGAAGCGCGAGGGTCATTTGAAAATGGTAGCGGGACGGAGGATATTCCTGTGGCGTATGCTATCCGCACGGTATCAAATACGTGGTTGGATGGGTCAGGCGGCAATGCACCAGCTGAGGCACGTACCAAGTTGAATATTCGAACGACGATTCCGTCAAGTTGCCAACTGCCCACATAGAACCCCTGAGTGAATATTAAACATCGACGAGACATGAGAACAGTGCAGATCGTACTTTCATCTGCAGTGATGGTTTGAGAACGGGTATAACACTTTGAGGGGTATGTTCTTCGTTAGCAAGCAGCGAAAGTACTGTTCCATCCGCAAAGAAGCGCCTACGGTGTACCACATGTAGAAGTAGAGCCAAGGACTTGGGAAGAGCACGCACAGATACCGGTGATACGTGATGAGGTGCATATTCTGCAAGTAGCAGTTAGAGTATGGATAGAAATTGTGAGACTACGACCTACGTTGACCCACGCGTAATCGCTCACACCTCTGCGACTAGCAACATATTCGAAAGGCCCTCTCATGAAGTGAACGAAGGGACTTACACATAATGGCATACAGCAATGTACACCCCGTCTAGCCGCAGCCTCGGGTGCTCAATGTAAGCTTGTCGATAATTAGCATTGAAACGTTTGATTATCGCCTTCACTGAGTCCGCGTCGGGGATCTGGGGGGGTTTATAGGCCACGTATACGAAGTCCCTGGTGAAATTGTCAAGTGGTGTACAACGTAACGCGCGGGGATGGATTATTTACCTCCATATCGACGAGTCAAGACTAAGCATGCGAGCCTTGCGACAAACGGCTGCGAACTGCTCGACGGTGGTCGTATCCAGGCTGCGCAGAATATGTAACAACAATTCGTCCGGGATCACGTTAAGAGCCGCGCCTTTGCGCTCGTCCTCCGGAGTGAATACAAGGTCAGCAGGAAAGTTCGCAACGACCTTAGCCAAAACCCCTGATGCGCAGTGTTTCTCCTCCGTCTCGGTACTGACAATGGTGGTGTTCGGTACTGCACTCACGTTTCCCTTTCCCGTACATGTGGCATTCGGAAGGCTACCCGGGTCCCCTACAAGAGGGACTGGAGTTGCCGACTGCTGAGACCTTCGTTCCTCCCAGAAGTATGCACGGTCAACGTTGGGCTCTAAACGAAATGCCTGACTGTACAGCTTGATGGCTTCGTCGAGCAGGCCGTCCTGTTCGTGTTGTACTGCACTGCGATATATCCCAACTGCGCGAGCCAGCGTGGGGCTGTCGTAGGAGTCTGGGGCGTTGGATGTATGGACAGAGGCATATTTCGGAGTGCTAGCCGCAACTCGGCTGTGAGAGTCAGGCTGTGATGACGGCCGAACCTGAATGTTTGACCTTGCAGGAGCTGCAGTGGAAGCTGGGAGAAACGGAGAGGTGTCAACGAGCGATGGTGCATGCCTGTGTGTCTGCGAGTCCGGCTCTGGTTGGGCTCGCTGGGATGTCGACCTGCGCTGACGGACTTCCTCCTTCCACTCCTCTCTAAATCTGACGAGGTCCGGCAACTCTGCCTCCTCATGCACTTGGGCTTGGGCAGCCATCCGGGATTGCTGAGCTGAATGCTCTTGTCGTACGTTCAGGTTTGAGTTGCTGCTGATCATAGCCACCATCGACCAGTCATCTGGATCACACGACTTGCGTAAAACCATGACGGTAGCATGCCAGTCTGTCGACATTCAATCCTGCCAATAACTTGCACCGGGAACTGACTCGGGGCCAACGTGACCAGCAGTCATCACCTTTATTCATAGTTCCTCGGCTGGGCCAGCGCACAGGACATTTTTCCGAGTCGAACTTGTGGTGATACCACGTCGATAGGCAAAGTGTTTACTTTTCGCCGAGGAAAGTAGACGGCAACACAACAGTAAAATTTGGTACCGCAAAGGTGATAAGTACATAGCCAGGCGAGACGAGAGCCTGTGCGGCCCTATCAAAGCATCAGCTTGGTAAAATAATAGGACAAGTAGACGTTCTGCGGGGACGACTCGGTGGTTCTCTCTCGCCGTGTTGTTTAACGCCAATGCCACTCAAATTCGTGTGTGCAAGACGTTGATAAATCGCGGCTGTACAAAAGGCAAATTCACTCTGCGCTTCTAAGAGTAGGAGGACCGTGAGAAAATATGCACAGCATTAGGTTGTTGACGATGCTGACTAATCCTCTCGTTCTCTCCAAACATATTGGCCATGTCAGCGAGGGGACCATCGACGGGCCACGTCTTACCTGCTAACCCAACATTCATAGACTTCTCGATATCTGACGGTGATCCAGGCCAATGGCCGACAAACACGACGCGCGTCGTCGATGGCGAGGGCCATGTCAACTACATGCGTCCCGTTCCTCTGGATGAAAGTCTCTGTATCAAGTGGAGATGCGAGGTTGGTGCTAGCTTGGCAGTTCGATTGAATAAGCCTGGTGCGGTCGATTGTATTATACCCCACGGTAGCCTTGACGTTCACCGACGACTTACCGAACAGTTGGTCCAAACTATGTTTTGCGCGGATGGCCAGCAGGATACCAGATGTTTGATCACAATAAAGGTCCAGCAAGTGCACCACGCCACGATGCTTATCTCATAGGTGCGTTGTACTACATTTGCAACACAGAGCTCCTCATACCACTGTTCATGCAGGGTCGAGCTACGCTAAACGCTTTCGCTCAGTTCCGGAGTTCATCCCTCATGCTCTCTGGCTTCTCACCGATCCCACTTTGAATCGGGCCAATTGCGCTTGTAAATATTGCAATAGGAAGCCGCAGCGCGAGATCACCGCATCGATGGGTCTATTACCAAGGCGGTCGACACCATTGACTGGTGGTCCTGCACCCCGTGGCCAACGAACAGCTGGTGCTTCTGCTTCCACGTCAGCATCTGTACGTCAAGTACGGGATCGTGGGAAGCCTTACGCTGCAATCCGGCGTGCGCCGCGCCCCGTCAAGCAACCCACAGGTCCAAAACAAAACATGTCAAGGGAACGCAACGCAGACCTTCGAACAGCATATGCTGAAGGGATGGAGCTAAGGCGTTGGTTCCGTGACGGTGAATTATTATGGTGCGCTCTGAACCCCCCCATACCTGGCCTCGCGGGCGACAAGGACGCGATTACGTTTTGGCCAGGATTGGTAGAGGAAGCGAAAATAAAATCAGAGGCGGTAGCCAAGCCGAACTCGCCTGATGAAACCCCTGAAAAGAATGCAGGAGCAGATGTCGTCATGACGGACGCTACCCGACCTAACGATGGCTCTAACGAGGCGCCTGCCGCCGAGTCTTCAAGTTCCCCTTCTAAGGCTGTGGATAATGATGAGGACAAACGGGTCCCTTGGGCAGTTGTCCAGTCGTTGTGGTACAAAATAAAACTGCTTGGGATTCCACACTCGTACAACATACGTGCCGACCAAGTTCTACCGTATCAGGCCCACGCGCCTTCTGACGAATTGATACAAGCGATACACCGTGTCCCGTTGGAACAAATGAACACCAATACGGACACCTTCAAACCCTCGGACACCACGCAATTCGCTGAGGCCGCAGCACCATTCGCACTTGCGGTCCAGATTGCCGCAAATTTGGCCGGATATTGGACACCAACGGATGACTGGGAATACAAATTCTCCATTCCCTCGTCTCCGGACGTGGCGACGCCACCTTTCCCGACGATCAAGGGTGACAATACGTCACTTCAAGCTGTAATGAACGCCAGCATGGCTTATAATGCGTCGCTTTCGGAATCGATCTCTGCCGCGGGACCCAGCTCAGGCTCCACGTCCATCCTACCAACATTTCCACATACCCAAACGGTTACCCAGACTCGCTACCAGGGACTATGGTGGGGTGCAGAGCGTGTTTGGACAGATGAACTTGTACGGCTTAAGCTTTCTCGCGGACAAGTTGCGCCGAAGGGCGCGGAGAACATACTACCCCCTGCTGGACCGTCTCGCAAAGCTATCGAGTATGCTCGCACCCTTGATGGCAATTCGGACGACTGTGAAGATATAGTGGGCGCAGCTGGAAGAGGCTTGTTCATGCTCCTTGAAGGGCTTTATGTCGTGGATGTACCAAAAGTGAATGGCTCGACAGGGAAGGAGTGTAGGGCGTCAGGCACGTTGTATGAACTTGTGGATGAAGACTGGGACGGAGACGCTGGTGAGGGATCAGGGAATGGCAAGGATAATGGCAAGGGAAAGGGGAAAGCCACAGAGCAGTCTGGTGGGGCCGAATTTCCGGCGACTTCTACCAATGGTATTACAACCGGGAGCATATCCATTGAAGCTCCCTCGGGGCCGCAACTTGCGAACCCGAATCCTGCGGTGCCAGTGGAGAGAACGACGTCGGATATCGTCTCACACACAGATTCAATGACGGTACCTGGACAAAGAAAAGCGTCAAGCTCGAATGAGTTACTCTCGCGACCTGTTCTTTCGTCACCCTTCCCGCTTCCGCCGCCGCCAGAGGGTTTCAGGTTTAGACCCATTCTCACACCGGGGTACGAGGCGGTTATCTCGTTAAATCTAATCGCCGGTCGGTATTACCCCCGGCTGCTCCAACACCCGTTACTTCAAGGTTGTGTTGAAAAGGCACTTGATGCCGGAAGTGAGAACGTCGTCGAAGCTAGTCAACTCTGGGCGTTGGAAGGACTCGCGCCTGGGTTCAACAATACGATGGATCCTGTACGGTGGCGGCCCACGCGAGTGGGCATGATTCGAGAAGCAGATAAGGAAGCGCGCCAAGGACTGGAAGAGCATTGGCGTGCAAGGGCAAGAGAAAAGGAGGAGAGTGAAGCCATGGAAGCGTCGTATCTTCCACTCCAACAGCTACCCGACCACGTGACAAACAATACAAGTGTCATTCCGGCCATCGAAGTCCTCGAGACGATGGAGGTGGACTCGCGGGAAGCGCGGGCAGATTAACGACGACGACAAGTGTCGAAGTTGAGACTATGGTTGGATCTCTAGCTTGAAATAGTTTGTTGTGGTTGCCATCGTTGTTCGAAGTTGTTCTTTCAATGTTGTGTAGGATATGTGTTGGTAACCGGAGCCTGCCGTACTCGTCGTCGCCACTTTTATCTTGGAGACGTCCGAAACGTCGTCAGAAGTGAATCGTTCCGAGTGTACATATCGCATCGTTCAGCATCTGCTACACCAGACAAGTTTCCAAAGCATTTTCGGTGTCGTCAAAGTTCCGCGGGAGGGTCCGTCGTGTCGTACTGTCGTCTAGGTTTCCGACCGTGTGTCGTGCTCATCACCGACAACAAAACCTTTGGCGTCGACTCGGCGGATCCTCCCCTTCAAAGGCCCATCGAGTCGACGAGCACGCAAGCAACTACGTACTCATGTCACTACTATCGCCTCCCAGCACCAACTCGACTCCACTTTCTCACTACCACTCACTCACCCCGTCACCCGCCATCCTCACCAGCCCCCTCGGGACTCCGTCACCTGCGTCATCATCCTCGGTCAGCATCTCGTTGACGGCAGAAGACGAAGGTAGGGTCCGCTTCTCGAGAACCCACGTCTTTGGGAAACTTACGTGACCTCTTGCCCTTACATCTCGCCGTAGAGAATATAACGATCACCGCAAGCCGTTCACTGGTACCAAAGTCAAATGGAAGGCGGAAAAGCCAGGAGTAAGTCCCCAACCTCGTCATCGTTGGATGCAGCAAGTGGACAGTACTGAAAAAAGCCACTGACATGTCAGGGATATCCGATTACTCGCTATCCTAACCCACATCACCGAACTATCTTATAGTATATCGGACATTCAGACGCGTATCTTCGGTATGTTTTTTTTGGTCTTCTTCCTTGAATGGCATGTTTGTCGAACCCTGAGTTGACGACGAGTCCCGTTCGCCTGATACCCAGAGATTCAAGAGTTGCGACACAAGCCTCAAACCGATGGAGGTGTAGATGCCACAGTAACTGCTGAAATCGACAATGCTCTCATGTCCATGACCGATCGTTTAGAAGCGATCGACCGTGGCCTGAAAACTGTCAACGAGTCTGTTGCACCGTTTCAGCCAGTGGAGGGCGGGCCGCTGGAGGGGACGTCCGAACTCGCCGTCGTGCTCAGAAAGCACGCAGCACTACTTCAAGAGTGGGACGCAGTGCAGCAAGAGACCGAAGAGCTCCAGCAAGAGCTCAAAGAGGACAAGTGGATTACTGTATTCCGAACTGTTACCGAACAAGCAGATGGGATGATGGCCAGCCTGGAGAAGGCCGTCAACAAATGCCAGGTGAGTACCGCCTCGACATTTTAGTGATCCCGTGACTTACGGATTCCCAAGGATTTCATACGACAAGTTTACAAACGTGGCGGAGAGAGCGTATCTCGACTATCGTGTAGCTCGCTACGTTCAGAGAAGTCCCCCTTGAGCCTGGAAACGTTCAACGCTCTCTTGGGTTCTTTCAATGCCAAGAAGGAGTAAGTCTCGTATCGCAAGGTTTCCTCTTGTGTGAAACTTACCCTCTCGCCAGACATTATGTGCCTGCTACAACCAAGGTACTCGCAATCATGGACAACGGTGTACGCAACCGCGTTACAAAGAATGGGGAGGCACTCCGACGGCATACGGAAGCTGCAAAGCGATGGCGTCTCCTCCAAGAACGCATGGACCGGACTGAGAGGGAAATGGAGAACGTTCGGAAAATACTCGTCGGTGCAGATCAGGCACTCAGCGAAGCAGGCTCAAGCTCGGGAAACACCGCTAACGGCTACTTAGCCACTCCACCAAGCGGGTCGCTGAAGGGTAGTCGGGCATCCAGCCGCACGAGCAAAGGGACGGAGAGGAGTTCTCTGTCGAGGTCAATGTCACCCCTAAAGAAACTCGCTAAGAGGCTCACGGGGGGTGTCAAGTCTCCGGCTACTCCACCGGAGTCGTTACCGGTTTCGCGAGCATCATCACAGTCGCTACAATCACAAAGTCCTTTGGAGCCCTCGGCAAAGGTTATTCGGCGGCAGCGTTCATCTCTCTTTACTTTCGGTAGCAAAGGCGCACCCCTTACCCCTGACACCAGAGGTCACAAATACAGTCAGAGTCTCACCCCTGAATCCTCTCCCGCCTCGAAGCGTCCCGACCCGGTAGATGTTAATGTCACCACTAAGCACAAATCTGCTAGACAGCCTTGGAATGCCTCTACCAAAGTAGAGTCGGAAGCGCTGGCAGTCGTCAAGCCTACTCCTCCATCCAAGCGACTGACGGCGAAATCCGTTATTTCGTCTGACCGTCCCCCTTTGGCACCCTGTACACCCTCCCACAGAAGTCTGTCTCGCAGCTCCAACTCGAACGCCTCGTCGCGACCGTGGTCACCCGTCACTTCATCCATATCAACTGCTCCGTCATCCAATCCGTCTATACCTTCGCTGCCCGTCCCCTACCGACCACCTTCCCGAGCGCAAACTCCAGGGCTAGGGACAACCCCGCGTCCTCGTCCCCGCACGCCCAGTGGCATTCCAGTTCCTGCGTCCTTCCAGCACGGGCGTTCCGTGTCCGCACGTCAACCTGGCGCCGACGACGATACCGACGAAGTAGAACTCACTTTAATGCAACGCGCCTTCTCTCCTACACTTACGCACTCTACCTCGTCGCCCGGCACCCGTTCAGCATTGCGGTCAGGTACACCAAGCGGATCTCGTCTGCCCCCTCCACGCCCACCCAGCAGATCCCGAATACCGCTTCCGAGTGTTCATGTCTCTTCCGAATCTCGGCCGTCTTCGACGTTATCATTCTACCGACCGGAGAGTCCCCTAGATGCAAGTAGGATCACCAAACTGTCGTTCAGAGCACAAACACCGGAGTCTACGCTGAAGACCAGGGCGCAACAAGTCCCAGTTTTCATGGGAGTACGGTCTACCGCACGTCCCTCCTTACCGAGTTGCAAAGTACCACCGTCGAGTTACCGGGACACGTCCACGACACGTACACCATCGCGACCCGGCTCGCGTGCAGGCGCGCACACTCCAAATCTTGACTCACATCAACCATACGTCCCGTCAAACCCAAAGGACCCACTCGATGCTGAGGTAGCAGCGATTGTGAACTCTATCCCTCACGGGCTTCTTATTGAGCGAGTAGACCCGCCTCTGAAGAGTATCCCGAAGGAAGGGGAAGAAATCAGGGCATCATACGCCTTCTCGAACTCGTTGGCAAGGAAAGTTGTTACGTGCCGCCTGACAACTCTCACGCGGTCGGGTGGTAGAACGAGTGGAGAGACGACCACAAAGAAGGTCATGTGTCGGGTTGGTGGTGGCTGGCAAGATCTGCAACTTTACATGCTCAACCGGCAGGCTGGCTTGTAGAGACTCCGTGCTTAAGTGTGAAACCCGTCTCGGTTCAAGTCGTAGGCAACCTCACGATTTATGTGCGCACTAGAAATTCTCTCTATTCTTCAATGTATCACGACCCATCCATGACCACTTCAGTTGTTTATCTTCTAACAGTCTTAATCTTTTTCTTTACCTTTCACAGTCCGCGAGAGTCATTTTAGCCCACCTACATACCATTTTACCATATGTCTCGATGTCCACGTCGCCAGTTATCGATTCTGCCTTCAACTTGTAAAGCATATTTTACCACAATGTGCCATTCATCTGGTTCCGTTGGTCATCAGGGTTTCCTCCTTCTTCCAGTTTTCCGTCGTAGCTATGAGAATCCACCTAGTACATGTGTGTAAACGCAGATTTTACCGTATATCCACGTTAAGGTTACTACCCAAGTCAAGGAAACGTTTTGGGAGAAAAGTTAACTGGATGGCATCTTCAAGCACGTTGCCCTAAGCCCGTCCCCACCCCACCTCGCAACTTCTATCAACAACTCCCGTTTCTTGTCGATAGCAGTAGAAGATCGAAGCTCGTACAGAGTTGCTGAAACAAACTCCATTAGTCACAAGTATAAAGGAGGAGAGAAAAAGGCAAGAATTACATAGATTGAAGATGAATGGCTCCGCAGACAGCACAGACGCGGGGGATGCGCGCATGGCCTGTTCAAGGAGTCCGATACCCTGAGAATACGTGATGAGCCACAACGCGGTTGCATGGGGGACAGCACTGAAAGCCTGTAACTTACATCTCTGACCCTCCCTTGAGCGAGCGAAGTTACCGCAAGATTGTTCATCGCCTGAAGGGCATGCAAACGACGATGTTTATATATTTACGAAATGCAAGGCTGAAATCCGATGTGTGTGACTTACCGTGTAGTTCCGTGGATCCTGCTCTAGCACATCCCTTAGCGCTGCCTCTGCGCGTTGCCAGTCCCCGCTAGCAGAACACAAGAGGGCTGTATTCATTGCGACGGTTCCAGGCTCGACGTCCGCACACGAGGCGACGATCTTGAAATGCTCCGCTGCCTTCGGGATGTTTCCTGAGAGAAGATGGATACGGGCAACGGCAGAATGGATAGCAGGTGATGGTACGGGCGGTGCGTCGGTACGGGGGGAAAGCTGTTGCGTGCAGAGTGGCGTGAGGAGCGTTATCGCGGCGTGATAATCCTTCATCTCGACGAGTTGGCTTGCGATCATGAGGCATACGCGGGCGGAACGCTCGAGCCACATTGAGAGGTTGGCCTCTGCAGTGGCAAGTGCGCCATCTGACTCGTCGTCGTCGTCGTTATCGGCATCAGTGCCGTCTGCTGCTTCAGCTTGACGTTGCTCGTCCGATCTTTCTTGTTCCTGATCATTTTCCTCCCCCGCCTCCGACTGATCGTCAGGCCTCGCGTCTTCGTCTTCGTCCTCGTCGTCCTCTCCTGCACTTTCGTCTTCCTCTTCACACCCCTCCTTTTGATTATCCCTATCCCCACTGGCAGCTCCCTCAGACTTACCCTCCTCCTTCCTCTGTTTCGCTGTTACCCTCGCCTCTCTCAAATCCCGCACGGCCTTACTCTCAGCCCTCGCTTTCGCCTTACACCCCGCCAACAACCCAGCAAGTGCGTCCACATAGCCCCTAACGTCCCCTGCCCAATAATGCACGCGTGCCCGCAAGACCGACAACTCGAACGGGTACGCAGACAGCGCACTCAACCGCGTCGCGAGTACCCGAGCCTGTGGCTGAGTATGTCCCGCGGTAGCTGGAAGAGAGGAAAGACGCTGCGTGGGTGTCGATGGCGAGGAAAGCGCGTGCGCAGGGGACTGTGGACGTATATATGCCGCGGACGATTTGGGAGTGGTAGATACTGTGGAACTGTGGAGAATCGTACTACTTCCCGTGGCGAGCCCGGTTACTGTACTGGATGCTAGGTTCGCTGCGGATGCGGTGGGCGGTATCGCATTCAAGACAGCGAAGAGGTTCGTGCATTCAGCAGAGGCCTGGTTAGTGAGTCGGAGACGAGCCAGAGCAGAAAGGCGGAGAGACCAGAGCTGGATACGAAGCAATGCTTAGAACCTTCTCTTCCTTGGCGAGGAGGGAAACAGTTCGTACGGTATAATGGGAAGCTCGGGTGAACGACAAGGAAAGACGTAGACACTCACGTCCAATATGCGAGATAGATCCTCGGGGTCGCTGGCTACGATGAGGTCTCGTGCCATTCTCGCCAGTGCTCGCCATGAATTCGACATCTACAAATGAGATCGTACATCAGTGCCTGCAGTTTTCGGAGACGGAGGCAACCACGCTTTCAGAGAAACGTCGGACTAGGTAGTTTCGAAGATCGCAACGTTGGCATCGAAGACAGGCAGGTCTATGTCGCTCATATATTTTAGGGTTGCGGGTTCGCTACACAGAGGAATACAAGGACCCCCTTCCAGGATCGAGGTACTCGTACAACATCGAGAAAGGAAAAGTAAGAAAACGACAGGCAAAGGAATTAGCGAGCACAAGCGCGCGGGAAAGGAAAGGAAATATGGGACTCAGAAGTACCAACAAATAATAAGAACGAGTAACAGGCTGAGAAGGAAACTCACGACCATCTCGTGCATCTCTCTGCTAGTCCACTCTCCGGTCACATCCCTTCGTGGTCTCTGTTCTGGGGGGACATGTTTTGTAAGCAGTGGGCTCAAGGGGTCGGTCTAAGAACCATTTCGCGCATTAGCATCAGCTATGAACGTAGAGTAAGGAGAGGTGGCTGGAAGCGAGGGACGACGCCCTTCACCGCGGCAGGCTGGAGCGCGAGTCATGCGACTTCGGGTTCCCAGTGAATAGTGGGGACGCGGTCAAGAAGGGTGATGGGAATGTGAGGTAAAATTGGGGGTGGTAATGGGAGGAGGCTAGTTCCAATGATGCGGATGATAAGGTATGGGACGTGTTTGGTTGAGAAGATGAGGTAAATAGCGAGCGGAAGAAAAAGAATACCCGCCACGGAGCCAGCCACCCAAGAACACCCCAGAACGGAAAAACGGTGCGTACATTTGGGATTGGAAGGAACATGGTGGGAGCGGTCAGACGAGGGAGGTAGGGTGAGTTGCTGAGTGCCGGGGTCGGTGCGGGTGGCGCGGGATGTGCTTGTGGATGAGGCTGAGGTTCCAAAGCAGGTGAGGCAGATCTTGGCTTGTCGACGACTGCGGGCGGGGGAGTATTGACCGGTTCCGGGGCAGGCGAAGGGACCGACTGAGGCAGCTTGGTCTCCTCGCTCAGGGGGGTATCGACGATGGATTGTGCTTGATCGTCGTTGTCTTTCGCCGAAAACATTTCTGAGTCGGTGGGTTCGTCGACGTTCTTGGTTGGCAAGTCTTGGTCGTGGTCGATGACAGCGGGCACAGGTGGATCGACTGGCTCATCCACGCTCTTCCGGTCATTGCCGTCTGGGTTCAAAGCGGAGTCGACAGCTGCCGCGGGGTCGGAAACGGAAGGAGAGTCACACGCCTCCCCGGAAATAGGGGCGACGAGTGTGTCCGGTGAAGTCTGCGTATCTGCACACGCCTGACTCTGTGCGGTGTCCAAGTCTGTCTGAGTCTGCGCGTCCTCGACCTCCACCGAACCACCTGCATCCTCCCCTGTCTCTTTCTCCTCCGTCCCGGGTACTGGGTCGTGTTCCAACTGGACGTCAATGATATCCCCACCGCCCTCATGCTTGGATGAGTGCAACGTCTCACCATGGGACTCCGTCTTTTCCTCCATCGGTGGACTGGTGATGATGATCGGCAGTGGGCCGAGCGTGCTTTCGCCGTCCTCTGCCGCGGCAGTCTCCGCAACTTTCCGGTCAGTCTCGGCTCCGGGGACGTCGGGTGGAGACACGTCCAGGTCTTCGCAAAATTTGCTCAAGCTGCTCTGATGCTGAATGGCTGGAATCTCGAGTTTTTCACATGCATGAGAGTCCACATGCTCGCGTAGCTTGCTCAGGCTGCTGTGGTGATGAATGACTGGTATCTCGGCCTTTTCGGCTGGATGAGACTCCGAGCTAGACTTGAAATGGGAGCTTCTTCGCCTGAACTTGTGCAAGACGTTGGGCTTTCGCGTGGGCGTGGAGGGAACGCGCTGCCGAACACTTCCATGGCTGAACAGCGACGATTCAGGGGTACCTGGATTTGAGAGCCTAGCCGAGTGTTCGGGGGTGCCCGGCTGCGAGTCACCGGGGAAGACTTCATGCTCAGGAGTTTTGGAGTGCGGGTCGACGGAGACAATCGAGCTCTTTCTCCGCCTCAACTTGAGAAAGACGCTGTGCTTATGAGACGACGTAGAGAGAACGCGTTTACGCTCGGGAGTGGTAGGAGCAAAGTCTCCACGCTCGGGAGTGCCAAGGTGCGAGCTCAGCTCACCCTCCGGGGTCCCGGGGCGAGAGTTTCCGTCCGAGTGTGCAGTATGGGAGGAGTCGTCAGAGACGAGTGTATGCGAGGAGGTGCTACTTTCGTCGCGATGGTGTTTATGGTGGGAGAAGTGACGTTTGATCTCCTGGACGATCTCTTTAACTTGGCCCTTTACTGTCATGGCGAGTAAGGTCTAAACAGAGAGGTGGGTGTGTGATGTTCCTGTGGAGGAGAATAGCTGCAGATACTGCGGGTGAGACGGCAAGTGAGTGCAAGAGGAAAGATAGACGAACCAGATTTGCGGGGTGAAGCGGTGGTTGGACACGCTGCAGCGGGGAGGGTGACCTTTTTGTACTGCAAGCCGAGCACTGAACCAGGTCGAAACGTGGATACCACGCTGCTGCTGTGTATGCGGCGGGGGGATGGGACTGGCACGAGGCTTAGAGAGGGTTTAAATATGTCCCTCTCTCGTCACTTTATTTAGGCGTCGTTTGTTCGGCTCCCATGATGAGTTTCTTGTCTTCCGTTCTTCCGTTTGTGGACAGCGGGATACGCCCAATCCCGAATCCCGACCAACGCCTTCGAGGCCATTTCGTGGAGCCGGGTCCGTGCAAGCTGTCAGCCGTGGAGACGAGCATCATCGTTTGCCCTGTCGTGTCGGCCCAGACTTTCATCTGTTGCAATGCCCCTCCCACGCCGTAAATACATGGACCCACGACCTGGACACACGCGAATTCCAGTGGACATTCACCAGTAGCTCGTGCCTAAGATCAATTCTCGACGTCAAACCGGGCCTCGGTATTCGACCACAGTCCAATCAGTCTGTCGTGATATCACATGCATTAGCAACTCAGGGGACCGGTCGCAAGCCATTGCCGTGTGGGGTTCCTGTGCCTCCGTGCCTTTCATTCTTTGGAGAGGTGAGTTATCGTGCATGGTGGCTGCTATTTTCGTGTCGGATATGGTGTAATGGCTAACATTGCCGCCTCTCACTGTGAGGGTTTCCAAACGCGGCAGCTCGGGGTTCGATTCCCCGTATCCGAGTGATTTCTTTTTCGTTCAATGAACACAGCAAGTTTGCAAAGGAACCATACCAGCCTCAGTGAATTACGTTGACCCAATTGTCACCTGGGTGACCTGCATCGAAGCTCTTTCTTCCCGCGGCGTAATGGTGCGAACTAGCCGGAGCAGGCCACAGCCAGGCCCAAACTTCTGGGAAGTCTTGTTCTGTCAGGAAAGTTCACATGCCCACCGCGGACAATCCGTTGCCAATGCACCGCCGACACATGGTGAATATTGTACGACCATCGAGCATGCTGTCTGCCCTTGGTGCCCACGTTACGTGCAAGGTACTTACCAAAGAACGACATCAGCGGTGGAGGAAGAGCCGCAGGATCGGGTCCAACATATCCTATCAGGCCTATACAGACCAAAGATTCGAGAGAAGACGGTCGTTCTATGACTAGGGTTATATCCTTACGGTGTGATTACAGGAAGATATGAGATATACTTTGCATAGTGAACGAACGAGTAGGGTAACTAAATGCGACGACGAGGACTGCCTCACTCGCCGGGTACTCGGCAGCGCATCCTCACTCTCGTCAGTAGGCGACATAGGCAACGCATAAGAGGGGGAATCCAGCATACAATCCAATCCAGAACACGACGTTTCCAAGAAGCTTGTTCTGTTTGATAACAGACGCCCTAGATACTAGAATGAGGGGAATTTGGGCAAGCTGCATGAGGAACAGATAAAGCCTGCATCCGATCTACATGTTCAAGAGCTCGAATGGTAGCATTGACGGTAATACGCACCGTATCTTGTGGGTCACGATCACCATTACTAACTCGTGGGCAGCTGCGCTTAGAATGAATGTCATAACCATCGCACTGGTGCGAGACACGGAGGGGTAAGATGCGAGCGTGGATGCATAGACGTGTCGAAGCAGAAAGGTGTGCACAGGCTTGTTCCATTTCCGAGAGAACTCGTCCCAAGACGTGGAGTTCCACTGCGGTGTGAAACTTAGTTGTGTCACAACCATACCGAAGAGCACTCACCCAATCCTCGTAGAACTGTCGATCAGCAAAGCTGGGAACACCAACTTTAGTCCGCTGCAGATGTCGTCCAAGGGTTACTCACCAGGACAATTCTGCAAAAGCATTACATATGCACTCTGTATGCCATGAGTGCAAGGCAAACGGAACTCCTACAAACCACTCACCGAATATAATATAAAACAATAAAAGGTATGCGATCATAAATGGAAGCGCTAAATCCAGTAAGCTTCGGAAGAATGACTGGCCGGGGGTAGGTGTGAGGGGAATAATAAAACTCTCCGTGACCGTGTAAAGCAACGCAAAGGAACCCATGAACGCGACAGTCTTCTCGAACACATACAAAGGACGGATACTGCACACGTGACGACATTGGTGACCCAGCATCCGCATTAAAAAAATCACGCACCGGTCAGTCCTTGGGTATTCCAACTCATAGACCAACGTCGGAACAAGCATATACTCGATAAAGTTACGCAATGTCACGTTCTCTGGATAGCGTATTTTCTTCGGTCCCGTCGACACCAGTTCGGAGTCCAAATCCAGGAACTTATGAGCGGCGGAAGTAATGGAAGAATTTGGGTGGTGAATCAATAGCGAAGCACAAGTGACGTTTCGCGAAACATCGCGTGCAGGGAGTGGAGTCGCAGGGTATGAAGGAGTGTATGTCGAAGAACTCGCACCCCTGACATTGAACGCAGTGTCTGCAGAGGGATCCCGCCCTTCGGAGACAGCCACCAATCTACGGCGCAAAGCATCTGCAGTACTCGGATCTGCCAGGGAATGGATAACCGCCTCCGCCTCTGGAGTTCCTATGGATGAACCGTGGTCGCGACTTCCGCTAGCGTCGACTCCGCTGGCGTTGTCTTTCTTCCTAGACGCTTCCTTGACTTGTGCTTCAGCTTCGTGCAATGCAGTATCCCAACCTCCAGTGACTTCTTCCTTGGTAAGACTCTGTAGCTCTTCATATGCGCGCTGCGAACGTTCCAGGACGTCTTGCAGGTAGCCGTTAATAGAGATGTACGAATGCATCTTCATGATCATCACCTGTAACGCCGTGAACGACTGCGTAAAGGGGTAATAGTAGCAAAATACGTACAAAGGAATGTAGTGTCAAAAAGCCGGATTGTACCCATGGCCATTGTCTGGTGAATGGTGTAGTTTCATATAAGCGAACAGCACAAGGATGAAGAAGGGACGGATACGACAATCGTACCGGTGGTAAGTCCATACGATAGCAGCAACCAATATGGTAGCCTGAAGGACGTGTTGTAGCACCACGCCCAGCCAGTAATATCTCAATCGGCCCCGCATTACGGCTTTGGCAAACGGAACACAGAGCGCCGTCGTGAGAACGAGAACCCCATCTGATATCGCGAGGACGACGGCGTCGCGAGAGAACATGGTAGCGAAAGCAAACGACAGCGCATATCCGTTTGCCTCCAGCGAGGATATGTACGTTTGTACGGTAAAGAGAAACAAAGAAATCCAGAAGAGCGTGAAGAAGCCCTGTTGTCAAATACGTCACAGAATGGTCAAACATCGCAGCGAGACGTTAATGGCACACTCACGCGAAATTCGTTCGTCCCCGACCGCTCATTGGTCGTGTCGAAGTGAGACTTGCGCGGCTCGAAGGTGACGATGGCGCGCAGCTTCTTGGAAGTTTTTGAACGGAACGGCTTGGAGACGTAGAATGTGCCCTTGGTGGTCTCCAAAGAGCCGGACTCCGTGCCGACGCTACTCGTTGCGCGAACGGAGGCAAGCCGAGGCTCGAGGGACATCTGGTAGATAGAAAATGTGAAGAGATCAGCGGGTTAGTCTGTGGAGACGAGGAGCAGTGGCACTTTTACAGCAATATTCATGGCTATGTCCGAATGGAACAGCCGCCTAAGTTTTACTGATATTCTAACAATGTCGACCGAGTCTCAGAGTGGTTTCTGACCATCCTAGTCGTTACGAGGGGTGGTATTTGAATTTGTGCGACGTGTGGTGATCATGACCGACACTCAGACATTTCATGGTCTTCGTCTCGCACACGACATTTGATATGGCTGATGACCACCACGGCTCAGATCGTTCCGATGCAGATTCCGTCCACGTCAACTGGATGCGCGTGGCGATGACGATGGTGTGTGTGCTGACAGCGCTCTCGTGCTGTGCGCAACAGCGGACTGAAAACACATTATCACACAGGCGGAGGAGGCACTTGCGGCGGGAGAAGTCCCCGTGGGCTGTGTCTTCGTGCGCAACGGCGAGGCCATCGCGAAAGCACGGAACAGAACCAACGAACTTCACAATGTAAGAAAAGGTCTTTGTTCACTCTCCCTCACTCCGCCCCATATTATATCCAGGCGTCAAGACATGCCGAGCTTGAGGCCGTTGATCTTATTCTCGCCAATAACGACGACGGCGAGCTTACCGCTCCCTCTAACCGGTATCCTCTCTCTGACACTACCCTCTACGTCACGGTGGAGCCCTGCATCATGTGTGCCTCAGCCCTCCGGCAACTTGGAATCAAGCAAGTATTTTACGGCTGCGAGAACGACAAATTCGGGGGATGTGGAAGCGTGTTAGGCGTAAATGCACCGTCGGTAACTTCTTTCCTTTTCATCCTCCTGCTGCCCACCTCTTCTTCTGATCTTTCCTCCTCCTGTCTTCCCCGTAGTTCGGAGCACCCTGTACACCCAGCGTACGATGCCATCGGCGGTTTTCTCCGCGAAGAAGCTATCATGATCTTGCGGCGATTCTACGTCACGCAAAATACGAACGGTTCGTCGTTGCAAATTCTGATCAGTTCAACTCTGACACATCGCTACAGCGCCCGTTCCAAGACAGAAAGGCACTCGCGTCCTGAAAACGGAAATCCCATCTCGCGCCAACAGTTCGTGAGGTGTCTTCTCCACATACATGTGGATGGCAGATCAGTTGGGACACATACAAAAGTCGCAGTGGACCGCTCATACAAAACAATCAAGCTCGGATGTAGTTATATTGTTCATTTGCGTGATAACAATGCTTCTAAGAGATATTCCACCGGGGTAATGCCCCAAAAACATTTTTCGTTTGCTGAAGAACCTGCTGTGTCTAATTGAACTTTTCTACGTCTGGCTTCGTCCGAGCACCAAAAATGTCAGAGGGCGTATCAAGACCCCTGCCATTCCAAACCCATGGACTGGGCTACGAAGCCCCACTTGTCCGCTGCATCTTGGATCCTGCGCATGTGATCAGCATCATCATCTTTGATGCTCCATGCGGACGAGATAAACGTACCGTTTCTCAGTGGCCTTACCGGCCCCATGACCGGCCTTCTTATCGATTCTGATGAGAAGGGGATGAGGGTTATGAGGTAATGTATGCTGGAGTGTTGCTGCGTGCTTGAACGAATGTAGAGGAACGACGCGGTCATCATCTACATGCAGCCCCCGTGTCAGTTAGGGACATCAGTTATCCATGAGTGCTATTGTACTGACGATCGGCTGTCATCAGTAATAACGGTGGCAACGCCTTGTCTGTCGGCACATTATGCAGCGGAGAAATGGGATATATGAAGTCGAAGTCGTGGGGATTGTGTGGATCACCGTAGTCAGATACCCATGCTTTGCCTGTGAGCCTCGGGTAAGTAACAAGCCGACTCTAGATTTGGTACACATGGGCATCAGACTAACCGATGGTGAAGTCTGCAAACTAAGCGCCAGCGACCAACGTGAATAGCAGAGGGAGACGCGGGGCTCGCAAGACACACCTTTAACATATCCAAAACACCGACTTCGGCCACAGCTGCTCCGAAGGTGCCCTCTGCCGCAATATTGACACATGCAGCGACGAGAAGACCTATGAAAAGGATGATTAGGTCCACACTCGACGATATGAAACAAATGTCCCTACCTCCATTAGAGCCACCATTGATGGCAACCTTGCCTGGGGCGGCTATCTTGGTTTTGATGAGGTGGCCACTGGGGGGAGAAGGAGTTAAGAGCCAACAACAAGAGAAAACTCGATGAAGAACTCACGTGGCTGCAATGAAGTCGTCGAAAACATTGATCTTTGTTCATGTCAGATGTGCTGGGTATACATCCGCTGACCAGCCCTTACCTTCTTCTCTCGGATACCCGCCTCATGCCACTCCTCACCGAACTCTCCACCTCCGCGTATGTTGGGTAACGCAAATACAGCGCCGTACGACTTGAGGAAAGTCAGAATCGATGGACTGAAAGATGGGTTTATGGATATGCTAAACCCTCCATAACCTGCCGTAACCACAAGCGTAAAGCCAAAACGAGGTCAAGACAGCCCTGCAGATCAAATCGTCAACTCACCATACTGGATAGCCGGGGCAGTCCCATCCCTTTTGGTACTCTCGTGCCTGACGATGAACATTGGAATCCGGGTGCCATCCTTGCTCTCGTACCAAACCTGCTCCGCGGTAAATTCATCTGCTTTCAACCCCTTAACATGCGTCGTTCGGAGTACACTCCATTTCTTTCCGTCGTCAGGTTCGCTCAGGTTGTAGCGACCAATAATTCCGGGATTGGTGAACCCGGTAAGGGTAACAAAGAGATCATTTTGAGAGCGACGGCCGCTGAGCTCGGCGGCACCTACGAAATCGGGGACAAGTCGCGTGAGACGTTCTCCGTCCAGGGAGTACACATATATCTCATCGATGACCTGTCAGTGCATACAGTTGTTAGCCTTCCATCCCATGTTTGTGAGGGGCGCGAAACTAACATTCCGCTTATAGACCACAGTAAAGTAGTCCTTGCCCACGGCCATCACATCATCGAGGAAGGCATCTTTTTCTTCTGGAATTAGGTCTTTCCGCTCACGCTTCGGGTCTGCGAGATCAATGGTAATGACTTTGTACCGAGGAGCATTCTCGTTGGTGAGAATGTACAACTTCGTTCCGTCATTCGCAATGCTGAAAGGATATTCAGTCAGATACAGTAAGTCAGGCAAAGACGCCACGGTCTTACACGCGGTATTCAGCATCAAACTCGTCGATCAACTTCTCCCATTTCATGTTTAGACCAATTGCATTTTCTTGAAGGTCACAGACCCAAAGCAAATTTTTCTGTGTCGCCTCGTGCGTGAGAACTTCTGACAGCTCAGACTATACGCGGAACATACTCTCGCAGTGTCCCTCACGACACTCATATAAAGGTAGCGCCCGTCTAGTTCAGACACTGAAGCTTCCCACATCCATTCCGGATGTTCAGCATCTCTCAGGACTAAGATATCTTCAGCTAGGAGCCATCAGGTCATGAGCTGATTGCAAGACAAAAAGGTTAGAGAGTCAGACACTGACATTGTGGGGTCCCAACCGCATGATAATAGACCATTGCATTCTTATCGTCGATGGTCTCGATCCCTGCTTGATCCTCCGGAGCGAGGCCTTGGGATCCACGGTCGGGAAAACGCTAAAGTAAAAAAGAGGCCACCAGAGCAGGACGAGGAAGTCAACAAGCTGTCACCAAGATGTTTCGACGTTTCTCTCTCACTTGGTAAAAGAATCCCTTCGAATCATGCGTCCAAGTAATAGCAGAGAATTTCACAAATCGGATCTCCTCTGACAATCGTTTTGCATGATGGTCCATGCGTTCCCCACCGGTGGATGCCAGAGGATCCCTGGTGCGCCGGACATAGATCGTGCAGAAATCGCTGCCCTGGAAAGTGGTGTTTGGTTATGAGAGTACAAAAATTCTAGAGAGAAAACTTGCCGATAGAGAAATGCCATATGCGTAGAATTCACCGGAGCGAGAGAAGGAAGACGTAGCTATGGCCGCTGTCCCGTCGTCGGACAGCAAATTAGGCTTGAAGCATGGTGAAAAACAAACAAGACACCGCATATAATGGACGTACATCAAAGTATATCTCCCCTCCTAAACCCTCCTTGGAAAAGTCAGGAAGTACCTCATCCTTGGAGCGATAAAGGACTACACCCCAAGTTACCGATGATTTCAAGAAAGTTCGGAAGACCAGAACGCATACCTGGCTGAGCCTGTAGACCACTGTTGTAGAACCAATACCACCGCCTGTCGTACTTGAAAGATGGAGCAGTGAACTATACTTTTCGTCAGATTTACACTTAGTGCGCCTGAAACCATATGATCGTACCTTTTCGTAGTCGGTATTCGCTCTGATCTCCTTTTCTAACTTGGTGCGATGTTCGTTCCTGTTCAAGTACGCCCGAGTGTATTCATCTTGGACGGTCGTCCACTTATCAGTCTCGTCTGACTGGTTTTCCAGCCACTGATAGGGATCGGGGACGCGAACTTGGCCACATTTTTCGCTTTTGTATACATCGACACGATCGGAGCGTCGAGCTGTCGGATACTGGTTCGGGATCCAGGGAGTAGGAGACATCAAGGTTCTGGTGTGAGATAGTGTGGAAATGAAGCCAAGAAGCTTACTGCCACGATTCGAGGATTTCAAGACACGAAAAGCGACGCTCATGGTATAAGCACTGGCAGAAACCCGGTTTCCCCCCCTCAGGCTGTGGCAATAATTCTGAACACAGAGGTTTCTCTCTGAACCGCGAAGTTGAACGTAAAAGCTCGGACTAAGTCACTGAATGTACGCTAGTACTGTTTACTTTGTTGAGAATGTAGGTTCGGCAACAAATGCGCAGGGTCGCAAGCAAGGTTCACATCACACGGACTACTCTGGGATCGCAAGGCTGGATGATGGGCATCGAGGACATCGTTGTTCTCTCGTATGAGCCACATGTGATATCATACATGTATTATGTAATCAGCAAGCTCTCCAACTTGCGTCTCAACACTCCCCCCCAAGTTGAGGGCTGTTGATTCCGTCTAGGACCCTCTCTGAGTCCCTGCGGGTTTCTGTGGCCATTTGACCTGGTGTCGATATGGCATCACAATTCAGATGTGACTTGTGACACGTTATCTGTCACATGCTCTGGCTCTGTTGTCGGAGTGTCCTTTCGAAGAGCAATGGGTGAGCCCATCCATGCTTCGTGATCGCACATCCAAAATGGTTGTGATCACGGCTCGTTCGTGTTCTTTCTTTTAGATCCGAGTCAATCATGAGGCTATAGTAATGTTGCCTCAACTTCTTTGGCTGTCTTAGCAGCATTTATGGGAAACCCGGTCATCTGTCTGACGATTTTGTTTGATTTTTGGTCTCTTTCTCAGGATTGGACACCTTTTGGCCCCACGTACTTTTATGCGGCCTTGTGTGTCTAATTGGGCTTTTGCTGCTCGTGCACTATGGTGATTACTCCCCCCTCACGAGTAGCATACAGCTTGATTTCGCTTTTTGATTAGTTTCAGGGGAATATTTCGGTAGTAGGTGGCACGGCTCTCGCTTTGGCCTTATGTAGTTGTCATCATATTAGGCAAACCTGATACAAATCAGTCGCCATGGGTGCGGTTTATTATTCGCGAGAGTTAACTGTGGCCAACCATGGGTCGAGTGCTGGTGTGCGTATCTGTACGCAGCCCAGTAGCTCCCCCTCACACAGCACTCGCCCTTTCCGTTAAATGCCACCCACTTTTGTGTGGTTTTTGTCATTTTTATGCCATGAAAAAATAGGTATCTTTTTGATTATTTGATGGTCGTTGTGCCATCCGTCGCCTCAAAACGGCGGCACTCCCTTTTTTTTTTGGAGGGAAACTCTTCAGTGATATTTTCCTCCGTTCGCTTCCTTTGATCGGCATGTACTTGTACGACCAATATTTGAGTATGGCAAGACCACACACAATGTACGCCTGATCAATCTGCATATCACTTTGTCTTCACTCCTGACGCACCCGCATACGTGGCATTTTTTATTATTGATTATTCAGGAGTGGTGAGGGCATGTTTCTTTGGGAAGCGAACACTTTCCTCGAGGTTCGTCATCAGCGACAGGACATTTCTTATTGCGCGCGCTTTGTTATGTCGCCCGTGTCCTCGCCCCCCGAAGATCCTTCACTGGTGCACTCAGTGAGGCCTTCGGCTTATTTTATGCACACTATTTGTGCGCTCGGATCACCGTATGATTATAAATTATTGGCACTTCGATAGAATATTATTTTGCCCCCTTTTGAGCAGGCCGGGCCCTGGCCTGAAGCACATCGATATCTGGTGGCAACATAGGCCACAGCTGGGGCCATTCTCGAGTGCCTATAATGCCATTCATGTGCGCTCTTAGTGTGTCCGAGTCTTATAACTCGATAGCACCCGGTAGTCGACTTTTTATGTGATAGGAGGGGATGCTGCTTGCCTGCTCTTCCCGCTAAGCGGGGCTCATAACCTGTTGAGAATGTAGGGGGCTCATAACCTGTTGAGAATGTAGGTTCGGCAACAAATGCGCAGGGTCGCAAGCAAGGTTCACATCACACGGACTACTCTGGGATCGCAAGGCTGGATGATGGGCATCGAGGACATCGTTGTTCTCTCGTATGAGCCACATGTGATATCATACATGTATTATGTAATCAGCAAGCTCTCCAACTTGCGTCTCAACATACTTCACTGCTTCACACCACACGTTCTCACAGGTCAGTAGTCAGATAGCATGAATACATTTGAATACTGCCATCTGTATATTGCCTGAGTGATCGTATCACGGTCTGGATGGGAACTAGAACTGTCCAACTCTAAACCTTGAGCTTGCGTGGCGGTAGTCGACTTTATCACAGTGCAAACCGAAATAAAACCACTTGCAACCCAAATTGGGCAACACATCTTCGCCGTCAGCACCAACAAGCAATGGACCAGGTCCGTCACATATGCCAGCAGCCCGACTTCGCGTTCAATGACTGCAGTGACGTAGGATGCTTTTAGACGATTGCTTCACGGCTCGTTGACCACTCCCAAGCAACCAAGCCTCACTGCTGCAGGGAGGCCAAACAAGAAGGCGTACGACTCTTGTCCCTCTGGCAGGAGGCCCTCAAACTGATCTTGAACTGCCCCTCAGCACATCTGCGACACCGTCCGAGCCGACTTTCAAGCCTAGGAAAATAAAGAAGGCAAACCAGAAGTACCGAGACCGCGCGTCGGAGCGGCGAGAGGGCATTACGAATGACTATGCCGAGGTACGGTGTTGTACGCTTTACTGTTGCATTGAACGTTGATGGTCATCCCAGGTTGAAGCCATATTGGAGGATTTTGAAAAGCGGGCCACCTGCGAGGGAAAAGACGTTGTAAGGTCACTACGATAACCTCGTTCTGTTCACGTCCTCATCACTACTTAGATCGAAGAGCAACGCAAATACTTGGGGGGTGATAGCCAGCACACTATACTGGTCAAAGGCTTGGATGTGTCTCTCTTGGAGCAAAATAAAGCCCGGGTGGCAGCATCCGCCGAGGAGGACGACGTACTGGAGCAGGCCTTTGCAGAGGCTACCAGCCAAGTGACAGAACCAGCGACAGAATCGAAGAAGCGAACACGGGAGGAGATCATCCGCGACCTCAAAGCCAAGCGACAGAACGGTCAGATAGATCAACCACTCCCAGGTTCCAGCGTCAAAACGATGGAAGTGGAGAGATTGGCCCTTGAGGCTGCCAAGCAGTCTGGCAAGTTCAAACCAATAGGATTCAAGCCCATTGGACAGGAGGATAAACCGAAAAAGAGGAAAATAAAAAACGACAAAAACGGAGAAAAGAAAAGACGGAAAGTTGATAGAGCTTCCAAGCAGACTGGACAAGAACCAGACGCGGGTGAGGAGCTGCGTGCACCTGCGGTGGGCCAACCTCCTAGTGCAGAAGAAAGGCCCGAGTTACTCCGGGAACCACAGCTACAAGACGAGGACTTCGACATCTTCGTTGGCGCTGGCGACTACCAGGGTATTCCCGATGATGACGATGATGACAGTGGACGTGATGAGTCCGCTGATTTATCTTTGAAGCCCCCTGAAGAATCATCCCGTCCAACACAACCTGTCAAAGGAGGGTGGTTCGACGACGCCGAGCGGGAGCATACACCGCTTCCGACTATGCCTGTATCTGTACCCAAGTCTCCACCGGAGGAGAAGGTTGCGGAAGAGGAACAAGAAGGACGGCTTAAGGCTCTTGAATCATCTGCCCTGCCGTCTATACGCGATTTTCTTGCAATGCAAGAGGCAGCAGAAAAGGCGGAGAAGCGGAGGGCGCGCAAAGAGAAGAAGAAAAAGAAAATGAAGAGTGGTGATGATGATGATGACTGAGTACGAGCGCTGTAATACGAAGTATCTGGGTAGTAACATCGTGATATCTACTGTCATGTCAGACGACTGGCCCCTTGCTGGTCGTGAAACAGCTTTCCTCTGGAAATGTAGCTTGCAAGCCCAGGCCGAGCATCCATGTCGTCGATAGTTCTGCATTCAGGACATGTTCAACTCTCAGGGAGCAACAGCACAGACACGGCAAGATATACCGTTTTCTCATCTCGCTTGCCCATGTGATGTCTTTAAGTGGAGGCGAGTTCATAGAAGCACCCAGGATCCCAAGGACGAGGGCCAAGATACTCTCATAGAGGGTCTGACATGCATAAACTGTGAAGGCAATCATCAATGGTGTACCGAGCTTACGTTCAACGGCACGGGTGCCTCAGGCTGTACGAGGGCCTTCAGATGGGATACGTCTATGTGTCACTGTAAGCACTCTGCCGACACTGACCTTGAGGAACTGAGTGAAGTACTGACGGTCGTATGTCATGCAGGCAGCTGTTAGTTGTAGTAGCACACAGGGTAAATGTTTACAGAGGCTTCGGTCAGTTTGCGTAGCAAATGGTTGCCGCCCTCGTACCATGAAGCAACAATAAAATCGCGCTCAAGAGTAGAGCCTTTCCGAGCATTTTGACTAGGTGTCAGTTCTAATGATTGTGATCGAGCAAACAGCAGTTTCGGGTGGTTCCGATCATTTGTCCCTGAAAACATTCCTACTGGCAGCCACACCCAAATTTGACCGATCTCACTGCTCCAAGTGGTTGCAGAGTCCGCCTCAGAATAGGACACTTCATTCTCAGTGCGTTGGTTGCAGTCGGTGAAACAAGTCCAGATGATGGCTGGCACCCACCGGTTGGCCATCACGATCTTGAGGCTTTAGATTTCAATCCATCTTAGGCGAACTCCAGAGTTCAGGCTACCTCGAGATTTCTGATTTGGAGTTTCTGATTGGTGATACTCTCTCCGACGACGGTTTCACAATATCGGCAGCGTTCAAACGAGTATTAAGTGTCATCCAGCTTCATAACGAGAACGATGAATGTACGGAGAATTGAATAAAAAGTGAAGGGAGCGACTTTCATTACTCTCGTGGCCACAAGGAAAAGCAATGGGTGGGATCGGAGGCTCACTCGGAGAAAACTATCATCGGATAGGATGCCCACCCATAATTTTTCCCAGAGTTTTTGCTCGAAGTGGAGTGTCTGCAAAGAGGGCACGAACAAGCTTGACGAGTTCGTCGATCTCAAAGTCCACCAATGCGCCTTCGTCGAAGAGGTAAGTGAGATCCGCCATGGAAGCTTCCTGCAGGAACTGTTAAGCTCAAATCTGTTGACTACATCCGGAGTTACTTGCCAGAAGTTCGGATAGGTAGGAGAATTTTAGCCACGAAGGAACGAAAGAAGCCACAAGGGACTACTCAATGGTCAGTGGGTGCTGAATTGGTGCAGTAATATGATCACCTCCGAGTCCTCAACAAATATCTCTTCGAGGGCAAAAAGTATCCTGCAAAGTTCACCCAGTTTATGCGATTCTACTTCCGGTATATCCGGAATGGCCAATATATCATCGAGTATCCGCGATAATACACCATCAACGACGTTTCCCACAGCAATGTAGTACTTCCCCTTTGGGAGGACATGCTATAGCAATACTCAACGTGGGCCGCGAAATGTAACGAAAGATAGATATACCTTCCAAGCTCGAGCGAGACGTTTGATATCCTGTAGGACGGCTGTAACTGCTGCCTCGCACTCGTCATAACGATCCTCATCGGCAGTGCCAGTAAAACCACCCGCGCTCGCAAGAGTATTACAAAGGGCCATTACTTGCTTATCCTAGAACACGAGTGAGTACCAATGTGGTTCTGCAAGAAAGCAAACACTGACAATGGCATCATAGAACCAACTGTCTGCGAGAACGATGAGGTTAGCTCGATCTTCCTGCAGTCTGCGCTGGACGTCAGAAGGCGCCTCTGCCTTCAGTAGCACCCGATCTAACTCTTCCGATAGGTAGTAGCAGTCATTGGAAAACTGCGCGTGTAGGGCAGCGTCAGATAGACGCGATGCAGCCACAACAGGATACAGTCCACAGTACAACTCAAGGACTAGGGAGGACGTATGCATGATCAGATTTCCGGGGGATAGAGCAGAAAGCTGAGGGAATATGCGAGAGGTGGCCAAGGCTTTTCCCTCTTCCAAGCAATTCTCAACGGTTCGTACAATTTCCGTTGTGAGAGTTGAAACGAGATACCTTTCCGCGCTAACGTGGCTTGAACCTCGTGAAGCTTTGGAGGACCCATTGGTGCTGCTGCAGGCCACTTGGTGCGATCGTAGCACATCGTCGACGGCCGGAACCGCTGGTGGACGGGTAGGTGATTCATTATCTCCCCATGGATCATCGTCCCACAACGCGTCATGCGACGAATTAGCTCCAGTTTCCTCATCCACGCCCTCCTCCAGCGGCTCGTCGTCATTCCAACCCCAAGCATCGCCAGGATCGGGATCCGCTTTCACTTCAGGCTTTGATCCGGAAGCAACCCCTGTCTGCTCCGGCTGCTCGATTGCATCCTCAAAACCCCAGCTTTGTTCATCCACAGCTGATCCTGAATGGCTCATACCAGAACTCTCGTTGTCGTCCAGGTTCCACGCATCCTCAGAAGAGGGGCTACATTCGATAACGCTTTGTTGATTCGCGACAGTTGTCTGGATAGGTGGCACACCCTCGGGGGAGACATGGATCTCTGCCACGAATGTATCGCCTATGCGGGCGGCATGTTCCAAGATCAAATTACGGGTAGCACCAAGGATATGCACACGCCTTGCTCTTTCGTAGTGAGCACAGAGGTTGTCCGCCCATGCCTTGATTTCCCTATCCATCGAATCACTTCCAAGTAAACCCACCACATATTTCGACTCAAAGTCTACGGCCTTCCGCGTTAGCTGAAGAAATGCAGGAAGGCCTTCCAATGTCGAAGGTAGAGAGGGAATCAGTAGGTTGGTCATTATGGATGACGTGACAGGTTTTGCAAAGGTGCGCGGAAAACTCTCTTTCTGAGGTGAAGGTAGATGGGGGAATACTTTTTCGTCGAGGAAGTCGAGGACATGCGAGAGGGTATTCAGAGAAGTGTCACGGGTAATGGAATCATTTGAGGTGATATATTGGATTTTATGAACAATAGAGTCAGACGAATCGTCCTCAGTGGTGGTAGTGACCGAAGTAGAGCTGCGAAGCACGCGGTCGACAAAGTAGCTTGTAAGGTCACGACGTAAGCTGGTCAAGCGTGCAGTTAGGGCGGATGATGAAAGCGAGGATAGGACACTGGACAGTGGTAACGGGGTAGCTGAATCCGAAACTGTAAATGGAAAGTGTCACGAGACCAGACCATTTGCATGTTGGAAAACTGACCAAGGACAGAAGGGCGCACTGTAATGTACTGCTCATTAACAACAAGACCCACGGAGCACGCATATTCCAGTAATTCAGATACACGGTTATCGATCACTTGTGATACCCTCTACAATCGTGCAAGTGAGAAAGGTCGAGATGCTAGCACGCCAAAAATACGCACTTTCATATCTCCAATCACATTAGCTTCTGCCAGTGGCCCTGGACTAGCTGCAAGCACCCGTTGGAGTTCAGAGCATGCCCGTACGGCTGCCGGGAGGTCACCAGTATCCGCTGTCGTTTGTGCCAGATTGAGTTGTGCTTTGCATTTCGCGAGGTGTTGCAGGGAGGCATGTAGGACATCCGCATTCAAGGAGGCTTGTGCAAGGGCCTGGTGCTGCTTGAGCGTTTCCAGTGTTGAGGAAGCGGCTCCAGACTACACACTAACAGTTGAATACGAGGAACTAAACAGACATACGAAACTCACTTCGGGGTCAAACACGGATCGGTTCAATGAATCAACGCCGTGTGACAGAGTGGACAGTCGTTCTTGAGCAGATTTTGCGGAGGATAACTGCGCGTCGAACGCAGCGATGTCGGAGCGGATTCTGTCGTGAATTCGTCTCTGCCTCAGAATATTAACCTCGATGTCCGTTTGCTTAAAGAACCAATGAAGACCTTCGCCTGGTTGATACATTCGTCCAGATCTTCGCACCAAGACGACGCAACCGAAGAGTTCAGCGTCTTCCATGTCGCAGAATCAAGCTTGGACAATATTTGTGATGACACGTCAACCTTGCGGGGTAAATGAGAAGGTAAGGGAAAGGCCATCGTCGTCGTCCTCCACGTTGCGGCATCCGCGACTTATTAGGGGATTGATCACGTGGTGCCTCTAGACAGGGGCTTAAATAGCGTCTACGACTGACTTTTCCTACTATATACCTACATACATGTGCTCTAACTACTTTGTCGTCAACTCCACTGTATTCTTGAAAGCTCCGATCATGGCGGATAGTTGAATCTTCTCACTAGCACCAGTTGAGATGCGGTGCCTGCATAATAAGTATTCGGACGAAACATGCAAACGCAAGGTGTGACTCACTCCAAGGTCGCAAGAAAATCAAGCAGATATACTCGAGCATGAGGTTTGAAATCAATTGTTTCAACGTACTCGAAGGCGCCAGCGAGCAAGTCTTGAAGTGCGAGCCCTCGTTCGGTCTTCAACGCATTGACCACTGCAAGAACATCAGCAAACGGAAACTGTAAGACTTTACCGAACGCACTTTGGTACGAAGTGGTGAACTCATCGGATAACATGGAGTTCACTATCGCCTCTATATCCGACGGATGTGGACTCCCGGTGCAGTTATAAATCTCCGTCTCCCCAATGGTGTCATACGCAGCATGGCACGCTTGAAGAACGTTCAGAGCCCTTCGCATGTCACCCTTGGACAGCTTAAGCAATGCTTTCTTTCCGTCTGGCGTTAAATTAACCCTACTGGGGCTCAAACATTCAAGTGCAGTCGCTGGCAGCGTACTCACCGCTCCGCTTCCACGACACCATGCACTCTCTTCTCAACTTCGGTCATAGGTAGGGGAGAAAACCGAAACCTCGTACATCGGCTTTGAATCGCGGGCGCAATCTTGTTTACATAGTTGCATATAATGCAGAAGCGAACGTTCTTGGTATATTGCTCAATCACACGGCGGAGAGCTGCTTGTGCTTGTTGCGTCATCATATCCGCTTCGTCGAGAATAATGAGCTTGAAACCCTTCGAAAACAAAGTGCGCGTTTCCGCAAATTGCTTGATTTGTTCGCGGACAACATCGATACCTCGGTCGTCGGAGGCGTTCAACTTGTGCATATGAGTCAGGAGGCTAGATCGGGGATGGTTATACGTACTTCCAAAATCTGTTTCCGGTACTGAGGGCCATATATTCGCCTTGCAACCGCCAGTATCGTGGACGTTTTTCCCGTACCAGGCGGCCCGTAAAACAATAGATGGGGAAGTCGGTTCTTCGCAATGAAGTTCTCAACTAGAATGCAACATGGGTACCCCCACGCCACTGACGAAGGCACACGACTTACTGGTCGTAGTTATATCCTTATGTGACACGACGTCATCCAAGGTGACTGGGCGGTATTTTTCAACCCTGGGAGGATACATGAGAACCTAACTGCATGAGACAATTACTACTTGCCAGGGTAACGTCTCATCTTCGAAAGGCAGAATGCTGTCAGAAGCCTTCCCCTTGCCTTTGGACTCGAACGGGATGACAGAGTCCACTTCCATCTGGTCATCGCTGTCCATCTTCGGTGTCGTCCGTCGCCGCTCTCGGGCCCCACATTTGACGCGACGCGACGCGCCAGATTTGCTTACATCAGCACCTTAGTCACCAAATACCCACGCACGGACCATCAACACGGGATTAAAGTTTTCGCAAAGCTGACTGATCTTTCTCTAGCGACGACATTCTTCATCCCAAGCTCCCAAGTTAACGGCTCTTGCCTTTCGTCAACGACTCCACCGTTAAGTTTCGTTGGATAGACAGAGGCATCCGGACATGCAAATCTTCGTCAAAACGTGTGTCTACTGTCTCCAGTGCCTTTTTCTCGACTGACCAGTAATCCACAGCCTCACGGGGAAGACCATCACTCTCGAGGTCGAATCCTCTGATACCATTGACAATGTCAAGACCAAGATTCAGGATAAGGAAGGGTAAGCGATAACGTTTGCGACCAACTCCTTGTGCTCACTTATTGCCAGAATCCCTCCCGATCAACAACGTCTGATCTTCGCGGGCAAGCAGTTAGAAGATGGTCGTACACTTAGCGACTATAATATCCAAAAGGAATCTACCCTTCACTTGGTGCTGCGTCTTCGTGGTGGTGCCAAGAAGCGCAAGAAGAAGACCTACAACGTAAGTGTCTACCTACAAACATTAAAGCGATGTCGCTGATTCCATGCCGTGCAATAGACTCCCAAGAAAATCAAGCACAAGCGTAAGAAGGTTAAGATGTCCATCCTGAAGTACTACAAGGTAGACTCGGACGGCAAGATCAAGCGCTTGCGCCGCGAGTGTCCAAGTGCTGAATGCGGTGCTGGTATTTTCGTAAGTGGTCCCTTTATTGGTTACCGGCGTCGGGTGAATGAATGCCCTGTGTAGATGGCCTTCCACAAAGATCGCCAGTACTGTGGAAAGTGTGGTTTGACCTACACGTTCCAACCAGGAACCAAACCTCCTGTCTTGTAACCTATCACTCTAGTCCAATGTTAGTTCAGCGCATGTTCATGTAGGTTCGTATGAGTTGCTCAGGCACTAGTGTTTCACGAGAGAACATTCGCGATACTACACCCTCATCTATCGTAGTAAGACGTACTATAGTTGCTTGGTCAATCTATGGAAGCAACGGATCAGGGTGCCAAGTCATGTAAGTCTACTCGCTAGGGAGACCATTCCGGTGATCGTCGGAGACGCTAGATAATTCTCGACAATCTGACTCCTACTTGAAAGGATGAAGAACCGCCAGGTGGCAAGCGGAATAAGCAAGTATCCATGGATATTCTCGAATGCAAAATATGCAGTGACATGAGGGGCACCTACACGAAACTACAGGAGTTGGAATGTCGTCAACTATTTTGAAAAAAGATACATGACTCTGGCCAAAGAACGTCGACTTCCGTGGGGGGGAGGATAAGTACTTAACGACTTACTTCAGAGAAACGAACAAGGGAGAACCCTGGTAGTAGTCCGCTACGGAAGACGGTAGCGGTAATGATGGGATCGTCCAGATGGTTCGAGGGCGGAAGACGCATTGAAAGTGATTGCGACACCACCAGAGCCATTATAAACACACCGATATTAATCCCCCTAACTGCAAGGGAATCACTGGACTGTAAAAACATACCATAGTTACGTTGCGCGTTTTCACATAAAAAGGTCGGACTCTCGTCTCGCGAAAAACCACCCACTGCGAGTAAATACCGTCAGCTAGCCTGATCATCATGAAAGAATTCCTTATTTCCTCTGAACAGCTAGGGAGTTAGGCCATTAGCTGACCTCGACAAATTATCAAGGACAGGGTCGATTCGTGCGTGGCAGCATTGAGCGACGTCACGAAGGGAGGCTCAACACTTGTCCAGGCTCGACTCCAAGGTAGTCTTTAGGATGTGATTAATGAGCGCAGCAATGGATGATGTATTTTTTAATTAATGACCCCAACGCAATGACAACAATGTTTTCTCGCAGTTCACTGCAAAAAGCTTACCATATAACTGGATGAAGGATTTCCTGCTGCCTATCATCGCATTGGACCTACTTGCATGTAGTATGTACTGCGTGCAGCGTGGCGAGTCGCAGAGACGCAGTCCAGTTATCCTTGATCAGAGAAAGGCGTTGAAATGCGTCCTCGGCTTGTTCAAGTGGTCCCGAGACTTTCAACTGCGATCTTGTCATCCAAGGTTGTGAGGAAGCCTCAAAGTTTATGTAGCTCAACGTTCAATGCTATCCCAGCGTGCAAGATGCGACTCGGGTAACCGGCAGTAGTCCCTGGAAGGCTGCGGATGTAAAAGGACTAAATGTATTTATCGTTGAACTCCCCAGTGGTTCCGCTGGCACATCGTCGATCAGAGTGGTCATTCCTGTCAAGCCCAACTTGTCAACTGTCGTTGGAAACGTCGCTCGAGAGGACCGTCTGAACACGCTCATATGCTTCGCGCTTGCGCTGAGATATACGGAACTCTTCCTCTCGTTGCCTCATCTTTTCCTTCCGGCGCTCGTCGTCGCGCAAAACCCCTCGGTACATGTCCTACGTGCCTTGAGAACAAGAACCGAGGAAATCTAAACCACTAACCTCACGCTCCTTGCCTTGTTGATAATGAACGCCCCAAATGATCAAAGCCGAGATGGCACACGACGCAGCCAAGGTTGCCTTCGCACGAGTGGACATGCGACTGGTAACGACTTTGCCACCGTGGAAGCCGCTTGGACAGAGAGTCACAACACGAGTAAATACCAAATCTCGACGACTCACCCCTTCCCTGCAAGCTGCAGCTCATAATCTCTCTCTCTCTTCCCCCAAACAACGCATGAGTGCACGTCATGTCGGCCCTCGATGTGTGTATCACAAGCGAGCCTTGCTGCGGTTTCATTAATTCACTTCTACAGGAGTTTGAGAACATACTGAAAGACGTCGTGAGCGCAAAGCGGCTGTCGGCGTCGAAAATGAACAAGCTCACGGAGATTGCTCTGAAAACTCTCAACGTGCGTCTCGGCCTTGATCGCGTTTGCTTGGAATTTACCCATTCAACAGGATGATGCTAAACTCGTTGCCATTCTCTACAGGACCCATAAGTCGCTACCTGATTCTTCCAAAGTTTCTAGCTTGTATGCGTTCGATGCTTTGGCCCGTGCTGCTAGAAGTTCAGTAACCAAGCACGGTTTAACGGCTGATGTCAATCCGGGAAAAGGTAACGCTGCCACATTCCTTCTGAAGATGGAGGGTGTCCTGGAAGGCCTCTTCCGAGACATGATTGCCATAAACAATGCCGAAGCCAAGGTTAGTTATTTAGTGTACATTTTTCCATGCAAACACCAGGTCCCCACGACATCACTGCACGAGACGTGATGCCGAAGTTGTGTCAATGGCTCACCCTCGCAAATTATGGCTCGCCCAGCGGATACAGAACTGATGACGTGACTATGCCGATGCCGACCCGTTCATTCTTAGCCAACCTGATCGTAATCATACACCGGTTCTGATTCAACTACAGGAAAAAACGAAGAAAGTTCTGGACATATGGATCAAATCGAATACATTTCCGTCGACCATGCTGACGCGATTGAGGGATATGTTAATGGACGTGCCAAAAGGTGCTTATCGCGACTCATACGTATCCGCTAAGTATTTCTTCTGTTCCTGTAACTCTAGCTATTTTTCTGGGCATCTCTGCCTCAAATGAAATAAGAATACAGTTGCTGAAATGCCGTCTGGTTACTTTTCGTCAGAGTCCGCTGTTAACTCAACCTTACCCGGTCCACAAGTTGCTGTCGAAGCTCTCCAACAGTCGACGACTCCACCCACGTCCCTTCCCACGACCGCTGCGTCGAATCCCGACGTGCAATCAACATTGCTCTCGTTACTTGGCCAGGCTGCCCAAGCCACCGTTTCGAATACAACCAACAGGTGAGTGTAGTAAACTGAGGTCTGATTTCGGAGTGCTCAACACTTCTTCCAGCCAACAAGTCCCTAAAAATGACGCGCTCGTATCACCACCGCAACTTGGACAAGCACAGCTCGCGCTGCTGCAACAGTTAGCTCTGACTGCCAAACTCGGAAGTGTTGCACAATTGCAGTCTGCAGCACCTGCCGCTAGATCCCCGACACTTACTGGGCAAGGAAGCACGCCGCCAAACGCGGTAGCAGATATCTTCCGATCCCCCTCTCGTCCACCTCCGGGGTTACATCCTCGCCCTGTTTCGAACCACGGAGACCCACGGCATGGCGGATCTGGCTTTTCCGAGCGCCCCAAAGACCGGCACGAGTATTTCGACGATCGCCCTCCACACCGTGGTAGTTACCGTGGTGGCTATCGTGGTCGTCGGGATAGATGGGAAGACCGCAGCCGTGATCGCAGACAGAAAGATAGAGACTGGGATCCATCGTCACGGCCTAGAAATAGTCGCTCACGCAGTCCACGCAGATCTGAATGGCGCGACGGGGGTCGCCAGCACAGTCCACCACGCCGCCATGTGAGCGGTAAAGACCCATATCATACTGAACATCCTCCCAGTTTGGCTGCGCCTGAAAGTGGTAAAGACGAATTTGGACGGGATCTCAGGCCGTCTTCGGCCTCGCCTCCTAGATCCGTGTCAGTCAATGACGCGCCAACCCGAGATCCAATGGTTCCATCTGTAGATCCTGCATCGGCAGCTGCTCCAGATTGTCGTATACCTGTACCAGAACAGTTACCTTCGGTAGCTGCGAATACACCTGCGCAGAGTACTGAGACGCATGCCTCGAATTCAGCGGCGTCGGAGGAGCAGCAGCAAGGTCTTGATCAATTTGATATCACAACCTTTGATGCTACCGCTGCCTCATCGTGGGAAGCACTAGGAAACATGTGGAAAACTACTCGTGGCTACCTTCCGTCACAAGAGGAACTCATGCAGTTTGTCTTGGCAAGTGGTATGGCTATGGCTGGCAGTACTGCGAGTAGTCACTACGACGACTCCCAAGGTGGCCAGTGGGAAGCCGGGTGGACTGATCAGGGCACGAGGGGAAGTGGAGGGTGGCAAACAGGAGGCGTACGAGGCTACACGAATGGCGGACAAGGCGGCTACGCTGGTCACGGGAACTACCGAGATGCGGGGCAACACTCCAATGCGGGTCAGTCTCATCAACACTCAGATGCCGTCGTCCTCAGCGACAACGTCGCTACGATGGGAGAAGTGGACCGACGCTCGATTCCAGGTGAACAATCTGATGCACACGACAACGAATCGAAACTAGGAGACGGACAAACGCGCGGTGCTGGTCGGATGCAACGTGTTGGGGATAAGTGGGTGTTTGTGAGAGAACTTGGACCTTGACAAGCATGTTCTTTTCGTTAGCATAGCATAATGCACATCTATCCTATATTGCAGTATTAGACTTGTGGTTCTTCTTGGCACTCATATTGCCCTTGTCTTTGTCTCAAGTGGTCAAAGAGAACTGTCTTTTGAGTTAGATTTAAAGAATGGCCGTAAACTGACCCGGGCTACCGCATAATACAGTGTACGGTTGCATTATATTTGTTGGGCTAAGCGTTGCTGTCCTGGAGGTAATGCAAGACCCGTACCATATTCGGGAGCTGCATGGTACGGGTTTTTTCTTTTACATAGAAAAGCGAGAATTCTCCGTACACTGGGCAAGGACGTTCGGCTGAGGGTGAAGTGCAGTCAAAAGAACGGTCGATCGAAGACTCGAGTACATCACGGGTACCATAACGACTTCCATCCGTCGTACAATCAGTCCGTGCAGGGGAGAATACTACCGGGGGGCCCGACGTTCCTAGCTGAAGGCAACACCGAGAGTCGGAGTTCAGTGTCGCCCGCAGAACCCATACATATCTGAAAATCTTTGCAAGGTCTCCTGCGATCACGATGTCGACTTTACAAGAAAAACTCTAGGATCGCGACATGACGCAAATTGGAGAAAGGAGAATTTATGGCAGCGATGAATGGCCTACGGCATGGGCAAGCCCCTCACACCGAGAGTAACACTGACAACTGGTGAGATTTAGCCACAAGCCAAAGTGTACGCACTCGCACGGGCGGCTGGAGCTCTTAGAAACAGCCTCAGATGTGAGATGGAATGTGGGCAGCCACGAGCGCGTGTGCGTTAATTAAGGTAGTCTCAGGACAAGACCGTATATGAACGAGGCAGACCGATGATAGTCAAGTTACCAGACTCTTACATCATTACAGTAAGGACCTCGACGCCGACTTCATACTTACGCGCTACACACACCACGTACGGACGACCAGCCTTTCCATGTTTACGGCGGGAGTCCGGCGTGTCTCTCGTCTGACACAGCGTACGAGGTTCATCCAAACCGACGCTACAACTTCCACGGTCAACACCGCAGAAATTGCACACTTCTCCCGTCTGTCCTCGCAATGGTGGGACGAGAGCGGCGAGTTTGCACTCCTTCATCGCATGAACCCCGTGAGGGTGCAGTACATTCGCGAGAAACTGATAGAGGTCGCACGCGAGGAAAAGGGAGAAGATGTCGGTCGCGAAATAGAACAGCGTAGGGATGCGTTTCGAGGCATGAGTATGCTGGACGTTGGATGTGGGGGTGGGCTATTATCCGAGGTCACCTCCTTGACGAACCGTAGAAAAACGTTACTCAAACGTATCTTCACAGAGCTTGGCTCGGTTGGGCGCGCGGACATTGGGTATTGACGCTTCCGAGTCCAATATCCGTATTGCGTCAATGCATGCGGACGCAGACCCTTTCCTATCTTCGCCTTCCTCGACTGGCGGCTCACTCCAGTACCGGAATACCTCCGCCGAACATCTTTTGAAAGAACCTGAACGTTTTGACGTGGTATGCTCTATGGAAGTTATCGAACACGTCGATAATCCAGCTGCATTCCTGGCCACTTGCGCTGAGCTCGTAAAGGTAAGCACAGGTTGATATACATCGGGATCCTGCCAACTTCAGACCGCTTCCGTTTGAAACAGCCTGGTGGTCATCTCTTTCTGTCAACAATCGCTCGTACTCCGCTAGCCTTTCTGTTGACGATCGCGGCCGCTGAATACATAATGCGCAAAGTTGCTATCGGGACGCACACCTACTCCAAGTTCGTCAATCCCTCAGAGCTCGTTTCGTTCTTTCAAACGTACTCGTCGCCATCGATGACGAGTGCACGACCGTGGATAACTCGCACTTACGATGGTGGCCAGCCAACCAGGAAGGAGGCGGAAGTACGGGGCTTGATCTACAACCCTTGGAGCGGCGACTGGGTGTTGATGTCACGTAGTGCGTCTCAGTGGGGTGCAGCCGAATGCAACTACCTCTTCTGGGTACGAAAACCTCTCGCAGGTTGAGTCGTGTGGCAGTATACTCCAAGTAAACCAATGTGTGCTGTTCGCAGAATTCGCCTGGTATAATACATGCTGTACTATAATGAACATAACGCTAGGATAATTACCATATATCCGGTACCCTCTTGAGCTCATCCGACAGCTGGCTTCCTCTGCACGAACGAAACTGCGTGTCTCGGGAATGGACTGCGTAGCAAGAGCATTATTGCTTCATGACATCAACCTTTCACCCCACAGCAATCTTTGCCGGTGAGCTCGGTAAGCTCCACCGATTGCAGCCCATATAATCCACAAAACCGTGACGACGGTGACACTGAAGAGCAGTCGCATAATTAGCTTCCACCTCCAAGACACCGGTGCAGAGGACGTGAATATGATAAGTCGCCATCGTTCATGGAAGTCGGTGTTTAGCCACATAAGGTCATGGACGAGTTGCTGAGCCTTGTAGGTGGATTTCAAAACCTTAGCTACAGACGGCGGTGGAAGAGACACACTCACTTTCATCCTACCGGAGTCATAAGCGTGCTGGATGTTGGCAACTCGTGAGCGGATACGTGGGAGCCTGTAGGACAAATCTTGAAGCATGACAAGTGACTTCTCCAGCTCTTCCCTGAGTCTTGGAGTTTCAGTCTCCAGTACGATATCCGCTCTCTGTTGTGTTTTCTGGGAAACGTTTGGTGTGAGCAGGACGCGTTATGATCAAAAAACACACGTTTAGCTCTACGAGTGCATCCTTCACGGTCCCTTCTATTGCCCTGAAGTTGCTGAGACTTTCTCTGAGCTTGGTCTTGACTACATCAGAAAACAGGGTAACTACGAAAGCTACTAGCCACTCACATCCAGGTCCTTGAGACGACTATCGTATTGCACTGCTCGTACTGCGACACTTCTCGCAGCTTCCTTTACGCCTGAATCTGGCGCGGTCGCGTACTCTACTCTGGAGAAGTGTGCCATGCACCGTTCAGCTTTGGTGCCCCTCAACAAAGGCGAGGACATTAAGGCAGCTCACGACAAAGCTGAGCTTGGTTTGCTCGACGATCCAACCGACGTTTCCAATGAAATCGTCTTCGCAGGTGGATTGTTCTGCATGGAGAACAAACGAAAAGGCTACGTTTTCGACTACCCGCGGAAGTAACACAAATACAAAAAAGGCTGATCTAGTTTTGGTCGAACGCACTTCAAACAGTGATGTCATCGAGGCAACAGCTGCTAGATGCCACGAAAGCTCTCTGCGACGACTTTGCGCGGAAAGAAAGCTTAGACACTCTCCTGTCCCACTTCTCCACCACGGAAGAGTGCATCGCACAAGAACACGGCCTGAGTGCGGTTGCGCCCTTTGTCGGGAGAACGTTTCGTGGGCTGGAGAGCGTTCGGAAGTACTTCTCTCTGATTTCCTCAACCCTCACTTATGAAAACATGACTTTTGGTGACTATCTCGTCGACACGGAGGTTCGGAAGGTCTCGGTAACAGGACGAGCTACGTTTACGTGGAAAGAAACGGCTGAGAGCTGGGATGAGACGTTTGCCTACGTCTTGGACTTTGACCGCGAAAACAAAGTGTATCGTTATCAGGTGTGGGGTGATACTGCTGCTGCCTACCTCGCAAGGAAGGGTGAATTAACGGAGGTGCGTGGAATAACTGTCCGTTTGGTATTCCACTGGTAATGAATACCCCAGGTCATTTCTGATTCATGGTCATCAAAAGAATAAAGAGAGCGCACCGATCGGCAGACGTACGGATGCTAGTGAGAATACGATCTCCTTCGCCGATGTTGTGGTCTGTGGTTCCTAATATTATAGGGCTCGGATTTATCGTGCAGACAACCCGCGGCTATTGGCCTCATTCATGTTTCTCGTAGGGCAATCCAGATGCTTCATTACGATTTTCCGCACACAGCATTAAATGACGACTTCCCCCGGAATTGATGCTAATTCCATCGTCTTGACCACTAAGGGGTTAGTCTCGGCAGCATCATTGCTCCGACAACGATTATTATTGTACTTGGGACTGCTGCGAGGGGAATTCTGCTGTAGCCAGCTGGAAGGGTAACACGAGGTGAAACTTGATTCCGATTGCTGCTCATATGACCCCTTTGCCGCACGGGCGATGCTGATATGAAAGACCTAGAACGATGAAACACGTCCCTGGTCCCTGACAATGACATCGTGAGTTCTCGATTTCTAGGTTCTTGGCGTCCCTCTGTTTTGGCAGCGTTGGTGTCGGCGACCCCCTCTTTTCTGAGTGGCTTCAGGCCCTGCGGGCGCAATCAAATACTGGTTCTGTTTGACTGCGCCGTTCTGAGGTAGTTCGGTGTTTACAGCGGCGTACGACAGTCTCCTACGAAATGAAATGTCTGTCCATGTCGGCCTTGCATCGTGTGTCTAGCAGGCGTTTTTGTGCAGGTTGCTCCAAACCTCAGGGATTGCGTTCGGGGGAGGCGATTTGGTGCACTTCCTGCTGCGGAATGACCGCCTCCAGTGCCTGGGGCTGCGCCGTTCTATCTCGAGGGGATCGTTCGATGAGCACTTATCATCGTTATCAACTATCCAAAAAGTCTATCGTCTTTCAAAAAGATTCTACCGACGAAGGAGTGTTAATGAGACGCGTATACGTTCAATCAATCGACGATGCGCTATCTAACTGGCAACGTATTTCCGGATGGCAACCGCGTAATATGTTCACCTTCTGGAAATGAGGGTATGGAAGTAGTAAAGAGTTTGTCACGAAAAGTGGGAACACAAGAAAAAAAGGCGTTGCAAAGGGAGATAAACGTCCAGCAAGTGCGAGGGCGTGGAAACGTTGCTCCGGGTGGCCAGTCATGAGAGGAACCCGTGGATTAACCATCTCTGTGCATCGTGTGGTGAGAAGGGGCAGGGGCCCGCTTTACGGCTGTTGGACGTGAGAGCCGTCCTACGAGATATTGAGGGGTAGCTTACGAGGCGAGGGGTTAGTTCTGGTATCCACAGCACGGGCGACATTGGCCGGTGGCAGCGGTGGCAAACCGCGAGCGAGCCTTTCAGCGTTGGTCTCGATGGATGCAGCAGTCGCCGCAACGACGAGTGTGAGGGTGCCCAGCAGTGAAAGGCGCATTGGAGTGAAAATGAACTTTTGCTGGAAACAGTTTAGCAGGGTCCTTTTTATAAGATGTACCTAATAGCACACGTGGTCGGAATTGACTCCAGGGAAACCTGCCATTGTTGGAGGGCGGCAGAACCACCGTTTGTGGAGCGACATGTTGTTATCTTTGTCTATTAGTCCTATTAGCATGCGAACAATGCCTGATCACGGCAAGCCTCCGACCGTGCCAAGCAAACGCGTAAGCCTGTGCCAGTCGAAAAAATCAGCCACTTGTCACCCAGTTGGCCGCACCTTTGTTGCAGTGTCAACATTTGACCGGTCTTACTGGCTGGCTGGCTGCCGGAGTGAGGTGGGACTGCGGGTGACTGCTCGGAGAGCCGAGCCCGCGACCAGTCAGCATTTCGTCACAAATATGGAATCCCGCTCCCACCCCTGAAGGGGCCTCAAACGCCTCCATGCAGACATTTTTAACTCGATGCAGTGCATGCTAAGCGAACACGCATCTTCCCACCAAGTTATTTATTGATACTGCACACCAGATAACTGCATGGTACGGCAACACGTCCGCAGCAGATAGTGGTTACGCTTCATATACATACATGAAAAAAAAACACACGGCATGGGTGTAGGGAATACGTAGTGACCCCATCAGTCAACAATCATACGAGAGAAACGAGCAACAGGTGTGACAGTGGAGCATGATGAAAGTCGTTGAGAAGTGACGCAACTGGACGACTTATCGCCTCGCTTCTTTTGGGGTTCTGATTATGGGGATATACCGGCGGGTAAGTTATGTGGAAGCGCCGCAGTCTGCAGAAATGATGAGACCGATAAGTTTTCAGAATACGGATTTTCTAAACCGTCGTCGGATACGAAACCGTACCTCGTGATGAAGTATACTCGCGCCCGGATGAGCAACAGCGCCGGAGATCTTTCTATCCTGTCGACTGGAACGGCTCCCTGCCACCCCTAGACTCTTCGTCGTTGCAAGTACCGGTGGCTTGACAATGAATGCGATCGGTCACGAGAGGCAACCTTTCGCGTTAGCATCGCTCCGGAGCATTTTGTCTTCGGATTGGCCACATGGCGGGCGAAGGCGAAGAAGGCAGGTGCTACCGAGAGAAACGAATGCGACTGTGCACAATCTCCCACGAATATCAACCCTGTCACTGCGGCGGCGTTACTCGGTACTGGCGGACCCGAGCGCAGAGGGGCGGTAGACGGGTTGGCACTTGGTCAGGGAGGTGGAAAAGCGATCGGGATTCCAGAAATGCTTCCTGCTGCGTTTGAGACCGGCGAAGGAGCGTTGATGTCCGCGTGTCGAACATGCTACACAAGCTGCGAAAGGAAATCGCAGGTAGGTGGGGCCTCTTATGAGCAGGTTGTCGTAATTGAATAAACATAGCTAGAGCAATTCCATGACAGAAAAGAGCGAGGGGCATAAACCTCACCACGAACTCCTAGGCCAAAAAAAAGCTGAGACTGTCCGTTTCAAACTGGGAGGGGATCGGATCGTGATGGCTGCTGTCAGACGTGATCAGACAAAGGACGGAGGGAAAGCTGGTCAGTACCCACTGGTCATACAATCGACAAGAAGGGTTTAGGCATGAAGTTCTCCAGAGAAACGAGTCCAATTGGGACTTGTGGCCATGAGTATCAGTACACTTAGTGCTCACCGGCAGAGGGATACGCCTGCAGAAAACAGTGTCCTACAAGTAAGCGAGAGAATAGGTTCAAGTCTGAATGTGAAATTCTTGAAGTGAAATCTGTACAAGGCTACCTCAGTGAGGGAGTCTGGGGACTGATTTACAATGTCCAACAATGGCAGCTCGAGATCTGTGCAAGGATGGGCTCGGCTACTCGGATTGGCAGGTGAGGCCAGGATCATCATCTCACCATAATGTGGCAAGAATGGATGGATGGTCAGTCGGAGTATTCCATCGGAACAAGTGGACGACAGAGATTCCGATTCGACGACTCACAGCTACGACCACCCTCGCCACGGAACACATTGTACATCGAGTACCACTTCGATCCCTCATCAATCGTCGTCGGCCACTGCCGACAGTCGGCCTGGTGGAAAATCCACAGCCCTCCACCTACCAAGTAGCCTGCACCTTCCTATCAACACTACGCGGTATGTGTAGGGTCAGCGATGAACTTCATGGATGCCCCTCGCAACAGGAGTGAGGCGGAAATGAGCTTGCAACAATTCTGCTGCTCCACGCTGGGGACGTGGTTAGGAGCGACGATGAGTTTGTCGCCGCCGGCTTGCGATTAGGGGGGGAATATTTGAATAACCGGATTTGGTGGTACAATTGACCAAAAAGTACAGTGGTCCCAAAATACCAACCAGAGCAGTTGCCGAGCCGGCATCTGGACTTGGTTGGGTTATGAATTTGGTGCCAATTTCGCAGCCTAGTAGCGATGGTGTTGGGAACCATCCGTGTTGATGGTAAAAGGAGCCGTCTCAAACCCACCACTTTGGTTTGACAGATTTCCATCCGATGATTTTTTTCCGTTGCTCGACGTCACTCTGGCGCATCGCTCATTTTTGCGCCACAGCGGAAAGTCGGAGTTTAAACTCGTACTGACTTTGACTCACGACCCACTCGACCAAACTGCATATGGTGTCCCGCTCAAGAAGAAAATCGAGTTTGGCGGCCAAGGACGGCTCCATGGCCGTTGGAAAGGACGCATCAGCCATTAAATCCACTCGACCTCGTGAAAAGATTGGCGACCATACGAGTGATGGCGAAAAGGAAAATAAGATCAAGCCTGCAAGGGGTAAAACGCCGAAACCTGTCGTGAAAACCGCACATGATGATACAAAAACCAACTACTGTCTCTGCAATCAACCCGACGATGGATCTCCAATGGTCTGCTGTTCGATATGCAACGAATGGTATGTGTCCCCGTCTGCGCTTTCATGCGTCTCATCCAATATATCTGCCTACACGATCCAGGTACCATTTTCGGTGTGTCAACCTTGGTTTGGAGGAGGCATCAGAACTTGGTCAGTTTCGATTTACCACCCACCGTCACGTCTTTCTCATCGAATGTTTATCTTATTCTATTCAGAGGTTTACGTTTGCCCTACTTGCCATGCCAAGACCGGTCGACGCAGTATAAGTGAGTGTCACAGGCTTGTGTTCCACTCATCCTACATCATGCTCGGCTTTCCTGCGTTACACAATGTATTTCGATGATATGAGTTTTGTATCCCTTGCAAGCTGTTCCCTACTCGTGAGAGGCACCTTGTTCGCGCTCTTCCCAGACCATTCGTGACCAGCTCGCACGATGGTTGCTGTCATAACGGGTCATGTTCATGCGTCGGACAAGCCGCATGGCTGTGCGTCTCCGCAAGGCTAAGGCTTTACGTTATGGATGTACAGCTCTGTCCGTTGAGTCGAACGATCACTTGGTCTGGTATGAGCCGGTAGCTTTGATACTCCCACCTGTCTGAAGTGCAGGGTAGGCGTCTGTATGAGCGTCTGTAGGGATGGTAGTCTGTAGAACGTAACGCGGGGTCACCGTCGGCGATTTCGAGTCGTTGAGCTACTTTGTTTCTATCTACTGCGTTCGGTTTTTTTGTGTGGTGCAACGTTTACTGACTATCCATCGATACAGTGCAATGGGAGGACGAAGATGCCCAGCAAGATGCTTCCCACCGTGGTCGCAGCGAGGTAAACTCTGATCGGTTCGTATCTACGCCACCGCCGGCTTTGCTTCCGTCAGAGTCCGAAGATGATGCGGATAGCGAGGATGAATACGTAGCAGAACCGGAAAAAGTCAAAGGAAAGGCTCTTTCGAAGGTGTGTACAGTCACTGCTTCATTTCATTTGAGTCGATCGTAAAAAAATGTCCGCGATTTATCTATTAGCGCCGCGCACGAAAGGTCCCCGAATCGTCAGACTCCGACGAACACTCTGACGATGGACAGGATGGCCGGCAGTCTTCTCGAAGGGGTGGTGGTCCATCTCGCGGACCGTCCGATAGGAAGATGTCTCCCACATCTAGCAGCCAGTTGAAGCGCAAGTCGACCGCTGCATCCCAAACACCAGCGGCCAAGCGCAGGAAGTCATCGGATGGGGCCACCTCCGTTGAGGAGGACGCCGCCAGGAAATACTGCTTAGGGAAATTGCAGGAGATGTTCTTACCGGTTTTCTTGAGATATCCCTCCGCAGATGCACCGGACGGTTTCGGAAACAAGATCGAATTGAAACCTGAAGATCTAGATGACGCAGCCAAGGAACGTCTAGAGAATGGAGCGAAAACTTTCGCCACTGAGCTTGAGCAGTCGATATTCGATATATATGCGGAAGCAGACAAGCACGGAAAGCTAGGCGTGGGGCCCAAGTATAAGTAAGTAGTCTCCGTCGACTTCGCGTTTACCCGTGTTGTTGATCGATTGTCGTAGGGAGCGGTTCCGTATGCTTACCTTTAATCTGAGTCAGGTAGACCGCGTCGCCATCCATAAGCGCATATGCTTCTCTTCCATATCTGCAAAGGAGCTCGCACTCATGTCCTCCACTGACCTGGCTAACGAAGAGACGAAGCAATCCATAAAAATGGCCGAGCAGGAGGCATTGGAACATTCCATTCTACAAAAGGCGACTGTTCCTCGCGCGAAGATCACGCACAAAGGTCTTCAAGACATTGAGGATGTGAACGGCGAGGCCACGACTCTTGTCCGCGAACGAGAAAAGGAACGCGAGAGAGAAGAGGAGGAGCGGCGTGAGAGAGAACGTCAGGCAAGACTCCGGGCAGCCGAGCAGCATCAGAAGCAACAGGCCAATTCCATGACTCAGGGATCGGTTCCCCCTGGATCGCCAATTACAGGCCATAGTCCGGCATGGGGAGACCCATCTTCAACCGCTCTACAAGTGGTATCGCCTGAATCTTTTTCGCCGACAGTTGGAGCTAGCGAAAAGCCATCTACACACTCCCTATTTGCCCCCTCCGTCTCCGGCTACCAAGCGGCGCTTCCAGAACCGGAGCTCGACATAGCCGATCTCATTCATTTGGACGAGGACCTCTCACCTAGAGAGAATGTGGCCGACCTCCAACCTGCCGCAACACTAGAGAAACCGGTTGCATCAGATGAACCTGTCTCGCCTGATCAGCAAGATCCTTCGCCTCTGGATCTATCGGCTATCGCCTCCAGTACAACTCACGATAGCGCTATAGAGGCACAGAACAAACAAACAAAACCGGAAACTCCAGTGAAGTCCACCTTTGATTTGAATTCGCTGTGGTCAGCTCCCAAGGAGGAATCGGTGCCACAACAACCACAAGAAGCGCCCGTTCTGGAACTCAAGGATCATCCCATGAGTACTGCGACTTCTCATCAAGAAGCGACCGATCAAGACTTTGACATGCTCCTCGAGAAGGAACATGAGGAGGAGGCAAAGCCAACGGAGGAACCGGACGCTCTCTTGAAGGCTGTACCAACTGTATGGTGTGGAAAGGTCAGCCGCCTTAAATGTTCCCATTTCAGGTGTCACTGACTTGTGTCAGATCGCCTTACCCCTAGATTCTCCCGTCGCAGAGGAAGCCCGTGTCACCGCACGCCAAGTGGGTGGCAGGAACCTAGAGGCGAACTCCGTGCTTTGGAAGACACTATTTACTGCTGACACACTCCGGATCGAAGGACGAGTACAAACAGAAGTAGCTGCACAGTTCCTCCTGCAAATGAGATTAAATCCACAGAAGGAGCTTATAGCGTGCGCATTCTTGCCAGAACCTGCTGACGCGAAGCTCCAGACGTTCATCGATTTTCTGCTGAAGAAGAAGTATGTGCACTTGCTTCTTATTGCTTGGTTGTGCGGTAGCTTATGATTACCTTTCCTTAGTCGCCATGGACTGGTGTTCCCGTGGAGTCAAAGCCCCAAAGACCATCACCCGGGCAAGGAGCTTTACATGGTTCCTCTTCGAGCCAGTGCACCACTACCCGACTATATGGAGCTCCTGGATGACTTGCGCTTGCCGAAAGTCCGTACGTCCGACATGATTGTTGGAATCTGGATTCTTGTGAAGGGAAGGCTCTCTGCTTTACCTCCTCCACCGTCCCCTGTCATGTCTTCTTTGCCGCCTGTGTCTACCTCGTTTAGTGTTCCAGGTGCCAGTGGTTCCGTTCTGTCGCAGCTTCAGCCCCACTCGCACTCGGGTTCCACGTCATCATTGCTCCCAGCGATGCAGGCTTACCCCCAGCTTGCAAACCCGGCACTTGCGGCCGAAGTAGCGGCTCTTTCCCCTGAACAAATACAGGCAATCCTGCAAGCACTATCATCTGGTAACGGTGTCCCAAGCATGTCTAGTCTTCCCGTAGGAGTTGCATCTGCGCTCGGAAACACGGGTAGTACGCTGCAGCAGCCTCATGTCTCGCCACCAGCGGCGCCTGCGCCACCGCAATGGAATAGCGGGATGCCGAACTTTCCTCCCTACCCCCCTAACCCAGTTCCGGTATCACAGTTTGGTTCTCAGTCAGTGTCACAACAACACTCGATCCCTTCCCCGATACGTCAACCGCCCAGCGGACCATCTGGTAGGGGTGCTACCAATCACGGTCACTATGACCACCTCAACGACGACCGTGAATTCCGCCGAGGACCAGGATATGACAGAGGCGATCGCGGAGGCTGGCAAAGTGGAAGAGGACGGGGTAGAGGCAGAGGGTGGAGCAGAGGTGGTGGTCCGCCGTCTTACCGACCAGTGGACTCCGGTTGGGGTCGAGGTCGAGGTCAAGATGACAGGGGTAGACCAGATACTGGTCCGCAACGAGGCCCGCGACGGTGGTGATATTTTATTATCGAGACTTGTTGCACATTGTCATAAATTATCGCTTTCGTATCATCCCTTCGGCTACATTCGTCACGCCTTGTATTATACGTTCACCTAGTCACGCGGCTTTCCTTTGGGAATGTGATGCAAAAATCTGTGTACAGTAGTTATTTGTAGAAAAAAGAGTGAGATGGCCCCAAGAACAAGACCCTTCCTCGCTTCCGTTAGCTCCGCAAACTCGCTGAGAGTTGGATAAGTATACCCTCGATACGCTTCTGCCTGTCCTCCATATTCTTAATCCTTTCGGACAGTTCCACTAGACCACCACTGTTCTCTTCCACCTGTTCTACGGTCTCGGGTTGTCGATCTGGGGATGCAGAGAGGGGTCCGACCGCCAAAGCCTCTGGTCGGGTGTCAACAACAGGAAAAGGCGGCCTTTGCGAAGAGTCTGACGCCGGCACCACCGAATCCGCTCGCCTGGACGCAAGGTGCATCGACGACAGGCGGCGTCGGCTGGCTGGTCCGTAGCTGACCATGTGACCATTGCCGGAATGTGGCTGTAGCGGTACTCCTTTGTCAAGAGCATGTTCCTCGGGTATCTCGTCATCGACCACCACGGGCTGGAACACTTGGGCCAAGGGACTCGGTAACGTATCGGTCTTATTGAACATGGAGTTCAATCTCCTTCGCAATGCTGCTGGCGCAAGGGAATGCCGACTGTGCTCGCTTGGGCGTGAAGCGCCCGATGATTGGTTGGTAGACGGTGATGGCGCACGATGACTTTCCGTGCGCTTTTTTAGTGAATGGGACGGACGCAAGGGACTCCTAGAAGGACGACCATCCGATTTTCGTGATATTTGACGCTGAAGAGCAGTCTGAGCATGTGGCAAATCCGCGTAATTTTCAGTGTCTACTGCTTCCTCAGAATCCTCGACGACTTCAAAGATCTGCGGACCTCATCAGTTTCCGAGACTGGTGGGGCACAAGGTAAACCATACGATATCGATGTCTGCATCGGAACCAGCCAGTCCCTCGAAAATGGCTGCAGAACGGATGTTGATGAGCATGTTTCGGTGAATTAGCTGAATGAGACTGCTCACACAACCGCTTTAGAGGACGAGGAAGTCTATCGTACAGCGCTTCTGCAGCCGCTGATACGGTGTCGTAAAATCCGCGTGAGTTGGATAACTTTCGTTGTCCTTCAAGAGGGATAAGTTCAATTCACACGGGAAGCTTACGCGACTCACTCTCGTACCATGCAATCGCGAGTAAGATCGGAAAATTCGTCACCCTGTACAAGGTCAGTGACTTGAACCATCTGGTCCCATGTTCACTCACCTTATCAAGAGTACGTTTATCTTTCACCACAAATCAGATCGCGAGACCAATGGAAGATGGTTTCTACAACAAACCTTGTGGAACCACCGGGGCGTCAAGACATGGCTTGCCGGAAATAGAATACATAGTGCGATAATGTTGATCGGCGGTTGGTATGAGAACAACGAGTCGGCTTTGACGCTACCGGGGACAGATGAGGAATTTTCTCAAGATAACAGCTAGTACGGAAGATATACCCCTCGAGCACCGATACCGCTCTCCTGAACATAGCCTGGGATGTCGTTAGAACGAGACACGTGTACGGGGGCTATCAATCCAACCTCGGCTGCTGCATCTTCGTTGATCCTTGCGAACGTGTTTGACAGAATCTAGGTGGAGACAAAGGTAACGAGAGGCATGGCTAAAGGAAGGCGCTATTGACACTTACGGAAACAAGTACTACATTGAACTAGCTAAGTAATAAAGGATAGGTAATGAGAAGGATACGTACCGGTTAGTAGGAGGGTGTTGCTCAGGCAAGCATACGTGATCATGAGGATGGGACCGAACACAACATCGAACTCGACTGTGGCAAGTTTAGACGCGGCGGGAATTGGATGTAGTGGTGCACCCACATGCTCTGTCAAAACCGCTTGCGTCCAAGCCAAACCAGAGGTCAAGCATCCACCATGCGATAGTACTGCCATGCAGAAATGAGTATGCACCAGGTAAAACAAGGACTACATGAAAATCACCCTGCAGAGTAACTACAACGACAACCCGGGTCAGCATCACTTTCATCGGGGTGTGTGATAAGAAACGACCAACCTGGCACCTTTACGGCTCAAACTGTTACAGTGAGGACATGCCAGTCAACGATGAGTCAGTGATACGTACGTCCATAATGCGTAGAGGAATCCACAAAAACAAAATGCCGCGATCAACATGAGGGCTACAAATTGCATCATCATGGCACGAAGGGACAGGACCATGAGATTGTTCTGAAGTGTGACGAAAGCGAGTCTGTGCAACAGATGTCTGAGATGCACCAAGGCATAAGCAGACGAACGCCAACCGAGGAAATAGCAAACATGCGATCACGGCGAGAAAATCAGTACCCAGACCTCGGGCCCATTGTTCTGTCGTGACGTCAGCACACATCTGATGGTGTGGTGGGAACAACACCCACTGTGGTACACGACTCCATAGATCCGGAAGAACCCATAGACTGAATACGTCGTGACTGTGGGGCCAACTTAAGCAGGTTTGGACATGCACATGACAGTGCATACTGACCAAAAGCTAGATCGAAGCCATTCTACGCGGAGAGAATTATAGTATACACTCGCTGCATGGAGTCTCGATGGACTAACCCAAGTACCTTTGGAATACACTGAAAAACGTTGTGTGAAAGGTCGAGCGCGAAGAGGACAAGACATAGCCCTACCTTTGATACCGTGCTCTTGCATCGCAGCAAGCTTTTCGAGGGTGAATCCAAGTCCACAAACCATGAAGATGAGTTCCGGCGTGTTGATCCGATCCGGTTCATTTGTCTCGATAGCAATGACGAAGAGTATGAAGAGGATGAGGAAACTAATATCACTCAGGAGATGTGCTAGCGGTGGAAGGAACGGAGGTAATTACTTAACATAATCCAAGACGGAGCGAATAGCGGGCACTTTCAGGCTGTTCGAGAGTGATGTAGGAGAACTTCGGCCTCTGGAGGCTGTATGTCGCTTACCGATAATGATCTAAGAGAGGCGCCTTGTGGGGATCATAGAAGTGGATAGGAGTGCGCTTGTAACGCTGTAAAATGGTGTCACGGATTGGAAATAAGCGATATACCTTGTTGGATCCTTACGTCCGATAGAATGGAGTGGCTGCTCTCAGCCTGGTAGACACATCGTCCGCTGGGGCCTGCTATTAGAGCGGAAAGTGTGCTCGTGGTGAGCAACATACATCCAGATTTCATCTATTACTTTTTGGCAAGGAGAGCTCTTAATGAAGCGCCTTGCTCTACTGATGATGGCCATTTCCAGGGCGTTACCTACGCGTTCTTCGAGGTCGCCATCTCGTTCTTCCTTGGCTACCTGGATGATGTGAGGGTCAGCGCCAGTCCATACGGGCCAACACGTTGTGAGGGCGACGGCAAGGTCAAGAATAGAGTTGCCATTGTTACGCAACAATCGAATGGCGAGTAGTTCACAAAGGTCTGCGCGAGTGCAAGAAAGGGGTCCGGTAGCAACGTTTTGATCCCGGATGAAGTAAGTTCTGTTGAGGAGAAAGCAGAACACCACGGATTTGTTGCCTGCCTGCTGTATAGCGTTGTATTTTTCTTCAAGGGGACGCACGAGCGTGTAAGTCAAGTCAGGGGCTGTCAGCTGATATGCGGTGGTGAGATACACCGGTGTGTCACGGCGGTTAACTCACTGCTTCGAAAGTCAAGGGTGTATCTGCAAAAAGAGCTCAGGGGCATCTATCAAGGCTTCTAGAGGTCCAGAACTGACCGATGTAGTGCTGTCGAGAGCTGACGCGTTAGTGAGTCTGGCCGCAAAGATAACCCTCGGACCGCTCACTGTGATATCCTACAAAACCGGTGAACCGGCAAGGCACACACAGCATCAGCCAGGACGGAAAAAGGCTTACACCTCTGATCATATGTATAATTGGCCACACTGCAACGCTGTCATAAGATGGCGAGGACAGCAGCGGCTGTCTTTCGCGCTGGGCTTCAGACATGAGGCGCTGCGCGTGAACTCCCCAACTGAAAACAGTTCGGTCGTCGTCGTACGGGGGAAACCCGCGTTGCCTGTTGGCAACCACGCGCCCACTTGCTATGACATCGAGCCCCTGCTGTGTTTCGAACTCCGACAATCACGCGTCGGTCAGAGTCGCGTTCTCGCGCGAAGACGCTGAAGCGACGACGACCGCCTCTGCCATGCAGGGGCCACAAAGAAACGCAGGGCAGATGCCCCCAGTCAAGATATACAATGCCGTGTATTCGTCCGTGCAGGTAGAAATTCAGTCCTAATGCGCTCGTCGTCTGACCGACACGCTCGCGTCACTCCACCCCAGGTGTATGAGTGCATGGTTCGCGGTATCGCCGTAATGCGAAGGCGCGGCGACTCGTACGTCAATGCCACACAGATACTCAAGGTCGCCGGAATCGAAAAGGGCAGACGCACAAAGATTCTGGAGAAGGAGATTCTTCCCGGTAAGCATGAAATCGTCCAGGGTGGCTATGGCAAATACCAGGGCACTTGGTACGTCCTCCGTGCGTAACGATCCGCGGTCACCCAACACGTACTCTTCGTTCCTTAGGATCCCACTTGACCGTGGCCGAGAGATCGCAGCCCAATACGGCGTCGCCCCTCTCCTCTCACCGTTGTTTGACTTCACTCCCAGTACCAATTCCCTCGGATCCCTTCCTGCCGCGAATAATGCTGTCCCCCAGAGACCTCTCTCATCATCGTCCTCCTTCTCCGGGATTGGCACGTCTCAAACTTATTCACAGTCAAGTCTTCCTCCACCTCCCATCATGCCGGGATCGGCGCTGCGGCTCCTGGCTCAGGGGCGCGCCCAGGGCCTTTTTACTCCATCTACTTCTTCTGAGGTTCCTTCCAAGTCAACGGTATATCCGCCAGCTTCATACCAGTACAGTTACGTTCAGCCGGCAGGCGTGTCATCAGCAGCTGTGGGTCAGCAATCTCTCAAGCGAGCACGGTCTGACTCGGAGGTAATTGCTGCCGCACAAAACGAGTCTCATCCGCCTATTCCACAAAGGTCCTCTCAGCCGCTGTTAGAGGCTCCTGCCGACATTCAAATGATCGATAGGTCACAGCCATCTTCGGTTGCTTCACACTCTCTGGAAGACGATGGACCGTCACCTAACAAACGGGTCCGCAGAGAACCCACACCATCCCGATATGACGCGTCGCAACCCCAACCACTGACAAGCAGTTCCCAGTCAATTACTCAATCCCTCACTCGCCATATTTCCAGCATGAACGTATCCTCTCCCAAGCTACAAGGTCAAAACGGTTCTTCGCGTGCCCCTAGCCTAGCGATTTCATCAAATGGTAAAATGGTAAACGGCGCAGACAGCGAAAGCCATGCTTTCCGTTTCTCCACCAAACCTCCCCCATTCCGCGACTCCTCCATTCTGCGTGACCCCCGCCGAGCACAGGTCATCGCCGCAGTCTGTCGCGAAGATGATCCAGCACCTGTGCTCCAACTTTTACGCGAACTTACACCAGATCCCTCACTCCCTATTGATGTGGATACCGTTCTCGACGACAAAGGCCATACCGCGTTGCACCTGGCTGCAAGTATGTCCCGACAAAATCTCGTAGGTCAGCTCATTGCTGCTGGTGCCGACATACACCGGGGTAATTTTATTGGCGAGACCCCTCTTATGCGTGCTTCAATCGATACTCATAATTTCGATCGACAAAATTTCCACTCTGTTGTTGGGTCGCTGCACCAGTCCATCCGTACCCTCGACACCTCCAGAAAGACCGTTCTACATCATATCATGTACCTCGCAGGTATTCAAGGTCGCGCCGTCTGTGCCAAGTACTACTTGGACCAGGTATTTATGTGGATAGCACAACATCAGGGGGGCGACTTCAAGTCGTTTGTCGATTTGCAGGATGAACATGGCGATACTGCTCTGAACATCGCTGCACGGGTGGGTAACAGGAGCTTGGTCAAGACGCTCCTGGACGTTGGTGCAAATCGATTGTTACCAAACAAGCTTGGCCTTCGGCCTGGTGACTTTGGGGTAGAGGTGGAGGTGTGTATCGCCTCTATCGTAAAAGCCTTCATCTTTAATTCACACATTTCGAAGGAGTTAAGTGGGGGTCCGCGTGCCGAGGATTTGCTATCTTCGCTGCGACCGGGTCCGCTGGCACCCGTCCAGAAGAGCCAGGATATCATCACCGGTAAATCACTAGCCTTCCCTTTCTCTTCAAATTTCCCTACTGGTCTTTCCTCTAGAAATGACAACAATGGTTCAAGGTTTGAGTGCCGAGTTCTCCACTGAAATCAAGGCGAAGCAGGATTGTCTTGATCTCACTCAGGCACACCTCCGCGCGGCCACACGCGAGTTGTCGGAACAACGCAGGCAAATACAGATGTGGCAGAGTCGGTGTGCAGAGCTTGACCAGGTCCATCAGCGAATTCGGAATCTTGAGAAGGCTACTTCCGAGGAAGATAGCTTCGACTGGACCGGTCGAACAGACCTTAGCGGTAGTGATGGGAGGGAAACTGGCGGTCCTGCGTTTCAGTGGCGAGGCGCCAGCTCGACGATGGCAGGTGTAGCAGGGTCCATGGACGTTCCATTTAATGTGGAGACGGAGCCACCAATTCCGACGACTGACTCTGTAGCAAGCTTGATACGATTGCGACGGTTGAAGACTTGGCACGTGAGAATGGAAGAGCTGATGGAAGAGAGATTGAAGTCTCTGCAAGGCGCAAGTGCAGAGAAGGAGTACCAGTGCAAGAGAATCGTGGCACTTTGCACGGGCATTCCAATCGAGAAGGTGGAGGACGTGAGTGGTTTAGCGGTAGTGGCCGACTCGGAGTCTGTCAATTTATTTACACACGGCTCTTGTTTGTTCAGATGCTGGATAACCTCGTGGTTGCAATGGAGAGCGAGGCGCAGGTTGTGGATATTGTTCGGGTGTCTGGGTTCATGCAGAAGGTACGCAACTTACATTCAATCGACCCTGAAACAATACAGTTTTTGACTCGATCTCTTCACTAATATTTGGTACATAGGTCAGGGACGGCGTTATCTAATTATTGTGCATGGAGACCGTCGGCTGCCTTCCACATACTTTTTTTTACTCTTCCAATGTACTGCACTCAACGCCAACTTGCTATAATTATTAGAGGGCAATTCAAACAGCGATCTCCTCCGGAGCGTACAGCTGGAAATTGCGATTGTATGTACCCGACGCAAGTAAACGCCCGTCGTTTGAGAGGTCGACAGACATGACCTTGCCCGAGTCTGTCGTAAGCGTGCGCAGTAGTTGCCAATCGTCCGCACTCCATAGTTTTACAAAACCGTCGTAGCCAGAGCTTGCGAAATAGAGCCCCGATCGGTATCTCCACTCGTCCCGTGTTTGCTCTTCTTGTGTGTCGTTACTCGTGTCAACGTCCTCGTCCATGGCTACGTCTCCATTTTCACGAACGGTACTCATGGGAGGGAGACATTCACCACGGAAGAAACGCACGTCGGAAACGTTGGAGACGTGGGCGGGGATGGTGTAGAGCGCTTTTAGGGAACGGATGTCCCATATTCGGATGGTGTCATCGCCAGCGCCGGTCGCAATTTGGTAACTGCAAAGTTGCCCGTCTCAGCGGGGTAATGCCGTAATGTAAACCTTACCCGTTCGGAGAGAATGCAATCCCAAATATGGCTTGCACGTGACCGTCGAGCACCATCGCGGTCCTCCCGGTCCGGAGATCCCAGACTCTCCCGATGGCATCGAGGCCCCTAAGCGAACACGGCAGTCAGCAGACTCACGACTGTCTGGCAAGGCCTTACCCCGACGCAACCAAGGAACCGTCGTCTTGGAATTCGACAGAGTACACTTCTTTCGAGTGGCCCTCTTGTAGAAGCAATTCCTTCGAAGTCGTCACATCCCAAAGTCGCCAGGTGGTGTCAAAGGACGCCGAGGCAACATAGTTTCCAGACGGATGAAACGCAACTCTGCAAACACGGTCTGCATGTCCTTTCAAAACTGACAAAGGTGCGTCGCTTGGAGAGCATGAATATTGGCGGCGCACGTCCTAGGATTGTCATCATACCCACCTGTTCAGTGACCACATATTGACACTCATGTCCCCCCCTCCCGACGCCAAGTTTACCAACCCATCACCTTGGGTTAAGGTCGCTTGGGGGTGCCATGCAACGCCTCCTACACGATCACCATGGCCTGTGGGGACACTCGTCACTCCAGAATCAAATCCAGGCTGTCGTGAACATACCACGCAGAATCCGTGAAGTCGTGCATGCGGGAACGTTCCAGATCTTGACCGTGCCCGACCAACTTCCCGTAGCAAGAAATTTGCTATTTGGCGAGAATCGTACTTGTGATATTGGTCGTTCATCGCCTATCTGCGATCCGAGGTTGCTGAATCGCTAACCAACACATTCGAATCAGAATTAAGAGCAGAGGGATACTACACGTCAACGGTGTCATACCTTGACCTCCGCAAAGATCTTTTTGCGCAAGTCGATGATACGACCAAGGGGTAGTTTGCTGGTTATTTGCTGTTGGGCGACCCGCTTTTGAGCTCTGCAACAATAACCGGGTAGACTTGTAAGCACCTTACTAGTATCACCTATCGTTAGGTAGAATCCAACCTGGGCAGGGAATACTCTGCTAAGTGTCTCCGTGCTTCGAGCAGCTCTAATGATCCGGGAGTGTAGAACTCTTCCTGAAGGGCCGTCAGTGTTGAGAGGGTTACACGAGTCGGACATCACCTACCTCGTCTGCGCTCTCCTCCTCCGACTCTTCTTCCATCTGTATTTCATCTCCCCGAGCGGCAGTGATTTGAGAAAGAACATATATTAGACGATCCCGACGGTCGGCTTGCTATAAAACGTCGGATACAACGAAAGATGGTCGATGGATCCTACGCACTCGTTCACCAAACAACGTTATGGGTTCGCCAAGTTCGCGCAACCTTGCTTTGACGCGGTTGTCGTCCGTTGGGACGGCCATGCTACGCGCCTTCTTCTTGCGCTCCAGCTCGTCCAGAATGGCCTTGTTTTCCAACCTGGCTCGCTCGGAGCCCAGATAATTTCCATCGTCAATTAATGATTCCAAAGTGAGTTCCGTCATGTTGTTGGAATGAGCGCGTTGACCGCGAGAGGCGTTTGTTTGGCAACGGCTTGCGATCCAAATAGAATGCGTCGGGCGTGTTGTCCGCACGCTAACAAGTTGGCTCTATGCTTTCAGGCTGTGAAAGGCGGCTGAAGCTGGAGTGAGTCTTCAGACCGACTGACCGACCGACCAGATGCCTTTGATCGATACAAAGTCGTCTTTCGCGGGCGGTCTCTGAGATCTCCTATTGGTGGTTTTACTTTGGTTCCGTCGCGAGGTAGGTGGCACCGTCAAGGGAAGCAGGCGTGTGCCAATCCACGCTCATCCAAAACGTTTCCATTCCACGAAACGTGTTTTGATTTGCCCCGCTTGGCGAGAACCTACCGAGGATTGTTTTACGTTGGTCTGATGATTTAAAATGTAATTATTAAGTTGACCGTCCTTGGCTCTCAACCACAACGTCCCGCCCATAATTCTTTGACCATGAACGAACAGCACTCACTGGAAACGCCCACTGGCGCAACCCTTGGCGAGCCGTCTGTTCATCAGGAGCGCTCAGTATCGCCTGCGCCGAGCAGTGGCAGCAGGTCCAGAGGAGACGACTACGTGTACTTTGAGCGGACCACTGAAGGGTTTTCGTCTGATGCAGTATCTCGTGCTACAGCTACCAAGCTGAAGCTCGAATCTTACTACAAGCTCGCTGTGGATGCAGCAATCGAAAGGAATTCGCGGTATGATGCACATCTGTTACACTCGTATGTCATGTGCACTCACGCGTGCACCCAACACAGACGTGTCGAGTTGGAGCAGAAGATGAACCAAGGCATCATTCCCAACGAAGCCAAGGATCGGGAGATACGCAAGTATAGGAGACTCGAATCCCAACATCTACGTCTCCGTAGAACCAAAATCCGACTTTCTGATTTCCGCACCGTAAAAGTAATTGGGAAGGGTGCATTCGGAGAAGTAGGATGAATGTTGTCTGTGTGTCCTATATGCGCTGATGGCCCTCACAGGTGCGACTGGTCCAGAAGATGGACACGGGGAAAGTCTATGCTATGAAAACCCTACAGAAAGCCGAGATGTTGAAGCGAGACCAGGTACGGGCTCAGTTTTGCTAGTTTCTTCATACTTCCACTGACCTGGAGCTCGCAGCTTGCGCATATACGCGCGGAGCGTGATCTCCTTGCAGAATCCACGTCGCCTTGGGTGGTCCAACTCTTCTACTCTTTCCAGGATCCCCTCTACTTATACCTCATCATGGAATTTCTTCCTGGCGGTGACCTTATGACCATGCTTATGAAGTATGATGTTTTCTCGGAGGATGTCACCCGTTTCTATATGGCAGAGTGCATACTTGCCATTCAAGCCGTTCATGATCTAGGCTACATCCACCGGTAGGTGAAATTATCTGCTATGCACATGACACTATTGCCGACGGCCGTTGCAGTGACATCAAGCCCGATAACATATTGATCGACAAGAATGGCCACCTAAAGTTGTCTGACTTCGGCCTCTCGACCGGTCTTCACAAAAAAACAGACGCGGATTACTACAAGCGACTCTTGGACCAGGACAAGCAGAAGGAATCTGCACGCAATAGTGTCCAAGTCAATGCCATCCATCTAACAATGAGTCGGGAGCAGATTGCAACCTGGAAAGCCAACCGCCGAAAACTCGTGAGTTGTACCACAACTTCCATTGCTCATCGCTGAGCGGCTCGTCATTCTAAGGCTTATTCTACGGTCGGTGCGTAGCGTAATCGTACTCGTATACCCTCATCTTATCTTCTTCCAAGGCACACCGGATTATATCGCTCCTGAAGTATTCATGCTGAAAGGATATGGAAAAGAATGTGATTGGTGGTCGTTAGGTGCAATAATGTTCGAGTGCTTGGTCGGTTATGCGCCGTTTTGCTCAGAAAACCCGAGCGACACGTACAAGAAGATCATAGACTGGCCGCACTACCTGTACTTTCCCGAGGAAGTACATCTCAGTCAAGAGGCGGAACACCTCATACGAAGGTAAGAGCCTCGAGTTTCTCGTTCATCTCAGGACTGACTGCACTAGCATGATGACATGGGCACCGCAGCGACTGGGAGTGAATGAGATTAAGAACCATCCCTTCTTTTACGGAGCCGATTGGGACAACTTGCGCTACATAGCACCCCCTTTTGTTCCTGCTCTGTCGTCCGTCACGGACACTACCTATTTCCCTACGGACGAGTTGAACAATCTGCCTGAGCAGTTGGAAGCTGCAGAACAAGTTGGTTCTGACAAGGATCTTGCGTTCTTGGGGTAAGTCCTTGCATATAAGTCTGTTTGTAGCCGTTGTTCATCAGTCATTCAATAGATTCACGTTCAAACGGTTCACCTGAATGAGAGTGGCAGGGACTACCTCGCCGCCTGCATTACGAGTTCTCTTTTTCTCTGCAGGCTTGGCTGCTTTCGTTGACTGATACCATAGGTACGGACTATGTAATTGTTCTGTAAAGCTATATCATGGGTAGATGCTAAATGGTCATGTTGAGCTCAAAATGGTTGCAGGTTTACCACGTGCTACCGCAAAATATGTGAAGTCTGGAGTCCAGCAGACTCACAAACTACTACTCTGCTGTGTGTGATATGTTGCCTTACCATATTATGCTCCAGGCTACTGTTGTGGCTAGCAATTGTTACACTACCATGGAGGATGAGGTAGAGAGGGATGAAGAAAATTCCAGAGAATTATTTGGAGGATACTAATAATGCAGCAGCAGTTTCAGAGTTACTGAACAACTAGTCATGTGGCCCCTCTTCAACTTCACTACCAACAAGTTTGGAGTCTGTCATGCATATTAATTCACCCAGGACAAGTGAAATGTACCCATGGAGTGGGGTGGCACATGTTGGCTTATCAGAGTTGGGAATTCCATCAGGAAACCTGCATTTGTCTAGTGACACTTGCAGTGACTGACAGGACTTGTGGCAGTCAAATAAGCTGAAGCATTACAAGAAGTCAGTCATATCAGTCAAACTACTTGTAGTGGGAAAAATGTAGGTTTGCTGATGTTACCACTATTGCACTGTTGATGTGGAATGTCCAGAGCAGCTTCAGGATCAATGTGATGTCTTCATGGAATACTGTACTAAGGTAAAATTTAAGGACCTGTAAACATTTTTTCAGTACTTTGTAGCCATAAACCTGAGAACCTCTGAGCATAGTGAATTCATTGTAGAATACAAAGGTATGTACATAGGACACATCAACATCAAATCCCAACAATTTACTTAAAGCATTGGTGCCACTGTTGCCCATGAACCATTTGGCTTAAATCCAGCTCAATGCAACTACCCTCAGGGATGACTACTGTGGTCCATATTGAGTATGATGGTTCCCTGAGTGTTGGGGGTATCCAGAGCAACAATCTCCCCTTTGGGCCTCTAATCCAGCCATCATGGAAAACCTTGACTGGTTCAAGCTTCACATTCATGTCCTCCCCCATGAGGCCATCAAGCAGCTGTGAACTGTAGTGCAATGCTTCTGATGAAATTGATGAAAAGCAAATTGAATAGGCTGTATAAATCCAGGTTGACTCAGTAAACTTGACAAATATGTATGGCAAGTGCATAATACTCACAGTCAATGATGTGGGATGTAAGAGCAAGACCATCTGAGTTGTAGGAAATCCACTTTGACTGTACAGCCCAATAGCCATAGACATCCCAAATCCTCATGGTGTGGTCATCTGAGCCTGATAGAATCCTCTTGCCATCAGAGGAGAAGCCAACTGACCTGACCCAATCAGTATGCCCCTCAAAAGGACCACCAATCTGGACCCCCCTCTCAGCATCCCAGATCCTCACAGTCTTGTCAAAGGAGCCTGATACAATCCTCTTGCCATCAGAGGAGAAGCCAACTGACCAGACCCTATCAGTATGCCCCTCAAGAGGGGCACCAATCTGGACCCCTCTCTCAGCATCCCAGATCCTCACAGTGTTGTCATCTGAGCCTGACACAATCCTCTTGCCATCAGAGGAGAATCCAACTGAGTTGACCCCCCCAATTGTATGCTGAAGAGGACCACCAATCTGGACCCCTCTCTCAGCATCCCAGATCCTTACAGTCCCGTCAACTGAGCCTGACACAATCCTCTTGCCATCAGAGGAGAATCCAACTGACCAGACCCTTTCAGTATGCCCCTCAAGAGGACCACCAATCTGGACCCCCCTCTCAGCATCCCAGATCCTCACAGTCATGTCAAAGGAGCCTGATACAATCCTCTTGCCATCAGAGGAGAATCCAACTGACAAGACCATTCCAGTATGCCCCCCAAGAGGACCACCAATTTGGACCCCTCTCTCAGCATCCCAGATCCTCACAGTCTTGTCATGTGAGCCTGACACAATCCTCTTGCCATCAGAGGAGAATCCAACTGACCAGACCAAACCAGTATGCCCCTCAAGAGGACCACCAATCTGGACCCCCCTCTCAGCATCCCAGATCCTCACAGTCTTGTCAGAGGAGCCCGATACAACCCTCTTCCCATCAGAGGAGAATCCAACTGGCAAGACCCTTCCAGTATGCCCCTCAAGAGAACCACCAATATGGACCCCTCTCTCAGCATCCCAGATCCTCACAGTGTTGTCATCTGAGCCTGACACAATCCTCTTGCCATCAGAGGAGAATCCAACTGAGTTGACCCCCCCAATATGCCCAAGAGGACCACCAATCTGGACCCCTCTCTCAGCATCCCAGATCCTTACAGTCCTGTCATCTGAGCCTGACACAATCCTCTTGCCATCACAGGAGAATCCAACTGACAAGACCCTTCCAGTATGCCCCCCAAGAGGACCACCAATTTGGACCCCTCTCTCAGCATCCCAGATCCTCACAGTCTCATCAGAGGAGCCTGATACAATCCTCTTGCCATCAGAGGAGAATCCAACTGACAAGACCCTTCCAGTATGCCCCTCAAGAGGACCACCAATCTGGACTCCTCTCTCAGCATCCCAGATCCTCACAGTCTTGTCATGTGAGCCTGATACAATCCTCTTGCCATCAGAGGAGAATCCAACTGACAAGACCCAATCAGTATGCCCCTCAAGAGGACCACCAATCTGGACTCCTCTCTCAGCATCCCAGATCCTCACAGTCTCATCACCTGAGCCTGATACAATCCTCTTGCCATCAGAGGAGAATCCAACTGACCAGACCAAACCAGTATGCCCCTCAAGAGGATCACTGTTAGGGGCCGTGCCCTAATTTAGATGTCTGTAATCATCCGCAGGCATGTGATACTCCGGTATCACATGCCTGCATGTCTAGTATATAAAAAGTCGTCGTAGTGACTTTAAGGACATCATTGTCTTAAAATTTACACTGCGAATACCATACGGTACAGTTCGTGGGTGTGAACTAAGGCAACACAACCTTACAATTTTTTGAACTCTCATCAAAGTATTCGCAATGAGCCGCACGGCTACCCACGCATATGCTCGCGCAGTAAAGTCGGGCCAGAGCAAGCCGCCCGACGGAGGGGATCCCCCTCTAGACGACAATAGTCGTCGAAAGCAAAAGGGACCATCCGAGGTCCAAAGAAATGATGGGAACACGGAGGACAGGCAGCTGCCGGCCGGAAGCGCCTCCCAAGAGACGAGCGCCAGACAGCCTGGATCTGTAGCGCCGGGTGCGCATATGCCCGGAGGGTTGAATACCTCAACGACTTTGGGGAGCAGCATCGAACGAGCTGCGAGAGAGGGGAATGAGGCAGCCAGAGACTCGATGAGTCCCCTTACTCCTCAGCGCACTGAGCTAGATAACTCACGAATGTCTTCCGACCCCGTGTTAGTACGAAGGACTCAGAGTCCTCCAATTGAGATATTCGAAGAAGGCGAGGAGCCTTCGAGGAGAGAGACGAGTGAGAGGGATGCCCCAATCGACCCTCACATGGCCTTCGAGGCTATGAATGACTTTCTCGAGAATCTGCAGCAACAATGGCTGGAATACGGGTATGGCCCCGAAGGTTTCGACAATCACGGGGTGAACCCTGGCGTGCACCACGCAGAAGAATTAGAAAGGTATAGGCGGGCACTCGCCGCCAAAAGTGCAAGCAGGACAACTACTCCGGACGTCGAACCTGTGATTAAAAGAGAGGAGACAATCCCTCATTTCTGGCCAGGAATGCCAGTAAGGAGGGAAAACCTCCCATTCGAAAGAGCTGATGCCCTCGGCAGAAGGGGCGGTGTAGGGAGTGTACTCTCCCTAGGGCTGAAACCCACCGCTTTTCGGCATTCCTTCGCCGCCACAAAGCTCCGACAGTCCTCAGGGCCTCAGACCGCCATATTGCAGCAATTCCCGACCGCTACGACTCCCGTAATCATCCCCATCGTTGTCCAAGGGATTCTGCTGCCTTTCGGCTGCCGATACAGCCAGAATGACCGCCTCCACCATCTAAAAATAGCTCCGCCCACCCTTGTGCCTTCCGACCGCCTCACATGCCCCTATCACCGCCACAAAAGTCCTGCTTCGCTCCCAGGTTCCGTTTGGAGGGCCTAGCCTTCTCTATTCCGACCGCCTCAGCCCCTGGACACGTGAAACCCATCTGCTGGCTGTCGGAAACCCTTTCCGAAGTGCCAGGTGTCAATCCTGTGACCCACCGCCCACTCCGACGCATGTTCCGCTGCCATTCCACTTCCAGACCCCATGTTTCATCTCCCAAAGTTTCCGCAGCTTTCCCTGCACTTCCTTGCTGTCCAGGCATGTCGTCCATACCCTCTCTCTTTACTTACATATTTTTCTGGTCAGTTTTACTTCGCTTTCCTTTCCCTTAGTGCAATGCATGTGATTTACCGTACGTCGGCCCTTTTCTGTCACTTTTTTTTCGACATTTGACAGCTCCGAAAACCGCCGATTTTCACATAGCTACCGCCGCCTCTACGTTACAAGTATCACCGCTTCACTTAGAAAAAAATACCCACCTTTTTGCGGTCACCATCTGTGTTTCTGAGCGTCCCAGAGTCCCCAGAGTCGAGTCCCTTGAGTATTTTCGAGTTCTATGAGTCCTTGCTGAGTCCACAGAGTTCTTCGAGTCTACAGAGTCTTCTACGAGTCTCCAGAGAGTCCGCTTCGAGTTCCAGAGCCTACTTCGAGTCCCCAGAGCCACTCCCTTCGAGAAACCGCCACCTTTCGAGTCCTTCCGCCACTTCAAAAGTCCCCCAGTGTTTCAGAGTCATTCCCACCGATTTCCAGAGTCTAAACCGCCGCCCTTTGAGTCCTTCCGCCGCTTCCAAAGTTCCACAGTGTTTTGGAGTCATTCCTGCCGATTTACAGAGTCTAAGCCACCGCCATTCGAGTCCCAGCTCTTACTAGCCTTCGTAGCCCTTCAGAGCCACCATATTTGCCCGCCTGGTGGCGGTAATTCGAGTTCTTCATTGCCAACTACTCCCAGACCTTAGGGGATCTTCTCCCTCGTCTCCCATAGCCTTTCCGACACTCCCTTCCGACTCACGACCCCTTGGGATGAGCCTAGGCTTTGCCTACAGCTTTCCCCCCCTTTCCCCCTTGCGCTCTCACAAGAAGAGTTGCCCACAGCGGATTCGCCCCTAACATGCCAGATCGCCCTGCATACTTCTCGAGGCGAGACTCGGATATAATCCGACAGATGTTTGGAAACGAGCGGGGGGCTGCGATACTCCACCAGATGGCTCGAGATCGCACTATTGCAGCCAGAAATGCTGCCGGAGGAAACAGGGATAATACCCCTGGAGGAAATGATCGAGATGAAGCGGCCGAGAATATATACGGCCGAAATGAAGATGGAGGCAGCCCTCCCGAAGGAAATAACTATGGGGGAAATTTCCCTGGTCAGGGATTCCCTGGGGGCGGTCCCCCTGACGGTGGCCCTCCAGGAGGAGGACCCCCTGGTGGTGACGACCCAGACGAAGAGGACGAAGACGGTCCTCGAGGATATGGGAGGATCCCCATAGTTGGGGGACGACGTGTCGTCCAGAGAAACCGACCGAACTATCTGAGGGGATTCACCCCAGGTAATACGAGGTACATGGATTTTATGCAAAACAAATACGCACAGCGTATCTGGGAGCAAGTCGGGTTACCGACGGGACAGGTTGGACCTGAATGAAGGCGATGAACCCGCCTAAGCCCGGGAAGTACGGAGGCCAGGATGACCTGGATAAGTTCGACGACTGGCTGGGCCAGATATTAAAGTACTTTCGTACATTCAAGGTCACCGGCCCTGATCGCGATGAAGATCGCGTATTGTACACTGGGTTGTACTTGGAGGGTCTAGCCTCCCAATGGTATGACCAAGAAGTCGACTCCCCGAATCGACAAGTACCCCACTGGACTTTCGAAGAACTCATATGTGGACTATTCAAGCGATTCGTCCACGAAGCGTCGGCGCAGAACGCTGCCGACAAGTATGATCGAACGAGGTTTGAATATGACAAGGGGGCCCTTGCGTATTACAACGACTTGAAGCGTCGTGCGCACCGAATGGTGCAGCCTCCGGACGACTACTTGTTCAGGAGGAAGTTCCTGCGGGGGCTACCGCACTCTATAATTAAATCGATATTCGAAGCTCGCGGAATATCTGCAGAGCATTCAACGATCGAGGAGATCCTCGAAGAAGTAAGGCGCATGGAAACTGCGCAGAAAGCAGTGAATATGCATATGAGAACGAGCCACGCCGGCTCTGGAGGGAAGACCTCCCAGGGACGAAGTGGCTCACACCCACATGGAAACAGGAGCGCAGGTAGCTCCATGAACAAGGACAATTATAAGTACTTCCAGAAGGGAAATACGTTATATCGACGTAAGGCGAACTTTGCGCCAAGAGGCGCTGATGCTGGAAGGAAGGGTGGACAGTTCCACCGTAAGGATGGTGACCATAAGTACCATCATAAGGAGCGAGACGACTCGCAGCAGAAAGGACGGCAGCCCCGAAGGTTCATGCCGGGGATTACGTGCTTCAACTGCTCGGAGGTGGGCCATATGGCCCCAGATTGCCCTCATCCTCGAAAGGACAAAAACAAAGCAGCGGTTAAGCCGCGGTTATACGCTGTAGACGTCCAAGAGGAAGAGGGACGCGATACCCTCGCAAAAGATCAGTCGGAGGAACCCGACGAGGGAAAAGTCGTTGAAAGTGAACCCGGTCACAACGAATCTAGTGATCACGAGGAGGGATCACACTGTGACGAAGTGGAAATCGTCGACGAGTACGAAATGTACTCAGAGATTGACGACGACGACGAGCCCGTCGCATACTTCAGCGCTATACACGAAGAAGATGAAGCTGTTGCTTCCGATGAGGAGGTAACTTGCGCTATGATGCGCATTGTACATGAAGACGAAGACTCGTCGGAAGAAGACCAGGTTTCCAAGGCGGGAAGTGATTTCCCAGATGCTAATGGAGGAAGCCCCTATGAAGAAGAACCTCAGGAGGAAAAGTGGGAATGGTCCGGAACTTATGGAGCAGTGCACGAAGGGACGTGCGATGAGTGTCGACATCGAGTCGACCATGTAGCGGAAGGGCTACTTAGTAGGGACGAATCCCTTGCACGAGCACTTAATGTACCGGAAGAACACGCTAGGCGTGAATACCACAGAGGGGTAGGAGAAGGAAACCGCATACGACTCTCGGATGCGAATGGTAGTACGAATCACATACGGGCTGCGTTGCAGACGATGGCATTCCATCTCAGAGTCCGCGAGGGCTATCGTATGAATGCCCTGCGACAAATGGTATTAGCACGAGAGGACGTGCGACATCTGCCAGGACGCAGTCAAGAGCTACAAGAGCACCTGGACAATGCCATATTTGACATACGCCGCCAAAGCATGTCGGAAAGTAACGTCGGGATTTACCCCGACATGGTGATAGTAAATACCCTGTGGGGTAAGGTATGGATCAACCGAGACAATACGATGGAATATCAACCATCGGTAATGGGAGGTACAGGGGGACCTCTGTGGAGTGCGTCTCTGAGGATAACAGACGAAGATATGGACTCCCAAATGGAAGATCCCATAGAATTTAATAGCGCGGTAGATACTATGTCTACGAGAAATCGATGGATTTGGTCTCCCATCTACGGTGCGATCCATGAAGAACCTTCATGTCGAGAATGTGCTCAGAGAATAGAGCACGTATCCGAGTCGGCAATCGACGGAGACACTACGCTGAACGTAGCGTTGCGATACCCAGAGCAATTGGCTCGTAGAGAGTACGACCACGGCTGGGAAGATTGCGACCGAGCGCAGATGGAGGGACACGGAATGAACATGGATCACACGCGTTATGCGATGCGAACCATGGCAGACCGGATACGGTCCTTGGAAGCCGACAGGCTTCAGACGATCGCAGATATATTAGAAATACTGGGGGAACGCAGTGGCGTGGCCCCAGAAGTGCGAAGAGCACTGGAAGCAATGGAGGTTCGCCTCCAACGAACCACTGAAACTAATCGCCGTGTCGGAATATATCCCGACGATATGATAGTGGTGACCCCCCACGGTGATGTGATTATCACGAACGACGAAGGACAATATCGTCATACCGCACGGTTGGCAGCAATGGATCTCGCTGCAAAGATCGAGCCGGTGACAAAGTCACTGACACGATCGTTTCGGTATGCTATGCATACAAATAATGTGGTGGGATCCCGTCCCAAAATAAGTCCTGAATTGCGGACGTGCGCAACATTGCAGAGCGTAATTAACGGATGTACCGCGTATACGATGATAGACACCGGGAGTATGGGTAATTTCGTGAGCCCGGCATTCGCCAAGGTCACGAAGAGGAGGGTCTTTCCCCTCGAACAGCAGCTGACGCTGCAATTAGGCTGCATAGGCAGCCGGTCGAAGATTACTCATGGTGGAATATCCACAATGCGCATTGGAAACTACGAAGTAGAGATATACTTCGATGTAGCGAATATTGACCGCTACGATTGTATAATAGGAATCCCCTTCCTAAGACAAACTAAAGCGATCTTAAACTTCGCAGAGAAGACGATACAGATAGCAGTGGAATGCGTGCCTCTTCTCACAGAGCCTGAGGCTCTGATGACGGGTAAATCCCGTCCTAAGCATTGACTCTCGCGCCCTGCGAGGCCTCAGTCTCGCAAGGGCTCAAAAGGGGGGAGGGGATCCGATAGATTAAAAGAGCCAAGGGGCTCAACGAAAAGCGAGGAACATCTCGCAATAATAAAGCCAAAAAAATTGTTGAACAATGAGGATATACCTCAGTTACGGAACCAATGGTTCGAACGGTATAAGCATAGGCTTAGCGGGGTGATCCCGAAACTGCCTCCACTACGGGAGGTAAACCACAGGATCCCCCTGATAGACGAAAGAAAGCAGTACGCGTACCACCTGCCACAGTGCGCTGACGCGCTTAAACAACAGTTGTCGGATAAAATCCGACTATATACGGACGCAGAATGGTGGGTGCTGAAAAGCGTCCCACAGGCTGCTCCGATGCTATGCATCCCGAAGAAAAATGGAAAGCTGCGGACAGTCATTGACTGCTGCAAGAGAAACGAAAATACTGTGAAGGACGTCACCCCCTTCCCGGATCAGGACCAGATACGAATGGACGTAGCACGAGCGAAGTATCGCTCAAAGATTGATTTATCAAACGCATACGAACAAGTTCGTATAGAACCCGAAGACGTCTGGAAGACGGCCTTCTCGACGATATATGGGACTTTCTTAAGTCAAGTAATGCAGCAGGGAGATTGTAACGCCCCTGCGACGTTTCAACGCCTGATGACAGTGATCTTCAGAGATCACATAGGACGTTTTGTATACGTCTATCTCGATGATATATTCATCTTTAGCGACACAATTGAGGATCACGAACGACACCTCAGAGTAGTGTTTGAAACACTGGAAAAGGCCGACTTCTACCTTGAGAAGGAGAAGTGCGACCTTTATGCAGAAAAATTGGACTGCCTAGGGCACATCATAGACGCTAAGGGCGTCCACGCCGACAGAGACAAAATGTCTCGAATCAGGAGCTGGAGGACTCCGAAGAACCTAAACGAAGTCCAAAGGTTCGTAGGACTAGTGGAGTATCTAGCACAGTTTATGCCAGACATATCGGCGTATACTACGCCCCTGACTGGTATACAACGGAACGAACATCCGTTTCAGTGGAGGGAAATCCACGACAGGTGCTTCCAAGTGATCAAGGATCTTGCGTGCAAGTATCCGATCCTGCGGCCTATTGATCCGCGAAAAGAAGAGCCAATATGGCTCGTGTGTGATGCATCACTCTATGGAGTGGGTGCATTATACGGGCAAGGGCCCGACTGGAAAACCTGCCGGCCAGCAGGATTTATGTCGAAAAAGTTGAGCGATGCTCAACAGAATTATCGAACATTCGAGCGAGAAACTCTCGCAATAATCGAAGCGCTCTTGAAGTGGGAGGATAAACTCCTCGGCTTCAAGTTTACGATCGTCACCGATCATGAGGCGTTGGGGTACCTCAAAACCCAACGAAAACTGTCGAGCCGACAAGTCCGCTGGTTGGACTACATGTCACGATTCGACGCAAACATCGTCTATGCAAAAGGCACGGAGAACCGCGTAGCGGATTGCCTTTCTCGTTACTACGAGCAAGAAGGAGGGGACATAGCCTCCGATGATGAAGTCGAATGGGCCGACGCAGATATACGTTTGGACCCAGAGGGGGACGACCTCCCTCAAGACAGGTGGCGAGAGCTGAAGTTATCAGCGATGAGAGAGGGAAGTACCCCTCGGAAGAGTAGCCGGTTGAAGGAAAAGGTCGAGAAAAGATATGAAGAGGCTAAAGAGATGGCCTCAGCCGCAGATCAGAGTAACAAGGAATCCCCTAGTGCAAGTGCGCAGGAAGACCCTACGATACTCGAATCTGCCGAGGCCTCTAAAGCCTCCCCAATAACATTTGGAGAAGCACCAGGCTTCCTGAACGCTATCTGCGCAGGATATAGAAGCGATCCTGTACTCGCGAAAGTGATGGCACAGCCGTCACACTATCCTCAATTCGAAGGGGAAGATGGCCTTCTATACACGAGAAATCGTGGAGGAGAGAAGGTGCTATGCCTTCCCCATGCAAAATACGACGGCGATGATACTATCGCCAGGGTAATCGATCAAGCGCACAGGACGCTGGGACATTTTGGATCCCAGAGGACAGCGGATTATATCCGCAGATGGTATTGGTGGCCGAAACTCGGCCGGGAGGTGGACAAGTTTTGTCGAACATGTCCGATATGTCAGACGACAAAGAACGACAATCAGCGACCGAAGGGTCTATTGCACAGTCTGCCTGTGCCGCGAAGACCCTGGGGGTCGATAGCAATGGACTTTGTGGGACCTTTCCCACTGAGCGACGGGCACGACTACCTGTGGGTGGTCCTGTGCCGTCTAACGTCGATGGTACACCTAGTACCGGTGACTACGACGATACGAGCGTCAGAGCTTGCGGGGATGTTCATATGGGAAGTCGTCCGACTACACGGACTACCAGAGACGATAGTCTCAGATCGAGACGCGAAGTTCACGTCGACTTTCTGGCGCGAAACGCACAGAATGTTGGGAGCGAAACTCCTAATGTCGACGGCGTTCCATCCACAAACAGATGGAGCGTCTGAACGAGCGATAAGGAATGTAGCGCAGATGCTACGAGCCATGGTCCGACCAGACCAGACGGATTGGACATCGAAGATGCCAATGGTCGAGTTCGCGATGAAAAGAATGATAAAGGAGTGTGGGGGGAGTTACCAGAGAGGTCTCCCGTTGGAAATGAGTGGGGTCAGTTCGACCCGAGGGGGCAAGAGTGCCTGGTAGGTGGTCAGAGAGTGGAAGAAGACTTAAAACGCGCCCTGAAACTCCAAAAGAGAGTCGAGATTCGTCTAATGAGCGTCTAACGAGGGAAGAATTAATCTCCCGAGTCCTTGGTCTTCAATTTCCGTCTGTTACTCGTCTGGTGGTAGTGCGTCTATTGTTCTGTTACTAAGCAAGGACAAAGTACAGTAGGTACGAAGTATGGCTTACATAAGCCAAAAGCGTCCTAATACTAAGTAAAAGAGGGTAGAGTAAAGAATAAAAGCAAAAACAAAAGTAAAAACAATGAAATAAGATAAATCTCCTAGTAGGGAGGACTCCCTCCCTACAGCGATCAACTCAAGCATAAGTAGCTCGACAGGGTTCGCACCCTTCGAATTAAATTATGGGTACATGCCCGAAGTAATGCAACGAGTCAGAGGGGGGACGCCCTCAACGGCACCAGGGGTGAAGACCTTCGTAAAACAAGCGTTAGAAAATCTTGAGATGGCCCATGACGCCATCATTGAAAGCAGGGTAATACAGACGTACCATGCGAATAAGAAACGAAAGGAAGGCTTCAGCCTTCGAGAGGGGGACCTCGTATATCTCTCTACTCAGAACCTGAGCGTTCCGAAGGGACGTGCACGAAAGCTCGTGCCAAAATTCATCGGTCCGATGAAAGTGTTGCGCTGTGACAGCGCGAACGACACCTACACTCTGGACCTGCCAGAACAATTGCGCCAGCGGCGCATACACCCAACGTTCCACGTCGGGTTACTGCGCAGATACGAACAGAACGATGATGTTCTGTTCCCGAGGCGTGACGCGCACGCTGTAGGGAGTGTACTCTCCCTAGGGCTGAAACCCGCCGCTTTTCGGCATTCCTTCGCTGCCACAATGCTCCAACAGTCCTCAGGGCCTCAGACCGCCATAATGCGGCAATTCCTGACTGCTACGACTTCCATAATCATCCCCACCGTCGTCTATGGGATTCCGCTGCCTTTCGGCCGCCGATACAGCCAGAATGACCGCCTCCGCCATCTAAAAATAGCTCCGCCCACCCTTGTGCCTTCCGACCGCCTCACATGCCCCTATCACCGCCACAAAAGTGCCGCTTCACTTCCAGGTTCCGTTCTGAGGGCCTAGCCATGTCTTTTCCGACCGCCTCAGCCCCTGGACATGTGAAACCTGTCCGTTGGCTGCCGGAAACCCTTTCCGAAGTGTCAGGTGTCAATCCTGTGACCCACCACCCACTCCGACGCACATTCCGCCGCCATTCCGCTTCCAGACCCCGTGTTTCATCTCCCAAAGTTTCTGCAGCTTTCCCTGCACTTCCTTGCTGTCCAGGCATGTCGTTGTAAAGTTGGATAAGGAAAAGTGGGGGGAGTGACCTAGAGGGTCTCCCTTTGGATGGTGGGGTCAGTTCGACCCAGGGGGCTAGAGCTTACCTGGTAGGGGTGAGAGAGTGGTGAAAAGACTTAAAACACGCCCTAATAGATCCAAAAGAGAGTCGAGATAACGTCTGATGGCAGTCTGATATTGGAGAAACAATCTCCCAAGCTTCGGCGTCTTATTTCCGTCTTCTTTCGTCTCTGGTAAGGCGGCTGTTGTTATTCTAAGTATGTACAGACTGCTCTAAGTGCGAGTCTGGCTTACATAAGCCAAACTCGTCCAAATACTAAGTAGCAAGGGAGTAGAGTAGGGGATAAAAGCAAAAACAAAAGTAAAAACAATGAAATAAAATAAATCCCCTAGTAGGGAGGACTCCCTCCCTACATCCGAGGGTGGCTTTAAATAGTGACTGTCCCCAGTCAACACATACCAAGATATATCATAAGGCGAGGCAAGGGGTATCATCCTCGAAACAAAAGTCTAAGTAGAAACTCGAAAATGCAAACTCAAAATGAAAGAGACCATGAAAAGAAACAAAAAATCACTACTCAGCTGATGGGGGAGGCAGTTCAAAGGTAAATCGAAGGTCTTCGAGGGGAGGAGGTGGCTCGGGGGTGGCTCGAAGCAGTCTCGAGGGGGTTCGAAGCGGTCTCGAGGGAGGCTCGAAGGTGGATCGAAGTGGTTCGAGGGCGAAGGGTAGCTTGGGGGTGGCTCGAAGGGGCTTTCGAAGGGGGCGGACTCACCCTCGAGCTCGAAGGGTGCTCCAGGGTAGTCTCGTGGTCGACTCGAGGGGAGGAGAGGGGCCGGATCGACTTAGAACTTGAGAGGGGGGGTGGTACCTGGTCAACGAAGCTTCCTGGGCCTCGAGCGAGAACCCAGAAATCCAAACGACGCTGTAGAGTGTGTCCGAGAGCCTCTCGAGGGATCTCCTCACCTGTGGGCAGCACAACTCGACCTCGAACCAACCTACACCTGCCAGCTGCTAGATACGAAGCGCAGACCTTACACTGTGCTCGAATGTGCCCTTTGCGACCACAGAAGAAGCAAAAAGAAGTGCTTCGAGGGGGAACTCGGTGCCTCGAGAACTCTCGAATGGGAGGGGGTGGCTTGCTCGAAGCCACAGGCTCTTGAAGAGGTGACAAACCTCTTGACGCTCTTGAACGCGACTCGAAACCAGTGGGGGCAGGCTTTGCTTTCGAAGTCAGAGCCTCTCGAAGGAGGAACGAGGGGGTGTGGGGTGGTTCGCAGCACGAGGGTGACTTCGAAGGAGTCCTCGGAGGGGACTCGAGATGAGGATAAGCCTTACCAGGGGATGTCGAAGATGCTTCGAAGCATGAGTACCACTTCGCGGGGGTACTTGAGGGCTCATGAGGTCGAAGGGGGTGAGTCGAGGTCGAGCTGAGTTCACGAGGCTTGCTCGAAGCAGTTTCGAGGCGAGGAGGACAAACCTTCGAGTGCTCTAAACCACCTACTGTGTGCGAGTGCGACTGTCGAACCTCTCTCGAGCTGCGAAGGGAGTTCGAAGGCGAGTCACGAGCCTGCTCACACGAGGCACTCCAACCTGGAGGAACAGGGTGTCTCGAGCCTGCGTTAGTGACTCGAAGGGGGAAAGAGCTGCTCAAAGCGAGCTCAGGGGGGCAAGGGGTGTTCTTCGAAGTTCGAGGGGCAGCCTCGAAGGGGGAATGAGAGGGGGACTTCGAGCTCGAGCTTCCCTGGGAGCATCTTCTAGAATGAGACCGAGAATACTCCGCAGGGGCACTAGACTGGTGGCTGGACAAGGGCGAGTGTGGGTGTCGAGAGGGTCCCTGGGGCGACTCGAGACTTGACGAGGGGTTCTTCGAAGCTAGATGAGGGGGTGAGCAGCCTACCCCATCCTTGATGACCTCCTTCGTAACATGAACAATGACCTCGACAGGCCATAGCCGGCCTGACTGGAGCAGGGGGTACCTGGATGCGAGCCTCCTCGAGACTTCGAGCTCGACCTGGGGTGGGAGGCCTCGAAGGAACAGCTGGGGCTGGTGGCTCATCTCGAGTATGTTGCCCCTTACCATGGCCAAGAATAAGAGCCGGAATACACGGAGGTACTTCCCCAAGGCTTGAACCGAGCTCAGCTCCCTGCAACGAGCTCCCTTGAGGAGAGAGTAGAACTCCTCGAAGTACTTGAGGTCGTCCTCGACTGGCTCGATCTCGGGGTACTGGAGGGTTACGAGTGCCTTGAAATCGTCCCATTGCCTACCAACTGGGACACTAGCAGCGAGGTGGCCCCAGAGAAGTCTATCGAGGGACGGGGCTCCCTCGATTGCAACCATCATCAGGGACGAATCCCCAGACCTTCCCTGGGCCTTACCATACTCTTCCACTTCTTCGAAATAGGCAGGCAGGTCCTGGGCCTGGCCTGAGAACTTCGGATGGGGCTCGAGTGGGGCTCGAGACTTTCTGTATCCACTTTCCATCATGAGCAGTATACACGAGATTCAAATGAATATATTTCACGTCGTAGTTGGTTAATACGAGGGTAGTGCGAGCCTTCGAAAGTCCGCGCCTGGTCTCAAAGGGATAAACGAAGGGTGGGGTCACCTCGTTGCGACCTCGACTGTCTATGGGGAGATGGGGGATGGATCCTGTACACAGGGGAGTGGGAGGGTCTCGTATACTCGTCACGAAGTGGTTTCGACCACTAAAACTAAAATTAGTTGCCTCAAAGGTGCAACTCGAAGTCTCGAAACTTAATTTGCAGCCTCACTTGACTGCAAAACGTGCAAGAAAAATGAACTATATTCGTCTTGATATGTCTAAGAACGAATGCAGGTGCGTCTAAAGGGAACGTCTATGTCTCGAAAGCGACTCGAAAGGGCTCAAAGTTTGTCTGGGGGTCTCGAAAGGGTCTCGAACGTCTGGGATCTCGAAGGGACTGGGAAGGTCTCGAAGGGGGTTTAAATCGATTCTAAGGGGTGGGGAAGGGATTCCTACGGCTCAAAGTAGCACGAAAATGCGAAGGGAGGTGCCAGGGAGCTGGGCTGTGGCAGGAGGGGAGGACGGCAGCACGTTGGTGAAGAACCACTGGACGGAATGATACGAAACCTTCGGGGGTGGTAGCAGGCGCCTATAGGAACTGGGAGAACGAGGAATTACGAAAATACGTGCACCCAATCCTGAAATATTCGCAAAACCGTCTGATACAACCTTTCGGCACAAAAAATGCGATATCTCTCGAAGTAATGATGCGGACGCGACGGAAAGGGCACCTCCAGGGAGGTATCGACGAGCTCTACTAGGGCTCCTATTTGCGAGAGATTCGGAGCGCCGGTTCACGAGAAAACGCGTGTGCAGGTAGGAGGGTGGGGGAACAGCAGCGCGTTGACGAAGAACTACTGGGCAGAACCTTCCCAAACTTTGGGATGTCGTAGAGGGGGTCTTGGGGCGCTGGGAGATCAAGGAAATAAGAGGATATGCGCACCCGAACCCGAGTTATGCCAAAATCCGTCCCACAGAGCCTTTCTCCAGAAAATGCAGAATATCTCTGGAACCACAGGAGTGAACGCGTCGAAAAAGGTATCCCCCGAAAGCTCTCGTCGAGTAGAATCAGGACCTCGAAAAGCGAGAAGTAAGGCGCGTCGGTTGTTGAGATATCACGTGTGCGAGCTCGAGGGTAGGAGGAGGAGAGGGTTACCAAGCAAAACAGCCCCCTCGCGGTGGGCTCCAGATGTAAAGTTGGATAAGGAAAAGTGGGGGGAGTGACCTAGAGGGTCTCCCTTTGGATGGTGGGGTCAGTTCGACCCAGGGGGCTAGAGCTTGGCTGGTAGGGGTGAGAGAGTGGTGAAAAGACTTAAAACACGCCCTAATAGATCCAAAAGAGAGTCGAGATAACGTCTGATGGCAGTCTGATATTGGAGAAACAATCTCCCGAGCTTCGGCGTCTTATTTCCGTCTTCTTTCGTCTCTGGTAAAGCGGCTGTTGTTATTCTAAGTATGTACAGACTGCTCTAAGTGCGAGTCTGGCTTACATAAGCCAAACTCGTCCAAATACTAAGTAGCAAGGGAGTAGAGTAGGGGATAAAAGCAAAAACAAAAGTAAAAACAATGAAATAAAATAAATCCCCTAGTAGGGAGGACTCCCTCCCTACATCGTCCATACCCTCTCCCTTTATTTACATATTTTTCCGAACAGTTTTACTTCGCTTTCCCTTCCCTTAGTGCGACGCATGTGATTTACCATACGTCGGCCCTTTTCTGTCACTTTTTTTTCGACATTTGACAGCTCCGAAAACTGCCGATTTTCACATAGCTACCGCCGCCTCTATGTTACAAGTATCACCGCTTCACTTAGAAAAAAAAAAAAACACACCTTTTTGCGGTCACCATCTGTGTGTCTGAGCATCCCAGAGTCCCCAGAGTCGAGTCCCTTGAGTATTTTCGAGTTCTATGAGTCCTTGCTGAGTCCACAGAGTTCTTCAAGTCTACAGAGTCTTCTACGAGCCCCCAGAGAGTCCGCTTCGAGTTCCAGAGTCTACTTCGAGTTCCCAGAGCCACCCCTTCGAGAAACCGCCGCCTTTCAAGTCCTTCCGCCGCTTCAAAAGTTCCGCAGTGTTTCAGAGTCATTCCCACCGATTTCCAGAGTCTAAACCGCCGCCCTTTGAGTCCTTCCGCCGCTTCCAGAGTTCTGCAGTGTTTGGAGTCATTCCTGCCGATTTACAGAGTCTAAGCTGCCGCCATTCGAGTCCCAGCTCTTACTAGCCTTTGTAGCCCTTCAGAGCCGCCATATTTGCCCGCCTGGTGGCGGTAATCCGAGTTCTTCATCGCCAACTACCCTCAGACCTCAGGGGACCTTTTCCCTTGTCTCCCATAGCCTTTCCAACACTCCCTTCCGACTCACGACCCCTTGGGACGAGCCTAGGCTTTGCCTACAGCTTTCCCCCCCTTTCCCCTTGCGCTCTCACAAGAAGAGTTGCCCACATCGTTTTGGAGCCCACCGCGAGGGGTCTGTAGATCTGGAAGGGTGATCCCATTGCCCTACCTTCTAAAATCCAAATTTCTGCCACCTTTCACTCTTGTCTTGGTATATTTGCGCCTTCCGCTGATCCCAGAGTTGTTTCAGAGATCCTTTCATCGAGATCAGAGAGTTTTTGACAGAGAACACTGGCATATCCCATATCCGACCCCTCTCCCACCTTCGAGTTCCATAAGCCGCCGATTCCCCTGCCCAACTGCTGAGATCTGTTGCTGATTACCAGTTCCCTGCCCCCCATCGATCCGACTGCCACTGTAATCGCCGCCCAAGAGATTCCTGTACCCCCAGAGTCCCCCGACAGCATCCAGAGACTTATCCCGCCGCCAGAGACCCAGTTCCGACACACTTCCCATTCCGATATCCCCACCGACTCTTAATTGCGCCGCCATGGCTCTCCGAGATATGCCGCTTCGAGGGTCAAACAAAGCCCCGAAATTTTCGGGCAAAACCGAAGATGTTTCGGCCTACTTTGAAGATATTGACCAGATCTGCTCCGATACTGGAGTTTCTGATGACAAGAGCAAGATCAAGTGGGCTATTCGTTATGCCGACCGCCCTGAAGCAGAATTATGGTCCTCTTTAGGTTCTGCAGCTGGAGATGACTGGGAGGCATTTGCCAACGAAGTAATGAGCTTCTATCCAGGTGCCGACACCAAAGGCCGCCAGTATACCAAATCCGACCTCGAAACCTTGCTCTACTGCCAAACCCGACAGCCTATGTCATCCCTTGATGATCTTGGGAAGTATGTTCGAGAGTTCCGACGCATTGTAGCCCTCATCGGCAAGAAGAAGAGACTCCCTAGCGACTTCATTGATGAGAAGTTCCTTGCAGGGTTTCCACCCAGTTTCCGTGACCGCCTTGCCACCCGACTGCAGCTCACTGATCTAGACCATGATGCCGATGACCCCTGGCCATTTGACGATGTATACAAGCATGCCACCTTTCTCCTGAGTGGTTCTCGTCAGAATTTCACCCAAGTTGACCGCTCCGCCCTGTTCCCTGCCTCCTATCCCCATCCGACTCCTCTGCCAACTGTTCCGAAGAGAGAATATGTCCAAGCCGCCACTTCCGCACCCATGCCGCCGCCGCAGTGGTCGGAACCGATGTTCCGACACCCATCTAGCTTCCGCTGCTTCTTCTGTGGCAGAACTGATGGCCATAGGGCCGCCGATTGCACCCTCTGCCAGGAATATGTCCACCAGGGCAAATGTGTACTTGTTGGCGGTAAAGTCTTCATGAAGGATGGCTCTGACATTCCCAGGACTGCTGCAGGGCGGAATTTTAAAGAGAAGATCGACAACTTCTTAGCCCTTCGAGATTCTATCATGGCCTCGACTAACTTCGCATCTACCCAGTCACCGACTGCCCGCCAGTTTCCTCCGCAGGCCGATGCCGCCACTCCCCAGCTTGTCAGCACGATGTACTTCGACTCCCCAGAGGTGTCAGATTCCCCTGCAGAGGCTTCGCCACCCCCATACTTCCTTGACAAAGACCTTGAAGAGAAGGCAGACGAAGAAGAAAAGCGTGCTCTTGCCAAAGCCTATGCTCAGGTCGAGGAGTTGAAGGCCGCCATCCGGAAGAAGAAAGCGGCCTGTTTCAATGCTGTACCAACCGCCCATTCACCGCTTGACCGCCCTGCCACTGGTTATCGATTTGCCGCCATGCCGCAGTCCCTGGCTAGAGCTATTTCCACCGCTTCGAGACCTCGTGTAGCCTCCAGACCGACCGCCGATTTGCCCTTTCGCCGCCCTGAAGCAGTTTACAGATACACCGCCACACCGCAGTCCCAATCCAGAGCTATTTCCGCCGCTTCGAGACCTCATGAAGCCCCTAGACCGCCCACCGATTTGCCTTTTGACCGCTCCACCACTGGTTACGGATATGCCGCCATGCCACAGGCACCGTCTAGAGTTATTTCCACCGCTTCGAGACCTCCTGTAGCCCCCAGGTTGACTGCCGATTTGCCCATTCACTGCCCTGAAGCTGTTTATCGATACACCGCCATGCCACAGCCCCAGTCTAGAGCTATTGCTGCCGCTTCGAGACCCCATGTAGCCCCTAGACCGACCGCCGATTCGAATTTTTGCCACCCCGACACTGGATATCTACATGCCGCCACCCCACAGCCGCAATCTAGAGCCATTTCCGCCGCCATCACCGATTCGAAAACCCCAGCCACCCCTATGCCTCCATATCACCTTGAGAACAGTTTCGATGAGGCCGCCACTGCCCAGAATCTTGCACCGCAGTCCTCAGGTGCCAAGGCCGATATTACCGCCAGTGACCTTCTTGTTGCGAGCCGAAATCAGCCCCTTGAAGTTCGAGACACCGAGTCTGGCCGCCAACTTTTGTGCCCAACCCATCCTTGCGACCGACATCACCGCCAACCTCGAGTAACTGATTCCGACGATGAAGCGGCGACCTCTGGCCGCTGTGAATGCTGCCATCACTGTAACTGCACAGTATCAGTGTGTTCTCTTTGCGTTTCAGACCTTCCTTCCCTGCCTTCAGACTACGCTTCACCTTCGTCCACAGACACTAAAGAAAATTCTGCTCCAACTTCTCCTTATGATTATACTGCGAAAAGTGCGCCCCATGATACCCCTTTCCATGCCACTTTCATGTCACCAGAAGCTCCGCTTCGAAGTTCCTCTGCTAGTAGTACTTCCACGTCTTCACTGACACTTTCTGGCCTTCAGACTACCCTTCCATTTGATTCCGATTGCCTCAATTTACCATACCCGCCTGTAGCGCAGGAGGGCCGACCCATTCCGATGGAATTGCCTGCGGAATCTCGGGTAGACCATTCGGAGGGCGGTGACCTTCTCGCAGAACCCCCTGTGTTACCGTACCTTTTCCCCCTTCTTGTTCCAGAACCCCAGCCGATGCCGCAGCGAGCAGAAGAGCTCAGAACCATGCCGCCTAGGCCGCCGCAGCCAGAGATACCTGACTACATTCAATGGCTTTCGAATATCTGTGACTCCGCCTTCGCCTTAGGTGCCTCAGACCAAAATACTGATGAACCGACACAAGAAACTCTGGAGACCGAAGCTCCGCAGAGTAGGCGAGGAGAGGAGAGTGCTGAGAGGATAGAAGAGGTTCTGAAGATGAAGAAGTCGCCTGGAGTGACAGGAGAGTGCGAGATGGAGAGTTTGCTGGAGAGCGGAGCCATTTTCCAAGCTTGCGATGGCTTGGGATGCAAGGGTACTTTCGCCGCCCATATGCGCTTGCTGACAGCCTTTGCGCCGCCCATATTTGAGCAGGGTATCCCCCCACATGCTAGCCCGACTCCTGACCGCCATAATCGCCGCCTCAGCTGTACCCGTAGCCCCCCAGTCACCGCAACCACTGATCCCTTATCCAATGGACCGCCTCTTGATGCCTTTGTTATGCCGCAGTCAACCAGATCCTGTCACCGCCTTCGAGCCCAATGGCCGCCCACAAGCCCCCTGAAGTGTGGCGGCGACTGTTCCCATCGTTTCCCTTGTGTTTCTGCCTCCGATTACCGCTATGCCGCCCCTCAGATACCCCCCAGCAACCTATCGGTTAGGTTCCGCTTCAAGGATCCCTGCCTAGTTGGCTTTGGAAATTCCGACCCTACCCAGCTCGATGATGAATCCCCCCTTGATCCAGAGCTCACTGGTGTCCTGTGGGATGAGTCAGATGAGTAACACCTACCTTACATCTCGTTTCTTTTTTCATTTCCTGCCTTCTTTCACCGCCTTCTTTTACCTTCGCCATTCTTACTATACTCAGACAAAAAAAAAAAAAGATTCCTAAACCAAGCTAAAGACAAAACCATAAAACATACACCCTAACCCGATGAATATATCCCGCTTTTCCTTTCCTGATCTTCCTCCGCTTCAGTTTTCATACTTACTGCTCAGTTATCAAAAGAAAACCGTCGTTTCCACCACCAAAAATGTTTCCGCCCACCCATTCCTACTCTCTGTTGCGTTCTCTTACTCTTTACTTCCTTCCTTTACCACAGAAAATTTCGAAAACAAACTGAAGTTTCTTCGTCTTCTCTTACTTTACGTGACCCTGATACAGTTTTGGATGCTGCAGGAGATTGCGCTGTGGACTGGAGAGACGTCGGAAGTAGTTGGAGAGTTGGAGGTGAATGAGGAGGATTGTATGGCGGAGGTTTCGGCGACTTTTGGCAATTTTCAGCGATTTGGAGCCTCATCGGATGGCACTGGATGGTTTACCAAGTGAAGACGCACTCATAGTCACAAGAAAAGTGTTTCTGCACACCGCAGCCCCTCCTCCGACCCCAAAGCGGCGCTATCATACCCTTCCGACCGCCCCTTACCCATTCCCACAGTCCTTGCGAGTTCGGTCGGCAATTCTGCTATGAGTTGTGGCGTTTGCATGGTGTGTGCAGTGACCTTTCATTTCCACACGAGTTTTGTTTCCGCAGTGTGCACCCGAGTCCTCAGCACTGTAGCCCGACCCAAGCACAGCCACACCGCCCTGCCTGGCGGCATCCTGTCGGCATCTGTCTCTCTTCTTGGCGCTGTGTATCCCTGACCGAGGACGGTCAGCATTCGAAGACCCCGGGAGGTGTAGGGAGTGTACTCTCCCTAGGGCTGAAACCCGCCGCTTTTCGGCATTCCTTCGCTGCCACAATGCTCCAACAGTCCTCAGGGCCTCAGACCGCCATAATGCGGCAATTCCTGACTGCTACGACTTCCATAATCATCCCCACCGTCGTCTATGGGATTCCGCTGCCTTTCGGCCGCCGATACAGCCAGAATGACCGCCTCCGCCATCTAAAAATAGCTCCGCCCACCCTTGTGCCTTCCGACCGCCTCACATGCCCCTATCACCGCCACAAAAGTGCCGCTTCACTTCCAGGTTCCGTTCTGAGGGCCTAGCCATGTCTTTTCCGACCGCCTCAGCCCCTGGACATGTGAAACCTGTCCGTTGGCTGCCGGAAACCCTTTCCGAAGTGTCAGGTGTCAATCCTGTGACCCACCACCCACTCCGACGCACATTCCGCCGCCATTCCGCTTCCAGACCCCGTGTTTCATCTCCCAAAGTTTCTGCAGCTTTCCCTGCACTTCCTTGCTGTCCAGGCATGTCGTCCATACCCTCTCCCTTTATTTACATATTTTTCCGAACAGTTTTACTTCGCTTTCCCTTCCCTTAGTGCGACGCATGTGATTTACCATACGTCGGCCCTTTTCTGTCACTTTTTTTTCGACATTTGACAGCTCCGAAAACTGCCGATTTTCACATAGCTACCGCCGCCTCTATGTTACAAGTATCACCGCTTCACTTAGAAAAAAAAAAAAACACACCTTTTTGCGGTCACCATCTGTGTGTCTGAGCATCCCAGAGTCCCCAGAGTCGAGTCCCTTGAGTATTTTCGAGTTCTATGAGTCCTTGCTGAGTCCACAGAGTTCTTCAAGTCTACAGAGTCTTCTACGAGCCCCCAGAGAGTCCGCTTCGAGTTCCAGAGTCTACTTCGAGTTCCCAGAGCCACCCCTTCGAGAAACCGCCGCCTTTCAAGTCCTTCCGCCGCTTCAAAAGTTCCGCAGTGTTTCAGAGTCATTCCCACCGATTTCCAGAGTCTAAACCGCCGCCCTTTGAGTCCTTCCGCCGCTTCCAGAGTTCTGCAGTGTTTGGAGTCATTCCTGCCGATTTACAGAGTCTAAGCTGCCGCCATTTGAGTCCCAGCTCTTACTAGCCTTTGTAGCCCTTCAGAGCCGCCATATTTGCCCGCCTGGTGGCGTAATCCGAGTTCTTCATCGCCAACTACCCTCAGACCTCAGGGGACCTTTTCCCTTGTCTCCCATAGCCTTTCCAACACTCCCTTCCGACTCACGACCCCTTGGGACGAGCCTAGGCTTTGCCTACAGCTTTCCCCCCCTTTCCCCTTGCGCTCTCACAAGAAGAGTTGCCCACAACGCGTTCTACGATGTCGGTATGACCGACGAAGAGGAGTGGTTAGTAGATGAGATAACGGCTCACCGGTGGACGAATAACAAGGTAGAGTTCCTTGTGAGATGGAACCTCGGAGACACGACATGGGAGCCGGTGTCTAATTGTAAGGAGCTTGAGGCCCTCGACAGGTACCTCGAGCTCCAGGGCGTACAAAGTATACGCCAGTTGCCCCGAAGGGCGAAATAGTACGCGTAGGCGTACGGTAACCACTAAGTGGTTAAACGTAGTCGGGAGACTACTACCAGAAAGCGCGCCAGAGGAGAGAGGCGCTACGAGACAAGGAAAGGGCAAGGAGGGAGGAAGAAGCCCTCGCGTTACAACCCGCCGGTGGACAGCCGGCCTTACAACAGCGGATAGAGGGTCAACCCGCCGCTCCTTTGCCAGAGATGGGTCAGAGACCCATCGTGCCTCTCCACGACCGCCTGATGGTCGAAAACCCTGGGGTTCCCCAAGCCCCTGCTCATCAAGAACGACCCCCTCCAAGGGGTCGAGCGTTTAATCCTAGAGGAGGAGGTCGAACCTCTGGAAAGAAGGGAAAAGGGGGGATCCCCGAACTACCACGAGAGGCTCCGAGCCTCGAAGCCCCAGTCGCTGACTGGGTCAATTTCATCCACACGTACCAGAATAGGTACAACGGTTCAGACGAGAGCTCCGAGCTCTCGCGAATGTTCCCTGGGGCGCTAGGTGTCAGTGAGCGCCCCGACGACGACGAGTGGGAAATCAGCCCTCCCACAGCACAATTAGTACGAGGATTCCTCCTCTACGAACGACTGGCTCCAGTCCCCAGAGGGAGCTATGACCGGATGGTCTGGTTCCGGGAGCTAGTCCGTCTCCTCGCAGCGAAGGGTCGCTACAGAGCCCTTCTGGATTGTGCCGAGGTGGCCCCTCGTGATGGTACTCGTGTCCCCTGGGAAGGGGAGTTCACTCGCTCAGCCGGTATGGCTGATATCGCCGCATACCTCGCGGCTAATGGCATCACTCCTCACGATGCCGACGATGCCCTCGTTTGGGCCAGGAGAGCGGGTAGAGAGTACATTACCCGCGCTGTCGATAACGGGGGGGAACGAGACCCCAACGTGCGAGCCACGCTCGATCTTCTGAGGGCGGCAATCAACGACCCTCCAGTATTGAAGGAGAACCGCTCGAAGGAGTGGGTCGAGCACCAGGCTAGGACCCTCGGGATCGCTACCGAGCGCATTGCGGCCTACGAGGCCCGCACAATCAGCGACGCAGAACTCCCTATCGTTAGGGACTTCTGCTCCGCTGTAGTTATCTATGACCTGCCCAACTACTTGGGGGTGGAAGGTCGAATTTCGCGGGAGAGGACTCCCGAACAAAATGATGAGCCCGAGGAGGGCGAGATGAGGGACGAGCCGGCTCCGATGTAGAAGGGACGCTACATTGGGTGCTGGATCGTCTTCTCGAGGGCGTAACCCCTCAGTTCGAGTTGTGGTACGAAGGGTTCAACACCTTTCGTACCTTGCTCTGCATTACTGAAATGAGGCATAACCCTCGGATTGGTAGTGCTGCGAGATTCAACATCTCGCGTGAATGTACATAGGGTCTTCCCTATCTTTTTCTTTTTTCCTTTTTCTTTTTCTTTTCTTCTCGTCTTACGAGCCTAAGTCGGCTCTACAGGGGGAGGGTGTTAGGGGCCGTGCCCTAATTTAGATGTCTGTAATCATCCGCAGGCATGTGATACTCCGGTATCACATGCCTGCATGTCTAGTATATAAAAAGTCATCGTAGTGACTTTAAGGACATCATTGTCTTAAAATTTACACTGCGAATACCATACGGTACAGTTCGCGGGTGTGAACTAAGGCAACACAACCTTACAATCACCAACCTGGACTCCTCTCTCAGCATCCCAGATCCTCACAGTCTTGTCAGAGGAGCCTGATACAATCCTCTTGCAATCAGAGGAGAATCCAACTGACCAGACCCAATCAGTATGCCCCTCAAGAGGACCACCAATCTGGACTCCTCTCTCAGCATCCCAGATCCTCACAGTTTCATCATCTGAGCCTGATACAATCCTCTTTCCATCAGAGGAGAATCCAACTGAGTTGACCCCTCCAGTATGCCCATCCAACACCTGCTGCACAGCTGGCCATGCCTTAAGACCCCCCACAGGAATTCCAACAAGGAAAGAGAATTTTGGCATAAGCATTCTTGAAAGCATTGTGTCTGAGGGTATAAATGGCAGAGCAGAAGTGTACAGATGTGGTGTGCTGAGTGAGACTACACTGCCAAAATTGTGCAGAAACTTGATCCCATCTTGTGCAAGTGTCATGGTATTCTCAAAATCATTCTGACCCTTGAACTTCATATTAGATGAAATCAAGGTATCTCTAAAGTTCACCCACCTGTAGCCATGTCATAAAAGAGGCCAGAGCACCTGTAGCATATTCAAGTCCATCACGAAGGCTCAGTACCTCCAACCAAAAGAGAAACTTTTCACATCCAATAATAGCCTCTACCAGAGTTGCGAGTGTTGAATCAAATCCGGTTCTCCACAAATGGTGGGCCCAATATTGGCACGAGTAAGATAAGTTGGGCGAGATATTTTCATCAACTCTCTGCTGCAAGTCAACAACCTCAGAATTCCTGAGGTAGGAACTCTCCAATCCGCAAATATTGAATTTCAGGTCATTGCAAAGAGTGTGCAATGAAGCAAAGGCAAGGAGCCTGTGCATGCTAGATGCCCCAACAAAGTACACCCCGCTCCGGTCGCGATCAGTGAGGAAGTCATAGAACGATGCGTGGAGAGGTCGGACAACGGAGCGCCTGTCGGAAATCCCACTCAACAGCGGTGCCATGAATTCAAGAATGATAATCATGTCAAATCGGTCTTCCTCCGGGGGGAAGTGACGTCGCATCTCGTCTAAGGTATCCAACTGCAAGGGCACAGACGTCGACATGATCTGTTGCATCACAGAATGAAATCGTGCAAGTGTGGTTTTGTCCTGTGGTACAATGTCCTCCAAAATGGTTTTGTACATCACGTCCAACAAGGCTCCACCACCTCCGGAGTGAGGGAGCATGACCTCGTTGTAGCGCTCCATGATCGTTCGACCTGGCTTAAAGGGCTTGATGAACCTGCAGGCTAGACGAGCCCACTCAAATAAACCATCCGATTTCTGAGATATGCTCTGGATTTCAGCGGGTCCGATCTCTGGATGAGGACGAAGCTCGGCAGTAACATAGAGTCGTACATCGTGCTCTGCCGACTGAGTAGAGATATCATCCAACGAGGTGGTTTTCACATGCACAGCGGTACTCAGAACACGTTTGATGTCGGCCAGCGGTCTGGACGTCAAAAGGATGCGGAAATTGGAGGGTAGCTGAGCAGCTTCAGCGGACGTGAGTAGAGATAGGATGTGCTCCCGTGATGTGTCCGGACCGCTTTCATCCAAGGCATCGATTACCACAACAACGTTCCCAACTGTAGCCCCATTAACCTTGGACAGAGGCCCCAAAATGAGTTGCTGCCACTGTTGCATCACGTCAGGTGTCGTCTTCAGCGTGTGATCCTTCGACAAGGCGTCCGCCAATGCTCGCCGAAAGGACTGATCACGCCCGGCCAGATCACGAGCAATCGTCGTGAGAAGCTTCTCCTCGCGGTGTTCGGCTTGCCGGTCACGAGCAAAACAAAAGCAAGATCCGAGTCCTCCCACGTCCTTGACCCATGATGAGATCGTATGGGCAATGGCCGATTTTCCCCTTCCGGCCTGCCCGTGAAGCCACAAGATGCTTGGGGCGTCGAGGTTAGGATCATTGATCCAGTTCATGATATCCCGCAAAATCTCTGTCCTCGTGCCGTCGAGACATTTCTTCGTCGTGTTCAGCCCCGCCCCACCTGCATAGGCCATGCCATCGAGGTTGAGGTCTTCCAATATACGATAAGTGTTGACCTGAGTGCCGCGAGCCGCACGGTCGCGAGATTGTTGCATCAAGTTTTCTAAGGTTTTCGTGTGGCCCTCGATGACAGTCCGTGTTTCGGAGAAGATGTTCTTTCCGGCCCTTATCCCTAGGGATGAATCGTTTCAAGATCTTAAGGCGAGAAGAGCATATGACTTACAGAAACTTTTTGTGGTGGAGTAGTTTATGATGAAATGTGCAGAGTCGCTTATCGCTCGTGCAGTCTTTGCAAGAACAACTTTGTCCAGACTACTGATCGTATCCTGCTCCACAAGACATTCGTAGACACTTCGCATGGTGTCGAGAAGGTCTGACACTGCCCTATCCAGACTCGCTTGGTTCAGGAACAGCTGCCGGAGACGAGTCAGATGGGCGACGGGAAGTGAAATCAGGAGATTACCTGAGAGGTGGAGGTTAAGATTCCCAGCGCAGCCTGAGCGTAAGGGTGGACCTGGTGCACGGATGCAACCACCTTCTGGGTGTAAAAAGTGGAGTGCTTACGTTGGCAAGAGTTGACACGACTTGGTTGAAAACTTTGAAAGGCTTGAGGTACGTATCGTTCAAGGTTTGAATCTCGAAAAATGAGGTATTGACGGTACCGATGGCATCCACAGCCCCTCCGGCGAAACCTGAGATGGGATCAATTCCGCAGAATTCTTTTACCGCAGCATCAATATCCTTTCCGGCTGACGCTGGCGTGGGTTCTGATTCCAACTTTGGCTTTGTTTCTGGCTCTAGTTCTGGTTTGGCGGTTGACCTTCCGACCTGTTCAACGCAATCATTTAATTATCGCGTGGTTGGATATCACAAATCACATACATCCTTGGTCGGACCTGCCTGGGATTGCTTTTGTTGCTCTTGCGGCCTGCCACTAGTGCTCGTTGTGGCAGGCTGTCCATCGAACTACTCAGCATCATCGCATTAATTGGATGGGGTAAACACATACATCCTGATCTGGAACTACTACCTGAGACTGGTGCCGCTGCTCCTGGGTCCCCCCATCGGCCTGTGTATCAACAATTTCTGTCGCAATAGCGGTCGAAGGACCTTGTTTCGATCTGTAGAAGAAGCGCCTCATTCTGGCGAGCCTGCCCGAAGAAGCCATGCCCGATTTTTCAGGGATAGTGGCAAAATCCCCTGCTCGGGCATCAGCCCGTCCTGGAGGCTGATTTTGCAAGTCGATAAATATATCCTGGGGAAGAGATGACTACGCACTGAGGCAGGACCGGGCGTCGAGTAGGATGTCTTCACAAATCCCAAGAGACGACGTTTCTTTGACTGCGTTCTAGCCATTGAGAAATGGATATTGAGTGTGATGTCAAGAGCTTGAGCTTTGGTTTGAGGTTGAGGGTGTAAACGAGGAAGTGGTGACGATGTTAGGCGCCATCAACACGCTGCAGCTGGTACAAGCAGCAGCAGCAATGTGCAGTGCCCCTGTAATGGTCTACTGTCCGTCTTGTACTTATCTTATCGTCGTCCACACACATCGCGAGGCAACACTAGTCAGATACCTCTTACAACCTCAAAAGACGACGTTGACGTGCACCATGGCCGGTACTACGGGCCGAGTCTCTGCGAGTCCCCGGATCATATGCACACTGCCCCGCGTGGGGGCAGCGTGCCTACATACGTGAGTGTGCCATCTGTCCAAGACTTCCCCCGACCGATATCATGCGAGACGGTGGTTTCGCAGACGTTTACAGTCCTCGCAACGTTCTCGACGACCCTTCTTTCCGAATCCTGGGCCCAAACGAGAAGCCATCGCGCGATGCAAATATCGCCGCATTCTACAATCCTGATCATGAAATACACTTAGTCGAAAAGCCACGACCAAAACCCGGTCCTGGACAAGTTTTGATTCATGTTCGTGCGACAGGAATTTGTGGGTATGTAGGCTCCTCTCGCTTTCTCATGGATCACGCTCATCGGGGTCCCATCTTCATCAAATCAGGAGTGACGTGCACTTCTGGAAGGAGGGTCGCATTGGAGATTCGATGATTGTTACAGATGAAGTGAGCCCTGTCCTCAGCTACCAGGGACAGAACTAAGAACGTATGTTAGTGTGGATCTGGTCACGAATCGGCTGGGGAAGTCCTCGAGGTAGGCGAGGGTGTGACTGCTTGGAAAGTGGGTCAGTACAATGAGATTCCACTGCTCCCTGATCACTGCGAAACGTCAAATTCTTTAGGTGACCGCGTGGCTATCGAGGCCGGGGTGCCATGCTCGAAACCATCTTGTAACTATTGTCGCGTTGGGAGGTATAATGCATGTGAGCGATTCGGTGTCTGCTGAAAGTGGACAACGTAACATATTCGCAGGTCCGGACGTCGTGTTCTTTTCCACTCCCCCGTTTCATGGTACGTGCCTCTGATGCCTGATGGTGTTCGTTTCCCGAGGCATCTCTTCTACAGGAACTCTTACCAGATGGCACCTACACCCTGCGGAGTGGCTCCATCGTCTCCCCGACTCGGTATCCTTTGAAGAAGGTGCCCTGTGCGAGCCCTTGGCGGTAGCCCTGGCTGGAATTGACCGTTGTGGTTTACGTCTCGGAGATCCCACTCTCATTTGGTGTGCCTTGTTGTCCTTGTGCATGCTCTTTTCTCAGTCCCTTGTAGTGGTGCGGGCCCCATTGGACTGGTTTCCCTCCTCTCTGCACGGGCGGCAGGAGCAGAGCCGATTATCATAACTGACATCGTCCAGAGTCGTCTCGACTTTGCGAAGAAGTTGGTGCCTGGCGTACGCACCGTGCTCATCGAACGAGGGTCGACCCCGAAAGAGTCTGCGGAAGAGATCAAGGTAGCCGCCGAGGGACCATTGAAGTTTGCTATAGAATGCACTGGCGTCGAAAGCAGTATCCACACTGCCGTCTACGTTAGTATAATCATGGAGCATCCCAACGATGCTGAACACCGTGCTTTGTAGTCCATGCAATTCGGTGGTAAAGTATTCATCATAGGGGTTGGAAAAGACCGCCAAATGGTAAGCCGACCGAGTAGTACCCCCGCCTAGGTTATCGAAATTTCCTTTCCAGTTCCCCTTCATGCAACTCTCCGCGAACGAGATCGATGTCAGCTTCCAGTACCGGTATGCCAATCAGGTAGGCCCGCATGGGCAAAGGACGCGTGCTCCTCACATACTGATCCCTTACTTCAGTATCCTAAAGCTATTCGTCTAGTAGCTGGAGGACTTATTAACCTCAAACCTCTGGTCACCCACCGTTTCAGGCTCGAAGAGGCCGTGGAAGCTTTCCATGTCGCAGCGGATCCTACACAGGGAGCCATCAAAGTTCAAATTCATGATTGAGTACATTCTGGAAATTGTGTGTACGGGTGGAAATACTCTTTTTGTTGCTGGCTCTGTACTCGTAATGTACTATGTAGCCCCTTAAGCATGCAGCTTGCAGTTAACTTGTGCAGACGTGTTCTCGGGGTTTGGATCACGTGACCGCAGCAATAGAACCCTCCGTCGCGACAAAACTTGGACCTTGTTTTAACTTCAACGCTTTGGCCGCCATGGCGAGCCCAGGGAAAATACGCAACCGAAAGCCAATCGGCACTTCACGTTCAGACAGCTACGACCAGGATGATGAGGACCATGTTAATGCAGTATACCAACGACCTGTACGTCAATTTGATATGCGCGCTACGCAATTGTCGTGACACTCCCCATTCACAGACAGCTCGGAGCGCGTTTGAGCAGGCGCTCGATACCCCCAAAGCAAGTGCTGCCGTCGTTGGTGTCCTTACTGCGCTCGCCTTTGCGCTACGATTCTACAAAATCAACCATCCTGACCAAGTGGTGTAAGGTCAACACCCGTATCGAAGAAACTATGGACTCACCAACAATGCTTCTAGTTTCGACGAAGTGCATTTCGGCAAATTTGCCTCGTACTACATTCTCCGCCAGTACTACTTCGACGTCCACCCACCGTTCGCAAAGTTACTTTTCGGATTGGCTGGATGGTTTGTTGGGTTCGACGGCCATTTTAGTTTCGACAATATCGGTGACAGCTACACGGAAAACCATGTCCCGTATGTTGGCATGCGGGCACTACCTGCCATCCTTGGCAGCCTTACGGTCCCCGTCGTCTACGCAATCATGAAGGAAACGGGTCATTCTACTATTGTTGCAGCGTTCTCAGCATGCATCGTTCTCTTTGGTGAGTTGTGATGGTCCTAAGGCCGTACGGGTTACCGATGGCTGTCAGACAACGCACACGTCGCTCAATCTCGCCTCATCCTCCTGGATGCCACGCTTATCTTCTTCATGGCTTTAACGATATACTCATACATCAGATTCCGCAAGCTACGGTACTGGTGCGTCTTCAATGGTCCTCCCGTGCCAAGCTGCTCACTGTCGGTAGGGAATTCTCCGTGGAGTGGTGGAGCTGGCTGATTGCTACCGGCTTTTTCATGGCTTGCGCCTGGGGTTCGAAAGTAAACGGCATCCTGACAGTACTCACGATCGGATTTGCCGTCTTGATAGACCTATGGGACATACTGGACATAAAGAAAGGCCACACATTGGTGCGTCTAAGGTCCTTACTTGATTGCCTCACTGATTGACCTGCCCTCGCCAGGAACATTTCTGGAAGCACTTCCTCGCCCGTGCTCTTGGTTTGATCGTAGTCCCTTTCATCATCTACCTCTCGTTCTTTTACGTTCACTTTGCCGTCCTCACTTATTCTGGCCCGGGTGACAGTTTCATGAGCCCCGCATTCCAGGAGACTCTTATAGGCAACGAGTTGTTGATGCACAGTCAAGGTATGCGCGCCAACGAATGATCCGTGATGGTCGCCTGACGTGGCGACTGCAGAGCTTCGTTACTATGACGTGATTACTTTGAAGCATCGCGACACCAAAGTCTTCCTGCATTCTCACCCCGATAGGTATCCCTTACAATACGAGGACGGCCGTATTAGCAGCCAAGGTAAGTGTCGCACTTCTGATGCGTACTCTGACCTGATACACTGCATACAGGTCAACAAGTTACCGGTTATGGTTACGAAGATGCCAACAACCACTGGCAGATCATTCCCACAAAGGCACTACCTGAAGCCGGTCGCGGTCGCGTCGTTCAGCATGAAGATGTCATCCAACTGCTACACGTGAACACGCAGACATTGTTGCTCACCCACGATGTGGCATCACCTCTAATGCCAACAAACCAGGAGTTCACCACATGGCCAAAGGATGATCACTCTCGCCACAACGATACTCTATTCTACCTCGATTTGATTGACGGCAATGCCGGTGACACCTGGAAGAGCAAGTCAGGACACTTTAGGCTTGTCCACGTTCCCACCAAAGTGTCGATGTGGACGCACGCCAAGCAGCTCCCCGACTGGGCTTTTAAGCAGCAGGAAATTAACGGCAACAAAAACTCCGCGGAGAAATCCGCAACTTGGTATGTCGATGAAATCGTTTCCACTGATAGTGAGTCTTGCACGTCTCTGTTGGAGAATTGTTCTCAAGCATCGCAGGTAACCTTGATCTCGCCGAAATCAACACACCAAAGGAGCCGAAGAGACTCGGTTTCTTCCGAAAATTTGCAGAGTTGCAACTTCTCATGCTTCAGCATAATGCTGGCCTCACCGCCTCGCATCCCTACGCCAGTGCTCCTATCAATTGGCCTTTCCTTATCAGTGGTATCAGTTTCTGGACTGAGAATGATACTCAAAAGCAAATCTATCTCATTGGCAATGCTATTGGATGGGCAACGTGTGTCATCCTCATCGCCATTTATGTTGGCATCATTTCTGCCGACGTCGTAGCTCGAAGGCGAGACATAGAGGCCATCCCTGAGCGTACGTCTTTTCTGACTTCTCCTTGCGGTCATGGGAAGTAACTTGCCCACAGACATACGCAACCGTCTATGGAATTCAGCAGGTTTCTTCTTCCTGATCTGGGCAGTTCACTATCTACCATTCTTCCTCATGAGCCGCCAGCTCTTCATTCACCACTACCTACCTTCCCACCTTGCATCAGCGCTACTGGCTGGTTCAGTACTAAGCTTTATTCTCTCTGACACCATCAACTTCCCTATATCTGTTGCCGGACGAAGGACTCACATGCGACCCTCTGAATACGCAGACCTGGGAGCCAAGGGTCCCATAGTTGTGGGGATATTCGCAGCTATCATGTTTGCGATGTTCGTCTTCATTGCCCCCCTCACGTACGGGACACCCGGGTAAGTTTGCTCGTTCCGCATTGATAAGCAATTACTCATTGCGCGTAGCCTCGACGGTGATGCAGTCAATTCGAAGCGTCTTCTGTCCTCGTGGACGCTGCATTTCGCTGCCAAGAATACCTGATCGTGCCTTCATACAATAAGGGGACTTGTTTTATGTATCGTGCTGTGTAAATAATTGGATATCGTCTTGCTAGGACGTAGATATGAGAGAGCTTAGCGGGAGATGTCTGCGTGTGGCACTGAACGGAAGCTAGCACGCAGCCGGTATGACCATGCTCTGAGCGCCTTATCCGGGACGGACAGCTAATTGACGGGCCACCGACACACTAAAAAGCTTCCGTCAAGATGTTCAATGCGCCACGGGCAGCTCAACGGTACGGTGCGACGTCCGTTAACGGTCTGGGAGGTAGCTTTGTCGACGAAGACCCGCTTGCAATCTCGATTTATGACGACCCGTGGAGTTCAGTCCCCTCGCCCACACCCCCGCCAATACACAACGTGAACTCGGCCTTCACTTCGGTCATAGGTAACGGGACGGGTTGTTCGTTCGTCATGCGGTACTCAGTAGACCATTCCCAGCGAACGCGACAATTCCAGAACTGTACCATAGGGCTTTCGCCGCGGTCGACGGAACCAACACGGGAGAGGTCTCGGTCAATGCATTGACCAGAGTGCTCGCAATTTCCTCACTCCCAGCTGCTACCGTTGACAGAGTAATCGTTCCCAATCCGCATACGCTCCCCGGTATTGACACGGTTTACTCAGATTGTTAATCTGGTTAGTTCAAAACCGAGGGTATCTAGCCTTGAGTTCTACGTAGCCCTGGCATTGGTGGCTCTGGCGCAGATGGGTAAAGGTGAGGGCTCCTTCACTCGTGTGAGTGTACAGTCTATCAATACCTTTGACGTCCCTTGATTCGCAGACGTCAGCATCGAGCAAGTAGCTGCTTTAGCAGCAGAGAATGATCTGCCGATTCCCGCATTGGATATCGATACCTTGCAATCACGTTCTTCTGCATTTTCATCACCTTACATGCCTTACAGACAGAACACTATGACTACCATCCGCCCTCCTACCTTTGCGCCTGAAGACCCATGGAACGTATCCAGATATCCCAACCAAGGAACCTATGACTTTAGTCAACCGAGAACCCCGTCGACAAACGGCTTGACGTCCACGTTTGCCGGAAGTGGTTTGCCTAGGGGTTGGTGGAACAAGCAAGAAACAGCTGAAGTGAAGATCCTGGGCCAACAAGGGTTCATACTCAACCGATATACCGTCTACGAGATTAAGACTGACGTGCGAATCTGCGACCTTCTCCTCTTTACCAGTTGCTTATTCGCCGCTTTGCAGCGCGCAGCCCCCGTTCATCGTCGTTACTCCGAATTTGTGTTCTTGTGGGATTGCCTAGTACGAAGATATCCCTTCCGTCTTCTACCCGCACTTCCGCCCAAACGTGTCCAACGTGAGTTCCCATGTTGCCAGTTTTTATTGTTGTTTTCTCACAAAGCTAACGTCTAGCTGATGCTGCGTTCTTGGAGCAGCGAAGGTGCGTTGGTGGGTTACAAAAAGTAATAGGCTATCCTCACACATGCTCTACCGCAGGAAAGGCCTTGCAAGATTTCTGAATGCCGTCATGTAAGCATGGTTTTTCGACGGGTTTTGATTGGGTATAAGCTTTGCCGCTCAGGAATCATCCAGTTATTAAAGAGGATGGACTCCTTGCGATTTTCCTGTCTGAGCCGTCATTGGAGTCATGGCGAAAGCACACCTCAATTTCGTTAGAGGAGGAATCGGTGAGCAAGAGGGTTGACCCAATTGAAGAGATGTCAATACCTAGTGATTTGGAGGAGAAGTTGGCGTATGTGGTTCTCAAGACTGAACTCAGCTCTATCTTCTTAGCAGCGTGTTTCAGGATCGTTCGCGGGAAGCTCAGCCCTTTGATTGAACAATGGCAAAGAATATGCATACTGGCTGAGCGTATGATAAGGAGACACGAAGCAGCTGCGGTACGGGTCCCTTCAGGCCTTTGGCGTACCTATTTACCGGCTCATTTTGCCCCACCTCTCTTTTCGCCTGTCCCGCCATTGGATGTCGGTGTTTCTGCTGGACATCCGGATGGGCACGGACTCACTTCGTCAACGGCTTCTTTACTCTCCGACTCTGTATTCTCGCTGCGGATGACTCGCTCGAATATTAACCTGCTGGATGACCAGGCCGATATGACTCGTCTGGCCAACGTGTTACGAGCGATAGCGGAGGTGAACGAGAGATGTTGGAGAGGCGACGAGTGCGACCTATGCGACGGCGTGCGAAAAGGCATTAGACATGTTGCTACACACACACAGCACCATTCGGACCTACTGGAGGAGCGGGTAAGTGTACCAACTTCGCCTGCTGGAGTGTTACCATCTCAGTCACCGGTAGACGAATATGTTGTTGCACTCCACCCTGGAGTCCTTAAAGGTAGGGTAGGCTGTCTTATACTTGAAGGTGTTTGACGTTGACTTGTGCAGAGCCAACGTGACCTATACATCGCAATGCGTGATCTGTTTGCTAGGCATGAACGGCTCGCAGTCGACAACGTCGATCGACTGAAGAAACGGATAGACTCGAACTCGATGAAGTTGGAGAGCATCAAAGCCGCCCAGAAAGAAGGCTGGCAGGAGGACGCTGACCGAGCTGTCGTGCTTATCGAGAAGGACCAAGCAACGATTGCGTCACTGTTGAATCGACGGGTTTTTATTCGCGCATGGTAGGCATGACCTTTCTCCCGTAATGTCGGTCAAAAATGCTGACGTTCGAGTAAAGCATGTGGCATGAACTACGCGTCGTACTGCATAATCGGGAGAATGTTTTACTTTCTAAACTCACGCAGACCTTCGCCAGCGAAGAGCAGGCATTTGCAGACCGAGTGCTCGCTAATTGGGTATCCTTGGGAAACGAAGTGGAGGGGATGCCGCTCGAGTAGGACTTTTAGTTGAGAGATGGACCTGGTGACAGTGTAAAGCCTTGTACACAGACTACCACACATTTACTCAAGTATTATGTACGGCCCGCTCGGACCGTGTGGAGTGAACTCCCTGCGACCAGTACCGCTGTCCCCTCCGCGACGCCATGGACGGATTTGACGATTTGCTTGCTCGGTCTTCTCGCAACGTACTCGAAGAAAACCCGTTTGCCGATCCTTTTGCTCAACCGCGTTCCAACTCGCCCGACCCTTGGGCAAGCTACGGTCAACCCCAGCAGGATCACCAGCCCTCGCACTCTGGAACTGGTTACTTCAAGTCGAGTTTCGAGGACGAGCACAGCGTTAGGCCCACCGACGATTCGCACCCCAACGGAGTTGAGCAGAGCGTACAAGCTGCTGTTGATCCCCTCGATGCAGCAGCTGACGACGAAGACGAGCCAGCTACAGGCTTGACTCATACACACTCGGAGTTAGACGTACCGTCTCGTACGCCAGGTTTCGGGATATTCGTACCTACTGCAGGTAGCGATGCTGGAGCGCTCAGACATACCGAGCCTGAACGCCGTCCCCCATCCAGGAAACATGGTGAACCCGAAGTATGGACGGAGGACACCCCTGCTACAAAATCGCCGATGCTTTCTTCTAAGAGTGAGCCGTCTCTTTCCCAAGAGCCCTCCCCGGCATCCGAGCGCGCTCCAGAAACATCATTAGACCGCCCTCAGTCTCCGGGCCTACACCAAACGCTCTCTGGACCCGGACTTCTTGACGAGCCTCGCTGGCACTCTACCTGGGAAGTCAACGGTCACGGGTCTACCTTAACAACATCGTCTTCTACCAATACAGTTACCGCTGGACATGACGATGACGACGACGACGACGACACGCCGATTGGCCAGACGGCAAAATTCAGGAGTAGGAGCGTCGAACGAGCTGGTTCGATGCAGGTTCGTTCTCCCACGTCGATCTTCCCATTGTATTGACCTCGATCAGCCATCTACCATGACTATGACTTCAGCTTCTGTGACACGCAGCGATGGCTCTATTCCACCGTTGTTTGCGATCTCTGTCGACGATCCACAGAAAGTAGGTGATCCTATTCGGCAGTTCATCATGTATACCGTACACACTCGGGTGCGTTCATCTCGCTTTGCCGATTCATAAGCTGAAGTCTCTGCAGACGTCCTCGCCATTATATTCAAAATCTTCATTTTCTGTTCTTCGCAGATACTCCGACTTCCTCTGGCTCTACGAAACACTCTCGGTGAATAACCCCGGTGTCATTGTTCCCCCCGTACCAGAGAAGCACACCTTTGGTCGATTTGATACGCACTTTGTCCAGCAACGCAGACTGGCTTTGGAGAAGTGCATCCAAAAAATAGCCAACCATCCCGTTCTCGCGAAGGACCCGGATTTGAAATTCTTCCTGGAGAGTGATACCTTCGCCTTGGATGTTGGTTTGGTTTCTTGCACATTGTTCATTTCAACGTCAATTGAAGGACGGGTATGTAGGTCAAACACAAAAAGATGGAGTCTGCCCACGAAAGAGGCGGGCTTATGGCATCCATAGGTCAAACTTTGACTGGAACCCGTTTCCACGAGACTGACGAGGTGCGTGAGTGTTATGGGATTGTGTAAAGCCTTGTTTGAATGGTGGTGACCCTCAGTGGTTTGATAAACAACGGGCGTATCTGGATGGCCTTGAGTCTCAGTTGCGGGGCCTCGTGAAGTCGATTGACATTGTAGCCAAGCAGCGGGCGGGTTTGTGTTCTCTCATATGAAGCCTATCACGGCCTTGACGCAACTAAACAGAGCTATCTACTGCTACGAAAGACTTCGCCGCTACAGTGTCTGAGCTATCGTCATCCGAGCTAGGACCGCAGCTGAAGCGGTCTCTTGCTGCCTTGGCCGACGTAAAACACGTAGTGGCAGAAGCTCAAAACGCACAGTCACAGCAGGATGTGATTACTTTAATGAGCACGGGTATGTTTTCGTTTAGCGGAGACAGGAAGAGACTTAAGACGTTGTATCAGCTGATGAATACTCGAGGCTCATCGGCTCTGTCCGAGTAAGTGTCCTACTTCGGCGACGCTGGTTAAACTTACGTCTGTGAGAGATGGCATTCAACTCCCGCATACGAACATACACGAACTGGCAAAACGCCGATGCCGAAGTTCGTCGTGCGAGGCAGATGCATGATAGAGCAAAAGCGCAGGGACGCCTACCTACAGATAGGGTAGGGCATACTGTCAGTTTGGTCGCTGAGGCGAGTCGATCATATCACCTTTTTCGATATACATCTTATAAGCGAAACAGGCTGAGAGGCGGGCTTTGGACGCAAAACACGAGTTCGATCAGTGCTCCCGTCTGATCAAATCGGAGGTTGCAAGGTTCGAACAAGAAAGAGTGGAAGACTTCAAGACTGCCCTACAAACATTCCTCGACGGCATGATCTCCCGTCAAAGACAGGTCCGTTCATCTACCTACGAGTAATCCGAAGAAACTCAACATAGACCCTAAGCTCATTTCTGCTTGGGAAAATTACCAGCAACTACTATTAAACAGGGTTCCCACTTCTAGTCAACAATGCCAAGAACATGGAAGTTCGGCGACGACCCCTGCGTAATCTATCTGAACTTGTGTCTGAGAGTAACAGTGTATGCCATTCACCTGTGTTGATTCACTTACCACTGTCCCCTCGCCTATCAACTTGGAACTCGGATTGCTGTGGAACTGCATTTTCGTATTCCGCCTCAAACTTAGGGATATGGTAAAAACTCGTCTTCATATTGTTCTCTGTGCATCTGCGTTTCTTTTGAACTTGGCACTGCTGCGCGAGAAAAGAACTGAAAGAAATTGTACTGGAATCATACCCCACGTACTAATAAGGGGACTTCCCCGAAGTAGCCATTTTCTGGCTGGTTTCTGTGCCAATGCAGAGTACAAACGAATTAGGAAGGTATTCGAAACGGCGGTGTACTGTACCACTTGTGATCGCCGGGGGAGTCCTTCAATATTGATAAAGCCAACCAACTCTTCGCAGTACCAAAAGTAACACGCAAGCTTCAACACTCGCGATACGCAAACGTCTCTCGGGTCTGCGCTCGTACATGTCTGCAATCGGAAGTGTTTTCTTGGGTGACGTCCAGTATAGGCATCGGATTCTGGCATCTTCACCACCACCCTCGTCTCCGCCTGCACATGCTGCTAGTAATTCGATGAGTGTGGCTCTTGCATCTTCCAAGTCTCTTGAAGAGGCTCTTGATCACGTCGATAGCGATCCCGATCCACTTGAATCTGTTGTCCCATGCGAGAAACCCTCTCATCATCCCACTTCAACCCCAAACCCGACACAATTACCGGCCTCCGTCGATCCTGCTCTCTCACTGGAACTGCGAATCCGCTGGCTGGAGGCACTACTCGTCGGTGTTCGCCAGGACCCGCGTGAACGTAGGGGGAAAGACAAGCCCGCTGACCTCAAAGATGGCGAAAGTCTCATTCGTCTAGCGGAAAACGTGCAGCATCGGTTGAATGGCGTGATAGAATCTAACGACGGCTTGAAGAAGTTCATGAGTCAATGTTCGTCGTCTGTCGCGTTTCTCGGCATATGGTACTCATTCCCCCCCCCCCCCCCTTTTTTTTTTTTTCTTTTTCTTTCATTAGATGACCGTCACGCCCATCTACTAACACCGACATTTACTTACTCCGGAACGTCATCCGGATCGAGTTTACCCTATGAAAACATGTCCGCCGAAGAGTTAGAAGCGCTTCTGGCAGAAATGGAGCCTGACATTCGTGCCGCCGACCGCGACATGCGCGAGATCGAGCTGCTGGTACAAAAGAATGTTTTGAGCGCCGGAAAGCTCTCAGGTAAATACGAAAAAAAACAGTCTTCCTTTCGATTTTGAGACTTCGTGCGACCGAGTTACTCAAGGATCATTGTAGACCACGAGGTGCTGCAGCCTCGTCTACAAAGACTCCTTGCAGCGCAAGAGGAAGATTTGAAATTGGCGGCGGCTCTGGAGAAGCGGATTGCAAACCTGATAGACCGTCACGCGACTCATGTGGGTGCCCTCATTTTTAAATGCCATCTGCCAAGGTTTCACGCGGAACAGGTGGATGCACTTTCGGAATTATTTGTCGCATGGGACGACGTTCTGAGCGGGGCGGAAAGCAAGGTCGCGCAGTTAGAACGAGACAAGATCGAAAAGCAGAGGCTCGGGTACGAGTGAAGCTCACCTTTTTTCCAGGATGCACCAGACTGGAAACCTCTTCCGACGACTTATGCAAGGATGGTGGTCGATCTCGTATTCCACACAGTTAGACCAAGCGTGAGGAGAAGCAAGATGTGCCTTTCCTTCATCATCTAAAGGGTGGGACTGTACAAGACACTCCTTCAGACGTTCTTCATACGTGTAGTGTATTGCGTGCAAGCTGACATAATTAATGGCACTACTGTACTCCAAGCCAACACTCGCTCAACTCCAACACGAGGGGAATCAAGGCCTACACTACAGACAAAGGGGTGAAGACATCCGGAGGGTATAATCAAACAGAAGGACAACATACCCGCAATGACGCGGCCGGATGACCATTACAGCGTCAAGGGGGAATACAATAATTAAGTAAAGAGGAGGAAAAGGGAGCGCAAGAAAACCGGTGCAAGAAACCCATCAGAATAGCATAATAAACGAGCGTGTAAGAGGCTGGGTTGCAAGAGCGAGAGTGCAAACTCAGTCACGCGCCACCCAATCTGCACTTCGGGTAGCCAGTTCGACGGAATTGTCTATCTTCCAGAACAGGCGTTCCGTTGCACTACGGTTGGTCCAGCTCTTCTGGTCACGTAAGATCATCGCCTATCCAAACCACGTCATTTTCGCCACATCGACATCGAGAGGACTATGGACAAACCTGTTGCGCACCAAAGTTTCTTTGATCGTGTGCGAACAACTCCACATTTTCTTCCAAAGCCTCTGAGAGAATTTGGAGGTCTTGAAGCATGGCTTGCATGGCGCGGACTGCCGATAGCGTCAGTAGTTCTTTTCTGTTTCGTAAGGTCGTGCCCCCGCTGCTTGGGAGGGGTAAAGATTTGGATATGTTTTGGAGAACTGTATGGAGGATGCGCTTGGTCTCGTTTATTATCTTCTGCGCCTGGGGATAGTTCTTCCTCGACACCAAGACGAGAGCGCGAGTGATCATATCTGACGCAAGAAGCTCCATTCGGCGACGCACGATGACGGGATCGGACGCCTTGGGTTGCTTAGACGAATTCGAGAAGTTGGAAGGTAGAAGCGTGATCGTTAACAGAACAGGATTGGCGAGTCGCGATACGTGTTTTCCAGCGGAAGGATCGTAGAACGAGCCATCGACCTCAAGAACAGGCACTTCGTCAATCATGCGGTCCATCATGCCATCAACGAGGTCAGCAGAATCGTCGATCGTTAATGAGTCGAGACCCATGCTCTGCACGAACTGGTCTGTGGCGTTCAGAGCGCGATTGCTGTTGTGGATGGCCGCTTGATGACGGGTATCGCGGTTATCAAGTTCACATTCGATTAACATCTCCTTGCATTCGCCATACCGCAACTCGCCCACATCGATGTCGACGTTCTGACCATCGGTAGACAAGATGGGTAACGGCCCACCAGACACCTTGCGGATGCGGAAACGTTGGCCGTCGACGATACGCATGTGTAGCTTCATGTTCAGCAACCCTATCGACATCATTCCACCTATACAACCGGCCAGACACCCTCGCAAGTCATACCAGTCCTTGACAAAGGTATATGTCCCACTGGTGTGGTTCGACATCAACCAAAGTGAGGCAGGGTCGTGTGAGCGACCGTAACCGAAAGAGTGGATTGGCATGTTAGCAGCTTCGGCACGAGCGAGGACGAGATCCATCTGGGCACGCCTCGTGCTATCTGCCGCATCGCTGACGAGAATCATGCCCGATATAGGGTTTCGAGATTTTCGCTGAAGAACGACGTCAAGGCCTGGTCAACGGAGTCAATTCTTTCACACCACGGAACGGAAGTTTGGATGACGCACCATGATTGACAGCCGTCACGACGTCGGTCTTCTCGTCTTTGGACGCCCTGATCAAAAATTCATCCTCCATGCTTGAGTCGTCGAGGCGGCCAATGTCGTCAATGAATCTTTGTAGTCTCCCCCGACTCTGGGTTTTGCCCACACATAGATACGGAGTTCTTCTTACGCGACCCCCCGTCCCGACTTCAAAAGTAACGAAGCTCAGTCGGTCCTTATTTCCCAGGGATGCCAAGATGAAGTCAAGGGACGTTTTGATGACGCGAATTTTCAGTTCGGCTGTGCTCCGTGGCGCGTTTGGAGGGGGCAGTGAAATAATCAGCATGAGGTCGAGTGGTGGATGTGGGAGAGGGGGGAGCGAATTGGATGGGCAGGAGGAGACATGAGGCGTGACCAAGGGCACATCATAGTTGGTCATCACAGCCTCTTCACCGAGAGTCTGCAACTTAGTGGGTGCTGCCCGGGGTACTGAATTATGCGAGGTGGAAGATGACGTGGTGGAACGCGCGAAACCATGAAGGCTGTCAACAGCGCTAGTTTTAGTCGAACCGGTGCTGCCACTGAGCATACGAGCGGCCTTCCCAGATCCGCCAAATTCTTCGATATCAAGACCTCGATCGAAAGAATTCTGGTGAGGGCCCGGAAGCTGCTGGAATGACATGACGAGAGACTGAACCTGGTTTTTCCATGCTTCCAACGAAGAAAGGTCTTTGAAGACCAGGATGAAGGAGTCCAAACGTTCGTCTTCCATCTCTATCGACAGACTCATGTCGCCCGTTGTACTTACGTTCAAGCGCTTGATGTGTCGCACATATATGCGGCCTTTCAAACGAAGGACGCCCCTCGAGGGGCTACCAGAGCCGGTAGACGCTGCGGATGAATCATTATGGGACGGTGAAGGCAGGAATCGACCAAGAGGTCGTTTCTTTTCCTCGGCAACGCAGATGATCGCTTCCTTGAACAGGTAGACGAAAAACTCCCGCACGAGATTGTCGCGACGGACAAATAAGAGGTCATACATCAGCAGAGGCCCCAGTTCCGACAACGCGTGCCCCTTCCAATCTGCAATGCGATTTCTCAGATCCTCTACGATAGCAGTAAAAGGGGATTCATCCTCGTGTGCCATGTTCGGAGCGTACCGGGACAAATCAGTGTCGGAACCGTTGTGGGGAGGGGCCCAGGGTTCTTGCGACGAATATTGGTGGGGACGATCGGGCGCTTTAGGCGTAGATTGCTGATCGGTATTGATGTGAGTGTGGGACGAGCCATTCTGGATCCCATATGACTCGGATACAAAAGGTCCTGGTATGTGGGTATTACCGCGCCTAGCAGGGAGCTCGATTATGACGATACAGGTGAGAGGTTGTGTTTGTTCGCCGGTACGAACGATAGTGGAGAATTCGGGGCGTACTTGGATGGAGGGGGCAACGATGTAATTGGTGTCGCTTGGATTGGATTTAACGGAGGTGGCATGGTCGACGGGATCGTCATCGGTAGGACTGTATGTCGGTTGGGGTTGACCACGACCAGATCGGGCGGCTGGAGAATCGCGACCAGGATACACAGCCGGGGCCTGCGGGTCGCCCATACCCGTGAGCGCTGCCAACTCTGTCACGAAGGGATGATTAGACGACGTTTGGATGCATAGATGAAGTGCGGGCTGACTGTTTGTCTTGCTATTATCACCATCTGAGATCTTCATGGGCCGTCTGCAAACGCCGCAGACGCCCAAGTTCGATTTGCGGGGCACTGTAGAGCGCGACTGACCTGGAGGTGGGCCATAAACAGCGGTAAAGCAGGCCTATAAAAACGTGAGAAGAGGTTTGAGATGAGAGAGCGAGAGAGAGATACACACTTCGTGCAGGGAGTGACCGCATTCTGGGACTACGTGAGGTTTTTCGCCTGGGAGTCTGAAGCTGAAGCTGAGAGGTTCGAGGCAGACGGGGCATTCTTGCTCGTCGTCTGCGGGGTCGTGAGAGGATACGACGGGGACGGATGCTGGAGGCATTGGAGCGAATGGATGGTGGACGGGGCCGTTAGAGCTGTCGGTTATCCGGGCGCTACTGCCAGAGAAGGATGGATGTTGGGATGAAGCTGCTGCAACGGGGGGCGAGCGAGTCGTGTGTCGGTTGAAAACGGACTGAAAAACTTTTAACGTCGAGGTTCTGAGTCGAGGAGACTTTGAAGGCGGACGAGCAGCGATGGTGTCCAAGTTCGATGACGGATCGTTGTTTCGAAATACCCACTCGGTGCTTGACGTCGCACTGGAAGGTGTCATTTAAACCGACGACGTCCGTGGCAGCGGAACTCGTCGTGTTCGCCGTCGTCCAAGCACACGGAGAGCGGTTGGAAGGTGCGAGTATAAGTAAATAAGCAAGCAAGTAAGAACGGTCAGCGCTGGCAAGTGCGCAGTGGATGATGGGTCCGTATTTAACCCGCTTAGATCTCCTCCGGCCGTTTTTTTCTGTCGAGTCCATGACGACGACGACGGCGACTGGCTCACACCCTCATCATGTCACCAGCAGATAAACCCCGTTCATCCGCGTACGAGACATTCCCAGCCCCAATTCTGTCGTCTCGTAACGGGTTCGACTTCCATGGTATGTTCAATCGTTTCACTCACAGCGCCCGATCATCATGTCTATCAGTGTACTTTATGCCAACCAATCCAGTCCATGTCCAACATGTTCTCCAACTCCATCAACGCATATCGAGCGAGTTCCCTGAAGTTCGTACCGTAGACCCTGACTCAAGGGAATTCTCTGGGCTCACCGTCCGCTGTAGCTACCTATCTATCGCGTATGGGATAGGCCGATAGGTTTGTACTCCGTCACGAATCTGCAGCATCTGTACTGACCAGAACTGTTCAGGTCCTCATCCGACTGCTATGTTCGAGGTTCAGACTATGACCCCTCATCAAACCGGCGCTCTCTTTGGCTGGCTCGTCGTCAATCGAGGACCTCTCGAGTATGTCTTTTCCTCGGATAGGAAACGTTGCCGACACCCGCCCTCTAGTGTCTTGGTCCACCCCAACACAGGTGACGCTTATAGAGACCATGCGGAGCTCGCCAGTTGGATTGGAAACCCATGGCCACTGAATCTAGAGATTCTTAAGGGCCACCGCACGGAATAGGGGCGCACATTATAATCTCAACGCGTAATTCGGTGCTAATGGTTTGCTCATCTCGTCAATCCAAACTTAATTCATTACCCCAGAGGATAATCTACTCCCAATTTGCCGCAGGTAAGTGCTCGATGCGAGCTAGGCAATCCGTTTTCGGAAGTACATAAGTGCACGCACCGGGCTGACGGATGGATGGCTCGATCACGATCGGGAAGGTCCCTCGGCAATCCCCAGTGGAATCCACGAATGAGAGGGAACCCTTACCGTGGTATGGGTATGACCTCGATCTGAGTCATTAAGATAGCGCGGCATTCCCGTCAAGGGGTACCCTACATCCATTTTCTGACCGCGGATGCATCCTGCACCAGCGGTTGCAGTCCTCCATGTATCGTGCGTATTTCCTTACATCCGCTTTGGGGTCGTTACACCAACAACTCTTTGACTGCAACCATTTCTATGCCGACTGTGCATGCCATGAACCAAAACGTGATCCGTCCACGATAAGCACTTGCCTCGACCCTGGCTGACTAACGTCTAGCCATCACCCGTCGTTCGGACTAACGGTGTCCGTGGATACATTGTTTCTTGCGCAAATATTGGCCAACGGTCTCCAATCCTCACACAAGGATTGTCAATCGCTCTTTGATTTTTGTTTCCGTGGATACTGAAGTTGTGCTCCGTCGAATATGTCGGCGACCATTGTCTATCGCTTGGTTCTCATAACCTTCTCGTGCATACACATTGAAATGTTCCAGGCCGCTGGACAATGTCGTCACGCGCTGTAATAGCCAACGCGAATGTTTCGGACTACGCAGCTCCGAAAATGTTGATACGTATGCCCAAGTTTTCTGGGTGGATAAGTGTAGAACGGTACATATTATCTGCCATTTCAAGCAGAACAGTGCAATGCGCGATTGTTCGGTGAATATGGCGAAGTGTATGATAAGATCACGTGACAATGGCTTGAGCCGGCCCCTATGCTGACATAATGAAGTGCTTGCTCCGATCCGGAAACGAATTTAAATCACTCCTAGCAGGCCAAACAGTCTACGTCCAGTCAATGGCCATGCACGCATCCACGAGTTCTCTGATACTCGATTCTGCGCTCGACGCTATAGGGAACACCCCTCTGGTTCGACTAGACAGGCTCGCACAGGAGGAAGGCCTCAAATGCAATCTGCGTGCGTTGCGCTCGACTGACTGGCCGACAGAGACTCATTGTGTCCATCTTCATTCGTAGTTGGGAAAGTAGAATTTTTGTCCGCTGGCGGATCGGTCAAGGATAGAATAGCGAAAGCCATGGTTCTTGCCGCCGAAAGGGATGGAAAACTCATCCCAGGGAAGAGCGTTGTGATTGAACCCACTTCCGGAAATACAGGTACGTCGAGTGGTCCTTATGGATAGAGAAATCTTCTTGACCAGTCCTTGGCATACATACAGGTATCGGTCTTGCAATGACGTGTGCTATCAAGGTGACCTCCGTGTGGTGGGACACATGAATGGTTGCTGAATACTGCAGATACAAGGGATATCCAGTGATTATCACCATGCCTAACAAGATGTCTCAGGTACGCCTTCGTATGACTCCCGCTGTATTCGTTCTAAGACACGCCACCGTGGGCATTGCGCGCTCCGGAAGGAAAAGGAAGCGCTTCTCCGAGCACTAGGAGCCGAAGTTATCCGCACGCCTGATGAAGAGCCATGGGATTCTCCGAGAAGCCACATAGGTAGAACTTTCCAGATATTCGAGCACGCCTCGTGGCTGAATTCCTCAACGACTGCAGGTGTGGCAAAGCGACTCCAACGTGAGGTTCCTTACGGCGTCATCCTCGACCAGTATGGCAACGTATGTCGCCGTTTTATCGGTTTGCGGTAGGATACTGATACGCCCTGTCTAGGTTAATAATCCGCTTGCACACGAATACACCACAGGTCCCGAGATTATTGCCACAATAACGTCTACTGCCTCGACACCGACGAAACCTTCGTCCTTAAAGGTTGATGCATTCGTAGCGGGTGCAGGAACTGGAGGCACCATCACGGGCGTATCACGCGCATTGAAGAAGGACCACAACCCCCAGTGCATTGTTGTTGGAGTTGACCCGGTCAGAATCTGCGCTCACTCGATCGTATGTTCTGTCCCGTTCTGACACTGACCAACAGATCGGTAGCATCCTTGCTTTGCCTGAGCATCTTAATGATGAAAGTCCTAAGCCGTATGTCGTCGAGGGCATCGGTTACGACTTCGTGCCACAGGTCCTTTCACGCGACCCTATCGATGTAGACTACTGGGTAAAGACCAGTGACGACGATGCATTCCGGGCGGTTCAAAGACTCATGATGACGGAAGGGCTTTTGGTAGGGGGAAGCAGCGGTAGTGCACTCAGTGGTGCCTTGGCATGGTTGAAAACTGAACGGGGCCAGAAGGTCGCGCAAGCGGAGGGTTCGAATGTAGTCGTACTCCTGCCTGATGGGTGCGTAACACCTCGCCAGCGTTTGTTTAGATGGGCTTGGCTGATACCTGCATAGCATCCGCAACTATATGAGCAAGGAATGGTTCTTAGATTTTGCTCTCCGTCCTGGCACTTCACGTATTCCGCAGACAGTTTCAGATGCGGTAAATCGGTGCAATTAGTGTTATCATCTAGAATACATAGGTGTTGTGTATGATGTCCGTCCGGATCGGGTATTGAGTATATACATATGAGATGTAGATGTACAGAGTTCGAACATTGAGACGTATGAGGGAAACAAGTCCGTGGTCAAGACAATCTAAGGATAATTGGCTGATAGTCGCGAGGCTGCTTCACAAGCTGCGCCACGATACGTGCCTCGGTTGGTATCCGATGAGAATAGCGACCACCGTCCGGGTCTTTCATTAGCAGCATTGCAAAGAAGGGCTTCATCACCGAATCACGGGGCTTTCTGACCTTCACGATTGTTTTGTCGGAGTGTTGTTCATTCATGTTCGGGTCCCAAACTCTGGCCAACGCGAATGGCTGCCGCAATGCAGGTACGTCCTCCAGTGCGTCTTTAAGATTGACCGCAACGACAAACTCCGAAACGTTCTCAGCTTGGATGGAGTACTGCACCACTGCATCAGAACTCCCACCGCGCTGCACACTTGGACCGCCGGACGTAACCCTGGAACTACTCTTCACGTTATGCAGGAAACATAGAACGTCAAACACGCCGTCTCCCGTCGACAGTAATGGAGGAATAGTCAGTTTGGCCTTGCTACCAGGACTAAGCCTGTGAATAAGCGAGCCCTCGTCGGCATCTGTACCAGCGGGGTATATCTGCGTCGAAGCGGGCGAGCTACCACCGCTCATGGCCATGCCAGGCAAGGCTGCTTCCCGGAAACCAAGAGGGTTGGCTGGAAGGATGGTACACCGCTCCGAGCGCTTTCCAATCCAGTCGAGGAGGCCCGTGTCTTGCGTGACTCTGATAAGCTCAACCAATAACCTTCCGAACGCCTTCTCCCCTTCTCCGTACTGCGGCTGTAGCGTAACATCGAAGATCCCAAAGAGACAGTAGGCTAGGTCTTCGGTTCTTGTTGTCACCCTAGGCGACGCCCACCGAAGCTTTTCTCGTGGGTTGTCCGTTCCCGGCGTGAACTCTTGCAAAGCCATGGGCGAAATGCCAGTTGCACGCTGCAGCGCATCGAGCCACTCCGGGACAAGCTTATGGTTGTACTCTGGGCCCCTGACACACGGCGTCCAAGTTTGGTCGTAGAACCGCATTACCCGTGGTGCCAACAACTCTTGGAGAGTCCAACCCCTCCTGAACCATTTACTCCTGATCAAATCTTCGCGTGAAAACCCGGAAATGTCAGAGAAGTAGACAATCGTGAGCGCTGATTCGCGGTACCACCGGAACATGGACGTGATCGCTTCCTCAAGCTCTGCACTACTCTCCTTGTTGATGCAGCAAGTGTCACACCACGCCCACCCTAGTCCCAGGCACTTCACGACCTCGCAAAAGTTTCTGAGCTTGAAAAAGCGCGGAGGCAGACCAGGTCCGAATACACCATTAGGGAGCTCGTGGAAAAGAGGCTCGCTGACGTCCCACTTGTGAGAAAGCATTGCATATCGGAAGTATGTTCGGATGACTTCTTCGATGAAGTCTTTTTTGATGAGGTTCTTGGTGCGTATGAGGGAAATGAGGTAGGTGTACTCCTGCGAGGCATTAAAATGATCGACAAGGGCTTTGCGTTCGTACAACCTCCCATCCACGGTACTGATCAAATGAGTTGGAAGGCTTTCTATAGTCGTGTTTACTATATCAAAAATCAGCGAGCGAACCTCTTCCGGGTCTGCCAGGTCGGGTGAGGCCATGTTGGAATCAACATATTCTGTACCATGCGGCACGTCCTCAGATAGTCCGGTTCTGGTGAGGCTGGCAACAAGGTTCATTTCCCAGTCTTCCTTGTACTCCCCAAAGGATGACGACTGAACGACGGGTGTAGGTCGAGCGGAATTGGGGCTCAACAAACTCGGTTCAGAGGAGGGTGAGCCGCGAGATGAGAGCCATGGAGAGTACCCAGGCTCTTTGCCACGCAGGGTATGTGAAGGAGAGCTTGAAGAGCTCTTCGAGCCAGACAACATTGCAGACGAGAGAGCTGGGGGTGTGTCAGCCTCACTCCCGAGCGAAGGCAGGCCTTCAACGTGCGTTTGTGGAGACTGGGCTCCAGGGGTGGGAGGGTGAATCTGCACGTTGGGATGGTCGAAATATTGAGAGCCTAACTGAGACAAGGTGGGAGCCTGTAAGTGTGAAGGCGAATTTGCAGAATGCACACTCTGTATCTCGCTATGGTCACCGGGGGCATCCGGTTGGAATAACAGGACGTGCTCGTCGTCATCTTTCACGGGTTGCAATAGGGGCGACACCACGCGTGGAGAACGAGCTCCAGGAGAGGTTCGGGTACCGGGTGAACCATGGTCTCGTAAGTAGTTGATTTCCCTGCGGTAGTTACTAATGTCGTCTTGGGCCCTGGCAAGCAAGTACGCTACTTTAGGGGGGAGTTCAATACTGGCGACACGCAGGTCAGGAATGAACTGTTGCCGCGAGAGAGGGTGAATTACCTTGGCTCAAAACTGGACAATGATAGAAAGTCAGACGCTGAGGCACTTGGAACGCTGGTCCGATGGAAGGACGGGCGGCTGAATTCCCAACCCTCTGACGTTGCTGAGAAATTGCGAAAGCGGATGTTCTGCCATAGCCCAAGTCAGCAAGGGATGCAGTGCGACGCAGAGGGGATATCCAGGACATTGGTCAAGTTACTGAATGCTTACCCTGATCGTTGTGCGGAAGTCATGTGCATCCAACTTCTGGATGAAGTCCGCGAACTGCGCATGAAGTTAGACGCTTTCGATAGTTAAGGGGCGAGCTTGTGCGACCACATACCGGGAGGTCGTGAAAGTGGGGACCCAGAATATGGCGTTTGAAAGATTCGACATCCACGATAATAAAGCTGGGCAGTGGGTGGTGTAAGAAATCACTTTGAGGGCGAGTGTGCATACTTGCCTGGTACCAAAGTCCGACCATACGATGCCATGATGGTAAGAACTTTGAGCAAGGACTCTTGATAACAATCACTTAGCGACGGATTCCACGTCGGAAGGCTCGTCGAGAACTCACTGATGCAGCGTTCCGATGAATGAATCAGATCTACTGTTGGCCGGGGCAACCTCAAAGTCAGCAGCCCTCTCGCTGGTAACAAGAATGATATGAGGAATACGGACACGAAAGCGAGACGTTGGCTTACTGCATCATGGTATGACGGGACGTTTGATCAGCGCCATGCTGTTGGAACTGGCTTGTCGAGCTCTCTTGCCAAGAGCCTGGGTCAGCATGGGATATTTCATTGGTAAGGGGAGATATAGGGCGTTGGTGCGGAGAAGGTGTAGATTGACCAGACGGAGAATTCGACTGCGTGGGGGATGACTGGTCCGACTTTGGAGAACGGCGCAAGAGGGAGCGTATCATGACACCTGGAATGGGTGCACGAAATACTGGCCTGTGAATTATTTATAAGGCCATCAAGACAATTGCTGTACGGACCCTGACGTCGACAGAGGAATGGGATCCTAAGTTATTAGCGAGAGTGATACGCACCAGCCTTGTGCTTGTGGGGGATGGCAACGGTAAGTACTAGAATCCTGGCTTGCCGACGACGACGACCTTCTTGTCATCTTCCACTGCCGGCTTTCAAAATTTTCATCCTGAACTCTACTGTAACAAAAACCGATTCGTCGGGTGTGAACAGGGCGGTATACGTAGGTCGAGGGCAACCAGTGTGTCTTGATGGACGTGATGTACACCGTGCGTGCTGCTCTCTCTTCGGACACACTTCAACCAAGTCTCGCGTTGTTTTACAGCTCGCAACCGACTGGGTTTTTACGTCTACATACTCTAATTGTTTTCGGGTCACAGAAGCGGTGATACGTCGTACTCGGAGGTAGAACCGGTTTGGAACTCACATACACGTCTGAGCTGGTTGCAGTTAAATACTTGGCAGTGGCGAAGTCGATCAGCGCCGATATGGCACAGTGGGGGCTGCAGGCTGTGGTAACTCCAACGCCGTACCAAGTCAACGGGACTGCTAGCTGGCGCAAGTCATTCGAACATATTATTACTGTAACGCGCAGCCCTGCTGACATGTGGGTTTTGGTGGAGATGTGGATCACTTGACAGATGCGCTGACGGAGGGCGGACTCAACATTTCACCGAGACCTCACTAGTCAAGGGCAACTGCCAGCTTGGTTGAAAGCCAAGGCACGATTTGCAATGTGGTTGGACGCCGTCAACGACCTTCCACACAGCACCGAGTTTCAATCGTAGACCTAACTAGAATGATGCATCTCTGTTCGTCCTCTGCTAGTGACATAGACTCTAAGCAGAGGCCACTGCTCGTGGAGGTAACTGGAATTTGGCTGCGCACGAGTCAAACAACTCAGCTTTTGCAAATAGATCGACCACCATCGGATGCGACGGGTGTTCACTGCAAAGCCGACTGCAAATGGCAACGATCAGATTGACTTCTCTTTGTTGCGCACGATAATCGAATTTCCTTACCTCCATAATTCATCTGCCTCGCCACGCTTTCCCGAGCCAAGTCCTGCGGCAACGGTCATTGCAGCGAGTACTTCGCCCATTCCTGGTCTGCTTTGTGCACGTGTCAGGATGCTCTCAGCTTCTTCGAGGTCACTACGGGCAGCTGATAATTCGCCGCGCATAATACGTGCAACACCACGTCCAACGAGAAGCGCAGCTGAGGAAACAGAAGGATTGGCCAGTTGTTCGGTATAAAATGATATTGCCGGAGAGTATGGTTCGCCTATACGGGTAAAATGGTCGTGTAGCATGTAGTATGATTACGGTTGGTTGCTCACCGCCTAAACTTTGAGCTGCAGTCACCAAAGACAGCACTGCCTCGGCTTGTTGGAGCACCAGGGAGTCTGGGCTTGCTTTCAGAGCGGAAGTCAATATCTTTTGGGCGACGCTAGGTCTGGATAGAGACATATAGATCTGGCTGAGTATTGCGCGACTGCGTGAGGCGTGAGGGCGTGTGAGCTGCAAGTTGAAAGGATATAGGCCCACGTCTCGGCACCGGCCCTCTCTGCCCCACTCAAAGTCTCGACCGCCTCCTCGACCTCGCCAGCACGCATGAAAGCAATAGCTGCCAGTACTTGAACCATCTCTATCTCCCAAGTGCTTTCCTCTCCTTCGACTTCAACACAGAGGTCACGGAGAGCTTCCAAGCCTTCTTCGCCATTTGCGAAAGCAGATACCGCGCGAAGTGCAACATTATCAGTGTCCTCTGGGATCAACGCCAGAGCCGAGTCGGGGTCGTTGAGTGCAAGGAATGCGCGAGCTTTGTAGACCAGTGTTGGAATGTAGTCTTGGGAGGATGCATCTGGGACAGAGACTTGTGTGAGTGCAGGGTAAGCCCCGAGCACGAATTGCTGTTCGATGTAGTACAGATCCATGTTTTAACTTGTGCAGTGGTGCTGGTCAGACTATTGGCTCTTCTGCAAATTCAAAGCACGTGACTCGTACTCTTGACTTGGGGTCCCAAGGGTATCAGGGGCCCATCATTTGGTTCCGCTGCCGATCATCGACTCTGCAGACCGGTACACGCAAGTTGGCCACAAATGTCCTGTCAATATTTTTTTTAGTAGACATCCTGCCAGTATTGAAATTATGTCAATGTATTACTTTCCGGCACAGCTGTAAAAAACAATTACGAAATTTACGCCAAGGATCCCGAGGTTGGTACATCCCGACGACATCATCGGAAGATTTAGGGATTATGCCGACATTCTTGGTTATATAGTCGGCATCCAGTATAGAATGCGCAGTCGAAGTGCATGCACGCCGTATATTGTACCTAGTTATAGTTGGATATCCAGCACTGAATACTTGGGCATATAGAACGAGGATGTATGACACGTATTCAGCTCATTATACCGACATATGATTTTGTCATATACCCGTGTTACAAGTTCTCATTTATAGGTTAGGTACTTCCGAAGATATACACTGCATAATCTCACCGATATAGGCAGCATAATGTTTGAAGTATAGTGTGTATGCTTTATACTGATATCCCACTTATCACCTTGAACTCTCATATGCATCAATTAATAGTGGAATCAAGGATGTATTCGGATGACATTGTAAGACTGCGTGACAGAGCAATGTGATATAAAAACCGAGTCTACCACATCAATCCGTGCTGGATGGTAGTTTGCCATGGCGGGTTCACAGTCGTCAGCTTCGTTACTTTCCTACGGCCGGGGCAATCCAGAAGGTCATCCTGAAAAATCTGCACCATAATACTATGGAGGATAAGCTTTTCTGACTGACCGTAGTTGAAATGGTTTACTTACCTTGTAATTCCCTTTTCGAACTCTTCCTTCGTGCTGGTATCTTGGCGGGCCGTGTCACGAAGGACATCGAGCATGTAGTCGACGTAATTCCAGAATTTGCTGCTGCAGAAACGCACGGGCTTACCCTCCAGTCCAAACCCAGAATCCTCCTCGCCGAGGTCATCAATCCCATCATTAATATCCTCAACGTCAGGGGTGCCTTCACGTTCAGCATCAGCGTCACCAGATGCCCCCTGCTCTTCCGTCGAATTGGGGTCAACACGAGGGTCGTTGTTGCAGGTGGATTCCAAAGCGCCATCTGAAGTACCTTCTTCAGCAAAACCTTTCTCCATGTCATTGAAATTGATGTCAAGCTCCCGTTCAAGTTTCCTTTGCATATCCGCCTTGAGCATGGGGATGAGGCGGGGTGTGAAACAAACATCGAGTGATACATATTTGAGATCACCGGTACCAATAAGGAAGATACGGAGGCAGCGGCGCTGAAGTAGAGACCATTATTTCCAGGCTGGCACTCCGTTCAATTTCATGCAAGTTCACTCACAAGGAAGGCCATTCTATTCCAGTGTGCAGCTTCCACCTCCATTCCAGAACTTGCACGTGCCAATGACTTGGTAACATCGACAATACATGTTTTCTTGGCAATGGACGATATTAACTTAGCCATTCTGTTAGAACGTCGTACTTAGCCAAGTAGCTGATTACTTGCACATACCTGTGTCTTCAGCTGTGAGCGAATGCCCGCAAGGGCTTTGGACACTATTGTACGAAGGCTGGTCTTGAGCTCAGCATCGTCAAAAACGCCAGCTGGAATCTTGAAGATATCTTGGTGCTCGAAGATAAAGTCCTACATGTTACATTGTCGACTAAGCCAGTAATCGGACTCAGCAGAGCATAGAACTTACCATAATATGCCTCTGGGTATCAGTCACATAGGCAGTAATGTTCGGAGAAAGTAAGCATGCCAGGAGGCGATTATAAAGGGCACTCTATTGAAACGAATATTTAGTTTGATTAGTAACTTGAATATAAGGATACATTTACCTCGAAGTCCTTCGTAGCCAATATTTCTTGAAGGGCATTAGACTTGTTCGTATGAAATTCGATTTCGTTCTTGATGAGAGAGGCCTTCACATTAACGAGCATATGGAACATGTTTCCTGTCTGCAAAGTCACAGGTTGTGGGAGAGGCAAAAACAATGCACTGATATCGACTGACCTCAACGAAATCAAGGAGATTCTTCTCCGGAATATCAAGTTCTTTGCAAAGGTCCTTAGCGTAAATTTTCAGTCGCTTCACGCGCCGAGGGCTGAGCTGCGTAGGGTCGGAATCGAAGTCGTCAGGAGGGTCACTCCTGCGCCGGCGAATGCCTGCACTTATGGAGTCTTCCAAATGCGAGGACACGTCAGAAGGAGGACCTCGGCGTTGACGAGGTTGAGAACTTGGTGGGGGGTCAAGTTCAAAATCAGCAGCCGTGGTGTTTATAAAACCAGCGGGTCTTGCAACGGAAGGCAAAAGACTGTTGCTTAAGCTGGAAGTGCGCGTTGAACCTCGCGAGCCCGTGACTAAGGAAGCAGGACGAGCGGATGAAGAGCGAGATCCATTTGAGCCAGAGGCTGTTCGCAGCTGGTACTGTCGGAACATCTCGACTCACTGACTTTGAGCGACTCCAAGGAGATCGCAGGCTGAACACTGTTCTTTTGAATGAGAAGGCACGTTGTCCATTTCACGGATGGTGGTCACATGACATAATGAAATTCGTCAACAGAGGCTTCATGGAGAGTAATACAGCGTGCGGTTGGATGGTACATGTAAATTAGGCTGTGGATCATAGTAAAGACGCTGCACACTCGGAGGTGAACCATATTGAGCAACAGTCATATGGGGGAATGACATTTGAGCCGTGTTAGTGCCGTGTTGGTTCAGCAATCCTGATGACTCTGGAGACGAATTACCGGTTGTTATTTGAGACTGGGCATAGTAACTAAATTGTCCTTGAATAGGTCCAGGGGGGTGGTATTGGTTCATCGTTGGCATCAAAGTCGGATGAAATACAGAGCCGGTATTCGGATGTAACGCATGCATCTGAGGTGGTCGAGCAGATAACTGATGCGAGCCCTGGTCCAGGGAAAGAGACGGTGTAATGGCGGCAAAGGATGCCGGTGGAACTGGGTCATTGGATCCTGCAAGCGGAATGATTCCGTCGTGTAAAAGTGATGGCAGATTTGGTGTTGGCGATGCAGTGGCGATGGATGGCGCGAGTTGCGCTAATGCGGTCTGTGCAGGAGAACCTACCGCGTTCGATAGAGCGGATGGGGTGGTCACCTTCGTACGTTTCTGCCCTCGCTTTGATGTTCGATCAAAAGCGGGTAAAGCGGGGGCCGATACAGCCGGGTCCTGCACAGGAATGGGACTTGATGCGCGCTGGGTTTTCTTCCGTCGGATTTGTTGCACCGCCTGGCTGCGAACGTTCTGAATGTTCTGAGCCGCAACACGGAGAGGGGTTTCACGTAAACATGCAGGCAATGCGGCATGAATGAAAGCGTAATTATGAATGGAGAAAGTATTGAGAAAATAGTTTGGGGTTTCCTCATGGCGGAGCACGGGTTTCGTTCGCACCGTCGAGATTCTTTCCTGCCGCACAGCACGATGCGCAAGTGTTACGCACTTGGAGTCCATACAGTTATGTTGTAAATTAACGGCGCAAACGATGTCCTTATGTCAATCAGAAGGCATTCAAAGACGAAGATCATAAAACTTACCATCCAAGATACAACAATTTTCTGATCGGTTAAGCGCAGTCTTGGAACGTGGAGGGTTGGGTGCAACGTTAGCTCGAATTCGTACAGTTGAATGGCGACATGTTCCACAATGCTCTCATGGGCATTAGTGATTAGTATCTCACACACCCGTCCAACTGAGAAGCCCGAGCTCGACGCAGCATGAGCGAAAATAACATTCCCGTTGAGATTGACTTTGTCCCCGTGTTTTGCTGTTAGAGCGCCACCTCGAAAATACATGCCACCCGACTTGGGATCGCTTGCGACAGTGCCAATTTTGGCACACTGAGTGTATTCCCATCGTACAGCTTCCGAGAGCCGTGACTTGAGCCTCGGAACTTTGGTCTTTGCAGTGGAAATGGCTGGAGCACGAATGATCTGACCTGTTGTTAGAGATTTATGACATCAGCACGCCAGAACATGTGAGATAGATACTAATCACCTGAAGCGTCTGTAGACTTATTCTTGAACTCGTCGAGACTGATCCCAAGAAGACGCGCTTGCGTGGGGTTCTCGGAAAGGAATGTCGAGACAAATGGTCCAGCATGGACCCATTTCTCTAAGTTGTTCTCGTACCAGTATCCGCCAGTGACAATATGCTTGATTAGGTCAAACCGCGCAAACATCCGACAAGTTTCTTGGCTTGGACTTTGGCGACTGCTGTGTATACATGTCAGCCAAAAGACATGGTTGAATGATTCATATCGCTCCGTCGAGAAAATGATTGCAGGCCCAAAACGACGGATGTAGGCGGGAAGGTGGACAAGAAAATGAAATTTCGGCTTCGTGATAAGGATGCTGGGGGCACAAATTGCCGTCACATTAAGAAAATCCTCGATTGTGCGAGAAAGCCGAGCCTGTTGAAAGTTATTAGCGGGACATTGAATGTCGAGCACACAGAAAACCAAACCAGATAATCCTCGACGTCCTCGATTTTCGTGTGCCAAAGGAGAACAACAAGTTCTCCCATTGTTGTCCATCCGTCTATTACCGTCTGGGGTACCAGATCATGTACAACAAATGGCATCACCTGCGCGAGACTCTTGAAATGCTTTCCAATCAGTGCACCCTTATAGCGACAGATGTAGTCCGAATTTAAATCGGGAGCGTTGAGCGCATCACGCTCAATCGAGTCCAAACGGCTCTGAAAGATATCAAGTAGCTTCGCCTTCTCTAAAAGATGCACCGTTTGCCCCCAAAAGTACTTGACTATGCCAAGTAAGATTGTATGAAGGATCTCCGTTGGGGTGTCCAGGTGAATGTTGATACCTGACAACGGATCATCACAAAACGCCAAAATGGCAGATAGCGAAAACATACCTTCCATACCTATGAGGGGATTGATCATGTCGTCTAAACCTTTTCCGCCGAGGAGCTCAGAGAGCTCTTTCTCTAAGGTAGCCTCGATGTCACTTTCTTGCATGGCCCTATTTCCTAATCCTCGTTTACGAAGCTGCTTACCCATGTCTACAACCGTGTTCAAGATACTGAGAGAGAGAGAATCACGGACGCCGGTACTTGAAACTGATCGCTGAATTTTCGTCGTTGCTCCTGACGAAACCGCAATCTTGAATTGATTCTTGATTTCCTTTAGTGTCTCTTCTGGAGTGCGAAACGTACCCGGCTGTAAAGGTTATTAGACGAGAGAAAACAAACATAAGAATGCTCACTCAACCTTGAATAGGTTGCAATATCCCGCTTCGGATTCCTTATGCTCTTTTGACCCCCCAGCATGACACGTCCGGCAGAAGTAATTACAGTTGAGACCACCTTGACTGCATTCTTCGGCCTGCATGGGATTATCTCCACCAAAGAATAATGCATATGGAATCAGCACGACCTCCTCATGGTCGCGGCAGTCCCAGGTGATGATGCCCGAAGTGGACGCCTTCCTGAGGCGATGAGTGAGTGATGTCATCGCCACAACAATGAACAAGACATACAGAATGGATTGTTTCATTGCATGCATCAACTCCATGGGAGACGCATGTGGTGACGATGTGACGAACCGAATGAAGAACTCGTGGTCGAGCATCTCACGCCGCAGGTTTGCATTCGACATATATATTACGAAGTGCTTGTTCCACTGTTTGGAGACATTTCCCGAGACGTCATCCATGAAGATAATTAGCGGTACAGTGTGTTAGACAAAACGAGGGGCAGAGGTAGTTCTAGACACGAGTACGGTAAGCTCAGGTTTCGGAGGAAACACTATATTGAATATACCTAGACACGAGTACGGTAAGCTAAGGTAATCGGTTAGTACAGTACTCGGTAGGCGGAAACACAAGGGGTATCTCACCTCAGGTTTCGGAGGAAACACTGAGGTGGGCAGACGTCGACATACGAAATATATAGTATGGCAGGGGCTCAGGGAGCCACGTCAGAAGTAATATCAGATGGCATGACAGTGCCAACAGAATGTCAAGAGAAATTGTAAGGTAAAAACGTCCGGAGGTCAACGAGCTTGACACAGCAAGTCCGACTGTCAGTAGTCCGGACCGGTAAATATTCCGACACTCCCCCTTCAAGCTCGTGAGCGCAGACCAAGTGCAGCTGCAAAGTGTTTTGCCTTCGCACTGGGTAGTGCCTTTGTTAGGATGTCGGCTGTCATATCTTCAGTAGGGCAGTAGTCGAGAGTGAGAGCGCCATTCTGGATGACATAGCGGATAAAGTGATAGCGTATGTCGATATGTTTCGTGCGTGCATGGAACTGGTCATTTTTTGTGAGCGCGATCGCCGACTGGTTGTCGCAATGGAGGGGGGTAGCGCCTTCGACTTGTCCCAGGACCTCACTGAGGAACGAGCGGAGCCATAAGGCTTCTTTTGCAGCGTGCGTCACTGCTATGTACTCGGCCTCGGTTGTCGAGAGGGCAATGATTTCCTGTGTCTTAACAGACCAGGATACTGGGCCACCATCGACCATGAAGACGTAGCCAGAAATTGCACGTCGGTCCTCATTCGCACTGCCATCAGCATCTGAATATCCCTCTAAATCTCTCGTCTGAGTTCCGTAGGTGATTTCCCAGCTAGTCGTGCCCTTCAGGTACCTAAGAATGCGTTTAACCGCCTCCCAATGAGCCCTCCCAGGGTTCTCGTTGAAGCGGGAAACAGCTGTGGTTGCATAGGCGATGTCGGGGCGGCTCCCGATGGCTGCGTATGTGAGGGAACCAGTCGCTTCTCGATATGGTACATTCCGCATGTCAGCGAATTCACGTGTGGTTGTTGGGCACTGATCCTTAGAGAGACGGATAGATGGGTCCATGGGGATGGACAGTGGTTTCGCATCTTCGAGTCCGTAGCGTCTGACAATAGAGTCGATGTAGGATTTTTGGGAAATGGAAAGAGTTCGGGCCTCTCGATCACGCTTGATTTCGAAACCAAGTAGCCAATGGATTTCACCTAGATCAGATATCTGGAGCTCGCTGCTCAGCTCCTGTTTGATCTGCGAAATGAGTTTTAGGAGGTTCGCGACGACCATCATGTCATCGACATGGACAGTGATGATACCTAAACCCTCACGAGAGCGCCGGATGAAGACAGCATGATCAGATTCGCAGCGCTTGAAACCCAGCCTTTCGAGGAGTGCACGGAGCCTCTCGTACCAACGGCATCCACTCTGTTTTAGTCCGTACAGTGGTCGCATGAGCTGTAATACCTTGTCAGGGTCGGAGATGGGGAAACCGGGTGGTGGACACATGTAAATGACTTCGTTGTCCTCGAACTCTCCATTGAGATAGGCAGATTTCACGTCAACCTGGTGGATCTCCCAATCGTGTCGTGCAGCTAGTGCGAGAACCGTTCGAATGGAAGCCAATTTTGCCACTGGTGCGAAAGTGTCGAAGTAGTCTATGCCCGGGACTTGAGTGAATCCCTGTGCTACCAACCTCGCCTTATACCTCTCTACATGCCCGGCGGCGTCCCGTTTGATCTTGAAAACCCATTTGCTGCCTACAACATTCGCGCCCTTTGGTTTGTCGACAATTTTCCAAGTGCGCATGGATTCGAGCTGACTAAGCTCATCCGATATGGCAGCTTCCCATTTCGGCCAGTCAGGCCGCTTCTTCGCCTCAGCGATGCTGCGGGGCTCGAGGCCCTCTGCCTCGCTCACTGCAGCAGCCATTCCAGCTTCGTTTATGGCCTCTTCAGGTTCGGTAGGTGTCTCGAGGGTCTTTGGTGCAAGGATGGGTGCTCGAAGGCCAGTAGGTAAGACTGGGGTGGAGTTTTCTGTGCCGGACACTGATCCAACACCTGATAGGATGTCTCGCACATATCTCGACGGGTTTCGAGTACGCTGGGGGCGTCCCAATGGTACAGTGGCTGGTGTGGTGGATTTCGGGTGAGCAGAGGGGTCGGAAATAGGCATTTTGCTTGTTTCTGGACCGTTTGAGCTCATCTCGGGCTCGTTCGAAGCGTTTTTAGCGCTGGGATCGTTGCGGTTGCCTGCCGCATCACCCTCCCCCTCAAACGTGACGATATGAGGCGCTTCCGGTAGGTAAACCTCGCCGTTTTCGAAGCGGACGTTTCGTTCGACACCAACTGACCTCTTGTCTGCCCAGTAAATCCTGTGGGCTCCACTCTGGCTGTCGTAACCTACCCAATGTCCTAGGCGGGCATGGCTCGCAATTTTCGTAGCAGTAGGATCATGTATCCATGCTCTAGTACCCCAGGCTGGTAAGCCTGCAAGGTTCGGGGGGTGGCCGTGTACAGCCTCAAAAGGTGTCTTGCCTTCGAGCGCCTTTGTTGAGGTACGATTCTTCAGCCAGACGGCATGGTTTACAGCTTCCCCCCACAGGAAAGCAGGTAGCTTCGAGTCGTGCAGCATAGCCCGCACCTTTTCAGCTAGGATGCCATTTAGTCGCTCCGCAACACCATTTGTCTGGGGGGTGTCGTGTACTGTAAGTATACGGGTTGTCCCTTGGTTTTCTAAATGGGCCGTAAATTCATCACTGAGATACTCGCCCCCCCGATCGGTTCGCAGGGTTTTAATTGATGCATCGCGATGGTTCTTCACCCAAGCTTCGTACTTCTTGTAGGATGCGAAAGTACTGGACTTCTCCCGTAGTAGGTATAAGACAGTCTCGCGGGTTTTGTCATCTGTATAGCTGACATAGTATCGACGTCCTCCCAGCGAGTCGATAGGGGCTGGCCCCCATAGGTCAGAGTGCACCTCTCCCCCATAAGAAGTAGCTCGGTTGCCCAATCGCTCTTTAGCAACGGGTCGGCGTTTCGATTTTGCTGTGACACATGACTCGCAGAATGTGTTCGAGCCATCCTGGGACTCTGTCAGGGTCAATCCAGTGACGAAACCTTTGGTGATGAGTTTGCGAGCAGCTTCGGGTGCAATATGCCCCATACGGCGATGAAGTTCCATCATGGTGAGCTTTTCTGTCGCCGCATTCGCTTCTCCAGCACTAACATTGTGCTCCACCTTGTACAGCCCACGTGCGTTTTTTGGGATTTGGCCTAGAAGCCTCCCAGTAGGGGCAGTTATCGTGCACCTTCCATTCGCAAAGGTGGTCGTGCACCCAGCATCATCGATTCGCCCAATCGAGACTAAGGTATATCCGACCTCGGGTGAATAGAGTACCTCCGTTAGGCGTATCTGTGAGGTATCTGTGCCGTTAGGGACCTCTACCATCATGTCCCCAACTCCGGTGGCGCTAAAGCTCTGTTGGTTTGCGGCGTCGAATCCCTTCGGGGGTATAGGGCGGAAAGTGATGAAGCGATCTCGGTAAGGGGATAAGTGGTGTGTGGTACCAGAATCATAGAGTTCGACCACTCGGTTTGTGTCACGGGGGCCTAGGCTGGTTGCGGCAGCCATGCCATGGTCATCCGCACTCTCGGCAGTTAGCAGAGCTACTGTGGTGTCCATATGCGCACCACTCTGACTCTCTTTTTCTGCATGCGGGGTATCCTCCTCCTCACCTTCGGAGAACCAATACTCCGAGTCGCTGCAATCCACCAAGTCAGGCAGATCTTGGTAAGTTTCTTCGAAGAAATCGAAATCTTCAGTTTCGCTATCGGTGCTGACTGCACTTGCCACCCAGGCACCATCCTCCTCGAACTCAGCAACGTTTGCAGAGTTTCCCTTTGACTGGTCCTTTGGCTTCGAGTCCTTAGACGAATCCTTCCCGCCGGTGCTCGACTTTCCCTTGTCGTCCTGGCTAGGGCTAGGGCACTGGTCTTTTCTGTGGCCTTTGCCACCACACTTCCAGCATACCCCTTTCTTTCGTTTTGGCTTCTGGTCTCGGTTTCCAGAGGTACTACTCGAAGCAGTAAAGGCGACTCCCTTGTCCCCTCTCGATGACTCAGCCTTCCCAGCATTCAGCCGGTCAAATTCCTGTGTAAGGTAGCGCATGACGTCGTCGGGTTTCAGGGTCTGTTTCAGGAGATGGGCTGACGCAGATAGGTGGGCAATAAATGTAGCATAGTGAGTTGGTAAGGAGCGAATGATGGTGGATGTGTACTCGTCATCGGATAGGCTGACGCCTACAGCAGCAAGTTCCTCGCGCATTGACCGAAGTTTGTCAAGATGCGCTCGGAGGTCCCCCTTCTCTACACACTTGAGGGCCTGGAAACGGGCTCGTAGGTCTGCCTGTACTAGAACAGTTTTCGACTCGAACTCTGTGGTAATAGTTGACCACATATCCGCAACAGATTTGTCGTGAAGGATCTTCCATAAGGTAGAGTCTGGTAAGGCCCGAGCAAGCTGTTGGCGACAGGTGTACTCCGTCTTCAGCCAGGCAGCTAGTTCGGTTTCGTGAGCTGATGTCTCATCAGGAGTGGCATTCGCTTTCAGCACAGGCATTGGTGCTGCCTTTGCATCGAGGTGATGAGCTACACCACGTGCGGCGAGTGCCCACTCGAGTCGGTTCTTGAAGATGATCCAGTTGCGACCATCAGGCTCAAGCTTCGGGACAGTATAAAGATCGTCACGGGGAATATCAGAGTTCATGTTTGCGTCGGGGCTCATAACCCTGTTAGACAAAACGAGGGGCAGAGGTAGTTCTAGACACGAGTACGGTAAGCTCAGGTTTCGGAGGAAACACTATATTGAATATACCTAGACACGAGTACGGTAAGCTAAGGTAATCGGTTAGTACAGTACTCGGTAGGCGGAAACACAAGGGGTATCTCACCTCAGGTTTCGGAGGAAACACTGAGGTGGGCAGACGTCGACATACGAAATATATAGTATGGCAGGGGCTCAGGGAGCCACGTCAGAAGTAATATCAGATGGCATGACAGTGCCAACAGAATGTCAAGAGAAATTGTAAGGTAAAAACGTCCGGAGGTCAACGAGCTTGACACAGCAAGTCCGACTGTCAGTAGTCCGGACCGGTAAATATTCCGACACAGTGTAGACCATTCGACCACCTGATTTTTTACGCCAAGGGTTGGGTTCTAGCGATGCATACTTTTTTGATGATTGCGTCAAGCCACAAGAAAGCTCTGCAGGATGGAACGCAATGTCCTCATATGATCTTTGGAACATTGAAGTTGGTATAATTTCCCTTTCGTCGCTGACAATAAACCCGGCCTATGCGTGTTACGTATATTAGCCTTTAGCATATAAATCATTCTCGAGCTGATCGACCCACATCGGTACGTGTGGCAGAGCGGCCAAGAGCGAAGAGCTCTTTCATGCAATCCGTGGATGGCTGTCCAGGGGGACTCGGACGTGCAGTGCTGGGGGTAGCAAGGAAGAAACGTTCGGGAATGAAATATCCTTTAGAAGACTCTTGTAACAATTCACCAACAAAATATATACTTCCATGGACACGAACAGCCGGAGGAGATGGCATTTCGTGTAACATTTTCTCCCCATTAAAGACTTGTGACATGCCATTGCCGCCGTCCTCTGGAAAGTCTTGCATTGCAAGTCGAGTGAGAGGATTCGCATAATCCTGGAGTATAAGTGAGATTAGTGACCATGACACGAAAACACAACTAGCAACTTACCTTTGCAATCGCCTTTGCAACATCATTAATATAAAAAACATTACCCAGGGGAGAGACGGCCCTGTCAGTCGGATCGCCAACCATTCTCTTCATCTCATCATAGCATTTCTGCAGGGCATGTAGAGATGGCACATCGCGCACACCAAGTTGTTTTGCCCAATGAAGAACGGCTTGCTTTTGTAACCGAGAGAATGGCAGTCTCGGGGAACTGAATAACAGCGCAGTGAGGAAATGCTATCGTCAAGAAAAAAACATCTAATAATTATCCATCATGTTTAATGAGTAACGTACCACTTTTGTCGGCCAAGGGTATTGTAAGGTTGTGTTGCCTTAGATCACACCCGCGAACTGTACCGTATGGTATTCGCAGTGTAAATTTTAAGACAGTGATGTCCTTAAGTCACTACGACGATTTTTATATACTAGACATGCAGGCATGTGATACCGGAGTATCACATGCCTGCGGATGATTACAGACATTCTAAATTAGGGCACGGCCCCTAACACCCTCCCCCTGTAGAGCCGACCTAGGCTCGTAAGACGAGAAGAAAAGAAAAAAGAAAAGAAAAAGGAAAAGGAAAAAGAAAAAGAATAGGGAAGACCCTATGTACATTCACGCGAGATGTTGAATCTCGCAGCACTACCAATCCGAGGGTTACGCCTCATTTCAGCAATGCAGAGCAAGGTACGAAAGGTGTTGAACCCTTCGTACCACAACTCGAACTGAGGGGTTACGCCCTCGAGAAGACGATCCAGCACCCGATGTAGCGTCCCTTCTACATCGGAGCCGGCTCGTCCCTCATCTCGCCCTCCTCGGGCTCATTATTTTGTTCGGGAGTCCTCTCCCGCGAAATTCGACCTTCCACCCCCAAGTAGTTGGGCAGGTCATAGATAACTACAGCGGAGCAGAAGTCCCTAACGATAGGGAGCTCTGCGTCGCTGATTGTGCAGGCCTCGTAGGCCGCAATGCGCTCGGTAGCGATCCCGAGGGCCCTAGCCTGGCGCTCGACCCACTCCTTCGAGCGGTTCTCCTTCAATACTGGAGGGTCGTTGATTGCCGCCCTCAGAAGATCGAGCGCGGCTCGCACGTTGGGGTCCCGTTCCCCCCCATTATCGACAGCGCGGGTAATGTACTCTCTACCCGCCCTCCTGGCCCAAACGAGGGCATCGTCGGCGTCGTGAGGAGTGATGCCATTAGCCGCGAGGTATGCGGCGATATCAGCCATACCGGCTGAGCGAGTGAACTCCCCTTCCCAGGGGACACGGGTACCATCACGAGGGGCCACCTCAGCACATTCCAGAAGGGCTCTGTAGCGACCCTTCGCTGCAAGGAGACGAACTAGCTCCCGGAACCAGACCATCCGGTCATAGCTCCCTCTGGGGACTGGAGCCAGTCGTTCGTAGAGGAGGAATCCTCGTACTAGTTGTGCTGTGGGAGGGCTGATTTCCCACTCGTCGTCGTCGGGGCGCTCACTGACACCTAGCGCCCCAGGGAACATTCGCGAGAACTCGGAGCTCTCGTCTGAACCGTTGTACCTATTCTGGTACGTGTGGATGAAATTGACCCAGTCAGCGACTGGGGCTTCGAGGCTCGGAGCCTCTCGTGGTAGTTCGGGGATCCCCCCTTTTCCCTTCTTCCCGGAGGTTCGACCTCCTCCCCTAGGATTAAACGCTCGACCCCTTGGAGGGGGTCGTTCTTGATGAGCAGGGGCTTGGGGAACCCCAGGGTTTTCGACCATCAGGCGGTCGCGGAGAGGCACGATGGGTCTCTGACCCATCTCTGGCAAAGGAGCGGCGGGTTGACCCTCTATCCGCTGTTGTAAGGCCGGCTGTCCACCGGCGGGTTGTAACGCGAGGGCTTCTTCCTCCCTCCTTGCCCTTTCCTTGTCTCGTAGCGCCTCTCTCCTCTGGCGCGCTTTCTGGGAGGCCCAAACAGGCGGCCTCCATTCCTTGAGTGCGAGGTTCATGACCTCGTTCGTGTCTAACCTGCACTTTTTCCACAGGTTAACGTAGGTGATCAAATCTTGCGCCCTACGGACGCAAGGAGCGTTCTCCTCTGGTTCTTCGTACGCTTCGGCGTACAACTTGCGGATTTCCTCCGCGGTGTTAACGAGTCTAATGGGACCCATTATCCCCCTGTCCCATCTGGTCACTGATGCGACGAGGTTTCCTCGTCTGAGGGGAACAGGAGGGGGGGTCCCCTGGCGAATGTTGGCGAGGGCGGCGCCAAGCCTCTCATCATTATAGGCGTAGAGGTTGTCATTGATCCTCACAAAGAGGATCGACCTCACGCCATCCCTGCCTTGCCCAAGGACCCGTACTCTGTACGGGTTCTCTTTTCCCGTAAATTCAGGGAAGAGGGTTCCCTGAGAGGCAGTATCGACGACCATAGGGATGTCGTCATCGTAGCATTGTTGAACGGAGGTATCTTCCTCCATGGCGGTGTATTCATAATCAGGCGCTGCCTGATGGGTATCGTCCTCGAGCTGCTTCGCCTTGCCCTTTCTCGACACTACAGGTTCAACCTGCGACGCAGGTTTAGCCTGTACCCTCCCCCGCGAAGAAGAAGAGGGCTGTGGTGCCGGTGGAGGCGGCAGCCTGGAGGAACTAGCCTCCGCGTTTGATGAATAAGTACGCCCCCCCAAGGAGGCGACACGAGCGCGTTCGAAGTCACGCGCAGCTTGCTCGACCGTAGTGGGAGCGGGGATGGTGGGGGTAGGTTCACGTTGAAGATCATCGATCTTCCGGAGGGCACGACGGAGGTCGTAGGAGGTGTCCTCGAGATCACGCTCGAGACGGCTGATACGACGACGTAGGTCGTCGTAAGGAGTACGTTTGATGAGACGCGCGGTCTCATCAGCCAAAGTAACGATAGCAGGCATGATACCTGCGTCGGACAAGGCCATGCCTTGGGAGAGATGAAGCGCGTAAGACGCGCACTGGTCACAAGCGCCGTGATGGCGCAATAAAGGAAACTGGGGGTGGCATTCCCAGTACGGGCAGGAACGTTTGTCCCGGCGGGGCTCATACTCGAGGGACGACGAGCGTGAGGGTGATCGTGGCCGTTTCTGGCCACTGCTGACCGTACGCAGACTGCGTCGGTCGACGGGGGACGGGGAGTACGATCGTGATGGCGAACCATCGTGAGGCGCGTCGGAACGCGCGGGGGATCTGCCTCGCCGGGGCGAGGGAGATCGGGACGGGGTGGGGCTAATAGAGCCTTGTGGGCTCGGGGGTTCTCTGCGACGGTGATCGCGGTGGGACATTGTATCTACTAGAACGTTATGAGCGTTAGAGAAAAAGAAAAAGAAGAAGAAGAAGACGGAGTATTGTAAAAAGAAAATCACGTGATCAGTAAAGTTAATGCACGTGAAACGGTGAAAGTGTGATCGGAGGAAAGTATATACTCTAATTAAATTTGGTAACTATGCTGTGCTCGAGGCCGACGGTATTATTGACGGTATTATTTTTATTTTTATCTTTTGTTTGTTTTTATTTTTGTTTTTTCTGACTTGTCCGTTTGCTTCCGGTAGTAGTCTCCCGACTACGTTTAACCACTTAGTGGTTACCGTACGCCTACGCGTACTATTTCGCCCTTCGGGGCAGCTGGCGTATACTTTGTACGCCCTGGAGCTCGAGGTACCTGTCGAGGGCCTCAAGCTCCTTACAATTAGACACCGGCTCCCATGTCGTGTCTCCGAGGTTCCATCTCACAAGGAACTCTACCTTGTTATTCGTCCACCGGTGAGCCGTTATCTCATCTACTAACCACTCCTCTTCGTCGGTCATACCGACATCGTAGAACGCGTGCGCGTCACGCCTCGGGAACAGAACATCATCGTTCTGTTCGTATCTGCGCAGTAACCCGACGTGGAACGTTGGGTGTATGCGCCGCTGGCGCAATTGTTCTGGCAGGTCCAGAGTGTAGGTGTCGTTCGCGCTGTCACAGCGCAACACTTTCATCGGACCGATGAATTTTGGCACGAGCTTTCGTGCACGTCCCTTCGGAACGCTCAGGTTCTGAGTAGAGAGATATACGAGGTCCCCCTCTCGAAGGCTGAAGCCTTCCTTTCGTTTCTTATTCGCATGGTACGTCTGTATTACCCTGCTTTCAATGATGGCGTCATGGGCCATCTCAAGATTTTCTAACGCTTGTTTTACGAAGGTCTTTACTCCCGGTGCCGTTGAGGGCGTCCCCCCTCTGACTCGTTGCATTACTTCGGGCATGTACCCGTAATTTAACTCGAAGGGTGCGAACCCTGTCGAGCTACTTATGCTCGAGTTGATCGCGAACTCGACCATTGGCATCTTCGATGTCCAATCCGTCTGGTCTGGTCGGACCATGGCTCGTAGCATCTGCGCTACATTCCTTATCGCTCGTTCAGACGCTCCGTCTGTTTGTGGATGGAACGCCGTCGACATTAGGAGCTTCGCTCCCAACATTCTGTGCGTTTCGCGCCAGAAAGTCGACGTGAACTTCGCGTCTCGATCTGAGACTATCGTCTCTGGTAGTCCGTGTAGTCGGACGACTTCCCGTATGAACATCCCCGCGAGCTCTGACGCTCGTATCGTCGTAGTCACCGGTACTAGGTGTACCATCGACGTTAGACGGCACAGGACCACCCACAGGTAGTCGTGCCCGTCGCTCGGTGGGAAGGGTCCCACAAAGTCCATTGCTATCGACCCCCAGGGTCTTCGCGGCACAGGCAGACTGTGCAATAGACCCTTCGGTCGTTGATTGTCGTTCTTTGTCGTCTGACATATCGGACATGTTCGACAAAACTTGTCCACCTCCCGGCCGAGTTTCGGCCACCAATACCATCTGCGGATATAATCCGCTGTCCTCTGGGATCCAAAATGTCCCAGCGTCCTGTGCGCTTGATCGATTACCCTGGCGATAGCATCATCGCCGTCGTACTTTGCATGGGGAAGGCATAGCACCTTCTCTCCTCCACGATTTCTCGTGTATAGAAGGCCATCTTCCCCTTCGAACTGAGGATAGTGTGACGGCTGTGCCATCACTTTCGCGAGTACAGGATCGCTTCTATATCCTGCGCGGATAGCGTTCAGGAAGCCTGGTGCTTCTCCAAATACTATTGGGGAGGCTTTAGAGGCCTCGGCAGATTCGAGTATCGTAGGGTCTTCCTGCGCACTTGCGCTAGGGGATTCCTTGTTACTCTGATCTGCGGCTGAGGCCATCTCTTTAGCCTCTTCATATCTTTTCTCGACCTTTTCCTTCAACCGGCCACTCTTCCGAGGGGTATCTCCCTCTCTCATCGCTGATAACTTCAGCTCTCGCCACCTGTCTTGAGGGAGGTCGTCCCCCTCTGGGTCCAAACGTATATCTGCGTCGGCCCATTCGACTTCATCATCGGAGGCTACGTCCCCTCCTTCTTGCTCGTAGTAACGAGAAAGGCAATCCGCTACGCGGTTCTCCGTGCCTTTTGCATAGACGATGTTTGCGTCGAATCGTGACATGTAGTCCAACCAGCGGACTTGTCGGCTCGACAGTTTTCGTTGGGTTTTGAGGTACCCCAACGCCTCATGATCGGTGACGATCGTAAACTTGAAGCCGAGGAGTTTATCCTCCCACTTCAAGAGCGCTTCGATTATTGCGAGAGTTTCTCGCTCGAACGTTCGATAATTCTGTTGAGCATCGCTCAACTTTTTCGACATAAATCCTGCTGGTCGGCAGGTTTTCCAGTCGGGCCCCTGCCCGTACAACGCACCTACTCCATAGAGTGATGCATCACACACGAGCCATATTGGCTCTTCCTTCCGCGGATCAATAGGCCGCAGGATCGGATACTTGCACGCAAGATCCTTGATCACTTGGAAGCATCTGTCGTGGATTTCCCTCCACTGAAACGGATGTTCGTTCCGTTGTATACCAGTCAGGGGCGTAGTATACGCCGATATGTCTGGCATAAACTGTGCTAGATACTCCACTAGTCCTACGAACCTTTGGACTTCGTTTAGGCTCTTCGGAGTCCTCCAGCTCCTGATTCGAGACATCTTGTCTCTATCGGCGTGGACGCCCTTAGCGTCTATGATGTGCCCTAGGCAGTCCAACTTTTCTGCATAAAGGTCGCACTTCTCCTTCTCAAGGTAGAAGTCGGCCTTTTCCAGTGTTTCAAACACTATCCTGAGGTGTCGCTCGTGATCCTCAATTGTGTCGCTAAAGATGAATATATCATCGAGATAGACGTACACAAAACGTCCTATGTGATCTCTGAAGATCACTGTCATAAGGCGTTGAAACGTCGCAGGGGCGTTACAATCTCCCTGCTGCATTACTTGACTTAAAAAGGTCCCATATATCGTCGAGAAGGCCGTCTTCCAGACGTCTTCGGGTTCTATACGAACTTGTTCGTATGCGTTTGATAAATCGATCTTTGAGCGATACCTCGCTCGCGCTACGTCCATTCGTATCTGGTCCTGATCCGGGAAGGGGGTGACGTCCTTCACAGTATTTTCGTTTCTCTTGCGGCAGTCAATGACTGTCCGCAGCTTTCCATTTTTCTTCGGGATGCATAGCATCGGAGCAGCCTGTGGGACGCTTTTCAGCACCCACCATTCTGCATCCGTATACAGTCGGATTTTATCCGACAACTGTTGTTTAAGCGCGTCAGCGCACCGTGGCAGGTGATACGCGTACTGCTTCCTTTCGTCTATCAGGGGGATCCTGTGGTTTACCTCCCGTAGTGGAGGCAGTTTCGGGATCACCCCGCTAAGCCTGTGCTTATACCGTTCGAACCATTGGTTCCGTAACTGAGGTATATCCTCATTGCTCAACAATTTTTTTGGCTTTATTATTGCGAGATGTTCCTCGCTTTTCGTTGAGCCCCTTGGCTCTTTTACTCTATCGGATCCCCTCCCCCCTTTAGAGCCCTCGCGAGACTGAGGCCTCGCAGGGCGCGAGAGTCAATGCTTAGGACGGGTTTTACCCGTCATCAGAGCCTCAGGCTCTGTGAGGAGAGGCACGCACTCTGCTGCTATCTGTATCGTTTTCTCTGCGAAATTTAAAATCGCTTTAGTTTGTCTTAGGAAGGGGATTCCTATTATACAATCGTAGCGATCAATATTCGCTACATCGAAGTATAATTCCACTTCATAATTTCCAATGCGTAATGTGGATATTCCACCATGAGTAATCTTCGACCGGCTGCCTATGCAGCCTAATTGCAGCGTCAGCTGCTGTTCGAGGGGAAAGACCCTCATCTTCGTGACCTTGGCGAATGCCGGGCTCACGAAGTTACCCGTACTCCCGGTGTCTATCATCGTATACGCGGTACATCCGTTAATTACGCTCTGCAACGTTGCGCACGTCCGCAATTCAGGACTTATTTTGGGACGGGATCCCACCACATTATTTGTATGCATAGCATACCGAAACGATCGTGTCAGTGACTTTGTCACCGGCTCGATCTTTGCAGCGAGATCCATTGCTGCCAACCGTGCGGTATGACGATATTGTCCTTCGTCGTTCGTGATAATCACATCACCGTGGGGGGTCACCACTATCATATCGTCGGGATATATTCCGACACGGCGATTAGTTTCAGTGGTTCGTTGGAGGCGAACCTCCATTGTTTCCAGTGCTCTTCGCACTTCTGGGGCCACGCCACTGCGTTCCCCCAGTATTTCTAATATATCTGCGATCGTCTGAAGCCTGTCGGCTTCCAAGGACCGTATCCGGTCTGCCATGGTTCGCATCGCATAACGCGTGCGATCCATGTTCATTCCGTGTCCCTCCATTTGCGCTCGGTCGCAATCTTCCCAGCCGTGGTCGTACTCCCTACGAGCTAATTGCTCTGGGTATCGCAACGCCACGTTCAACGTAGTGTCTCCGTCGATTGCCGACTCGGATACGTGCTCTATTCTCTGAGCACATTCTCGGCATGAAGGTTCTTCATGGATTGCACCGTAGATGGGAGACCAAATCCATCGATTTCTCGTAGACATAGTATCTACCGCGCTATTAAATTCTATGGCATCCTCCATTTGGGAGTCCATATCTTCGTCTGCTATCCTCAGAGACGCACTCCACAGAGGTCCCCCTGTACCTCCCATTACCGATGGTTGATATTCCATCGTATTGTCTCGGTTGATCCATACCTTACCCCACAGGGTATTGACTATCACTACGTCGGGATAAATCCCGACGTCACTCTCCGCCATACTTTGGCGGCGTATGTCAAATATGGCATTGTCCAGGTGCTCTTGTAGCTCCTGACTGCGTCCTGGCAGATGTCGCACGTCCTCTCGTGCCAATACCATTTGTCGCAGGGCATTCCTACGATAGCCCTCGCGGACTCTGAGATGGAATGCCATCGTCTGCAACGCAGCCCGTACGTGATTCGTACTACCATTCGCATCCGAGAGTCGTATGCGGTTTCCTTCTCCTACCCCTCTGTGGTATTCACGCCTAGCGTGTTCTTCCGGTACATTAAGTGCTCGTGCAAGGGACTCATCCCTACTAAGTAGCCCTTCTGCTACATGGTCGACTCGATGTCGACATTCATCGCACGTCCCTTCGTGCACTGCTCCATAAGTTCCGGACCATTCCCACTTTTCCTCCTGAAGTTCTTCTTCGTAGGAGCTTCCTTCATTTGCATCTGGGAAATCACTTCCCGCCTCGGAGACCTGGTCTCCTTTTGACGAGTCTTCGTCATCATGTACAATGCGCATCATAGCGCAAGTTACCTCCTCATCGGAAGCAACAGCTTCATCTTCTTCGTGTATAGCGCCGAAGTATGCGACGGGCTCGTCGTCGTCGTCAATCTCTGAGTACATTTCGTACTCGTCGACGATTTCCACTTCGTCACAGTGTGATCCCTCCTCGTGATCACTAGATTCGTTGTGACCGGGTTCACTTTCAACGACTTTTCCCTCGTCGGGTTCCTCCGACTGATCTTTTACGAGGGTATCGCGTCCCTCTTCCTCTTGGACGTCTACAGCGTATAACCGCGGCTTAACCGCCGCTTTGTTCTTGTCCTTTCGAGGATGAGGGCAATCTGGGGCCATATGGCCCACCTCCGAGCAGTTGAAGCACGTAATCCCCGGCATGAACCTTCGGGGCTGCCGTCCTTTCTGCTGCGAGTCGTCTCGCTCTTTATGATGGTACTTATGGTCACCATCCTTACGGTGGAACTGTCCACCCTTCCTTCCAGCATCAGCGCCTCTTGGCGCAAAGTTCGCCTTACGTCGATATAACGTATTTCCCTTCTGGAAGTACTTATAATTGTCCTTGTTCATGGAGCTACCTGCGCTCCTGTTTCCATGTGGGTGTGAGCCACTTCGTCCCTGGGAGGTCTTCCCTCCAGAGCCGGCGTGGCTCGTTCTCATATGCATATTCACTGCTTTCTGCGCAGTTTCCATGCGCCTTACTTCTTCGAGGATCTCCTCGATCGTTGAATGCTCTGCGGATATTCCGCGAGCTTCGAATATCGATTTAATTATAGAGTGCGGTAGCCCCCGCAGGAACTTCCTCCTGAACGAGTAGTCGTCCGGAGGCTGCACCATTCGGTGCGCACGACGCTTCAAGTCGTTATAATACGCAAGGGCTCCCTTGTCATATTCGAACCTCGTTCGATCATACTTGTCGGCAGCGTTCTGCGCCGACGCCTCGTGGACAAATCGCTTGAATAGTCCACATATGAGTTCTTCGAAGGTCCAGTGATGTACTTGTCGATTCGGGGAGTCGACCTCTTGGTCATACCATTGGGAGGCTAGACCCTCCAAGTACAACCCAGTGTACAATACGCGATCTTCATCGCGATCAGGACCGGTGACCTTGAATGTACGAAAGTACTTTAATATCTGGCCCAGCCAGTCGTCGAACTTATCCAGGTCATCCTGGCCTCCGTACTTCCCGGGCTTAGGCGGGTTCATCGCCTTCACTTCAGGTCCAACCTGTCCCGTCGGTAGCCCGACTTGTTCCCAGATACGCTGTGCGTATTTGTTTTGCATGAAATCCATGTACCTCGTATTACCTGGGGTGAATCCCCTCAGATAGTTCGGTCGGTTTCCCTGGACGACACGTCGTCCCCCAACTATGGGGATTCTCCCATACCCTCGAGGATCGTCATCGTCCTCTTCGTCCGGATCATCACCGCCAGGGGGTCCTCCTCCTGGAGGGCCACCGCCAGGGGGACCACCCCCAGGGAATCCCTGACCAGGGAAGTTTCCCCCATAGTTATTTCCTTCGGGAGGGCCGCCTCCGTCTTCATTTCGGCCGTATATATTCTCGGCCGCTTCATCTCGATCATTTCCTCCAGGGGTATTATCCCTGTTTCCTCCGGCAGCATTTCTGGCTGCAATAGTGCGATCTCGAGCCATCTGGTGGAGTATCGCAGCCCCCCGCTCGTTTCCAAACATCTGTCGGATTATATCCGAGTCTCGCCTCGAGAAGTATGCAGGGCGATCTGGCATGTTAGGGGCGAATCCGCCCCTTCTGCCAAGGGCGTCAGCTCTTTCGAATGGGAGGTTTTCCCTCCTTACTGGCATTCCTGGCCAGAAATGAGGGATCGTCCCCTCTCTCTTGATCGTAGGTTCGACGTCCGGAGTAGTCGTCCTGCTCGCACTCTTGGCGGCGAGTGCCCGCCTATACCTTTCTAATTCTTCTGCGTGGTGCACGCCAGGGTTCACCCCGTGATTGTCGAAACCTTCGGGGCCATACCCGTATTCCAGCCATTGTTGCTGCAGATTCTCGAGAAAGTCATTCATAGCCTCGAAGGCCATGCGAGGGTCGATTGGGGCATCCCTCTCACTCGTCTCTCTCCTCGAAGGCTCTTCGCCTTCTTCAAATATCTCAATTGGAGGACTCTGAGTCCTTCGTACTAACACGGGGTCGGAAGACATTCGTGAGTTATCTAGCTCAGTGCGCTGAGGAGTAAGGGGACTCATCGAGTCTCTGGCTGCCTCATTCCCCTCTCTCGCAGCTCGTTCGATGCTGCTCCCCAAAGTCGTTGAGGTATTCAACCCTCCGGGCATATGCGCACCCGGCGCTACAGATCCAGGCTGTCTGGCGCTCGTCTCTTGGGAGGCGCTTCCGGCCGGCGGCTGCCTGTCCTCCGTGTTCCCATCATTTCTTTGGACCTCGGATGGTCCCTTTTGCTTTCGACGACTATTGTCGTCTAGAGGGGGATCCCCTCCGTCGGGCGGCTTGCTCTGGCCCGACTTTACTGCGCGAGCATATGCGCGGGTAGCCGTGCGGCTCATTGCGAATACTTTGACGAGAGTTCAAAAAATTGTAAGGTTGTGTTGCCTTAGATCACACCCGCGAACTGTACCGTATGGTATTCGCAGTGTAAATTTTAAGACAGTGATGTCCTTAAGTCACTACGACGATTTTTATATACTAGACATGCAGGCATGTGATACCGGAGTATCACATGCCTGCGGATGATTACAGACATTCTAAATTAGGGCACGGCCCCTAACAGGTATGTTGGACTTTCAGGCGATGCTTTGGTTTTCTCAGAATTTGAGGGGAATGTCTCGTCGGATTCATTATCTGACGTGTCAGTCCAGAAGTGTCAGTAAATAATTTGTAGAAAAAACCGAAGATCTCACCTGAAAGCTCGATACCAAAGTCAGACCCTGCGTCACATGCTATGTCGTCACTAGGGAATGAGTTGACTGGGGAGAGTGGGGTGGAAAAAAGTGCTTCGCCAGAGGCAAGCGCATCTTGTAGTTCCTGGAATAGATCTCTTGTACCATCGATTTTTTGATGACGGCTGGTTGATATGGCGTGCCAGAGTTCGCTCAATGGAACTGGACGATCATCCTCAGACTCCGGCATTCGTAGTGGAGTAACCGATGGCGATTCCGGCATTACAAACATCGATTCACTCTCATCAGGGCTTTCTCCTACCCACCGGTGGTCGTCAATATCCATCGATATGGTTTCATCGAAAGTGTTCGAAGGACCAGAAAATCCAGGAGCCAGGGGGGTAATTAGCTCCTCTACCATGCATTGAGAGGACTTGTAGCCTGATAGCGTTGTCCGACCACTTGCATAGAGTTTGAGATGGCGCTGGTGGACGTGTGAGGATCGATGGCTCTTGAGGTGCTTCAGGTGGAATTCACGATATTTTCCTTGTGCTGGTGGACATATCATGCAGTTTACCAACCGGGTATTAGAATTCCCGCTTGCATAGCGGAATACTGGCAATGGAGTCAGCTTGTGCTCGTCAGTGACAGGCCACATACTTTTGTCATCAACAAACCCCGCAATGGAGGTCTTCATCGATCAATAGAAGTGGACGGACAAAATGATGGAATAAAGAGACTGTGAAACTGGAAGATTGGCGGTGTCGAGCAGGTGCGTTCGCGATGGGGCCAGCTGCACTGTCGATACTTTGAAGAATGCGATGGATGTCTTGCGTCACGTGATGGCACTTTTGCGCCCGATTTGCCCCAGCCATTCAAACTCAAGTTCGTGTCTGCAGCGCTGCATTCTGATTTCCCTCAGCAAAATGTCCTCATCCACCATCCAAACATTCGTTCGTCCTGATGTTGAATACGTTGGGAATGACCATGCTTTTCTTCAGCCGTTGCTCGTCACAATATACTTTTCTGGTTCCGTGCCACAAAACCTCATTCGCGAACGGATTGTGAGTTTTTGTCCTCATTCTACGTTGCTCGTTGCTCATTGATCATTCATGGCAGGAGCCCATTAAAATTTCTGTCTCTGTGTCGGAGGAGTACAACAATTTCATGGCACCAGTTATTCGTGCGAAAGCATGGAGTGTATGCCAATCCGAGCCATCCGAGCCTGCTGTTCCGGTGAGTATTTATTCATCCTAATTGGATACGCAATAAATCGACACAATTTATTAGCTCCTCGTCCCTCTGCATTACACTGGCAGCGATGATTTCAGTATGGGGGCGTACACTCAAGACGTCACCATCCCATTCTTGCCTCTCCCACGTACGTTCGACTTCACTGACCCTCGGCAATGGGCTACGCTGTCTAAGGAGATCGAATGCTGGCTTGTCAACAAGGTGCAGGATTCTTCCCTTCCTTACTGGACATGGGGAAAGGATGCCTTTTGGCTTACGTTTATCGGTGCTCATCCGAGATTCCCCGATGGAGAATGGTCGGTGTGGGATCCGAGGATTCCGGTGGAAGGAACCTTCATAGAAGAGTGGCTCGGCGGTGTTGAAACGAAGAGTATGGACTACGATGAGTCGTCCAACAGCACTGATTGCGATGACTGCAACAACACGGACAGTGCTACTGCCGCAGTTGACTGTAGCGCTGTAGGGAGGGCATCCTCCCTACCATGGTAAATACTATATTTCTTTGTTTTCATCTTAGTTTCTGTTTCTATTCTTTTACTTTACCTTTTTTTTACGTAGTGTTTGGACGAGTTTGGCTTATGTAAGCCAGACTCGTACTTAGCATGTACTGTACTTACTTAGAATAATAACAGCCGCTTTAGAGACGAAGTAAGACGGAAATCCAAGGCCGGAGCCTTCGGATTATCAGTTCTCCCTTATCAGACTCTTCCTAGACGTTATCTCGACCTATTGGAACCTCTAGGGCGCGTTTTCTATCTCTCTCTCCCCTCCCTGACTCTGTACCAGGCAACTCCTAGCCCCCTCAGGTCGAACTGACCTCTCTCGTCACCCCAGGAGACCTCAGGTAAACCCCAGGCCTCCATCTATCAAACTTTACATCTGGAGCCCACCGCGAGGGGGCTGTTTTGCTTGGTAACCCTCACTCTCCCCCTACCTTTGAGCTCGGACACGCGATTTCTCAAGAACCGACGCGCCTTACCTCTCGCTTTTCGAGATTCTAGTCCTACTCGACGGGAGCTTTCGATTGACGCCAGTTTCGACGCGTTCGCTCCAGCGGTTCTGGAGATATCCTTCATTTTGTGGAGAAAGGCCTAGTAGGACGAATTTGGGCATAACTCAGGATTGGGTGCGCCGAATCTTTCGTTTCCTTAATCTCCCAGCAGCCCTAGACGTCCTCTACCACCACCCGGAGTTTCGTGGAATTCCGCCCAGTGGTTCCTCGTCAACACGCCACTGTTTCCCCCCCTCCTGCCACAGCCTTGCTCCCTGGCATCCCCCTTCGCATTTTTGAGCCATTTTGAGTCATAGGAACCCTTTCCCCCACCTCCTAGAGTCGTTTGAGAGCACCCTTCGAGACCCCCAGTCCCTTCGAGATCTCCAGACGCTTCGAGACCCCAGACGAGTATCGAGCCCCCTTCGAGACGCATTCGAGACATATTCGAGACACAGCCATTTGTTTAGACGCATCCGCATTTGTTGGTAGACGTATCCAGACGTAACCCCGGCATATAATATTCGTTTTCTGCACGTTTCCTGCAGTCGAGCAAGGCTGCAATCTGAGAGTCGAGTCTTCGAGTCACACACGGTGACTATTTCATTTCCTCGTGATTTTCAGTGGCCAAGTCCACTTCGTAACTGTATACAAGGCATCTACCAACCCCCCCATAGACATTCGAGGTCGCATCGAGGTGACCCCACCACCCTTCGTTATACCCTTCGAGACCGACTGCAAACGCTCGAGGCTTGTCCCTGCCCTCAATTCTACCGTCGATAATCATCTACAACGTGAAATACAGCTCGTTTAAGCTTCGTATATACCATTCATGATGGAAGCCGCTTGCAGACTGTCTCGAGCCCCACTCGAGTCGCATCCGGAGTTCTCAGGGGAGGGACGTGACCTCCCAGCTTACTTCGAAGAGGTCGTGGAGTACGGTAAAGCCCAGGGAAGGTCAGGGGACTTGGCCTGGATGAACATCGCAATTGCAGGCGCCCCATCCCTCCATAAGTTGCTCTGGTGCCTCGTCATTGCTAATGCCCCAGCTATTAGGCATTGGGACAGTTTTAAGGCGCTCATAACACTTCAGTACCCTGAGATCGAACCAGTCGAGGATATCCTCGAGGGTTTCGAGGAGTTCCAGTCAAACCTCGAAGAGACTCGTTGCAATGAGCTCAGCTCTGTCGAAGCCCTGGGCGACTACCTTCGTATATTCCGAATCTGGTTCTTGGGAATGGTAAGAGGGAATGCAGTCGAGGCAAGCCACCAGTCCCAGCTCTTCCTTCGAGGCCTTCCACCCCATGTCGAGCTCGAGGTTTCGAGGAGGCTCGAATCCAGGTTCCCCCTGTTTAGGTCAGGGCAGCTATGGCCTATCGAGGTCATCATTCGCATTACGAAGGAGGTTATCGAGGATGGGGTAAGCCATGCATCTCCTCATCTAGCCTCGAAGAAGTCCTCGTCTACTTTCGAGTCACCCTCTCGGCACCCACACTCGCCCTCGATCAGGTACCAGTCAAGTTCCCCTGTGGAGTCGTCTCGGTCTTCTTCTAGAAGACACTCCCAGGGAAGCTCGAGCACGAAGCCACCCTCGCATTCCCCCTTCGAGGGAGCCCCTCGAACTTCGAAGAACACCTCTCACCCCTCCGAGCTCGCTTCGAGCAGCTCAGCCCCTCTTCAGGTCTCTAATGCCAGCTCGAGGCATCCTGTGGCACATTCAGCTAGGCATGTCTCGTTTGAGCAGGCCAGTGACTTGTCTTCGAACCAGCTTCGTAGCTCGAGAGAAGATCGAGATTTGTGTTGGCGACCATCTCGTGGTTCGGGTTTGGTCTCGAGTCTGTTCGTTCGACCTAGTGAGCCTTCAGTAACTGCCTCGAACCTCTCACCTCGCCTCGAAAGGCCTTCGAAGGCCTCCTTGAAGCCTTCCTTTCCCCTCGGGACTCGATCGAAGCCACCCTCGCCCCTCGAGCCACCCCAAGGTACCTCATGCCTCGTTCGAGAAGCCTCAACTTCGACGTCGAAGCCTGCCCCTGCCTCTTTCGAGTCGCATTCAAGAGCGTCAAGTGGGTTGTTGCCCCTTCGAGAGTATGTGGGCTCAAGTGAGCCATCCCCTCGCATTCGAGAGGCATCGAGGCATCGAGTACAGCCTCGAAGGTATTCCTTTTGCTTCTTTTGTGGTCGAGATGGGCATATCCGAGCTCGCTGTGAGGTCTGCAGTTCGTATCTAGCTGCAGGGAAATGTAGGATTGTTCGAGGACGGGTTACACTGCCTACAGGTGAGGAGATCCCCCAAGAGGCACTCGGGCGCACCCTACAAGCTCGATTGGATTCATGGGCCCTTGCTCAAGGGCCAGATAGACTAGTGGAACAGGTACCTCCTCCCCCTTCGAGTCTCGAGCCTACCCAGCCTCTCGCTTTGCCTCGAGTCAACTCTGAGACCACCCAGGAGCGCCTTTCGAGTTCAAGGACACCCACCTCCCCTTCGAGAGTAAGTCACCTCCCTTCGAGTACCTCTCGAGCCCTCGATAGGAAGCTTCGAAGCTTCGAACCAAGTCCAAGTCAAGTCCCAAGGCTTGTTACAGCCTCTGGAAGGTCTGTTTCCCCTTCTCGAGTCCCCCCTTCACCTTTGAGTCGAGCCCCACCCTCGAGTCGCCCTCCGAGGCCTGCCAAGGCTCGAGACCTGTCTCGCCTTCGAGGCCAGAGCTTCGAACCACCTTCGACTCCCCTTCGAGACCCTCGATCCACCCTCGATCAACCTTCGACGCCCCTTGGGATACCTTTGGACAATGTCACAGTACCTCCAGGTGATGTTGAGCACCTTCGAGCTCCCTCGAGACCGCTTCGAGGCCCCTTTGAGCCATTGTTGGCTCTCGAAGACCTTCGGACACCTTCGAGGAGTGTCCCCCCCTTCAGCTGAGCAGTGTTTTCTGTTTCCTTCTTATGGTCTCTTTTGTTTTCAAGTTTGCATTTTGAGTTTTGACTTAGAGTTTTTGTTTCGAGGAAGTTACCCTAGTCTCGCCATATGATACAGTTTGGTACGTGATGACTGGGGACAGTCACTATCTAAAGCCACCCTCGGATGTAGGGAGGGCATCCTCCCTACCATGGTAAATACTATATTTCTTTGTTTTCATCTTAGTTTCTGTTTCTATTCTTTTACTTTACCTTTTTTTTACGTAGTGTTTGGACGAGTTTGGCTTATGTAAGCCAGACTCGTACTTAGCATGTACTGTACTTACTTAGAATAATAACAGCCGCTTTAGAGACGAAGTAAGACGGAAATCCAAGGCCGGAGCCTTCGGATTATCAGTTCTCCCTTATCAGACTCTTCCTAGACGTTATCTCGACCTATTGGATTTTGAAGGTTATGAAGGACGAGTTTCGGACTAAAGGAAAGTAAGTATCTCAGACTTCGAGTTGGACGAAGACTACTCTACCAACCTAAAGGAAAGTAAGTATCTAAGTAGATATTAGTACTGTGTTGTAGGTTAGAATAAAGAGTGTAAACCGTACCTCAGACTTCGAGTTGGACGAAGACTGAGGTATGAGTAGAAAATACTCCGGCTAAGTCAAAGGCTGATTATGTAAGTAGAAGACCGTTCTCGCTGACAGAGTATAACACAATACTGTAGATTTTTCAACACACCCACTCAGCGAGTAAATGGTTTCTAATAAATAATACCCATACCCTTGGTAAACCGGATATGCTTCTCCCGTGTGAGTCCCTTGGTAAGGACATCGGCTACTTGAGCATTTGTCGAAACATAGTCAACAGCGACCTCGCCCATCTCCAGCTGCTCACGAATAAAATGGTGTCGGATCGAAATGTGTTTCGTACGGTCATGAAACACAGAATTTTTCGCCAACGACATAGCGGACTGGTTGTCGAGTAGGAGGAGAGTTGGTTCGAGTGAGGGCATCATGTTGAGCTCACGGATTAGCGTCCGAATCCAAATAGCTTCCTTCGTTGCTGCAGATGCAGCCATGTACTCTGCTTCGGTACTGGAGAGTGCGACAGATGTTTGTTTCTTCGAGGACCAGCTGACTGCGCCATTCGCGAGGACGAAGACATAGCCAGTGATCGACCGTCGATCATTTACGTCGGAGGCCCAGTCTGCATCTACATAGCCAAAAGGATTTTTTACCGAATCACCTGAGTACACTAGACGTGCATCAGTTGTTCCCCGTAGGTACCGATAGACCCGTTTGAGGGCTGCCCAGTGGGCCTCCCCAGGTGCGGCAGCATGCCGGCTCAACGCACCCACTGAAAATGCTAGGTCGGGTCGGGTTGCTAGCATAGCGTACATTAGCGCACCAAGTGCACTTTGATAAGACTTGTTATCGACCTCCGGTTCCTCTAACTTTGCCAGTTTCGAGTTCGGGTCAATCGGCGTAGCAACTGCACGACCCTCGTGCATCCCAAAACGTTCGAGGATACCTTCGACATAGCGCCTTTGCGAAATTTCTATAATCCGCTTGTCACGATCTCGTATGATCTCCATTCCGAGGATCCATCTTGCCTCTCCCAGGTCTGACAGGTCGTACTCCTTCACGAGTGCCTCCTTTAGCCTCTCGATCGCCCTCGTGCACCTCGAAAGAATTAGTTTGTCATCTACGTATACCGCAACGATGATGATTTCACCATCTTCGACCTTATAGAAGACAGAGTGATCGGCATGGCTTCGAGTGAAACCCAGAGATTCGAATACGGTACGGAGTCGCTTGTACCAGGCTTTGTGGGCCTGTTTCAGCCCATAGAGTGCTCGTCGTAGGCGCCATACTTTGTCACCTGTGCCACGGAAGCCTGGAGGGAGCTTCAAATAAATTTCTTCGTCAAGTTCGCCATTGAGAAATGCGGACTTGACATCCATTTGGTGGATCTCGAAGTCGTACTGAGCTGCAAGTGCAAGTAAGACTCGAATAGTGGAGAACTTCGTTACAGGGGCAAACGTTTCTGTGTAGTCAATGCCCTGGGTCTGCGTGAAGCCTCGTGCGACGAGACGGGCCTTGTAGCGCTCGATGTCGCCAGTGGGACCTCGTTTTATCTTGAATACCCACTTCGAGTCGATGATCTTTCGATCCTGAGGGCGATTTACCTCCTCGTACAGCCCAATTCTCCGAAACACCTCCAGCTCATCCTGCATGGCCGTATACCACCTATCCGAGTCAGCACGCGCCATGGCTTCTTCAAACGTAGTCGGTTCGCCATCGTCAGTGGCTCCAGCACGGTACGAGCATTCGTTTTGTTGATTGTTCCCACGCACAGCCCCGCTGGCCTCAGCTGGCCGCGCGTCGTCCTCCCCGCTTCTCTGTGGGCCCTCAAGCTCTGCCACACCTTCGTCAACCGGTAAGTCACCTTCATGACTTGGTAAGGTGCTCTTTTGATAAGCATTCACCATGTATCTTGGGTCATCATCTCGAATAGGCGGTTTTCGAGCTCGAGAAGACCTTCTGATGGCTGCAGGGGGAATTGGGTGTGGGTATGGCGTCCGTGGCCCTCTCGCTTGGCTGGGGCGTCGTATGGGTGGCCGAGGGTCCTTTCCTGACCCACCAGGTGCAGTACTAGCCAAATTTTCAGCGCATTTTGGCTCAACTTTCGAGTTTCCTTCTTCCAGTGAGTTCGTGCACTCCGAAGGAGATCGGGGAAGATCGACCTCATCCCCCTTCTCGTTTTCATCACCCCCAGGGCCCTGATTGGTCCTGTCACCAGCCTGCACAAAATCGTCTTGATCTGCCAAGTCCTCGCTGCGCGGCAGACAGTTCTCCTCCTCCTGGTAAGGTTTTCGCATTTTTGGGTCTACGTTTCGCACTGACCGCTCTTTCGGACCCCCGATTTCGATGTCCTCATCGATTAGGACACGCTCTGGTCCCTCCGGGTCCCCTTCGTCGAAAACTACATCCCTTGACTCGATTACCACCCCACTAGGCCTGTGGAGACACCGGTAAGCCCTTTTATTTTCTGCGAACCCGATGTGGACGCATTCTATTGACTTGACATCCAGCTTCTTTCTCTTTTCGTCTGGGACATGGACATGGGCTTTGCATCCGAATATTCGCAAGTGAGAGAGTGAGGGTTTGTTGCCGCTGTAGGCTTCGAACGGAGTTATGCTGTCTTTCAACGTGCGGGTCGGTGACCTATTGATGATGTACGCTGCATGAGTGATCGCATCGCCCCAGTACTTCTTAGGGAGTCCCGCATCGTTTAGCATGGCCCGAGCACTTTCCACGAGGGTTCGATTCATTCGTTCGGAGACACCGTTCTCCTGCGGAGTGTAAGGGTTTGTCTTTTCGTGATGTACCCCTTTTGACTTTAAGTAGGCTTCGAACTCCCGAGAGCTATACTCTCCCCCACCATCACTGCGGAGGTAATTGGGTTGCTCGCCAGTCTCCGCTTCGGCCCTTGCAAAATACTCCTTCAGTAGTGACAGCACTTCATCCTTTGTCTTCATTAGCTTTACGACTAGGTGATGTGAGTGGCCGTCAATGAAGGTCACGAAGTACTTGTGGCCTGTTCGAGCAGTCGTCTCCATCGGTCCGCATACATCCGAGTATGTCCGATACAGGACACTTGGGCTCTCGGTGCCCGACTCGGTTGTAATTGCCTTCCGACTTTGCTTTCCTGCGAGGCACGCTTTACAGGGTGTGTCGTCAACCTTCTTTGGGCCAGTTATCTCCATGCCGCTGACCATATCTTTTCCCTCTAGTGTAAGCACAGACTTCGGATTTATGTGACCTAGACGACGATGCCAAGTCTCGAGTGTCGCCTTCGAAGTCTTAGTCTGAGTTGCGAGAGCGGATATAGTGGTCGTAGGGTCGAGTAAGGTTACGGGTCCCTTCACTATGTATGCGGAGTGTGTTCCGGTGCATGGCTTTGCTGCAAGGATGTATAATGACTTTCGTTTTGTTGCCATAGCTGCGACACGACCATTGGCTAATACTTCACAGGCATCATCTCCAAATGTGACTCGCAGTCCTCTCGCAGTCAATGCAGGGACTGAAACAAGGTTCGTGTCGAGGTCTGGCACGAAGTACACATCACGAAGCATGATCCCTTTTTCTGATCCATCAGGGAGGCTCGTGCTGAGCTCTATGCGACCTTTTCCAATGGCTTGGATAGATCTACCATCTCCGATGATGACCGGCTGAGGGGGAACCAAGGGTGTAAAGGAGGTGAACCAGTTTCGTTGACATGACATGTTTGCTGATGCTCCGGAGTCAACCACCCACTCGCGCATGCTTGGTTTGCCTCCGGTGTGTGCCATGAAGAGTTCGAGGTGCTCTGTGATGTCTCCAGATGTAACCTGCACGAGTTTAGCTGACAACTCGTTTTTGTCCTTCGGTTTCTCTTTATCCTTGTCCTTTTCACCTGTCTGCGCGTTCTTTGCAGCCTCGTCTGCCTTTTTCTTTCGGCAGTCTCTCTCGAAGTGACCAGGGATTTTGCAGTAGTGACATTTCCCTTTCTTCTTCTTGTCCGCTGCTTTACCCTTTCCTTTCTCTCCAGTCTTAGCTGTGAGGGCAGTTTGCCCACTCGACAACTTCTTCGACCGTTCTTCGACAAGGACTTGTGATATTACGGAGTCTACCGTGAGCTTGTCATTTGTCGACATGAGAATGGTGCGGAGAGTGGAATAGGATGGCGGGAGCGATATGACCATTGCAATGGCTACTAGCGCGTCATCTAATGGTTGACCAAGTGACCGTATGATTGACGCCTTTTGCTGCATTGCATTTAGCTGCGTTTCGAGTGAGGAGTCGTCCGTGAGGGTATTGCGGAATAGCTCTCCAATCAGATATGCGATGGTCTGCTTTCCTTTTCCCTCGTATCGCTCGCTGAGTTTAGTCCAGGCCTCTGCTGCAGTCTTCGTGTACAAGACACCGCTCAATGGTTCATCCTTCAAGGTAAGGAGGATCTGTGCCCGTGCTTCCCTATTCTTAATCTCCCATTCTGCATGCTCGTCTGGGTGCACTTTGGGGTCGGGCGCTGTTGTGTCTGCACCACCAACCACAGACCAGAGTCCACGCACATCCAACACCATCTCCACCCGTGCTTTCCAGTTCTGGAAACTCGACCCATCATTGTCGAAAGGTGGGATGTCATACAGTCGACTTGAACCTTGAGTGACTCTTCCGGATGTCGTTATAGTCGAGGACGTCGCTTGTGCAGGTAACTTTCCTGCCGTAGAAGCAGATGGAGGGTTTGACATATCTGTATACTAGAGCCTTGTTGTAAAGACCTTCCAGTTAGATTCAGAGGTTCGGAAGTAGAGCCGTGCAGGCGGGGCTCATAACCTTTTGAAGGTTATGAAGGACGAGTTTCGGACTAAAGGAAAGTAAGTATCTCAGACTTCGAGTTGGACGAAGACTACTCTACCAACCTAAAGGAAAGTAAGTATCTAAGTAGATATTAGTACTGTGTTGTAGGTTAGAATAAAGAGTGTAAACCGTACCTCAGACTTCGAGTTGGACGAAGACTGAGGTATGAGTAGAAAATACTCCGGCTAAGTCAAAGGCTGATTATGTAAGTAGAAGACCGTTCTCGCTGACAGAGTATAACACAATACCGTAGATTTTTCAACATTGGAACCTCTAGGGCGCGTTTTCTATCTCTCTCTCCCCTCCCTGACTCTGTACCAGGCAACTCCTAGCCCCCTCAGGTCGAACTGACCTCTCTCGTCACCCCAGGAGACCTCAGGTAAACCCCAGGCCTCCATCTATCAAACTTTACAGCGCCACTCTTTCTTCCATCTGGGACGCCTTCTCCAGACACGTTGCACTTTTTTATCCTCAATCGTTGATTTCAGCTGTCTGATTTACAATCCACCTCTTTTTTTCGCACTGTCCTTCTGTTGTCCTGTTGTAATACGCGTATTCACAATGCAATGTTGTTTACGATCATGCATGCAACCAGCGGTTTGCTGTGGAAGTCCATAGCACTATTGCGTTCGGGCATAGTTACTGTGTGGTGAGTTTCCATTCAGTGCACAGAGCAGTATACTATATTACCATAATGAAATGTAGGATGTCAACATACACGACTATACATTCTATGTACACTCTATATACAGTCGGTATGGGGGCTACATACGACACCAATTATTCATAGTACCTTGTAGGAAATACGGACCAGAGGCTCTGTGGCAAATGTTGCAGGAACATCGGATCAATACCGCGCTGATGTACGTCGAACATCGTTCGTGTAATCCCTATGACATGTCTAAATGATGTCGAGGCCAAGGTCTCGAGAGAACAAATTCTCATATTATTGTACACAGCTCGTATGGATATATACGTTATGTTGGCTTGGTGTGTATTTTATAGTTTCCGGCAAATGCGCTTGACACAAATTTGGCGTTCCGCCGTGTAGACTGCTTCACAGCTGGAATTCGCCTTGCGACCCGATGACGGGACCAGACAGAACAAGGCCCTGGAAACGTCGGGCCAAAGATGCTAATATTAATAGCAACTGTCACGAGGTTGCTTCTCTGCACCCAAATGGGTGGGTGCATCAGAATCGACGAACGCGCGCAAGCTTGTTCGGTTCGGTCCAAGTATATATTATGGGTGTGAAACGCTGTCATGCCTTTCTGGGTAGGCAGTTACGCGCCCTTTTATAAAGAGTATTCCCCCCCCCCGTCTGTTTCCCAGTGCTTGCCCACACCATGTCTGGTCTCAACAGAACCTTCTCGACCCGTTTCTCCACGAAGAGTCAAACGGTATGTCGTCTTCTATCAGCGTGACATGGCTCGTGTTTAATGCGTTGTTTCGTAGAATGGTTCCGCAACCTCGCCTACCACCGAGGTTGCTTATCATCCTTCAGTTGACTCGGGGTCAAACAAGGCTCTTGCCGCCGTCAAAGACCTCGTAAGTCACATATTCAGACGTAGTTGTACACTGAAGCCCAATTCGCTGCTTCGCGCAGATGAAACGTGCAGCAGAGGATATCAACGAGTCCACCATAGTGAGGAGACTACTCACTGAGCACCCTCCTGACATAAAATGCTATTCTTCTAGTCCGCGGTACTCGATGCAATCAACCATGCTGGTGCTATCGATGATCGCAAGCAGCTGGTACGCCCCTGCGCAGTGTCCTTTCCAGTCATCTTATTGATTATCCCTCTACTAGTTGGAGCATATTTTGACTTTCATGGCTAACCATCCTTCCGGCAAAGTTCAAGACATGCTTCAGACATTCGTTGTCAAAACCCGTAGGTTTCCTGTACGGTCGTTGATCCCACACTCATCGAACTATAAACTAGTGTATTACGACCTCGCGCATCCTCCATCTACGTTCATCGGGAAATATGCCTTCCGCACTGCAGACGGTTCAAACAATAATCCTGATCAACCTGACTTGGGTCAAGCCGGTACACCCTATGCACGCTCTGTGCAGCAGGCGGGCCCACTCCCTCGTAACCAAATGCCGGATGCCGGACTGGTCTTCGATACCCTTCTTCGGAGGGATGAAGTGGGTCTTTACGCAGTAAACTTCGTGCTTCTTGAACTTAACTCTATATGCATAACAGTTCAGGAAGCACCCTGCAGGGTTGTCTTCATTGATGTTTTCTTTTGCTGCTCTTGTCATCCACAGTGTGTTCCGCACAGACCATAAGAGGCCTGAGATCAACTTGACCTCTGGTTACGTTGACCTGGCTCCGTTGTATGGGAACGACCAGGCCACACAAGATAAGGTAATTCGTTCCAAGGGAAGTCAACGGACTCCGTACCTGACGGCCAGTCTAGATCCGGGTTAAGGATGGACGCGGACTGCTTCACCCTGACAGTTTTGCCGAGGATCGGCTCCTGCTCCTTCCCCCTGCCGTTTGTGTGTTGCTTGTGTTGTTCAACAGGAACCACAACGTAAGTCTCCCTTATTACTTGGGGAAGTACATCTTGATGAGATTGATTATCGCCTAGTATATTGCTCGCCGTCTACTGGAAATCAATGAGCGTGGTACATGGTGTGATCCTTCAAAGGAATCGTCTCACTCGCCCAAAATAATCAAGCAGGATGAGGGTGCGTGCAGCGTCTATCAATTTCATGTTAACCCTGCTAAGACTGTTTCATCAGAAATCTTCCAGATTGCACGCCTCTGCAACTGTGCATGGTTTGCAGCAGTTGTGTTTTCCGACTACTTCTCTGCTATTCTCGGCCTTAACCGGCAGGGATCTAGCTGGAGCTTGGAGCCGTTTGGCGAGTTCCGGGAAGAAGACCATCAATTGTTTGAGCGCGGTCGCGGCAATGCATGCAGTGTAGAAGTTCGTAATGTTTATCTCAGTGCTAGCCCTTGCTCATACTCCCATAGTTCAACTGCTTGTACAGGTGGCATGCGACAACTTCCGTCGAGGATGAGAAGTGGATCAAGCGTCAATTTGAGACACTCTTCCCTGACATGGACCCTGAGCAGGTTAGCACTACTTCCTGATCGCCAACACACTACTCATAGACATCGGCAGATCACTCTGAATGACTTCTATAAGACAGCGGCCCGTGTCGAGGCATCTGAACCCAGCGTTGAGCACTGGACATTCGGCGAGTGCGTCATTCCTCAACATAGCCGAATGGAGTATAGGCAGGGCTGATGTGATTGCATTTTAGCCTTAAGCGCCAAGAGGATGGTACATTCAAAGACTCCGAGCTTGCTAACATTCTCATGGACGCGTACGTTCTTTTGACACCCCGCTTTGGGGTACCGGTGGGACTGACCACTGCTCCTCCAGTACCTCTCACCATGCGGCCTCATTCGGTGCTCGTGGAACACCTGCCTGCATGCGCGTCAACGAGATTATGGGTATCGAGTCGAACCGCCTTTGGGGTGTATGTTCTTTGAATGATTTCCGCAAGGTAACGAGTTAATACTGTTACTCGACTCATGTTTCTTACCACCTTCATTCGCAGTTCCTTGGTTTGAAGAGTAAGTTCCGCGCCCGTGGTATCTCGTCACGTGAGTTGACAGCTACGGATGAACAGCGTACTCCAGCTTCCGGGAGTGGAACTCCAATCCCAAGGTTGCTGATGCTGCCGAGAAACTCTATGGTCATATCGACAATTTGGAGCTGTATGTTGGCCTTCAGGCCGAGGAAACTAAGCCCGTCACTCCCGGTGCGGGTCTCTGCCCCGGTATTATACGTTTACCAGCGTGAAGTGAACCCGTAGCTTACCGCGTTCGCAGGCTACACCATTGCCCGCGCCATCTTGTCCGATGCGATTGCCCTCACTCGTGGTGACCGATTCTTCAACCAGGACTTCACGCCTTACAACTACACTGCGTGGGGTTTCGCTGACTGTCAGCGTGATGCCAATGGGTCGGGCTTTGGTTCTACTTTAGGACGTCTCTTCCTGCGCACACTCCCTGGCCAATACAATGAAACAAGTATTTATACGTGGTTCCCTCTCATACACCCCGAAGCGATGGAGAAGTTCCTGAAGGATCTCGGCAAACTCAACCAGTACACCACCGAGAGACCCAAGCCAATTAACAACCCAGTCACTGTCTCCAAGTACGTTGAGATTGGCGAGGTACTTCGAGATGAATCAGTTTTCGCGCCCGACTATGCAAGTCGTGCTAAGGAGGTCATTAAGGGCAAGGGGTATGACATTTCTATTATTTCGTTTCAGATGATGATGGAACACAATTGTCTAGCTTCTTCGCTGCGATTGGAGAGGGCGAAATTCATACACAATTCTTGGGCGCACTTGCACCTTCACCTGAAGCTGTACAAAAGATCGGCGACTACTTCTACAACAAGACGAGGGAGCTCATCGAGCAGAACTCCGTTCCATTAATCGGCTCCAACACACGTTCGATCAACATCGTCAGCGAAGTGCTGAAGTATGTCACCGTGCACTGGGCTGCTACGGAGATTGTAAGTTGCTACGATAACGTGAACAGGAAGAGGATGGTGAAGACCTTTCTTTAGGGCGGAATTCCTCTCAAGACAAAGCAACACCCACACGGTGCTTACACCCCTAAGGATTTGTACGACATCCTTGGAGAGATCTATGAGTAAGCACTAATCATGGTATCCTCGTATGGTACTGAAGCCATGGTCAGATTTATCTTCCTGCAAGTCGAGCCCGCTAAATACGTGGTTGCGAGAGAGCGCGTGAAAGGTCATGTCGAACAGTTGAGCCACGCCATCAAAGCCTCTTTTGGCGGCGCGGGAAGCAGGGTAGGTTATTCCTCGACATCCATCTGATAGGATGGTCGTGACTTTGGATCCTCTAGCTGTCTATTGCTGGTATCTTCGGCACTCTCTTCGGCGGAAAGAAGAAGAGTATCCATTCGCATTTGCTGAAGGCCTTGTTTGAACTTGGCCATTCGACTGATGAAGTGGTCAACGAGGTCCTCGCACTGATGGTCGGTACGACCGTGGAGCTGTCACTCGGTTGGTAGCCTACTTTTTCTGATCATCGCTAGCGCTCACCATCAGACTCCAGCTTTAACCAACGTCGTTAACTTGTTGCTCATTTCTGAGGAGAACGCCACGTTCCGCACTCAGGCCAGAAGTGTCGATACCAAGGACCTTGGTGCTCTAGAGGCGTATGTCATTGAAGCTCTGAGTAAGTATGGCCGGAACGTGGAAAGTAGCTCGCTAAATATTCTGCAGGAATCCATCCTCCCTTTGCTGGCGTTTACCGTAAGTAGTTGTTTGCGCAGCAGAAAGACAGTTTATTGATGACCGGACGACGCAGGAAATGTAAAGAAAGATAAGACTGTGAGCTCGCTCAATGTAAAGGAGGGCGATCGCCTGTTCTTGGACATTGCAAGGGCAAATCTGAATGTACGTGGTGCTGTTATTCCTTGCACAATGCGGACGCTCATGGATCTGCAGGAGGAGGCTTTCCCCAACCCAATGACTTTCGACGCAACCCGAACTCCCCGCGAGCGCTACCTACGCAGCGAGATTGCCTTCCGGGTCTTAGGTGCAGACACTGCGCCGAAACTGATTGTCCACATCCTACGTGCGATACTCTCGTTCGACAATGTGCGCCGCGGACCAGGTCAGTCAGGCGCCCTTGCTTGCTTCTCGGACGCAAGCCTCCCCCAATTGCGGCATGTGTATTTGAACGAGAAGCAGCTTCGTAGCCCATGGCCTACTTCATTGGTGATCCTGTACGATGTTGCTGCGTAAGGCGATTGTTTTCGCGTGAGTCGAGTAGTATGGGGGCTAGCGAGAGATGGTGTTGATTTATGAACGATTTATGGTATGGTACAACCAGTTGTGATTGTTTTTCGAAAAATGTATGCTTCATCCATAGTTAGGCCCGTATGACATTCTTTCTTGACGGTCCTTGCGATCGCAGAGATAATTGTGAGCTGTGGCGACGTACCCACGCAGAACAAGGTCGGCACCCGAGTCGGACAGCCACACACAACAGCTCATACGCCAAACTCATTGTTCTTATTGTAACAGAATGACTGGGACCCACAAACCAGTCACAGGCCCTACTACACAGCGTCACCATATATAAGGCCGCCTGCGGTCGCTTTCTCTACAGCAAATTCCAGGTGGTCCAACAACTCATACTCGTGTGGCCAATCCCCCCTAGATATTCTATTCCACATCGACTCATCGACTATGGCAACTGTGCATCTTCTCGTTCTCATCCACGGCATGTGGGGAAATCCTAGTAACCTCAGGCGGGTGCATGAAATAATCCAAGAAGTCAAGGGAAACGGTTCAGAAGGGATCGAGTTCGCTGTTCTCCTTGCCCAGACCAACCGTGATGAGGGAACCTATGATGGTATTGACTGGGGCGGCGAAAGAGTTGCCAAGGAGGTGAGATTACCTCGGTACCTCTCAAAAACGAGCGTTCATCCTCCTTCGATCATGGTCCCCTTAGATCATCGACGAGGTCGACAAGTACGAGAGTCAAGGGAAGAGAGTTACTCGCCTCTCCATAACGGGATACAGTCTGGGTGGACTAATTGGACGATATGTAATCGGGTATGTCTGATGTCAACACGCATAACTGCACGGAACCGCGTTCTCATGAACTGCAGCATTCTTCATCAGCAGAAATTCTTTGACAAGGTGACACCGGTCAACTTCAACACCATTGCTACGCCACATATCGGCGTACCCTCACTTCCCACCGCACTGTCCGCTGTTTCTTCTTACCTGGGACGGAAATGGTTGTCCCGGACAGGGGAACAACTCTTCTGTTTTGACAAATGGTCTCCAAAGGGTAGACCTCTTACCGAGGTCCTTGCCGACCCAGGTCCGTCGTTTATCTCCACACTCCTACAAGCGTTGTCCTTAACGACGTTTGCCCCAGACTACATCTTCTACCAGGCACTTCTTCTCTTTCCAAACATCAGGATTTACGCAAATGCGTAAGTAGTGACGTTGATCTGCCACACACGTTCTGACTCCTTCCAGGGTCAGTGACCTCTCTGTACCCTACGTTACGGGTGCCATCGAAACCACCGACCCTTTCCACGATTACCGGGTTAATGGCTTGAAAATGTTCGTCCATCCATCTGCTCTTAAATATGCAGTGTATCTCATAGCCTTTCAGAGAATACCTGGAGGACTATAAATACGTTATCAAGTCATACTCCCAACCGGATTCCATCAAATCATCTGCTCGGAGAGCCCTTTTAAGATTAGTGAACTCATTGCCGCCCGTAATTCCAGCGCTACGAGTTACGTTCCCTTACAGTATCGTGAGTGGTTTGCCGTGGTGGATACAGATAGTGGGACATTCATCTCTCTTGGACACAGGTGGCCTTCCCCTTTCTTCCAGTCCTGCTTCCGACTGTGGTGTCGGTTGTACTGGTTAAATTTACAATTTCTGCTAAGAAATCTAGGGCTCGATTGCAAATGCTCGAGGCTGATGAGTCGGCCGAGGAGAGGCTTGCGCATGTAGTTGCCAAGCTCGAGAGAGAGCTCGAGGCTGCCGTACTAGACGTGTGCGACGACTCCCGAGATCCCGTATCTGCCAACCCACTGTCTGATAGCTCGGAAGTAGCGAATCTAGGTTCCGGCGAGGGGATGGTATCCAAGTCGCAGCCGGGATCCCTTTCGCGACCGAAACTCACGACCGGCCAACTTCGGTCTATCGAGAATCTCAACAAGATACCGCAGTTGAAGAAGACCTTGGCACTTTTTGACGACGTTTTCAACTCTCATCCCGTGATCATCTGTCGTCGTTCCAAGTATGAACACCATTGGCAGGGAGAATCCGTCTTGCGACACTGGGCTGATCAATTTGAGCTCTAATAGTGTCGAACACCGTCATCGCGTATAGACGTCTATCACTTAGGGAATTTCTCCTGGGACCTTCAACGGTGTACCTAGGATTGTATCGGGTCTGGATTCGTGTATACCCCTGCTACCATGTAGCAATCAGATTTGGACATCTTAACCTCTCAGGATCTATGGATTATGTTTACCAATTACAGGTGCTACTCCATAAGTCTGATACCGTATCATGAGAACTGCCTATGACATGCAGGGATGGAATTGAGTCGGTGGTGGTGAAGAACTTTGCACTGGCCCGACACGAAAGCTACAAAATAAATCAATTCGTGAGGCCGACACGCTGCAAATTCTTCTCCCACCTGCCTTTGTCTTGGTTACCATGCAACTTGCAAGTTGCGGATTGCGAACCGAGATGACATTCTTTTTTGTCAAAGGCCGATGAACTCCACGAGGGGCCTGCACAGCACTTTTGTGAGGCCGTTGCAACTTCCTTTGTTACGGCGGCATATATTCGGGGTCGATGGCATTCCATATGTCCCCAAGAACGGGCACCATCCCCGCTACGCGAAAGACCTTCACAATCATCTCGTCGCCGACACGGTTGCTGCGACTCGACCATGGCTCCTCACCGAACTCAAAGGCGAAGCAGCTGCAGGCACAACCGTCCCAGACCCTTGACAAAGCTGGAGAGTATAGTTCTCCCTCGATTTGCTTCGCATCATGCCCGTACGTGCCATTCGTTAGCCTCGGACTAACCTCTGGAATGCGTAGTCAATATGATTGTGGTGCGGTACAGGTATCTGGGCCGAGCTGGCGTATACGGTTGACGAGAGACAGCTGGGAAACACTGATGAGACTACTCTCACTGTCGGCCAGCCCGTAGAGATCGGTTTCAGAGAGTTCATGGACAGGCGTACGTTCCCCTTTCCGCATAGCCTCGTGTACATGTACCGCTGCCGATAATCTTACGACGTCGTCTTGCAGTGAACGGGCGTAGCGTATCTACTGGGCTAGGCAAAAGAAAGACGGAACACAAAACTGCTCGTCAGCTCCTCCAGGATGCAGTGAGTTAGTACAGTGCTTCCGTCTGCATAATTCGAATAAACGCTACAGGCTGACAACGGATATTTGGAGCTGTACTACCACGATGGTCCTCCACCCAGGCAGATCCACACTATCGTCGTTCTTCCGGCTGCGCGGGATAAGTGAGTGTACAGCGTCGGTTTTGCATGTGTAGTATGTGATGTCACGCAGGCTTGCCGGGTTCCTCCCGAGAATGCGGGGGTTCGATAATCTACCAGAACGCGTTATATATCAAGGAACTTTGGCACTTGCCAAGCGCAACTTTTTCCCTGATGGCTGCAGGCAACCTACGAAGGAACAGGTATGTGAATGATCTTCGAACATGTCCATGTGTAACTGATGGCCAAGTACGTCTTCTGTAAGTTCGCCGAGCGTAATATCGAGAAATACATAAAGCTACAATCGTTCGCGCGGAAGTCTCTGACTAGGACCCTGACTGCACAAGATGTAGCCCAAGTGAACTCATTCACGATTCCGCCAGAAAGTATCGTTATAGAAACTCAAGGAAACGAACTGCTCCCTGATGGTGGCTTTCAACAATCCTTGAACGCGGAACCCAAAGAAGTGTCTGTGTCACCGTGATTCTTCACGAGACAGCTCGATTGACTGTTTCTTATTGTAGCTTAGAAACGGGTAGTACGAACGAAAGAGAGCTCAATGGGGAGCTTCATGAATCCGTGTCAGCTGTGGAACCCGTGACACCGTGAGTCTATCTCAAATTTGGACGTGTATGGTTATTGTAATGGTACTTCCAGTCGAGCCCTGCGACCCGTCAACTGGGTCTGCTCGAGGATTTCGGGGATGGTGAACTTGTGGTACGCGACACCGGAATCCCTTCCTCGAAAAACTGTACCCGAAACGCCTTCTACTCCGTCCCCTCTGTCGCGAGTGGAGGATGTGGCTGACAGTGGGAGTTTTCCGGATACTAGCACCATGCCCGGGCAATTCGAAGAAGCGAGTGAGGTTGGTGCATTGTTCCAACAAACTGCTGCTTTCGAAGGAGGTTTGGCAAGGCTAGACAGCCTTTACAAGGCAGCCATCGAAGCGGTAAGTGACTTCTCGTTTCAGTTTGAACGTGAGATTTCGCTCATGCGTGGGCTTAGGCTGCTTTTGCTAAAGCCAAAGTCTGGTTTGAGGGGAAGCTGACCACGGCTGAGCGTGACCTAGAGTCGTTGCGCCTCGACCTTGCCAATTCCAATGTGCGCGTTATGGAACTTGCGCGCGAGAGAGATGATAAGGCCAATGAGATTGAACGACTTTACGCGAAGATCACAGAAATGGGTAAACGCATGCAGGTTCTTGAAGCATCCCTACAGACGGTGATTGGCGCGGCTCAGGCTGGTTTAAGTAGTTCCGGCTAGTGGGTCAAGGGGGTTGGTTTGCGGCCGAGTTACCTGTGCTTGACTGCCCGTATGTACTCTTACTGTATGTGTATTTCAGCAATCTGCAAGACACCCCAATTTTTGGTCGATTGATTGGCTGAATGGAAAATCCTCTCTTCTACGTGTCAAACGTATGATCGGTAGCAACGGTCGGGGGCACGAATCTCCCCGTCCTCGTGTCAGAGGTCTCCATTCATCAATTTCTAGAAACTGGATGAGGATACACGTTATTATGATATTGCTGTAGTAAGGCGGTGTCCGTGATACAAGATACAAGAGAGCAGGAGAGTGTACAGAGTTCTAAAGAAAACAAGCGTGACAACTAAGCAAGACATCGTCTATGGGTGGAAGAAAACGATAACGATAAGGAAATGTCCTGGCAAGCGCACGGCACTTGTATCTACATGGTCCGTCCGTCGTAAAACGTCGACTATTATCAGTCGACATTTTACGATTATGCGAACATTACGCTGCGGCGGCGGGAAGTAACGAGGATAAAGCCATTAGGGAGGAAAGCGGACTGCTGACGTCTGCGAGTGACGCCGGTCATGCGTTTCCACGCCCGGATCACCTGGCGTTCGATGTACTTGGTACAGGACGTGCGGGTCTTTCGCCTATCGGGACGCGAACCGTCAGTACTTATTTCGTTGGAGTCGGTGATAACTCACGATGGTTTGACCTCGACGTACCACGAGTCCGTGGGGTAAAATAGGGCATTGCGTGGAGATGCGGAAGTGTGCATTGCCAGAGGATGAAATAATATGTCACGGAAGATGGAAGGATCGAATAGCCTGTGATGCTGCCAGAGCACAAGGGTGTAGTGAGGGCAGAAAAGTCGGCAGAAGGAAATGGTGCGCAAGGGAGACTGCGGGCGCTGAGAAGCCTTGACGCTCAATTGAGGTGTCGGTCTTATACCTCCTGGGATATACGGAGGGGCCGACAATGGCCCCGAGGATAATTGTGGTGACCATCCCATGTCTTGTTATTTGTCTTCCCTCCGAATCCAAACTGTGGGTCAGAGACAAAAAAAAGCATCCGAAGCGGAGCCATTTACAACACTTGCCTATTTGGGCACCCGCCATTGTTTACGTCATACCCACTCCCGTATTGTGCATCGCAGGACTTCTGACAATAACAAGAGTTGTCTTCGACGATCCTTCGCTATTCGGTATGCGCTCGTCGTCGTCCGGTGCTGACCGGTGACCTCACAGGCTGGTCGCCTTGTCAGGACAGTAGTTCTGGATTCTATTGGCATGATGACACGATTGTATTCGGTTGACGCTGCTGAGGTTATTTTAAAAGTCGTAGGCAGATAGATAGTACCAGCGCTTCGCCGAGCGGAGCCCGCAGAATGATGTACAGCTCTGTTCATGGCCGTAACCGCTGGTTCCAGGTCTCTGTTCTCGGCACCACTGAAGCGTACGTGGTGCTGGGATCGCCGCCTGTCAAACAGAGGAATTGAGGGGTCCACCGTGTACGTCGCGTTATTTTGCCTGGTGGATTGACCTTTGACTGGCCTCTCCAAGAGAGGAAATGTTCCTTGCCAAGTTTGAGGTGGGGTAGCCGAATGAACAGACCCTGGCGCCTGCGTTACGGTTGACGTGAGGGACAACGAATGCAAAGTACTAAGCGAAAGGGTCGGCAGTGGCGAGTCTTGAAGACTTGGAGGGCCCAGCGCACTCAACTACTTGAACGTTAGCCACCACACCGCAACTTCCCCAGTCGGCGTTGTAGGTCGTCTTCCAACCTCATCTTGCCCAAGCACTGCTGGGCTTGACGCCCTCCCTCCCCATCTCGTCATGTCCAGTCCCTTCCCCTCCCGTACTCAGACTCAAAGCAGCGTAGCGCGTCCCCTCCTTTTCGGCACTAGGTCGTTTTCGTCGCCGCTGCGATGTCCACCCGTACGACAACCGCTCAAACATGCCACAGAGAACAATAATTATTCAGACGGGATGGAATACGTCATAAGCCGCTGTACTTCGCCCACTCCGTACAGCTTACCACCGACGAAGACCTCAAATCTGTCCTTCCTCCGGATATCCCACGCGGTCTCTGGACATTTACGTCTGCAGTCGAATTCGTCCACTACACTGTCCGGTGCGAAGCAATCACCACCGGGTTCACGCAGGATGTCTTTTAAACGCGTGCTACGTTGGCTTGTACCGTGCATCTCGGGCAGCCGTCATGATCATTCAGACAACGGCGCGTCTGAAAAGCGTACCGAGTCGGATAAGTTTCTCCGTGACAGTTCATTGTCCGAGGCTAAGCCGTCAGAGAAGATGTTGGGAGGACGAGGGGCTATCCACAAAGATGCTCAGAAGGAGCAGTCCTCTCCGTTGTCCCTCGCTCGTTTAGAAACTATCGAAGAGCGTGAAGAGGAGTACACATAGACTGAAAAGGTGAGTGTTTCGTGAACGCACGACGCCAACAATTTCTTGATTCAGATGCTGGTGCACAGAAGAGGCCCATTCATCGTTGTTGGTGACGGGCATTCGGCAGCACGGGTTGTTGCCGAGGTCTCGGGTAGTTAGACGCACAATGGACATCCAGTACATAGAGTGAGTCTGTCGTTTCCGAAGTCGTTTGGATCGCCTGACCATGTGGAGCAGGTTTGTTCAGTCCACTGGCGTGCTCAGCTCGATAGCGAGCCGGGGTCTGGCTAGACCCCACGGCGGACACCAATACATAACATTCCCTAGCAGTATTTCTCTGTAATGATCGGTTAACATTTCTTTTCGCCGGGAGATATAGTTACGGTTGCGCTCCAACAAGGAAGTTGCGTTCATGATGATTCTGACATATATATTATCAGTTTGTAATGATCTCATCAGTATTCAGGAAACTGTTCGTCCAGCCATTGTCTGCGACCGAAGTAAACGAAGACCAGCTACCATATCCCTAGGATATGTAGCGGAATTGGGACGTAAAAGTCGTTGGGGGGTCACGTCCTGCAGGTGGCGAGCGGGGAACAAGGGAACGGAGAGAATACGCGCTGTACGTCCGGTTTTTTGGACAGTGTGCAACAGTAGTATCGCAGGGGAGTGTTAGGAGAACACCGCCGGTGGTATTACTTTGCCATTCACTGTGAGGCCGCGAGGTTGGTTGCGATTATAATATTCGCAGCCCAAACGATTTGGGAGCGGAGCTAATGCCAAGTGATGGGTATACGTACGAGTATATGCGATGATAAGTACTGCAGCAATGGTATGTATGAATGTCTTCTCCTAACAATGTCACAGCCTCGGACCGAGTTGTGTGCCGCATCAACATCAACCAGCAACGGTTTCGAGTGTCTTGCTCCACTCCACTACCTTGGGGTGAGCTTGGACCTAGTGACAATCGTATTGGTCTATTTGATCAAGGATGGGAGGATCCCATTTACCTTGTTCGCATTGAAATTGAGTACTTGCAAACCATCCAGAGTTGTTGCGCGAGACAGTGCAACGTATGCTTGACCTGTAGCCCACACAGTCAAAGAAAGAAACGGTCAATAGTTCGTCCACACACCTTTCTCGAACACCCTTGCAAGATCAACCTTTACGCGTTCTAAAGTCTGTCCCTGAGATTTGTGGATACTCATCGCCCACGCAAGGATCAACGGGAGCTTTTTTACTGTCAAGTCCAGTCCACCCAAAGCTCACATGATGTACCCACTTGAACTCTGGAGACTTGTACTTCTCCGTCTGGTAGTTCCACCCTCCATGTTTCAGGTTCGATGAGGGCTTGGCGCGTCGTCTTGTTCGGAAGTAAGAAGTCCACAACCGGACAATACATGTCGTTGGTCGTGGGCTTCTTCTTCTCGCTCTTGGGCTTTCCACTAGTATCGACGTCATCAAACTCGGTGCGATAGAACTGTGGCTGCACAAAGCGCACGACTTTCCCCATGCTACCATTCACCAGCGTATCGTCCATATTCTTGATGAGCATCACTTGGGCTCCCACGCGCAGCACCAACTTTTTGGGTGCCATGAAGTTCGAGAGGACTTTTTCCCGTTGATTAGGGTCTTGTAATGTACCCCCATCGGTAGCCACGTAATCTCTTTCCTCAGCCTGAAGGGACGCCATACGATATTGGTTCGACTTCTCGACGTCCTCTCGACGAGGGAATCTATGTACAAGAAATTGATGAGCAGTCTTACTAGAAAATGAGTAGATATTCACAGTTCTGTGGGCCCCATACCATCTCCATAGTCAACGGCACGGGACAAGGACTTGAACCGTTGGATCGAAAGAAAAGATAACCTCCCAAACCGCATGTCATTGAGCATATTTACAAACTCTGGGGGAGAGGATAAGATGCTCATGAGCTGCCTTCCTGTTTGCAGCACGTACGAACCTTGATCCTTTTGGCGAAAGACTTTGGTGAGGTTGAACGTCCGCTGTATGGTTTGGCTCCAGGATTGAGCTTCAAAAGCGAACTTGACTGTCGCACTGTTTCCTTTCGAAACCGGTGGTAGTTGGAAGAAATCGCCAGTGACAACAATCTGCCGTAGTGTCAGTGGACGGGGATACAAGAATCGAGGAAAATCAAACCTGGATTCCGCCAAATGGGTCTGGAGATTTTCGCATTATACTGCCTAACCTCGCTAGTTTGTCAAATAAGTCGCCATCGAGCATAGAAACTAGATAACTGTTTCAATGCGAAATACAGGTAGACACAGGAATTGCATACCTTCATCGATGATAAGAACTCTGGTGCGTATCCACCGTGCAGTAGCTTTGCGGTTCTTCCGCACTTTAACAACAAGTTCTTCGGCCGTACCCTCTCCGATGCCAATTCCTGCAAAAGAGTGGATAGTCACTCCGCCAATGTTGCATGCGGCAATACCTGTAATGCAAACGGATTAATGGAAAACGGTTCCATGGAACGCATTGGAACGCATACATACCAGTCGAAGCTGTGATAGCTATCGCGTCTGGTGACTTATAGTAGCGTTTACGAAGACTCTTTATGATCTCCCGGAGGAGAACGGACTTCCCAGTACCTGATACACGATTAGTACCCATACAAATCAGCGACCAAATTTCTACGCACCTGCACTACCCGTGTAAAACAGACTTTTCCCCTCCTCCACGAGCTGGAGGATATGTGTCTGTTCTTCACTGAGGACTATCTTTGACTTCGAGGACGCAGTATTAGAAGCCACGTTCGCCGAAAAAGCGGTTGAATCGGTCTGGGCTTGCGAGCGAGGCTTCAGCTCACTCGCGATTGATGGAAGTGTGAAGTAAGGGGATTTTGTGAGGGCGCAGTTTTGAAAACTGGGAGGCAATTGACGCTTCTTCTTGGCTGGAAGTTCCTCCAAAGCCACGTGAAGAGGTCGTTTAATACTATTGACTGTATGCGCGGGACTACCATTCCCGTCGATTTTCAATAGTTCAGCTGGCTTTCGCTGATCAACTCCAGCCTGGATATCCCTCATACGCTGATCCTTCGACTTCTTTTCCTTTGGCCATGATATCGGCTCGTCCTTAGCGTTCGTCTTTGACGAAAAGTCCCGTGTTACTGTCCGAAGCCCCGATTGCGAAAGTTTCTGTTGAGACATTATACGAGGAAGCACCAAAACTATCAGACGATAGGATGGCGGATTGGGACAATGCTGGTTAACGTGGGGTTGCAAGCGTCGCGCGGGCAGATGGACGCGATGAAAGCACGATCACGTGACATATATCAAAGTTGCGTCTCACAATGTTTTGTTTCTGCACTTTTACACGCCAGCGGGAGAACACTACTCTTATCTTTTGCAGGCACTCCGGGAGCATGCAGACTCGTGGAAAGTATCGTCAACATAACCAGCGGTTAGGGAAATGGAGAACGAACGGGAAATGCGGACCCAGCATTTACAGTATATGTAACTCTGAACAAACGATGTGCTCTCTTCTGCAAAGTTCCATGACACCGTAAGTATCAGTTGGCTTACCCGAGTGCAAATCTTCAGTATGCACTCCTGCTCGGGGTAGCAGTCAAGTCTAACCCTCTCGTAGTCACTTCATCCAATCAAATGGGTGTTATCAGTGATTGGGTGCTCTCCGCAGGCGTGATGTATTCCATGCGTGTCCGACTTGCAATGTACAAGACGTCAATTCAACTTCTTAGACATCCGTCCATTGGGTAACTTGTGTTTTGCCGCGACATTGTGCCAACCAACGACAGGTTCACCTCATCCTTCTGACTTCCAGAGTCTCCACAGGACCATACGACGCCTCTCAAGTGCGAATATTCGAACTTTGTGCTTAAGAGCCCGGACTGTCTATGAAGCCCAACAGTAGTGCCAGGCCTTGGCCTGTCTGCGGCCCTAAGTTTATACATGCAGAGGTCCCTCTATGCGACTGCTATAACCGTACATGAGGTAAGCTGTTCCGGAGGTGGTTTGGCACTCTTGATCAAAATGAATGCGACCTTCAGTGCAGCTATAAAGCAACGCGGGACATCGAATGCACTCGTTCGCAATCGATTTACCGAGTTGAAGATGGAAGATTGGAAGGGAATGCCGTGAGTATAGCAAAAACCGATGGTAGAATAAATAGGAGATGCAGGAAGTGGGACTCGAATGAAACCCAGTCATGACAGAATGCTTGGGAATAGTTGAGATTGAATACCTAGAATGCTAAAAGTCGGGGCTCCAGCCTACAAACAGTTAGGAATCGAAGCGCCCGAGGGTGGAGATATCTCACCTTGATAGATAGTTGCCAAGTTCACTATGTCTTTGGCCTCCGCGATGAGCTCGTTGACAGTATATTCGACACTTAGTGACTTGTCCAGCTTGCGCGCGACCGAACGCAGAGCACGTTCTGCAGCTTCCGCCGACCCACTTTTCATATCCAAATCGAGCCGCTCCGCTAGCGGATCAGGCCTTTGCAAAGGTCCCATTGTGCTCTCCTGGATCTTCTTCAGCTTGAGTTCGCTCGCCGTCCTGAAAGTGCCCACCCGCGATTTACCACTGGACAAACTACGGAGGACTCGAACTTACCATGAATGCAGTGGGTCGTGCTTGAAGACTTCAAGGACAGTCATGACGACGTCCGAGTGCTCACGAAGTACGCGGAGAGTTTCTTCTGCACACCGCTGGAAGACCCCCTGCGTCCCAGAATAGCCCATACCATCTACCATGTCACGAGTCAAGCGAAACGGAACACGTTCCGGAACAGTTAAACGCTTTCCCTATAGCCCTGTGAGCATATAAACCTATACCTGTCGTCCCTCCGTACCTGGTCGAAGGCTATGCCAAGGTCGATGTGGACGACTTCCCCAGACCCGTTGTCCAACAAAATGTTCGAGATGTGCCGGTCTCCCAGACCTAGAACGTGCCCCACGATAGAGGTGGTTGCCACACTTCGTGTGTAGTTGAGCCGCTTTGCAAACCACGCAACAGGAGTTTTGGATTTTTCAGTGAAGTAGTGTCTCATGACAGGCCGTATGCGTTGGCAAATCTCCTCGAAGGCCCTCACTAGGGCTTCTGTCTTTGCTTTGTGTTTCTCTCGTGTCTGTCTGAGATACAGCATGGCCTGACGGTGGTCCATGTCATTCGGTCGATACCTTCCCATAGTATTGAATCAATTGGTTCGTTGATGAACATGAGAAACATACCTCTCGTGTGCAGCTTGTAGCCAGGAAGCAAGGGGGCTGGTATTGCCTACAAACTCTATAACACCAGCTTGAGTTGCCAAAGGCAGAACCGTGTAGCCCCGGACTTTCAAGTTCCGGCGCTTCGTCTCTCTGTCATATCGCAGAACAGTATTGACCAGCTCGAAAACTTGCTCCATGACAGCATCTTGGCGAAGATCGTCGTTTCCTTCCCCCTTGAACTGAGAAACAGTAACTCAGGTGTGACAGCAAAAAGAGGAAGACCACGCACTAGCTGTTTGAACCTCTGCCCGTTGGAGCCATAGCAAGTATTGATTTTTGGCATGTTGACTCCACCGGCAGGTTGGAAAGTCGTGTCATAGTGGCTAATCCAAATATGATTGTCATACTTTAGTGTAGGATCGATGGGCGGATGTGACGTCAACACAGGCACACGAACGTCGCGTAGCTGACGGATGAGCAAGTTTTCGGGAACTTGGTATACGCTGAGATTCTTCTTAACTGCGCGATCCTTGATGGGATATTTGGCCCACTGCAAGGATGCATTGCAAACTTGCTCAATAGCTTTGGCTCTCGCGCAGTGACTGGGATCAGCAAGAAGGGTATCAAAGATGTGGCTTGCTGCCAGCCCCCGGTCAGTTTGAGAGGTAGGTGACTCAAGCCGCGAAGATGATCTCCTCATATTCGCTGACTGCAAGGGGCCTTCTGGACGTATGCAATACACCTGATAGAGACTGTGGAAAGGGTGTTCCTGACACATACGGAGGATCAAGCGCTGCAGGATCTGTTGGTTTTTCGGCATTTCACCGTGCATGGGACGTGATATGCGAGCAGACAACTGGTGGGATAAGAACACGAATTTTCTTGAGGGGATACGATCCACTGCGGCCATTATCCCTTCCTGTAAGCGTTCGTCATCGAAATTCGCGAACCAAAGTGAGCTAAAGCGGATGGGAACGTCGTCGTCGAATCCATCGGATGCAGCCAGGCAACGTGAATACATGTCAATAGCTGACTCGAGGAATGTGACCAAAGCTCCATTGTGCCGTTCGTACGCATCTTCATCTTCGGCCAAGAGTGCTCGTGCTTTCAACTGCTCTTGGAGGAGGATGTTGTAATCGTGATTACTCATTTGTGTTCCGCGGAGCTGACTCTCCATCTGCTTAACCTCCTGCCTCTTTCTGTCTACGTAGACCTTCCATCGCACGGCGTCAGGAGACTGGAGAATGGCGTGGTATTGGCGCTCGGCGAATTGAGCACACTTATGATAAATACTCGCGCACGAATCGCTGCGTGTTGGGATCCGTTTCTCCGCGCAGGCTGCTACCTGCACGGCCGTGTCGAATAAGTGCTGCTTGATATCCGCCGGCTTCTCCATACATGCCTCAGAGATCCAAGAGCCCTGCAAAAATGAGATGGGAGAATCTAACAGGAAGATAGCACTCACAAGACGAGCCATGGTCATCGCTTCCTCGATTGTAGGTTCGGAACCAGGCTCTGTCTTTTTCTTGTCGAGAAGATCTTTTAAGAATTGGACAGCAAGCTTCTGTTCCTTGTGCAACCATAGAACGTTCGCAAATTCCTGAGATATCTCGTAGGAAGGGGCTTTTTCCAATTGCTGGGCCTTGACAACCGAGTTCAAGGCGACCTGGAACTGATTGGATTTCCTAGCAGCTACAGAAAGTCGAACCAAGCAGCGCTTTTCCACGTCAATGAGTGTCCGAGTGAATGGGCTGAGGAGCTCTCCAATTTGTTCCCGCTCTTCCTTCTGCCTAACCGAACGAACCAAAGAAAGCCTCGTTGCGAGAATTCGCTCAAGATCTAAGAACCTGCTCGCAACTTCAGACTATAGAGACGCTGACAGATGAAGTTAACTGACTCGAAATCTGGATCAATGTCTGACAGATGAGAAAACACTCGAGCATCCGAGGTTTTGGAATCGAGGTGTTCCTGGAGCTTGCCACTTCTCCACTGCGTTATCTGTCTGAGGCACATGAAGTTGCGGCCGACTTCACGGATCTCTGTGATATCCTCGTTACCGAGTGAACGTAGGCGCTCCATCATGTCACAGAGCGCGCGGTTAATTGCAGCGTCAACCACCCTGGGATCTCTTTCACGGTGAACAGCCCTCAGAGCACGGTACAATGTAGTGCTGGAATCCTGTTGCCCACTATCAGGAAGATCCCAAGTCTCGGTCCGCCACCCAAGTTGATACGACATGGTCGAAGACCCCACATCAGAATTAACACCATTCTGAGGACTTTGTAGAGTACGGAGTGCAAGATGGTCAAACCCAAAAGCATGGAACGATTGCAGTAGACCATCCGTGTCGATGGACCTGTAGTCACCAGCTTCAAGAGCAGCGCCGTGGAAACGAAAAGCTTTCTCCCACTGCTTTTCGTGGTGGAACCTTTTGATCAGGAAATGACGGAGGTCCGTAGTCTTAATGCCGTAGAAGCCATCGGGTTCGTCTATGTGACTGTATATATCGAAGAGCAGGTGCTCGATGCCGTCAGTGGCATCCACGTTGAGTTGCTGGTACTCGCAGGCTAGTTCCAAGAATAGCAAAGCAGTGGTGTATGAACCGCAAGTAACGGCGCTCTTCGCAAGAAGATAGAAATCGACGTCAAGCCATTTATCATGCGCCAAGTGATCTGTAGAGCCGGAAGGTTCGAAGTTGCGCAAATGAAGGATGACATCAACCACGGCACGTAAGCAGAGGCGATCAACCTCTTCTGCACGGAGGACACTTGTGAAATAATCCGAGAGCCCCGTCCTAGCGGAAACCTTAATGGTTTGGGATTTCTCGGCTTGAAGCAACGTGTGGGCGAGAACAGGAAGGACCTCCTCAGCGAAGGTGATGTTCCTTTGCAACAGGGGAGCTAACTGAGCATAGAAAACATCCATAGATGCGAGGATATCAGCCAACAAAGTGGATACAGAGCATATCCACTGAGGAAAGTCGACATTCTGCGGCGGTATAGCGGCCAACTCGTCAACGAAACGAGCGTGGCGGGCATTAGGCGTTACAGGAAAACGTTGGAAATACTCGATTGGCGTGTGGTATTCAGCAGGCCAAAAGTGAAAGGAAAGGATTTCAGGGGACGCGGCAGATATCAGAGATCTCAGGGAAAGGTAGACCACATTTACTTCTGATGGATCGCTATCGTCCAACATCGCAAGTAAGGTTTGTAGGATAGCATGCTGTGGTGCAGGTTCCGTCTTCTTGCCCTCCTGGCGCCAAGTACCCCTGCAATGCCTGGCCCGAACGGTCTGGGGGAATGCTGGCTCGCTCCTAAAGCTGTAGATGTTGCCGACATTGGCGACAAGCAAGGATGCGAAAGCATCGATATCGCCACGGGACAACCGTTCTTTGGGTGGAATGTTGTCCTTCAATCGCCAAAAATCGTTGGTGGAGAACCGCACTCGAGAATAGGCATTCTGCTCGGCGAGCCGATTTAATTGGCGCACAAGCCGAAACTTATTGGAGGCGATACGATGATCATTGAGTGTGGTTGAAAGGTCATCAGCATTGAGATCTTCAACTAGAGCTGAGAGCTCCGAAGAAGGCTCATGAGACCACGCTGGTACGGCTTTGAGAACAAGAGGTCTGATCTTCTCGTCCTTTGACAGTAACAACGCCTGATCATCGAGCCAGCTACAAAGGTTTCCACCCGTCGTCGAAGCAGGTTGGTGATCACTGGCCAGCGCACAAACGTAAGCGAGGATGTTGGGTAGTTGTTGATTAGCCTGGTGCGTTCTTCGAAATATAGAGAAGCCCCAATGAAGGAAAGACTGGCCGGCCGCGATTAGATCAGATTGTGCCAGTAGAAGACTAGACTTCTGAACGAAAGTATGCAAGAGAGTTGGGTCATCGAAGTCACGATGCCGAACCGACACCAAGAGGGCAATCCCGTTGAGTATGCGAAGCTGTTCATTCACAAAAGGAGTCGAATGTAACTCAGCAAAAAGCTGGTGCAGAACATGGAAAGATATAGCAGTCGCATCCTCCCGCGTCGAAGATGATATGCACCACTGCAATGATCGTAGAACCGTGCCGGTACCGAAACGGGGAAGGTTTGGGGGGTGATATCTGAAATCGCCTATTCGCCGGTACTGGGTGAGAGTTAAGAATGTGCTCGTGGCATCGCTAGAACTGATTTTACGAAGTGCAGTCACTATGGCACCTTCTTCCGAGAAATCTTGGTCGCCAAGCGAGCGAATGATAGCGACGACGATGCTCGCAACATTCTTTCTCACGCATTCCGCGAAGGCTTCTTGTGACGGAAAATCCAAACCAATTGACGCTAGAACCTCTCGTAGCTGTTGTGTTACTGACCCACTACCCCCCGGAAGACGGTCAGTGAAACAAACGAGTTGCAACCCTATAAGGTCTCCAACGCAAGCAAGGAGGCCTTCCGAAACTGTTTTCTGAACAGCGGTGCAATGGTTATTGAAAAGGGTCCGTCCATGGACCATAGCATCCGGACCGCCGTTCACCATCAGGTTCGCAGGCGTACATAAGGGGAATGCTGCTTCCGCAAAGGCCCTTCTGTTGTCGTAGCCCAATAGACTAGGGGGTAGCCGCAATACGTCGTAGAAGTTTTGTCGTATGGAAAACGCGATCTGGGATGCGTAAGCCTCGAACAATTCGTGTGAGTCGGACAATCCGAGCCTCCTCGATACACCGTTGAGTACGACTTGGATATGACGTGCATAACCAGGGTTATGGAAAGCAACCTCTAGAAGGTGCCAGTACGGGCCGCGGCGCACGTATGAACTAGCGATCATGATATTCCCTAAACATAGGGACCTCGTGAGTATGTGCTCGTGTCTGGAGGACGTCATTTTCAGCACTTGTAAGCAGAGTCGACGGGGTCACACCCACTTGGCAAGGTCCCTTGGGAGTAAATCATGAACACTGCTATAAAACGAGTCAAGGTCGCCAGAGTCCCGGGCGCCATCATCCTCGCGCAGAGCGAAGAGGCTAGCCGTCTTAATCGCTGCACGAAACCGAACTCGAATGTCCTCATCCGCATTGAGCGCCAACAAAATATGCAGCGGTCGACTGATAGGTTCTTCCTCATCCTCCGCAGGCCAAAATGACTGAGATGGATCCTTCGCGAGTAGCACTGCCATGAACCGGGCGACCAAATCACGAACCCTCCAATAAGTTACTTTTTTCCTCGCGATACCGGAGATCCACGCGCAAAGATCAAGGACGTGGTCACCTAACGTAGATCCTCCAACCTTCTCCTCCAACCAAATGTGCATGGTACATTTGAGCAGGTCAGTAACCAGTAGATGAAACTGAGCGTTAAAAGCATGTGAATAACGCTGCAGGAGATCCGCACATTTGCGCAATAGGGTATCCAGCACATGCGCATTGATGTTTAGTAACCGCTTGCGTATGACCGTCAAGAGCGGAGGCCCCAAAATTAACAACTTCTCTTCAGAGCAGTCAGTCACCACTTTAACGAGTTCCTTGTTGCGGGTGACCTCGCCCACTGGACCCTGCAACGCAGGGCTGACGGAAAGGAAGACGACGCATGCCTCCACCAAGCGCCGGACAGCCAAAGAGTGGTCTTGCGTGCCATCATCACCTGGAATGGCAGCACGCGTAGTCCTGATTGGCTCGAAACGATCCCCATCTTCAGCGTTCAGGTCCTCGTTGTCGGGTACTCGGTCTATAAGGACACAAAGCAGTTGTCTGAGACTTTGGGATACGGTTGAAAAATCATCTTGGATCTGAACGTTAAATAAGTGTCAGCAGTTATAGCTCCGAATACCGGGGACAACCTCACGTCCGCGTTTCCCCAAATCACGCGCTGGAGATTCCGGCGTTGGACATGCGATCGGCCGTCGCGAGACAATCGCGCCTTGAGAGATTTTAGAACGTGCGATCTAATCCCAGAGTCGACGCCGGGGACAACCATCGCCTCCCATTCTTCGTCACCGTTTCCCGGATCTCCGTCAAGAACAAGCGGATCAAACGCCTTCAAGATGAGAAGTCTTTCGTCGGCAGTCCATCGAGAGTCGGTTAATAGAGGAGAAAGAAGCACTACGACTTTTCCCGCGGATTGTATGACCCGACGATTACCGCGTGTTCCATTTGAGACTTGCAGTGACTCAAAGATGAGAGCAGTGATGGCGATATCAAGTGACTGTCGAACCTCCTCAGCGGTGGGATGTGTGAAATTATTGGCTTTAGCAGCTTCCCACTCCACCACCAATGATTCCATGGCTTTTTGTAGAAAGGTGGAAACGCGTCGTTCGCGTCCACGGGGAGAAACAGGCTCTTGATCCAACGTCGAAGGAGGCAACTCATCGGGGGAAACCAAAGTCATATCCTCATTCGTGTCTTTACGATGCGGAACTTGAGGAAGTTTGGCGGATAACAGGTAATCCCGAATGGTTTTAGTTTTGCGCTGTTCTTCCATAACCTCGGCAATCTGACAGTCCGGCAACGGCGACGTACAGATCAAATCGGTGTGCTGCATACGACCACATATGCTGCCCAGTAGGTTGAGGAAATCATTGATCGTATGCGGTGGTAGACGGGCTTTCCCGCCAATATTGTTGGTCGCGATCCCTATCTTCCAGCTGTCCAACAGCCAGCTGAGAACCTTTTCCTCCAGCTGCATGCGATATAACCGGACGTCCTGACTTGCTACATGCAAGCACTGTGCCAAAAACATGCAGACGGCGTCGTAAGGAAAGTTGGGGCCCTGAAGGTCAAGATCTTTCGCAAATGTCTCAATCTCAGCGAGAACACGGTGTGACGTGAGAAGGTGCTTCGCATGCCCGACGAGCAGGTAGGCAGCGTGGCACGCTGCCCGACAGACCACGGGAACGTTAGCACGACGTACGGCATGTGTCCAGATGGGATCCCAAGTAATTGGACCACGCCGATCGGTGTGTCCAGCCGTGGCAGAAACGGTTTCCGAATGCCAGTCTCCGTCTCCGTCCCAGCGGGCGACGGCTGCAAGACACAAGAAGACCCAAGACTGAATTAATATATCGTCGACTGAGACGAACTGCAAAAGGACATTGATAATGTCATCTTGGAGATCGTTGTGGAACTCAACCCAGTGTCGATCGACAAGGAAGAGTAGTATTTGTAAATTGTAGAGGCGAACGTTATTTGTAGACGTGGATCGTATACACTGCAACAAGGCGCATATGGGGTCCTCCCGTTTCGCCCGCTTTGCAGTGGACGTAAATGTTGGTGTGCCAACATGAACTGACTCAGAGTGTTTAAATAACTAAAAGGGCGATCAGAAGAGTCAGTAACCCGCGTTGACCATGTGGTACTCAGGCGTGCCTTCTCGATGCAGTCTGCTTGAAGTTCCAATACGGTCCAAGCTAAAGCTTGGTTCGCATCGAAATTCCATCCAGCTCTGAATGTATGCGCCACGAAAATCTCTCCAACGTCGGCTTCGACAGGAGAAACCTGCAACCTGAGCGAATCGATAGAAAGACCGTCTATGCCCCACCGACTCTCTGCTTCTCCGTTTAGAAGGACCAGCAGGTTGTGTACTCCATCCGCCCACCCGTATGATGGTCCGTTTCGATCTGCAGTAAAGAAGGGGAACAGGATTCGGAGAATTCCAACTAGACTTTCCTTGAATTGCTTGTTCTTCGTTCCCCAAAGACCCACCAGTGCATCCCATGCGGAGTGGGCCAAGTTGTCAATCTCGTCTTTGCAATTGAGGGACACTTGAGAGAGAAACGATCGTAAGGCAAGGAGATAGTCATGATGGAGCGATGTGTCAACGGGGTAATATTCCAAGAACTGCTTCATGCGTTTGAATAAGGCAGGCGCGACGGGTATCTGTATGATGTCCTCCTTCCTGTTAGGGTTATCCCTGCTAACTGTGGCTAGGAATGGCGCTGCAGGGTGGCGGAAAAGAAGTGCGAGGAGAGCCGTACACTCGACTTGCTCAAGGGAGACGACACGTCGTGCGGACCGCCGAGAGCGCGAGCTGTCGGTCGGACCAGGCGTGGCACGTTCCACGAGAGGCCTCTTCCGCGTTGGGGCTGGAGTAGACGAACTACACGCATCATCGTCATTTTCCTCCGCACTGTCACTTTGGTACATTGAACTGTTCCCAGGCAAACTATCCCCTTCGGAGGGTACAAGCTCCTTGTCCATCGACTCGTCCAAAACAACGTTGAAGCAAACCTCCACTAGTTTTAACCAGGTTTCCAAGTTGACGTGATCCATGTGAGGGGTCCACGAGAGTAGTACCCTGATCGTTTTGAGATAGTCCAAGGCTATCGGCGCGAACAGTCCATGACGATGTACGAGCATCTGAGTGAGGTGTTCCAGAAGTGGCGTCAGTGCCTTCTTGCTGAGGCACCGTACACTCCTTTCGACAAGCCATCGGACGGCGGCAGCAGCTTCAACGAGCCTACGTTGAGCAGCCGCACCCGCTGTCCCTGCCTTGGCCGACTTTTTGACGGTGTCTAGCTTTTCGACCTTGACCGCGGTGAACAAAGCCTGGTATAAAACCAACCAGCCGCGTCCATCCTCAATGCTGTATACCGCGTCTTCACGAGCGAAAGTGGAGCGTAGCGCTGCGATCCCTTCTTGCCTTTCCTTGACCTTGTCACTTCTGAGACGGTCTACCACTGTCTTTAGATTCGACATGGCAGCTCGGAACGAGCGCTGACGAGTGACTCTTTCAAGTATCGCGCGAGCCTGACACCCAAGTTGCTGTAGATGGTTACGTAACGCGCTCGCCTCTCGTGACTCAGGCAGTCCGGCGTGCCATGAACTCGTCGAGGCTTTGCAGCGCGACATCAGATTAGTTTGCGACTGGCGTGTGGGGACACGCCGGACACGACACGATCCTAGAACGCCGATACCCCAGCAGCGCCTTTTCCTTTGGTAAGGAAAACTGATCGAATGCCCAATTTGTTCCAAAGTCTTCACAAAAACGAAAGCTCTCAAATTGCAAAGATACATCATTTTAGATTCCAAAACAAACAAACCAGTCGCGAAACGATTATCGTCCTCTTTTTTTTTTGTGGCTCCTTTCTTTTTCTGTTCTTGTCAGGAGAAGGCAATGTGGAAGAATGATTTTAGAGATATATGAGAAGAGAATGGAAAGGAAACAGAAATGTCTATGTAGGCAGGTGGATTGAGACGGATAGGATATGGAGAGATGGCCCATAGATGAGCACTCGTCATACTGACACAAAAACACAGGTTGAACACATAGGCCACAACATCGGAGCGGGAATGAACACAAGAGGCGCGGGGAATCCGGAGTGCGGGAGAAGATCCAACTGGTATTACACTGTGATTCAAGTTCGACAGAGGATGCCGAGCTCGTGAGTAGACAGATACAACTTGATCATTGCGGGGGCCACCACTGCCTTTCCAGCGCTCAAGACGGAGGGAATGCGCACGATGAGGGGTAACTGCATCCTGAGAGTATGATCCACGATTAAGCGGGTATAGCAGAAAAACCTCCCGAACAGTGAGATTATGCGGGAGTTGTTCCAAAAAAAAGAACTCAGGAAGTGGGGAACAGGTGACGATTGACGAGAAAGGGGCAAAAAGGGAAGATGGAATGCCGGTGTCTTTATCTGCTTGGTATTTTTTGAAAATAACGTTGCAATGTATACCGTCTATTTTGACTTTGCAAGTTCCCGTGCAGCCTTGATGAGGGGTGATAATGTCCGAAGTGGCTCGCACATCTTGAAGAATTGATGCTACAACCCCGAAACGGATCAAACGACGGCCAAATCACCCCACGTGCTTCTCACCTGCAGAAGCTCCGACGCTGTTGGCCGCTTCTCGGCATCAACCTCGAGCGTCTTGGCAAGGTAGTCGCTGAACACTGCAGAAAGAGCATCGGGATTCTGGATCTGAGGTGTCCCGTTGGTAGCAATGAGGTAGAGCGCTTTGAGAGGGTTTTGGTTCAGGTACGGCGGCTCCCCTTCAATCATTTCTGTGCATCACCAAAGGATGTCAGTTGGGTCAGTATTATCAAGCAACGAGTAATAGCATTCGACATCGGTGACAAAAAAAATGAGACACGCACCGATTGCCATGATACCTAAGGACCAGATATCTACCTTGGGTCCGTATTCTTTACGCGTTACGACTTCGGGAGCCATCCAATATGGCGTGCCGACCATAGTGGTCCTTTTCGAGCTGGCAGGATCAGATATCTGTGCGCAGAACCCAAAGTCGGCTGGGTGCACGTCAAACCCCGTCGGATGACGATAGAGTTACCCAAACTCACTCAATTTGATATCCCCGTTCATGCTCAGCAACACGTTGTCGCTCTTGATATCCCTGTGGATAACGCCGTGACGATGAAGATGCTCTAGGCCTTGGGCTGTCTCCCTCGAGACGGCTGCGATCTGACCCTCGGTCATCAGATTAGCCGTAACAACGTCTGTCAGGGAACCACCCTCCATATACTCCATTACCACCCAGAGGTCGTTTTTGTACAGGAACGAATCAATATAATTGACGATATTGGGGTGCCGCGAAGCGCGCATCACCAAGATTTCGTTTATGATCAGATCTTTCTTCGGCTGCTTGTCTAGGTCCATCTGTTTAATGGCGACCGAAAGGTTGGTGCCGACCTGGTAGGCCGTATAGACGCCGCCCGAGGCTCTACACGCGAGGTCATTCGCCGCATTGTCACGATACAGGACAGTACCTACCCCTGACCGATTTTGACCAGATTACGATAGAGCTTAGTTGGATCTGCGTCCGTACATATCTGTTGCAAGCGTCGGATGATATCATCTGAATTATCCTTGTCCTTTTTCTCTCTCCTTCGTGGAGTTGCAACGGTCCCAGCCTTGGCAAGATTAGTGACGGCAGCGTTCTGCTGTGGTTGTTGAGTGTGATGTGGTTGATAGTGTTGTTGCAAAGTCTTTGGTTCGCGTTCCTTGTCACGCTCCTTCGACGAAGGCAACGACTGCTGCGGGCCCGTACCTTTGAGAGGGAGGTCAGACTGTGACGATCCATGCGAGGGTCTAAAATAGGGCTTAGCCGCACCAGGACCTGTCCCAGCACCCCCAAGGGACCGTTGCGGACTGTGTGATGCTCCGATGGACGGTGTCCTCCTGACACGGGTCGTGTTGGCGCGGTCTATGTCTTGAGCTTTGCTTGGCCGAGTAGGCGTACGTTGCGATGTGGACCGATCCAATGCGGGCATGGCGGTTGTGGGTGGAGCCGGTGCAGGCCTGTAGGAACTGGGTAAGGAAGCGGACGGTGCTGATGCCGATGGCGACACAGGGTGAAGGCATCGGTTTCTTCGGGGGAGGAGGGGCAGGACGCTGAGAGTGGTGTGAATGATGCACGATCCGATGTTGGAGAGAGCACGTACCAAGCTTTGTGGGCCATCGTCTACAGGGAGAGCTTTTTGGGAAGAAAGGTAAGGAGTGGTCTCGATCGTTCCCATCTTGTCCCAGACGTCGCCGTGGCCTTCCTGATAGAATTTGACGATATCCATCACGGCCTGTGGATTCTTTTCTTGTTCTGATCTGGAGATGCCGCTCTCCTGAAGCAGCTGTTGCCATTCTTTCGGGAGGCCGGTGAACTCGCCTGTAGATGAGTTGAAGCCGACGTGTGTGAGATGGACGGGATCATAAGGAGTGCTAATTTCCGGACGCTTTGAGGTATTGAGGAATTCGGACATGAATCCCAGCATGCCTTTCTTTGGCTTAGAAACGATGGTACCACTCCTGGAACGAGTGCCTGTGGCGGAAGCGGGCGGAGTAGGAGTAGGATCTGTTGAAGGAAGAGAAGGGACCGACTCGGAAGGGTCGGCTGCGAAGTGAGAGTCCAGTAGTGGTGCTGAGGCGGGGACTGACAGACGTCTGGAAGCGGCTGAGAGGGCCTGCTGTGGAGGGAATATGTCGTTCAGCGTAGCGGTGTTGGCGCGGGAAGGGCGAGGAGGGGGCGACGCCATTCCGGATTGCTTGAGAGAAGTGATCGACGGAGAAGAGTTTGATACGGCTGTGGCTGGGGCTAAGACGGCAGCGAAAGGATCGTGGTCGACTCCACGGCCGGTGGATGGAGGCGTGGAAGGAAGAGAGTGCTTGCGAGCACGAGGCGGGGGTTTCTGGAGAGAGTTGCGGACACGAGGGGGACTTGCGTCGACGTGGGATGCCTTTGCTTTGAGGGCAGCGACGGGGGGAGGAGGAGCAGGTCTCGATGGCTGGTACTGATCCTCGAGAGATGCTGCGCCGGCGTTCAAGTTGGCGTGTTTGAGGAGATCGGAGTACTCTTGGATGGACTCCCTGGATGGACGATGGTATTCGACTGTGATCCTTGACTGGCGTTTATTCGAGGACGGGGTGTGCTGATGGAAAGACCTGAGGCTGGGATGGTTGATTGCAGCGGCGGACCCTGCTTGCGGTGTTGTCATCGTCAACTCGACGGTTGCCTTTCTTCTTGTTTATTTTCTTCTTCTCTTCTTCTTCCGCTACCAGTGAGGGACAGAGACAAGGAAGAAAGCGAGTGTGTAGGGTCCCTGGAATGGAATCGGCCGTGCGATCACGAGTGCAGAGCTGCGCAAAGGGTACGGTCCAAGTATTAAAATCGTCTACAGCATACAACCCCCACTGTGACGACGACGACAACCAAGCTGCGCCTCGAAACCAAACCATTTTACTACCTCCTTGCAACGACGACGACGACGACGACGACGACGCATTGCTACCAATTTACACCCATCTTCTCCGTATCCCATGGCGTATTATGTCAGCTTTCACACACACCGAGTTCCTGGCCCTCGCCACCTCATCCGTACCCATTACCGTCAATTAAAAAGACCAAAGAATGCCTCTCATAAACGCCCCTCGCGCGCAGAAATGATAGCAAACAAGTGACTGCGCAGTTTCATGAACTTTACAGGATCAGAATATCTCTGATTTGGTGGTGTGGAACATTGGCAGTCAACTAGTCATCGTCGATTCGTCGGTCTAGCAGGCACATTGATCGTGTACCTGTCTGTCTCCCCGCTACTTACTACGTTGCATTATCGCACCCCTGGTGTATTAACACGATGCTAACAACGCTGGCACTGCGGATGCGCAACTATGACGCACGGACCAGGCACCCCGAGTAAATACAATACACGGACAAAATATCTTGGATTTAACCCCATCAGCCACAGATGCGTGCTGGAGTTCTCCTGTTCGCTCACCATCCACGGGATTCATCGGATGTCGATGTGCGTAATCTTTCGTGGATAATAAATAGGCGGAGCAGCGAACACGAACAGAATCACTCGCCCAACGACTGTCAACAGCATATAGCTGAGCATCATCGAGCGGGGGAATCGTCCATTATGACCGAAGAGGTATCACTTGTATGTGTACATACTGCTCGAGGTATTCTAGAGCACAAGATCTTCGGTACAGCAGTGGCTAAGCGGATGGCAGCCTCTAATCAAGCATGACTTGTCTCGAAGCTGCTACTAAACGAGGCATATATGTCGACTCTCCTTGCCTTCCTTCCGAGTCCACTACCAGCGCGTCGACGTGAGTAGCCTGCGAGCGTAGCAGGTGTTCAACTGATCGATAGGGAGAAAAGTTACGCGTCAGTAGATTCATCGTGAAAATGTCTAGCCCGAGACCGCACGCCATATATCGCCCTCCCCGCCTCCTGCAGAGCGGTCCCCACCACAAACCTTTGCAGACCTCCCGTTGAAGAAAGTGAAATTGACCCATGACATCGCCGCCGACGAAAATATTACAGGACAGGCCGATGCACCGAGTGTCTCCTCCGACCGGAATGCAGCGGGGGTCGGAAGCGCAGAACGTAAAGGAAAACGCGATGCAGCTGGGTATCCAAAGTCGCGAAGAGGCAAACCGAAGGATGGGCGGAATGTCGGCCGTCGACGGGGTACGCGCGAAAGTACTCAGGCCAGCGACAATAGCCCTGCATCACCACAAGGAGAGCAGGAAGAGCACCAACCGAAACCGCTCAGGTTGCCGAAACGCCAAACGGCTTTGTTACTCGGCTTTTGTGGAACAGGGTGCAACGGGATGCAAATGTGCGCATTTTCATCTCTACACGACATCCAGAATATCCATTCCATGTACATATCAGCCAGCCAAATTTGCGCACTATCGAAGGGGTGCTGTTCGGCGCATTAGTCCGCGCCGGCGCAGTATCTCAAGATAACGCAGATGACCCCGTCAAGGTACACCCTCTCCCTTTCCTTCCTATCATTATCGTTTCCGAGCTCTTGATGACTAGGTGGGCCTTGGACGCGCAGCCAGGACGGATGCAGGCGTACACGCAGCAGGCAATCTAGTCTCCATGAAACTGATCACCACCATTCCTGGAATAAAAGACTGGGTCGGGCACGTCAATTCCTTCCTCCCACCAGAGATTCGTGTCTGGGGAAAGGTCTGTGAATATATTGCGTTTCCATTTGTTCTGTAACTGTTGAGCTGAAATCTCGACTTCGAAAGGTTCGCGTGCAGAATTCCTTCAATGCTCGAACGTAGGTGTGGATCGTCTCATTGCTAACGGCCACTTGAACACCTGACATGTGGGGTAATAGCTCGTGCGACAGTCGGAAATACACCTACTTTTTCCCTACATACCTCTTACTCCCACCGAAACCCAACACAGCTCTCGCTCGTACTTTGCAATCCACCGGCGAACCATCTAAACCCCACCCGTTCTGGGACATTCTCAACATCGAGTCGACGACACCTGATGAAGACCTTGCGCGGAAACGAACGTGGAGGGTAGGAACGGACATGATTGAATCCCTGAAAATGGCAGCAAGGAAGTTTGAGGGGACACATAATTTTCACAATTTTACCATCGGCCGAGAATACGGCGATCGCAGCAATCAGCGACATATGATTAGAATAGAGGTGTGTCGGTCTCCCGCTACGTATCAGCGCACTAATCTGGTTTGAAGGTGTCGGAACCAGCGGTTTATGGGGATACGGAGTGGATTAGCGTCCTGTTCCACGGCCAAAGCTTCATGCTTCACCAGGTACTGTTGTTCAGTGGAAGCGAGGTTATTCACTATTCATCTTTTTTTCTTCGTTAAAAGATCGTAAGTTCATAATGCACCGAGGTCAGGACAGACGCTCATCATCACTGGAATAGCGTAAAATGATGTCTGCTCTCGTCCTCTCTTGTCGTACGGGAACACCCAGTGAGATTATCGACGAGGTATGTCGTGCGTACATGTCGTTCCACCCACCCTTTTTTTGAGTGCATCTTTCGAAGCTATACGGTCCTCGCATGGTCATGGTCCCAAAGATGCCCGCACTTGGGTTGCTCCTCGAATATCCCATCTTTGAGTCATACAACAGGCGCATAGCTGACAACAACGAGAAACTCAAGGACCCCTCCGATGCAGACTATCGACCCGAGATCGATTTTGAGGTGCACAGAGGAGCGATAGACGACTTTAAACAAAAGTATATTTATGACAACATGAGGAATACGGAAGACAGGTGTGGAATGTAAGCATTTAGTTCACTCCCTTGCCCCTGGACATTATTTTTTATTTATTACGAACTGACATCATAACACGCGTGAAAGATTCGATGCTTGGATCCGATACGTAGACAGCTACGAAGGTAACGATTTAACGTATCTGAACCACAGAGGTATCATCCCCTCCACGGCGGTCATCAAGTCTGGTGTCAAGAGACCGTGTCCTTTCAGGGAAAAGAAGCGGTTCGACATCACCAGTTTGGCGGATATCAAGCAAGAGGGTCCCTTATCAATCGGAGATGAAGCAGCCGACGATGAAAACGAAGAGGGGCTTAGCAAGCGCAAGCTGGACGAGATGGAGGGATGAGGAGTTACAGAGATACGATTAGAAGAACGACTACATATATATACATCATCTTATTGGTTTCTCCTTCGAGTAAGCGAGTAAGATCAGGAATATAGAGAAACTAGCGACGGAGAGATGAGCCAGGTCAGCTCTGGAACTTGCGGAGCGTTTGGATTTCATCCAACAGCGTCTGCAATCGGTCGTCGTCGATCTTGACGAGACTGGAATGTAAAAGTGCATGTAGGTCGTTTCTCCCCGGAGGGGGTCGCTATGGTAAGGAAAACATCGCGCACCTCGGTATGATACTTTTAGCTTCCTCAGCCGTAGCGGGACACAGGTTGGCGATTTGAGCAGTTTCGAACTGCGTCAGCGCGGGTTCCCTACGGAGAGTCCTGAAAACAAAGAGGGAGGAAAAGTGAGAAAGTGAGAAAAGAAACTCCATTATCTGAATATCCAGTTCAATCAACCACGCACTCTCGGACAGCACTAGCAGAATCGGTCGTGTTGAACTTGGCGAAGGTCTTCACGTATTCCAGCGTCTTGTTGTACACTCTGAGTTAAGAAAAGAGAGCGAAGAGTCGGTGTGGATTTCCGGCGATTGCGCACACATACGCAAGAGAGAGAAAGAGAGCAGAGGTCAGAGAGAAATCCCGCCGCAGAATAAGAACGTACGCAGTATCGGGTGCATCCTTGTCCCTATTCTCCAGGAGGTACTTCACCTCCGAGATCAACAGACAACCCGCATTATTGAATTCTGTTCAGCAGACAAGTGGTCGATTCTCTCTGCTGTACTTCGTTAATGCACGTTCTCGACTCACCAGGCCCAAGTTTTAATGCTGAAGCATCCTCGTCTTCGACGTGCCCTCTGAGTCGCAGCCGCGTAGACATTTGATCAAGACACGAAAGGGTGTCTTGTTCGAGACGAAGTCAAAAGGCAAGAGTTCATTACATGTTTACAAACATCTCTAAGTTAATATGTCTAGCCATGTAGGGTGACAAGCCAACCCCCTGCGATACAGAAGAAACGGGCCGTCCCTATCAGCAGTGTCCAACTACGACTTCGACACCAGCAGCGCCACGGGAGAAGGGGGTACGAAAGACAGCAGTAATTAAATGACGATCTCCACTTGAGTATGCTGCAACGTACACTCTGCCTCTTTCACACCGCCAGCGTCACAGGAGTGACGGCCTTGGCACCATCCTTGTCATCGATGGACAGTACCATCACCCTTTCCGCCAAAGTTGCACCGGATACTGCATCCCCTCTTGTCCGTTCCTTGTCTTTGTCTCCTCTGTCTTGTGGTGCAGGGCTCCTGTTAGTTGTGATCCCATATTTCCGAGTACCTGGAGAAATGCATTACGAACCACCACCAAAAGCAGTCATTAACCTCGCTTACCATCAAAGTCTTCTAGCCTGTTGGCTGGTGAATTACCAGCAGTCGCCGAACGTCCATTGGCAGAATGATTCACAAGGGCGCTGCCCTGTAAGCCATTGTTACCAGGCGACAAGATGGACCGAGTAGAAGATGAGTTGTTCCACACTCCTGCCACAGGTGGCATACGTCTCTCAGTCTGCGACTACGGGGTTAAGAGGCGGGAAATCAGTTGCTTGAAGGACGGACAGTGCTGGTTGGCCCCGTTGCCCGTTGCTACGCGGTGGAGGTGTACGTGTATTCACTGCTTGGTCATGGTGGCGATTATGAGTTGGGTGAAGGGTTGGCTGTGCCTTCAATCCTACAGCCCAGTCGGGTCGAGGTGGAAGAGGGTGTTGAGACGAAGTAGATGTATTAAAGGTTCGTCGCGACGACGACGACGTAGATGATGACTGGAGAAATTGAAAGCATTTGTAAGTAGTTCAGCAAGAGATAAAACAACTCACAGCCGTCGAAGCCGCCTCGTCGCCTGCTGGCGTCCCATTAAAACCATTGGAACGCCCATTTCCGGATCTTCTGGTTGGGGTATTTAGACGTGGACCAACCGTATCTTTACCGCCACTGACGGATCGACCATTAACATTGTTGACCCCGAAACCGCCCATCCCAACTCCAGGACCAGTAACTCCAAGCACTCCGGGCAGGTGGAGCGCCTCTTGCTTTGTTGCCCATTGTTGGGGACTGTTGAGCAGGGACACCGGGGTAGGGTCGACCAGGTGAGAACGCATCGTGGGTACCATTATATTCTGGGGCACCGAGCGGAGGGTTGTGAGGTACTGGCGAGGACGAGAAGTGAGGTAGAGGAGGTGGCGGTGTGTAGTATACAGGCATCGAGTACGGACTATAAACAGGAATGGGAGGACAAGGAGGATACTGTGTAGCGGGTGGAACTATGGGAGTTCCTGGAGCTTGATGGGGTTGTTGTTGGACAGGTGGATGTGGAAGAGGTTGAGGTTGCTGAGGGTAGTTCCAACCAAAGGGGATAAAAGGATTGTTATGCTGCTGCATGCCAAAGGCATCAGGTTGGGTAGAAGGTGGAGCAGGATCGCCTGTATGTATGGGCGCCTGAGGAAGTGGGTACGGACAAGGTGCATAGTAGGGGAGGCAACCCTGTGGAGGACCTGGCTGTGGGTATCCGTACATGTATGAATTATTGTATGCAGTGGCATGCATCGGGTGATGCGATTGATCGTAGGGAGCGGCAGCCGGAGAGGGCTCATATAAACTGGGGTATCTGAAAGATGGGGGTGAAGGCGGTCTTGATCCGCGGGAGCTGTTAGAACCGTATGTGGGAGCACTGGACCGCATACTCCTCGAAGATGAGCCGTTGGAGCGGCGGCCGTCCTTTCTATCACGTACTGCAGGCCCGGACCACTCGCTCTCCGTAGCAGGTGAGCTAATTGAATCATCCAGATCACCTGTGCTACTAGTTTCGCCCACGCTACTGGTCACGGAGCCCGAGGTCAGACTAGCGCTCGAAGAACTTGCGCTCAAGTCTTTTTCTTTGACTTTCTCTTTCTCTTGAAAGTCCATAAAAATCCTTGAGCGAGCTTCGTTGTAGGCCGCCTCTCGTTCGGCGATCGTCATGTGTTTCTTGCCACTTCCAGTGGCATTACTTCGTCCACCAACGCTGCCAGTCTCAGACGGTTCTACGTCTGATGATTCTGCTTCTTCCCCGATGACCGATCCCGCGTGCGATTGGGGCTTGGAGCGCGGGCGGTCAGCAGTAGTCCGCTGCATGATTTTGAAGGCAGGCTGCGCATGAGATGGGGCAGGGACAAGTTCAGCGATGCGACGTGTAGGACTGGGCAGACGTGGATTAGTCTGTTGCTTGTCATCGTGCGAGCCGCGCAGGAAAAGATACATACATTCTGCTCTCCATGGTAAGAGTGACGGTGATCGTCTTGTTGACGGGGTCGGTTTCTGGTGCCAGCTTATAGTAGGCTGAGCAGCGGTGTACTAAGAGCCTCTGATAAGAAGTGGTCGGCGTCAAATCGAGACGAGTTCTGCACAGCGTGAACACGATCGTATCATGGTCAGTACACCGATCATTCCCCGAATAGGATTTTTAGTAAGGAAAGGTGGTCAGTCGTGCGACAAGGACAGCACGGCGAACACAGTGCACGAAGTAGTTTGGAGAGTGAAACGATACATGCCTGTGGTCGCTGATTAAACATTCCATCTGCTCTCCGAGCTTGAGGACGTATAATCTATCTTTGCTTTTGAGGGCCTCGACAATTCGTGGGTCGACATCCGGGAGGGAAGGACCGTCGGCTACACCCGACTCTGATGGTTCAGAGTCCAGGCGCGAGAGTGATAGGATGGACGAAGAGTAAGGTCCAAGGACGGAGGATGAATTGGAAGTGTGGTTTGTCGAACTGGCGGGAGACCTCAGAGCGTCTACATGGGTGGCCGGGTCTCTGGCTGAGGGCGGGGGAATGGACGGGCCCATGACAAATGGCGGAAAAAGCATGTCTGGACCGACTGCGAAAGGGCGCCAGCATGAGATATCGGATAAACGACAGAAACTTGGGCTCGCAGCGAGTCGACTCACCGTCAAACGACATGGGTGATGTTGTGGCAGATGGGATGTAGGCTACAGAAGACAGCGAGGAAGTCGATTTGGACAGCGAGCACGGTGACGACGACCGACTAACAGTAGGGTAGTGCGGGATGGACAGCCATCCGCTGGTTCTAGGGGAGGAGGTGGGAAGGGGGGGCAACTCGGTCTTCTCTCTTCTCTCTGGCAGAAAGCCAAGTCCTGCTCCTCCCGTGGGAAATTTCCACCGGCAGACTTAGCGCTGGACAAGCCGTGACTTGCAATTATATCCTACACATTCTGTCTAAAATACAAGGTCCCTATCAATGTCCAATACCATCTCGCGATGGGTATATCACTTGGTATACGTTGAATCCCAGACTGTGTGCCACGTTAGCAATGTACCTCGTACGATACCCAACCTTATTACTCACCAGAACACGAACACGAAGCACCCATAAGCGACGAGGGCAACCGCACCCCTCTTCAGCACACGGCTTACTGTCGGATCATCCTTGGTAAGCTATACACGACGTCAGATCAACGACACTGTCACCCGCTGTCTTTGTATTCTCACCTTCCAGAAGAACAGCCCAGGAAGGATAAACGAGATGGTCGTAGACCCAGTCGATCCCACAAACGAGAGCACTGCACACAAACCGCCTCCTCAGCACCACTTTCAAGTCAAACCAGCGACAGATAACACTCACCCATCCGCAAGTCGTCCACATTATAGGCGACGGCAAACCCACATACGACGATAGCAGCAGTAAGCAGCGCATGTTTCATGGCCGACATGTCACCCCCAGACTCCTCATTCTCTACTACTTCCTCCTGGTCCAATGTCCCCACCGGCTTGTAAACCTGCTTGTAATGGAAGATCTTATCCAAGCAGTTGCGGCATGGCTGGACTTGCAACGGATACGAGAACATTATTAGCACGACAATGGCCAACTGTCCGACAGCGATGAAAACCGACGTGGACGGGTACATCGCTATGATATTGGCCCCGACGTTGGACCCAAATGTCAAGTACCCAAAGACAGCGATGATCTCATATATCAAGATAGCACCACCGATGGATGTCCCAACCACGATATTCACTCGTTGTTTTGAGTTCGTCTTCAACTCGTTGAATATTGGGAAAATCTGCCGGGCCCGTCAGAAATAGGTCAGTAAGGAGAGTATTCTGCCTCACATTCTGTGCACATGTGAATGCAAACACCTGCACGGGCCACGTCGTTACGAAAGTAGGGGTAAAGTGAACGAGATGAATGTCGCCTCGCGGGACTGTCCCTTCCAATGGCTTGAAGTAACACCTTATGACGATGACGACGAGGTATGCTGTCCAAAGTGTGAATTTAGCGCGACCTATAATAACAGCAACGCCCTCACCGGCGGAGAACAGAGCGATATAGCTGGTGTGTCTAAGACTGTCTAGTCGCCGAAGCGAGGCAAGCGGGACAAGAATGATCATAAAGAAAACGAGCCATGCTGGCCCAGAGAGCGCCCATTGGGGAGGATTAGTGCTCGGAGATGTCAAATCGTGGTATAATGAAGCGACAACGCTGGGCATCAATGACTTGATGATAATCAGGTAACTGCACGATGATGTAGGCGGGAAGCATTAATAGGCAACATCACATCCCGAAATAGATAGCACGTACCCGATCGAAACACCAAAGCACTTGATGGCAATGGCAGCATCGAAAAAGACGGCCGCGTGAGGGAACGTAAGTTGAGCCACAGCGAAAAACGAGCTTCGCCGGTGGGGAGTGCGTCGGGCGCATTGCACAAGGAGATAGAGACCAAAACCTCCCACAAAACCGGAAAACACACAGGTGATTATCCCGGGTATGATTCCAGCGGAAGCCATTGCCTGAGTGGAATTCCATCATGTTACGTTGGAAAGCGGGCGGAACCCGCAGAATGGGAAACGTACCAGAGGAAATGTGAGCATGCCTGGAATGACATATCGGTAGGTTAGCTCTGCTACTAGGTAGTAAAGAAACGTGGTACGCGCACCGCTCCCAAGGATAGTGTTGGCCAGGTTGCAGACGCTACTCAAGATGGTCGCACGACCCTCTTTGAGCACCATAGTATTACCACTCCCCCTCCCGAGGAGGGCACTGTTCTCAGTTAAAAGATCCTCTTCATCGTCGCCGAGAATATGTTCCGTAGGCTTTACGGAGCCGTATTCGTGCGCCATGTCGTGGGGAGGAGGTCCAAGATCTAGTTTCCGGGCAGTCACACAGAGCAAGGGTGTGCCTGTAAAGCCTCGACGACTGCAACGGCTTCAAATAGACTCTGAGCACGGTGCTAACGCTCGATGATAGAGTGAAATGGTCAGGTTCCAAAGCTTCAAGGTGCCGTGGATGGTTGACTGGACCGAGACCCGCCACCGAAACTGACTTCGGATGATTTGGTAATATGCGAGAGGCAAGTAATAATGCTCAAGGATACATACACGAGACAGCTGTACAACGAGAGCAACGATAGCGGATGTACACGCCGAGGACTTGCAAGGCAAAAAGGGGAAAGGAAAAGAAGAGGGTGAGGAGGAGAGAAATAAAGGAAGCGTGCACCAGAGCCACAAAGCTAACATCGAAAGCAGAACCAGACCGCAAATTAAGGTACAAACGAACCGTCCGAGTTAGAGATAGAAACAACGATTGCGGACGTTCAATAGCGAATTCTGCTATGACCACTACCAAGCCTTCCAGCCTGACGATCCTTCTGGCGCGCTTGCATCCGCTTTTGACGCAGGTTTTCCATCATCTGTTTAGCTATAGGTGAGAGCTCGGATGAGGACGCCGGAGATGGGGGTTCGATGAGGTATGGTGGACGAAATCCGAAAGGCCTAACGGGCGTCACAGGCTGCGGCAGGCGAGACAGGCCGTTTTCTTTATTGCCACCCACGATACCGGAGGCGGTAGACTGACCAGCAGCAATCTTTGCTACAGATTGAACAGACTCGAAGGTAGCCTCATGAGACGGGCCGAGAACAGTCGTTGTCGCCGCACTCTCTTCCGACTCAACAGATCTTAAAGTCGAGCCCGAGCTTGTACGTAGCTTTGGTATATGTGACTTGGCCGCAGGGGTGCATGTCGGACTAGGGTACGCTGCACTAAAGTTGGACTTCTCGCCAAGAGCTGCGCGAGTACCTGCGTGCTCGACGTTGGGGCCGGTCGGTACTTGCACCTCATTTGTCCTATTTATCTCCATGATGAGCACCTTATTGACTGACCGTGAAGGTAACTTGGCGGGTGCTCGTGGTCCACGCGGTCCACGCGTGCTTTGCCCGGTGGAATGAGTAGCTATAGGTAACGGAGACTTGACGGCTTGGTGAATATCGTCGCGTGGCTTAGAAGCAACCGCTATCGACAAAGAGGGATTTGCCCTTAATGGGCTAGAAATGGTTGACGAACGTCGGTGGGTGGGTGGGGAAATTGACCGAGGTATACGAGTACTATTGTAACGAGGCATACGGGTATAAGGGGGAGATTCAGAAGAAATATCAGGTGTCGCTTTGATTTGAGGGAGTTGCGAGGATGGGGGCAGTTCCAGTGTTTTCTTCCTTTCAGCGAGGAAACCAAAGATTTCGGAAGCCTTCTGTGGTGACATAGTATGATCAGGAACAAGCTGGTGAGTCTGCTCAGTTGACATGCTAAGCTCGACCTCCAGAGAAGAAAAGGTGCGATGGTAAGTGCCCGAGTCGCACTCTGCGGAGATAGCAATGCTGTTGTCAGCTTGTACTAAGTGAGCGTCGGTAAAACGAGTGTCTGCAGGTGTCGTGACGCCAGAAGAAGGTGCAGAAGACTCCGCATCAGTCTCTCTAAACAATTCAACCATCGTGAGGTAGATCCGCAACTGATCGAGATAACAAACTGACCCAAGGAACTTGTCCGCCCAAGAGATGTCGCCATCGGTACTACTATCTCTGAGTTCTGGCGACGAAGGGTGACCAAGTAGCTGCCGCAGTGTCGAGCCTGTCCGGCGTCTCTGCACACGGCCTTCGTTGTGTGGAGAAGGCGGCGTGTTGGAGAAAATGCCGGAGTCAAGGCATCCTTGATCGTCATAGTGGTTGAGCAAACTCGCGACAGATGGATCTTGACGCAGTGTCAGAAGACGGTTACGGTCTCGAGGAGTAATGGGCACGCTCTTCGAGCGACGGCGAGCCGAATCCGTAAGTGAACGCTTCGGAGTGAATATCTTGTCCGTCGGCGGGTATGCATTCGGAAACTCAGTGCGACTATGAACGACCTTCCCGTGCACTGTCACCGAGTAAGTGCTACGCTGGGAAACGGTGGTGCTTGGGACTGTAGGAGGCGGGATCACGGTGTTTATGGGATGTGCTAGAGGGAGGTCAGTTCGGATGGGTGTCAACTTTGAGGATACTCACGAAGAGGTGGCAAGGGTGCGAAATCCACCTCAGATTCCGCTGCAATCCGTGCAGAAGATGACCGTAGCAGACGACTAACCGCGGCCTCTACTTCATCCTCTTGAGACACGCCAAGATTCTTCTGGACCGTAGAAGGGACGGGAGGATGAGCAACAGCTTTCACATCAAACCGTCTTTTCGACTTTTTGCTGCCAATAGAGAAGAACTTTTTGAAGATGCCCATGGCGTAGTGTGTCGTGACAAGTTCGTGAACCTGAAGATGCGGCCTTTGCTGCTGTCTCAGGCGTCGGTTTCGTGAGAAGTGCTGGAAGCAGAAGTTGGAAAGCGGGACACGCACAAGATCAACTACGACCAAACACGTACAAACAACGCGTCGTGGCACGTGATTTGATTTTTGCAGGCACACTCAGCTGCTATCAAGATGCCTCAGTACGCTGAAATCACTGGGAGCACAGTGCGCGACTTTTGCATGCTGGAACGCAATTACTTGTCTCACTTCAAACTGGTCTTGTTGCTATTGCTGCTTTTGTGTTCTTCGCTGCTGGGTAGCCGCTTACCTGCTCCACCACAGTCGGATGGAAGCTCTAATGCTTCGATGGGCGGAGTGAGACTGCCCGTAGCGATCTTGTTGTACATCGCAGCATTACTCACGGTGACAGCTGCGGTGTGGGAGTACCACAACGGTGTGAAGAGTTTGCTCAAGGTCCGGGCTTTCTTGGTGGGAACCAGGTGGGTTGTCATATCTTTTTATCCATCGATGGCATCGTGGGGGCTTATTCGTGATCGCCTTTCTATCAGGGTGCATCTGTTCCTCATGTCAGTGGTTTCCGTCATTGCAGCAGCGACTTGCATCGTGTATCTGGCAAGCGAGAACTGATAAGGCCGTGTGAACTGGGGCCATGCATTCAGATTCGTGCTCCCCCCTCGAGGCAGGCAGGCGTTATAATACGTGTAGTTCTTCTCTGATAATAATAAGACACCGCCCACCGAGCAATTTTGGCCAGCTGCTCTCATAAAATAACTCAAATAAATAATCACTCAAGTGGTGGGTCACGTGAGTCAGGGTACCGATCTTGTTTCTGAGTCTGTGGGAACCAATTTTCGAGGACGGCCACCTAGAAATACCCAGACACCCTCACCGTAGAAATCAGTCCACCAAGTTTTGCCCCAGCACCCGTCCTCATGAAGATCAGCAAAAAGATCGAGCAGTCACAGAAGGAGGGGAAGATATGGTGGTCCTTTGAATATTTCCCTCCTCGGACCGCTCAGGTCAGTCCTAATCACTGCAGACAGGAAAGCTTTCACTCGAGCTCTTCTATTCCCCTCCTTGCTAGGGTCTTCAAAATCTGCTAGATCGTATAGAAAGAATGAGAAACTTGGGCCCAGAATTCATTGATATCACTTGGTCGGTTCCCCCTTCGTCACGCAACGTGCTGCTCATTTCATCGGTTCCAGGAATGCTGGCGGTCGGACATCAGAACTTACGTCGGAAATGGTCAGGTTATGTCAGGGCGTAATCGGCATCGAGACTTGCATGCACCTGACATGCACCAATATGCCTAAAGAGAAGGTAGACATCGCCCTCCGCGTGAGTAACACCACAGTCACTGCCCTTCATAATCGTATGTTCACACAGTCAATTAGGAGGCGAAAAAGCATGGTTGTCGCAACATCCTCGCCCTGCGCGGGGATCCCCCACAAGGTAAAGAGGAGTGGGAGGCAGTCGAGGGTGGCTTCGTTCACGGTATCGATCTCGTCCGCCACATCCATAACGAATACGACGACTACTTCGACATCGCTGTGGCTGGTTTCCCACAGAACCTGCTTCTTCCCCCAGAGGAGTGTGACCTCGAGATCAAGTACCTGAAGGAGAAGATTGACGCTGGTGTCAACTTCATCTTCACTCAGATGTTCTACGACGTGGATATCTTTATAGATTGGGTGAAGGCGGTTAGAGCGGCGGGTATCACTATCCCTATTGTACCGGGCATTGCACCCATACAGACGTGGAACGGCTTCCTCAAGGCCACCTCCCTCGCAAAGACAAAAATTCCCCAGTCTTTTATGGATGCTTTAGAACCCCACAAGAATGACGACGAAAAGGTTAGGGCTATTGGCACAAAGCTCGTCGCCGACATGTGCCGTAAGATTCTCGATGCAGACCTCGGCATCCAAGGACTACACTTCTACACTATGAACCTGGAGAAAGGAACCAAGATGCTTTTACAGGAGCTCAATTTGGTGCCACGAGTCGAAACGCTCAAACCTCTGCCCTGGAGACAGGTACGGTGCACTGCCGTCGCCAAACCTGCTGCTAAACGTCCCTGGCTAATTTGCCGTCCGTAGTCCCTCACTCCAAACCGTCGGCAAGAAAACATTCGTCCAATCTTTTGGGCAAACCGAGCACAATCTTACTTGTCGCGCACCGAGAATTGGGACGAGTTCCCCAACGGTCGCTTTGGTGATTCTCGGAGCCCAGCATATGGTGAACTCGATGGTTACGGTGTATCACTGAAACAAACGGTATGAGAAAAGAATGACCTGGCTGCTCAGTGGACTGACCCGACCTCTTACCATATATACAGGCAGAGGAAGCCTTGAAACTCTGGGGAGAACCCAAGACTTTTGATGACGTCGCTCAATTGTTTAGCAAGTTCTGTTTGAAGAAGCTTTCCGCGTTGCCGTGGTCAGACCAGCCGGTCTCTGGTGAAACTTCTGTCATTTCCACAGAACTGTCACGGATAAACCAGCTTGGTTTCCTGACTATCAACTCACAACCCGCCGTCAACGGTGCACCAAGCGATGACCCCAAATTCGGGTGGGGACCAGGCGATGGATACGTGTATCAGAAGGTATATGCTTACCTGCTCTGCGTGTCGAATCCTTCGATAGCTTACCGGTTTGAAGGCTTATCTAGAATTCTTCGTGAACCCCGAGTTGCTCGAGATACTCATCTCAGAAATAGAAATGGACACCAAGATGACGTACTACGTTATCAACAAGCAGGGTGATCTGCGCACGAACAGCCACTCGGAGGGACCGAACGCTGTCACTTGGGGTGTCTTCCCAGGGAAAGAAATCATCCAGCCCACAATCGTGGAGGCTATCAGTTTTATGGCTTGGAAGGTAATCATTATAGTTCTTGCGACTGAAAGTATTTCTGCTGATCGCTGTACTTACTAGGACGAGGCATATGAACTAGGCGTCAAGTGGGCAAACATCTACGAAACCACTTCGCCATCACGGAAACTCATCGCGGACCTCATGGATAACTCGTACCTCGTTAACGTCGTTCACAATGACTTTAAAGACACTAAAGCAATATTTGAACCATTCTTCAAGGCGGGGGAGAAGTACGCCTCTTCTCGCGCGAAAGTGAATGGTTCGGTCCAAACCAACGGCGACCTGAACTAGATGAATAGTTTGCTCGTTGCATTGACTTGATCCAACTCACCACCAGTCACGCTTTTATTTTACTGTAATTCGGGTTCAACCCCCGTAAAACGTAGGACCTGAGCATTTATTCCATCTCTTATATAAATATCCAACATCAGGCACTGTACTGTCACATCTTACCTGCATCAACTGCTTGTCGTATGTATATCATCATCACTGCATCAACTGCATTGCACGCCCCTCTCCTGGACACTTGCTTCACAGGAGAGGAGTGCTCTTTGATTTACTGTAAAAGCTAAGCAAAGACTAATAGCATGGTTTACACTTCCTGGCCAACCCTTCCTGGCATCCCATGATAGCATGTCTTACAGCTAAGCAGTCAAAAAAAAGGAGGTATTACAGGTCGCTTTACATCATAGTAGGTCTGAAAAGAAAAAATCTGTGTTGGTAGGAGGCGGCCCTGTTGCGAGTCCGCTGGGTATATCGACCTTTTCACCCGAGAGGTCTAACATGAACAAGTGTTGAGAAACCATCAACACCCTGTGATCGTAGAAGGCATACCTAAAAGTTTAATTTTGAGTCCAATTTCAGTGAGTGCTTTAATGTATCCCGCCGTTTCCTCGGATGTGACGTGTCCACTGTCCCGCCGGAGCATGTTCAATCCATCCGTCCAGTCGGCCCATCTGGACTGGTCAGTGGCAATTTGGTCGGCTAGCGATTGTCCTCCGCCACTCAGCAGTGAGAACGATAAAGGTGAGGGCAAGAGGTTTGTAGGTAAATCTGGGTGGTCGCGAGCCAAATTGGGAGGTGGAGCACAGGTGCCGGTGGTGATTTGACTTATGGATGCGATCTCGATGCGCTCAGGAAGGTCCTCTGTACCATTGCGGACATCGAATTTGACGGGGCTGTCGACATAGTGCAGATATTTAAGACCATTGTCCTTGATAAAGGTGGTGAATTTGGGCAAGCAGGAAAAGGATCGGAAGGAGCTCACCAGACGCATGAATCGCCACTGGCCATTCGGCCGTCTGGCGGATCCGGTGTGCTGCGTTGGCACACCGTTCAAGAACCACGCGCCCTGGAGCAGGCAATGTATCCTCTGTTGGCGGACAAACTCAGCAGATTCTCTGGTGAGCTTTTCTTTGAGGTTGCTGATATATGCACGTATGCGTTGGGATATTCGTCGAAGTTGAAATACAACCGAGTACGTACCGCACTGGAACTCTGCTCAAGAGATCATCTCCAGCTTCTAGCTCCTGCATCTGCCTGTCCCTGACTGCACGGTATTCACATTCAAGAAAATCGTGCTCGACTTCATGCCATGGCCGTACGCTTTCCTGTTGCAAAGCTACTTTGATTCTTCCATGTCTAATTAGCGGGAGTTGATACCAACCACAGACAGAACTCACTGGCTCCGTGTGAGGGCAGATATGCGACTGAAGTCGTCTGCGGCAGAACCACTCTCGTTCCACATACGTAGGAAGAAATGCAAAGCCAAACAATGGACCTTCGGGAAATTTAGAAAGAAGGGTTGAAAGGTCGAGGTCGAATCTGTAATAACTTAGAGAGCGAGGCAAACAAAAAATTAAATGCACACACATGTTGGTGCGTATATCGTCCAGTGCTGGGAGAGCAATTCGACGATCTCATTCGATGCTTTGGCAACGGGACATCGGCGCTCCTCAGGCCGACTAAGCTGCTCCAGAATAACCTGTGATAGCAAGTTAGGAGGGAGCCGTTCGTGGACGCCGTCACATGCCTTGGAGAAAAAATCGGGATCGTCCTGCACGAAATTGACCAAGCAATCAAGACCCAGAACACCGGCATCCTGGAACTCTTCCATGATGTTCTCGGTGTCAAAACCAAGTTTCCGCCATTTCAATGGCTGTCCTTCCGAATCCAATTCCTCCTGAACCCCGCTACATTCCCAAATATAATGGAGTCCGGATAGGTGAGCGAGCTCTACTTCAGGTTCAACCACAGTGATCTTCTTCTTGTAGGTGACGCGAACGATATTCGCTTGGAAATCCAATATACACGAAGTAAGGTCGTCGATGTGTGACGACATTAGCCGCTATCAAAACAAGACGTTATTTATCAGACCGACTCGTATGATAACATAGAGGAATGACATACGACTGCAGCTTTTCGTATGTTCAACCGCTCTAGATCAGCAATGAACTCGTCCCAATACGTATCGTTGACATGAGAGAGCAACGAATTGATGAGCATCATGCTATGAAGGGTGGTCGTTCCGAGTGCTATGCAACAGTGATATCCAGTGTACTTGCCTGTGTTGTGCCATAGCAGTGTCAGGACTTCCCAAACGACTGACCACTGTTTCCAATGATCCCTTCTGCCTGCGCATCTGCTCGTATACGCTCTGAAACCCATATCGATATACCGAACCAGGTGGAGCCACTGGTGGTGTTCGACTCGAACTGGCGATGATTGGATTAACGACACTTGTAGGGTCGGCTTCTACCAGTTTCTTCAAGATCGCAGTAGCTGGTCTGCACACATTGATGAGAGAATTAGATGACGATAGTATTTGCACGACTTTGAAAATAAAACTATCATCGAGCGTGGACCAGCCATAGTCGAGATCCATGAGGTTTTGCATTGCGGTTAGCGCATACTACGGAGATCCAAAGCACATGACAGAGGTTAGGATACAGAGTAGAATTACGTACTGCAAGGGTATTTCCGTGAGTAGTATCTATCACATCAACGAGTTCCCGGAGGCCATCACGATCCAGAAACTCTTGAGCGAATTTTTCTTCCTATGAGTGCGTTCAAATTGGCTTTAAGAGCAGGAAGTGGAAGAACCACGAACTTTGATGAATTTCTGCAATGAGAACAAGGACATTCTCAGCGATTTCTCATCACGTCGACCAAGTTTTTCAATAATCGCCGCTGCTTCGATCGCGGATGAATTGACCAACCTCATTAAAGACAGTGTTAAGACCTCAACCTGCTGTAGGATACAAAGACCTACTTCAAGTGAACTTTGTTCTTGATCTTTTTTCGGAGGTTTTCACTGGTTATCAACTCTTCCGTATCACGGTCTCTCAGCGCAAGGTTTGTGTGGGGTTCCGCGACTTTAAGATGAAGACAAAGCTGGCGTACGACATCTTCCACGGTAAGGGTCGGGTCAATGCGTGCGCGCACGGTAACGCCAGACTTGGTTGTAACATTGTTGGTGGGAATGATCCCTGCCGTCGACTTCGGTGTGATGCCATTGGTGGTTAGAGGAGACGGGGTAGCGCGAGTCGAGGTGTTGGCGGAGGACATGAGTTGTAACTAGACAACGGAAGCAGAGGTCGAATGAGACTGGGTAGGTCAGCCAGGTAAAGACACACAAATTAAAGCTGGGGAACGTGAAGTGAGGGTCTCGATTCGTGGAATCTGTTCAAGCCTTTTAGTTGAGGATGTTGTAAGAATAAGAAGTATAGCAATAGTCAGACATGGCGAAGTATTCGTCTAATCCCATGCGTCGTTATGTTGCATAGGTCGGACTGACGTGCAAACGGAATATCGTCATTCCACGACACGAAGGAGAGCGACTTACCACAAACGGAATGACACCGAGCCTGTCGGGAAAAAATGATTAGTGACTTGTGTTGCAGACTTTAACGTACAGAAAGTCAAGAAATGCGACGTCTCTGCATATGTAAAATGAAAGAGGAGGGGTTCATAGTGAATGAGAGTGAAATCCACGCGTACCGGGATCCTTGGTGCAGTGCGCGATCCGAGACAAGAAATTGGGCTGGCTTATCCCCACTGTGCACGCTACGTTGTAAAAATAGCGGTAAAAGAGCGAATGGTAGTGTCTTGGTGCGTTGGAGTGGAGTGTTGCGTGTGACGAGTGCTGAACAGCTCACAGCAGTTGGAGTCAACGGAAGTCGATGCTGTTTGCACAGACTTGGGCCCCAGCCCCCCCGAGACGCTTTACGCCGTGATCTTGGACGCTGATCTTTCTGCCGAGCCCCGTCGAAGAAAGACTGGCCCGTGCGATCGGTGTGAAGCACTCGCCGCGTCGTCGAGCGCGGGTCGGTTTGCAACTTTTGAAAAGTGCGAGTCGGGTCCGTGAGAGTTCCCGGAATTGGTCGTTCAAGCGACCATCAAAATCACCCCCCCCCAAGTCCGTCCGCGACTTAAATATCATTCATATCGTGGCAAACTCATTCATGCACTCATCGGGATTTCACGGCGGGCGTGAGGCAAGAGCGCCGTGCAGGTCGTCTCACACCGAACCCTCCAGTAATGCCATAGACCTCCCGACCGAAACCTCGCGAGCTTCTCAGTCGCAGTACTTTTTTTTTCTTCTTTTTTCTTCGTGAAGGAGGTCGCCAACTTCCCGGCACACGGCTCCTATGAAGGAAAGAGTGTCCCGTGCCACTTTTAATGACACTCGAAGAGTGATTGGGAGATGTGATGCGACTTCTTCCGTAGGTTCCTACTTTGTAATCTAACCTCAGCATCTGCCCGAGCTTGTCATTCACATGTCAGGAGACGGGCTGCCTCTGGTGCTCTCAGCCGCCTCCAGCGGCTCGGGGGTCGCTTGACTTGTTGATCTGATGTGGACGAGTGCAACTACACTTCTGTTTCTGAACTCAGGCATGGTCTAATATTTTCAAGTTGCCGACATCATTAATAGTCCACGAGGAAGTCGTGCTGCCGTGCGTGCATCATGGAGCTATACGTTCACGCCGTTTACATTGTTCGTCGCTGCGTAGCACCAGCGAGGCAACGAGCCCTTCCAGTCCCCCCTTTGCTTTGCGTATGCAAAATGCTCGGGAGCTTGACTTTTCTACCCCCAAAACTTGGAGTGCGTCCCGTTTCTTTCCCTCACCAGCACTCTGGGGTTGGGTTGGCTTGTTGCTTACTTCAGTCGAACCGAAAGGACTGTCAGAAGTTGTCCACCTCCGCAGACCAAGATCGTAAGCGGAAGCGGAAGGACGGCAAAACCCGACTGACTCTGCGATCCCTCCGAAAAAACCAACCCCATTGTGTTGTGCAAGGTAATTGTAACCTCTCCCCTCCAAGTACACCAAACGGGGCCGAAGTCAACTTGATGCGACTTATAAAGCCAGTCGCTCCCCTGCGTCCAACTTGTCCACCGGCCGGATTTTTTTCAGCTGGTTACCCTTCCTTTACGACGGCTCTGCTAAGTTTTCTGCAAGAAACCCTGCAGACTATGTCACCCACGTCTGGAAGTGGTTGTTCTTCGGTGGCTGCCTCCCGTGCTTTGGACTCCCTTTACTCTATTGCGTCGAAGGTTCCGAGGCGTAAATTCGGCACTGCTATCTCCAGGTGTGCACCGCTCGCGCCGCACACGCGGAAGACTGTGCAGGCGGGGGACTTACGAGTAACTCGAGTTAGCCTAACAGATCGTGACGCTATCCTCTTCTTCCCTCTTCCCCGCCCTTCCGTTCAGCCAGCTGGTACTACGGTACCGTCCTTGAATCATGAACGTGCCCTCAAGCAAGTCGGCAGGACGGGCATTGTTTCCAGGACGGAGAAGCGCCGACATAGCACGCACCGTTTTGCTAATGGTAATGAATATGCCTCTGGAAAGAGGCGTGACAGTAGTCTTCTCTCCGTCAGTCTCAAAGATGAAGAAAGAAACGTTGGGTTGCCCCGAGACATGATCGACATACTACAACAATTGGAAGATCTCGCAAAATGGGTCAGGGCTACCTCTCACAGAAAAATACCTGCGGTATCTGGGACAAAGTGTCGTCACGGCGATCATCACCTTTCACGCTGGATGTCGCCAACTTCCCGGCATATGGCTTCTAGTACTACCCCCTGTGAAGGAAAGACCCCAACGCCTTACCCCCAAACCGTAAAGAGTGAACAGGAGATGTATGTGAACCCTTCCGTAGGTACCAACTCCGCGGGCGCATACATTTTCAAGGTTAACTCTCAGCAGGGCCCAGCGGCTACCCGAGCCTTTCCGGCACCTACGGTCGCACAAGATTATTGTGGGGCGACAGCCTCTCCACATCATCCAAATGTTTGTATAGGTTTCAGTTCGAAGTGCCTCCCACACTCACATTACTTAGAACATTACCGGGTTCCTGGCGGGCGATTCCGGAGTATTAAACAATCGGTCTACTCGCCGTGGTCTTCCCTCCCATCGGCGACCTTTGGGTGCTCTTGCGATCAGTTTTGGAAACCGTAGTGCATGTTATCGTCCCACGATAGATACTTGCCCTGCCCCATCCTTCCCACAGACTGTCCACCATATCGCCTCGCCTTGTAGGAAGGTACCTACCGGGATATCCTTCCAGCGATGTGGGTGGAGAACCCCTGCAATTCCTCCCACCATTCCAGTGGACCACGTCCCGGTCGAAAGCCCGTACAGTCGACGCAAGAGAATGCGCTTCCCGTGTCTCAGCCATCAATGCAATGGTCACCCGGCTCTTCTTTTGAATGGAAGATATACATGTGCATTTCTCGAGTATTGAGACTCATACTTACTGCACGGGTTCTTCTACATCATAGATTCCAAAGCGGGTTTGATTCTCTCTCACTTTGACAGGCCCAGTACGACGCCTATGTGCCCTACTAGCCAACCTAAATCGGTACTCCTTGGACTTATGGTTTCTGAGTGCAACAGCAGGACAGGCCTGGTGGTCTAGTAGTATGATTCCTTCTTAGGGTATTCCAAATGGAGGAGGTCCCGGGTTCAATTCCCGGCCAGGCCCTGATTTTTTTTTTCTTTTTGGGGGGGGGGGCCGGTAGTCATTTCGATTTTGTTGGTATTGCAGAAGTGTTAATAGAGGACTAATTGTCAAGCTTCAAGCATTTCTGATATTGCACAGAAAATAAGAACTCTTCGATACAGTGACATAAGTCCTCTACAAAGCTCTGACTCTACAAGTATCCTACATCCGTCTGCGGTGTCCATACCCTTCAACCACCCCGCCCGCGTGGGGGTTGCAAACCACGAACTCCACCTCTGCCAGCAAAACCAATTCTGTATATCGACAGATGTGATGGCCCCATGATGAAGGGGTGGCGGGGGGCAGCGGCATCCGAGCGATTTGAAGTTTCTTGCGATGGAGGGAAACCTCCGGGCATGCGTACCGCTTCCTCGTTTTCATCATCGCTGTCGTCCGGCTAGAAGAGACAAGCTTGGATCACGACCCAAGTGGAGGAACAAAGAACATACCTCGAGATCAATGACCAGGGCTCCCATGTGCCACCCAGCCGCTGTCGCCGCAAAACAGAACCTCTCCCTGCGGCGCTTCTCGCCGTAATCAAACCTGACTTCGGTGGGTTCAGTCACAGGTGGCGGAGGTGGGCCTCCATGGCTGAGAGCCGATTGCCGCTGCATTTCGTCTGTATAACCTCCAGGCTTACCCGCTTCAATTGTCGTGGGATCTCCAAGACCAAGTGCGCCACGGGAGAAGTTACCCCATGTCAATAATTTGCCATTGGACGTCAGTGCCCCGTAGTGGTAGTCTCCGATGACAACAGATATGACTTGCCGATCCTGCAGTGACGGGATGATCTGTGGTCTGACGTGCGGATCGGTTTCATTTGTACCCATGAGGACCACCGAACTAGACCCAGTAGAATACGCAACGAAAGTTGAAAACTGTGCGGAAATCTAGAGAGGTAAGTGAGCACAGAAATAAATGACACCCCCGAGAAGTTCAGTTTACATGAGTGATTAGAATACTGTCGGGAAGCTGTATTCCAGGGACAACAGATGATACTTGCTCCTTTATTTTGTCAGGATCAGAAAACAGAGGAAGCTGCGATAGGAGCTTAGAAAGGTCACTGCTAGCCGACCTTGAAACAGAAACTGACATATTCCCATGTTGTCCACCTTGATAGTTCGCCACCATGCAGACAGAACTTCACGACGTGCCCCTGGTTGGTGAGTCCGACGAGGTGGTGTTCCATCGCTGCGATCTTGACCAGGCGGATATCCTGAGCATGGGAAGCGCCAGAGAAGGATGGTAAGGATGGAAGATCAGGTAACCTATGGGGATCGTAATGGAGTTGCCAAGTCACACAAGGTATAACGTCTTCTTCCACTTCAATTACCCTCGACCCCTCTTGATCCACGATGTCGCTATGATCATCGATCTCTCTGGATATTCGTTGGCCCCATGGGAACCAAACATAAACACCACCCGTCTTGGTCAATGTAGCGGAAAAGTCCCATCCAGAGACCACCTGGTGAGGTGATGTCTGGGGCGAACTTACATCCAGGAACGGCGTCACCAACTGGAAAGGTCGTCCAAAACTCAAAAAGGTCCAGATGTGCATATTCTCGTCTAGAACAGTTGCATGTAGTCTTCCACAGCTGGAAGTGTGCTGCTTTAGTGAGTTCCAAAACATCACAAGCGCTACTTTACCTTATGGCTGTTGTCGGAGCAGGCAGCTGCAGTCTCTTCGGTCGCAACGCCACCTTGCCAGGTGCAGAATAACTATCGGTATATGCGGCAGGTCCCAAGCCGTTTAGCATGCCTAACTCGAACTGTCAATTGAGAGACTTTAGTCGGCTTGTATATGTGATTTACCCCAGCCATACAGATTTCCTGCAGAATCGATGGCAAAAAATGACCTGGTCGACAAATATAATATCGCTCGCTGTGGAAGACATAGATGTACATACATCCCCGCCGCAGCTAAGTTGACGATGCGGACGCCAGGGCGGCCGATGTGGAGCTGTACAGGCCACGGCACATCTCCGACGATGGCCCTTCGGATGTTAGGCATGCCCAATCTTCCCTTGGTTGACTCCCTAAGCATTGTAGCGAGAAAGAACCGAGAACTGAGCGTGCGGTCTCTAAAAGCAGTCGGAACGATGAGTTCTCACCCCCAAACATCAGCGCGTGGATTGGTCAAGCCGCGATAGATAAACTTCCATCCACTGCTCCTCGCGGTATCGTTGCACGGGAAATTGAAATCCTCTTGGATTCTCCTCTTCCAAAACGTACTGTCATTGCACAGATTATAGAAGAACCGATTCGTCGACCCAAGATTGTTCAAGTCAGGGACAGCTAGCAGGGGTAGAAAATTGTCAAGGAGAACTTCCACGGGGATCTCCGCGAGCCTGAAGGGCATGACCACACCCTGAGTTGGGTCGTATAGTCTTGTCGTTGTCGTCGTTGTCGTCGCCGTGTCGACAACGGTCACAACCGCAGCGATTCCGAGTAGCCACTGCCACAGCTGACACCTCCATTACGGGTATTTCCAAGTAAGTCACGATGATGTCACCCAGCTTGACGGGAGGGGTCGTTTGCGTAGGGGGTTACCCTGAAAGGATTCCGGCGGCCCGTCACGTCGTTGAACAAGGGTCGTCGATTCACGCGTTGGCGTCGGGGGGGTAGGCGATGTTCTACTCGTAGCAGTCCCTCGCGGTGGCCCGCTACTTTGATCCCTGATACAGAAGGACAGCTCGTTTTGACATACTCAAAGTTGGCTCCCGGGCGCAAGGATCGGGAAAAATGGGCGAGTACTGTAATAGCAACCTTTCCACCTTTTGTCTTACTGAATACGTCTTGGCGCACGGAGCCACCGAACCACCGCATAGTTCCATACCACCCACTGGCCAGCCCCGATATGTCTTTTCTTCTTGTCGGTATGAACCACCGTGACTTGTTGCGAATTTTCCATTTTCTCCTACCCCCAGCAGACAAATCAGGTAACTCACAGATCCTCCTGTACACACACGGGAAGTGCGGATTTGAGCAAGCTAACACGTCGCACGGGCATCTTACCAACGATGGGGGATACAAGTCCCGACCATAGTTCTAAGGTTCTCCATTCCGCCGTATTCCTATGCTGAACTTAGATATTTTTTTTTTCCATTCGACGTAATGATCGGGTTACAGCTCCATGATATATCAGTCGACTGCCCTCGTGATGCACTTTCTCATGTTACTGCGCGATCTGCCGTGCAGTCGTCAAGGTTTGACCGTTTGAGGGGTGTTCTGATATCACAAAGGGATATTATAATTCGGTGCGTTTTGCTTTCCCCTTTGTTCCCGAGTGTCTGTGGGGTCTTTGCGCTGTACAGTGTGCGGGGCTGTGTATGATAGATTCACATCTTCAGCCTCATAGCCTCGTCAGGATGGAAGTAGTCGGCGTTCTATTTCTGTGCTTCATCACCGTAGCCCTGACGCACTGCAACGCATCTGACAACTTCCTGCTAGCTCCTCGAACTACCTGAACCATAGCTGGCCAAGGCTGGTGTAAAACATGCTGGTGTGACATGTACCCATGCTATGTGTTGTCATGACTCATCCACAGTGTGTACCTCCAAGACGTCGGAAACCCGTTCCCGTGTGCGATGGACCCGTAGGTTAGCATCGCCCTAATTATTATTTTCAGAACTACGCAATGCATCGCGGACCTCTTTCACATTTTCTCCCGCCATTCCTTTTGCGCGCGGTTGGTTGTGCCCAACTATATGGGTCATCGTGTTAGGTGGAGAGAGGTTCCCAACCTTGGACTTTGGCCACATGAGTATCACGGCATCTACCTAAGACCTCGAACAGTGTAGGAGATACGGTCGCCCCCGTTTGGCTAGCTTACACGAAGGCAACGTCAAACGGTGCTGTACCTCGCGATTCCGCGTCCCGAGTTGTAAGTAGCCGCCCACGACGCACAACGTGGGTTATCAACCCTGTTATTGTTTTCTGGCCGACGATGCCGTCCTACTTGGGATAAGCACTGACACATGTAGGGTCTTCATCCATTCTTACCGGTTGGTACCGCTGTTCCCCATTGACAATCAACAATGATGAGAACTTTGGTCAGTGATGCGTTCTTACTTTCTCGTCCGCTTACCTCACGGTACTGAGAGGTTAAGTTGCTGCTCGCATGTGTCGTGTGCGGCGGACAGGTCATTGGCCAGTATAATTGAATGTGAGTGCGGAATAACGGGCCTCCAGAGCCTTAATCAAGAAACGTCGTGAGTAGCCAAACCTCGACACTAATCGGCGCGGTAGGCTTTACCGTGACGTACGTGACCACACTTCCGGCCCTACTGAACGCAAGCTAACGTGCAGGCGGTTGTAGTGGGGTCCGGATTGGAGCGCTTGAGTGAATGGATTGAGTACAATATCGCCCGTGCGAAGGGGGAGGGGGGTCTCACCATACATCTACCCCTTGTTTCTGTCTTGATTGTAGGTGTACCGCCTAGTCATTTGAGTTCAGGTGCCTAGCCTATGACACAAGTTTCCGCACTCGGCGGCTCGGAGAAAGAACTTGCGCGCGATGTCAGAATCTTAACTGTACGGTCTACGCGGCGCACCAACTTCCCCCGCAGCCCGACGGACACACACCGGCGGGGGAACTAACTCATGATAGACATGACATCGCTCCAACGGGCCGCACTCAGGACGTGCGACTCACCTTTCAGAATTTCTAGAATATTGGGGGGTTTATTACTTTTGTCAAGGGGAAACTTTGACAAACGCTGGTCGCTATGTTTCTAACTTGTTCCGTTTTTCTCTTATCTTGTCATGTAAACGGACACATTAATGTGACGGCCTTTCAAGCAGAAACCTAGCCCCAGACTCACACACGTGTGCTCGGCGCGTCGACCTCGTTCCCGTGGCGGAAAAAGCATAACCTTCTTCATGCCGTTGTTCTTTACAAAAAGGCGACTATGAAATAACGAGGCCGTCAGGTTCTTGCCCCCGAGTTAAAAAGAGACGTTTTCGACGGAGCAGATAGCGTTGCAGCCGCGGTATAAGTGATAGGTAGCATGCTATTACCCCAGGATTTGGTTGGCAGATCTGCGTTTCGGAAAATGTTTAACGGGACCAATATTCGAAATCTGACATGATGTTCAGGGTTGGGTCCATCACATATATCTATATTATGAGATCGTTGCGGATATCTAACCGAGACTGCCCCGTAATGAAGATGTAAAGTGGTGCCAAGGTTCTGGCTGAGACATGACAACTGCCTCGGAAGACATGCGAAGGGCGTGTAATGTAAGAGGGGAACTGATCACACTACTATGCAGTAGGGGATGTCTCTCAGTGGCCGTTGTAGGACCCAGGCATGGATAATTCTCGGCGCGGCGTCGTGCGGCGGCGGCGGCGCCACAAACAAACTTGGCTGAGGGAAGGCCTGCCTTCTTGATCGACGCGTCTAACCAAGAATAACAACGACAAGCAAAATAAAAACAAAAAGAAAAAACGACGTTCTTTTTGACAGCGCGAAACCCCGCGGGAAACGAGAACACCTGCCATCTTATGGCGTAATATCTGCACATTTATGTTTTGCCGCGCTGGTCGCTATTCCCACCGCGCTTTCCCACCCCGTGATCTACATGTAAATCGCGTCTCCTCCCCCGCCGCATTCTATCCGTTGCAGTTCACCTCACCCGCCGCTTTTTTGCTCCCTGCCACGTTCCCACCGCGCTATTTAGGGAATGGTGGCAGTGCCCATCGCGTCTGCTGCCCCGGCCGCGTTCTATCAGTTACAACTCACCTCACCCGATCGCGTTTTTGCTCCCCACCACGTTCTACTTTCCCATCTCGCTTTGATTACTCAGCCAGCTTTTCCGCCATATTATTTAGAGTGGATGGCATAGAAACAAACCCGTGGATGGTATAGGAACACCGTGCACTACATAGAACATACGTACATCATGTAAATCAAACAATGACATTTGTAACGAACAACCAAAAGATTCTTGTGAAGCATTTAATCGCCTTGAGCACTCTGCAATAGGGTTAGGAAGGCGATGCGGTGTAACGGGGTACTTACATCGCGCAATGCAGTCCGAGAAGCCCGAGTAAGACGCTTTGCCGAGTTGTACGGTTTCTTCTTCAGCTTCGACCGCCAATCGTAATAGCGGTCGTACGCAGTAAGTTGCGCAGCACTCGTAAGCGCACTCACAAGTAAGGTCGCATTCAAAAGCTGGGATGGGGGGGACCAGTCTTCCATCAAGCGAATCGTTGCTTGCTCCACATCTGCAATCTTCTGAAGCTCACAGATGATGGTCTCCTTGAGAAGGCCGAGGCCACACCGGAACGCTTTGTTGATGCCGTCAATATCAACAGTGGGATAAAGCGTCTGAAGCACGAACGAATGATTTTCAGTACGTTATATATAAACATATATTTAAAGAAATACCCCGAACGCGTAACCATCGCCCTCCCGACGATCTAAGACGATCCTCGTGTCATTGGGTTGGCGGACCCAAACGTGGATCTCGACGGACGACAACGAAAACCATGTGTGGCCATCAACGACCACTTGCGAAAGTACATCGAGATCTCCCGCACGATCTGTCCATTCGTCTATAGTCAACAGTTCCGACGACCGAAGTTCCCTCGCAATAGCACCTTTCGAACCTGGGTTGCGGTATGGCCTTGCTTGATTGAGAACGATCTTGCCGACTACCAGTAGATCTGGTTTATCGGAAGCATAGGCATGCAGTTTGCGCATAACGTCGCCATCAGGTTGCGTAAACGCGCTCTCCATAATCCAAAGCGGTCGAGGCTTCAGGCTTGCACTACTGTGCATTTGGATGCATAGGTCTGGAATTCCGCATATCGAATCTCCTCTGAGATAATTATTGCCCTGCGTTCGACAGGCCAACGTCGTCCTTGGGACCGGAAGGCTAAGCAGTGTGCCGCAAAGATCTTCTGCGACAACGCCTAAGACGGACTCGTGAGCAGCGGACGGTGAAGAGGCCATGAGGGTTTGGGAGCCCGGGAAAAAGGTCAATCTAAGGTCGAAGTACGGCTGTTAGTCACCTAGCCACATGTAGTGGCAATATGGGTAACACACCTTTTCCATGCTTTCGCATACCCAATACTTTCTAATCGATCCGCGACGTAGATATAATCTTGGAAAGACACGTCTTCGTACTGATTGGAAAGATATTCATCAACTCCTGAAATCTGTATGGTTAGACAGGCTTACCACTACGTATTCCTGTTGTTGCCCAGAAAGACCCTGGAGGATTTCCTTGCATTTTGCTTGATAAATGAGAGGTTAGCAACGGAAGACTACCGTTATATATCTGTGGCCTTACCGCCATGCCGTCTGTCCGAGTGTTCATGCGAGGAGGAAGTATTGTGATGTGCTACTGTGGCATCAGGAGCGGGCGAAAGAGGCTGACCAACCCTAGGCATAAGGCGTGCTGTGGGCAACCTTTTCGCCACGATGGACGGATGGGAAGATGGGATACGGTATCCTTTCCCCATTCTTTGTTCAAACGTTCACTCCTCGACACGGGCTGAGCGATTTCTTGCTTATGGGTACTCCTGGAGGACTTGCAGGAAGGAAACGACGTCGTGAGAGCTAGCTTATCTCAGCAACCATGCGATGTGACATGCGTCATGCATCATGCATCATGCATGGATGACGTCTTTTTTCGGTATGATTCACGCTGGTCTGGCGAATGCGTTCACACTGCAGCCAAGTAAACCAAACCTAGTTATATTGCATATCAAAATACTAAGGACGTACTGCCTTCGAGGGGCAGGTGATTAGGAACACGTAATGAGTGGTACTTGCAATGAAAAGAAGAAAGGAGGGGAATTATAAACCACACAAATCGGAGATATTTCGGTTTCCGAGCTTAGGCGTGAATGCAAAATCGTCATCCCATGCACTGGTCATATGTGGGGCTTTCTCATCACCGTACGGAATAACCCCCCGCAGATATTGATCGGTCTCGCTCACTTCGACCAGTTCCAAGACCGGGGTGACTTTAGGAATACCAGCATTGCTGAGGCGTAGCGGTAAGACAGGGATGGACGTGTTGCCTAGAGCAAATGTAAGTCAACTACAAGCACGAAGATTCTAGTGACCTACGAGACTTGACTTTCTTGCGTGCGGCCCGACCAGACTCAGGCGATGAGAGTAAATTGATGGGTCGTTTGCCTAATCAATGCGGGTGTTCAATGGGAATAAGTAGTGGATAAGATCATAACATTACCTGTGCCCGATTTCTCGATCCCCAAATCGACGAAGGAGCTTGACAAGTCGATAAGGTCGTCGGCACTGCTGTGGTCTCCATCATGACTTTGGATGTCATCAACGCTCTGATCAGTTTCATCGTCCGTCCCTACAACAAGCATCTGAGTGTTCCAGGAATCAAAAACAGCGTCGGGGACGGGGTTTCGAGTAACTGTATTAAAATGTGTATACATCAGTGACATTCCGAAGTGTTTGACGACTTACCAAGCCACAAATGACTATCAGTCGTCCCAGCTTTGGCACGCCCTTTGAAGGCAGCAAGTGTTTGTCCAGTTGGGAAGCTTTCCCGGACGACTGAAAAGTTATGGCCTTGAGAGCAATTGAGGACTTGCCAGTCTGGTTGAACGATGGTTTTGTCCTTCCGCTGTTGACTGGAGAGCTCTCGTCGTGAGTCAATATGCGCAAATACTTTCGGAAACCATCCTCGAAGGGCTTTCGTGACTTCCTCATGGCACCAGGATGTATCAATCGAATACCCAATCTCATGTGACTGGGTCCGGACAAGACAACCATGGTTCTGCAAAATAATGAGAAATTCCGCTTTTTGCCTGTAGCCACCAGGCAGCTTCTGATCCAGAAGGTTCCCTTTGCTCTTAAACATATTCAGTTTTATGTAGTGCACGACATTATGACACTCACATCAAGACCGCATGTTAACATCGCAATTGAGCTGACCCGGAATGTTCGACCGGATGTGACAGTACCATGCGAAGTCTGAAAGTCTGAATGAATTTTATTGGGACCTTGAAGAATACTGATTACGCACCTTACGGTCACCGGTAGACGTTGATGCCTTGGCAAGTTGGGACGGCTTAGCTGCCTTTTTCATTCCAAGGGCTTCGGTGCGAGCATTTTTCCGAGAGACCGGTTGGCTACTCTTAGCCGTCATTCCTGCGAAAATGGCCGCGAGGCCTGACGAAGGTGGTGGAGGCAACGAGGGGTTCTGAGGAGGATCATGTTTGCTTTTACCGTGTCCGCATTCCATGCACAACGCTGCATTTTCCGTAGAGGGAGTGAAAAACTCGCAGTCACAGGTGGCATTCTGCCCCCTGCAAAGGCCCTCTCGCGAGGACATGAAGAACGGCAAAGGCAGAATTTCACCACAAGGAGTGTATTATATACATGGGATCCACGTAGCTAAAAAATGTTGAGTTTCGCCAAATGGAAAGAAAGTGTTGATAACGCCTGGCACCAAAGGCGTGCACGAGAATACCAGATAGGATCAGCGAGTGAAATGTCAACGTCCTTCCGGCGCCCAATACGTATGGTCTCAAAAAGCGGGTACTCGTCGGAGAACCACTCTGCTGGTGTCAAACCGAGATTTTCCGGTGTGACGTCCTGTGCTACCACTTCACGGAGCCCTATAAAAAAATTAATTTCAGCCTCTGTGTCGAAAGGGTTCCCGTGCTCAGGTACGTGGATTGCAGCGTGGTTGACGTGTTCGTGCTGTTGGTGTGTGATCAAATCGGCCGCCGCTTGCTCATCCTCCTCGTCACTTCCGGGTTCATGATAAATGCCAAAACGCGTTTGACCCAAGAACCGCATATCCTGTCATGATAATCGTCATTCAGTAATGAGTAATAGAATCAGATTGCCAAGCATTCACCTTCGGACTTTTATTGTTCGTGTCTGGGCCACTTATTGGATGGCAGTTCCACTCAGCTTGGAACACTTGGCAATCGCCGTCAACGTCATTGAGAAATAGTACGTGCAGTAGCCATAAGTGTGCGGGATCATAGGGATTAAGCTGGTGCAAATTTTCAAGCCGTGTGAAGAAAGCACGCCAGCGCCTTGCAAACTGCGAGCCCACCTCCACCCATAGACGTTCGATGCGACAATTGCGAGTCGAACTAAGCATCCACAAAGAAATGATAAGTAATAATTCAATAAAAAATATGGTGCATGTACGTTCCCCATAAGAAAGAGCCCCGGTGTTCGCCTCTCTTCATGATCATGTATGTAGCAATGTCAACATTCTCACCACCACGATCACCTCGTGCACGGGATGGTATGCCATATGCAGTTGTAGCTCGTTTAAAAAGATCAAGGACGGTCGTAGATCTATTGTTGTCACTAGCTCGGATGCCAGTCACCTAGAAATGTCATCATCAACTGACATTTTGCTTTCGTGAAATACATACCGTTCGGCAGAAACCATCAATGAAAGCATGAATGACAATTCCCCATCGAATCAATTTATGATGGCCGTCGATGTGCCACAGTGCATTGGGCCGTTTGACATGATACTTGCGTCTGGCTTTCACGCGGCGATTCCGTAACACTCGGCCTAAGCGGTCAACTCTACGAAGTGATTTCATCACCCGGTCATGCTGAACTCGAAGCCCATGCTTCCGGAGAAACCCAACGATATATCGAACTCCAGAATCTGGTCGTCTCTTCTTGAATTCAGCAATGAGGTGATCTAGATCCGAGTCAGTGATATCGGTATACTTGCGTTCGAGGCCGTAGTTCTTCATGTGATGGCGTAGTGTGTTCCGATGGATCCCGAGTACACGTGCGAGCTCAGTGTACGAGATCTGTCGTGATTCTGAGATGGCCTCTGCCAAAAAGTTGGCATTGATGATCTTCCTGGGGCGTCCTCGTAAGCCAGAGTGAAAATCCATTATGACATCAGGCAGCATTTGTATGGTGTCGTCTTCTCTGCTCAAAATTCTATATGTGAGAAGGAACTGTGGACATCTGCTTACTCACTGGTTTCGAATGCTATCTCGGTAGGAAGCAATTGCAGAATGTAGCATTCCGAATAACTCGGTTATTTCCCCTAACCAATGGGAGAGCTGCGTGCTGATAGGGTCACCTTCAATTGCCTCAAGGAGTTCCAATGCACTGCCCTCGATTGTTGCGAGGTGGAAATCGAGGCGAAGTGGGTCAGCATTTTCCTGGTTCCATGCACATAATGCATGTTCATAGATGTCAGAAAGTGAGTCAAAGATTACCAAAAGGTTCGCCGGCCATGTCATGGCCCCCGAGGGGAGTGCCGGGATTGTTCTGGGAAACGCTGCCATTGACGTGTTAGTGACCGGCATGAGGAGCAAGTATTCGAAAGGGACTGGTGAGCAAATTGCTACAAATAATATCATACACTTCAACGTCAAGCACTAAGACAAGGCTGTCGGTTCACCGTCGTGTCGTCACTATGGCAAGTGCCAAAAAACCTCCTGCTCACCACAGTCTTTTTTATTTCGACTACGGTACATACATCTTCCAGGTGGAGGATACGCTCTACAAGCTCTACCACCCAGTCCTGGTTGAAGAGTCTATCTGTTTTGCGAACCTTTTTGATGTTGGCTCACACGGGCCAGACACGACAGAGGGCAAACTTGATGAGCACCCAATTCATTTGGAGGGTGTGAGTACGGATGTCTTTGATATGTTTGTCCAGTTCAAGTTTGGCCGGTAAGTGTGTTTGAACAACATGCAGTTATTAAATTGACTTCCTTTAGTCCTCGCCCCTGCGAGGCTTATACGAACAAAGATCTCAAAGATTTCCTCGAGTTCACCCGGAAATTCCAATGCAGCTCATTCACTCGTGACTTTGTCATTTCCCGCATCAAACAGCGACACTATCGCTTTCATCCATCGGAGCTCGTCCACATCGGCATCAACTATGAAATCCCTGACATTTTCACCCTTGGCTTCAATCGGCTTGTCCAAACCCCATGGACGGACATCGAGAACACGCATCGAGATTTCATGGGGTCCGAAGTTTTCACAACGTTGGTCTATGTCAAGGCCCTTCTAGACGAGCACTGCCGCATTGTAGCCGCAGAACCTCCCACGATGCGACACGCTCCCAATTGTCCAGACAAGAAGGCATGTGCCGAAGACTGGCGGGCGGTCTGGTGGAACGGTATGGGTCGACTCCTTCTCGATGCACGAAATCCACAGCCATTCGACGAAGCTTTTGAACGCTTCCAGCTTTTGGAGTTTGGCCGGGTTGGTGACGATTGCAAGAAGGTGATGTTCACACAGATATTGAGCATAAATCTACCTCGTATCCATGCAACAAAATTTGTAGACAATGTTCGCGATCGTCTTGTTAAAAAACTCATACCATGCTAGTTACATAGATCACGACAGTTGTTTAGGTATTCCGTCCAATGTTCATGCATACCATATTCCGGATACTTCAGTACCACCTCCTTAAGCTTCGGTGAAGTCTCAAGACACGTAACATACATGGTACATGATATTTTAAAGCCATCTGTTATACAGTCTCAAAGATCTCACAGACGTATACACAGTAGCGTACACGGAATTCAATCGTACGGATAACGACATGTAAATGGATGTCAAAATTGAGAATGCCTGGCAAAAGTAAACCACGGGGACAAAGACATTCGCAAGGAACACAAGGGGCAGTGGGCCCCGGCAATCTGTCTTGTCGCTATGGGCTGCAAAAACAATCGCGCACGCTCGGCCCTGCTGTAATGTCTCAGGCTGACAGCATTGACCGTTCGCTGTCATCTTTGCTTTGAGAAGTGACCAAGCATCCACGACATCATTCTATATTCCTGGCATGATAATGACTTTACAATGTGGTGGTTCAAGCGGCTGCAGAGAAAGTATCTTGAGAAATGCACGATGGTGCGACTGTCACTCTCGAGAGCGAACAGGCCCTTTCATGGGTATAGGTTTGGCGGGAAAGACCTATAAGACATGAGATTGCCGGGGGAGGCGGTGGTCGACTTAGACCTAGCAGTAGCAGAAACTTGAAACACGTACATTTCTCCGATAGGCATCTCACCGCCTCACATCCCAAGTACAGTAGAAATACACACGCGTGATCCTCCATCCCACCGGGCTATCGATGCTGTCCCCGTTACCATCAATGCGAGGGTGCACGGAATGCATCGTCACGGTCGTTTTTATCGCCACTTAGGCTACGGAAAAACTCGGCGTAGGCATAGTCAACGTCAAAGAGTAGCTGGCATCGCTATCGATTAGACGGGGTGTGGGAGGTGAAGGTGAAGAACGCACGAACCTGCCTTGATTGTTCTTCCGTGAGTTCTTCCGAGGCTTTCATCCCATTGAGGGTAATCAACCTTGTGCATCATACATGCGAGCGAGGTGTGCATGAGTAAGTCGAGACCAGTCAAAGGGCAACCCAGAGCACCTACCAGCCAACCATGCGACTCCTCCCCTCCCATTCCTTACTCCCTTTGAACCCCGTGACAAGTTCTTGAAGGATAGGGTGTAGCTGGTCTTTTGCGCGCAAACGTAGCTTGAGAGCATCCATAAATGTTATGAAGTTCTGTGTGTCATATGTTGGGTGTGAGCACCAAGCGTGCGCCGATACGAACAAAAGAGAAAAAGAAGAGGGAAACGTGTGAGCAGCGTAGCTGGGAGCCTACGCACCTGCGTTGTCTCAGCTATCCACTTCCCTGTCTCAGGTCCAGCTTCGCTCGAATGTTCCACCGTGGCAGGCACCCCCACCTTGATCCTATGCAGTGCAGCGGGTGTATCTAGCTATATCGTTGCCGCATATCCATAACGATATCAAGATGACGGATGACAAAGACAAGGCTGAAGACTTACCCGAAGGCGCGTCACAAACTCTTCGATCGACGGGATCGAGTCCTTGACCAATTTGAGCATGGTCATATACTGCGATAACAATCTTGTGCATGCCGGCGAGTACCTCTCGTAGTATGTCTTAGCATGCATGAGCTTTGAAGTGGGCAGGGGGCATACTCACTCTGCGGCAGTAATGGAATCACGGACGTAAGCGCGCTCCAGAAAGTCCAGTGCGACTATGATGCCGAAGAGCTTAGCTTGCAGAGAGCACTTTTCTCGTTCTGCGTTGGTGGTGTACAGTCGGTCCCTAAATAGCGCGGTGGGAACGTGGCAGGGAGCAAAAAAGCGGCGGGTGAGGTGAACTGCAACGGATAGAATGCGGCGGGGGAGGAGACGCGATTTACATGTAGATCACGGGGTGGGAAAGCGCGGTGGGAATAGCGACCAGCGCGGCAAAACATAAATGTGCAGATATTACGCCATACCATCTTATCTTTAAGACTCCGGTCCGGACTGGCTCCGACAACATATTCAGATGGATGCCGATCGCCTTGCTCGGGCCGGACTCGAGGGTCCTTCCCTTGTCTTGCAGGGCAACTGCGAAGGTCACTAGTCACTTACAGGCGGTGAGTACGAACGAGCAGCAGACGAATTCACAACCACCAGCATCGTGCACGCTGCCCTTCGGCTCCTTCAAGGTTTGAGTTCGAAATGCCATGATGCATGACGTACACACGTTGGGTGTTTCTGGAATCAGAGGCTTCTGATACACATGCCCCATAACATCGGGTTCATATCTTGTCACGCTGCCCAGTATGTACCGCTTGAAGCGCCAGACGAAAAGCTCATCGACATCTTCGGAATGCTTATATTGAGCGCAAGTGAGTAACTTCCCGGCATGCCATGATTCAGGCTGACCATTACAAAGCCAATTTCCCCAAATTCGACCTCTACTCCGACCTGATCTCTCAAGTACTCACCGTCCTCCGCGGTGTACGAACGCCCACGGTCAATATAATGAACGCCAGCGTCCAGAACGGGTGGCTCTCGCTTACGAGCAAAGAATCCTAATTGTGCACCATTCGAGTGAATTCTGTGTGTGCGTGCCTGCACCCAAGCGCCACGATGGAGAAGGGAGTGTTTAGCGGCAAAAACCATTATACACTACACTGACTTATGGAAGGCTTACCCGATATTTACAGTAATCGCCCACAATCTTAGCGGAATCCGGTCGGCTCATAGCTAACGCCGACTCCTGCCTCGACTTGAACTTTTTGATGCATCTCTCCATTTCACCAAAACGTCAGCCCCACCCATAGAAAAGACAGTTTGCTTCGCACGTGTCAAAGCCTGCGCGAAAGCCACTGAAACCCAATCTGAGTCGTGTTATTACATACGATGTACGAAACCTATCACCGGATCTGGCTTCTTGGAGGGCAGCGTGCACATGCACTGCTCTCAGTTGTTTGATCCGATTGGCCAACAATGGTCATCTCCCGCGCATGCGAGTATGGCGCGACTTGTGATACGTGGACAACGCAAGACACGGTGAGCGAAGTGAATGCTTCTCTGCCATTTCTCGGTCGCAGTCGGCCGCCGTCACTAATGTCTTGGCGTCGTAGGACAATGGATGCTACCAGCAAAATGCACGGCGTCGGAGATGAGTAGTATGCACGGAAATCATCTTTATGATCATCAGTGGGTGCAGTTGCACTGCACTCACCGTGTGTGGGCCTACATGTGTCATGCGGATGCTGACAACAGCCTGCAATATCGGAAAAAAAAAGAAGAAAAAAGCAAAGATGAGTGAGCCTCCCTGACACAATCATCAATACCTGTGCATCGGTTCACGGTATATGTATCAGGGATTACAACAGCAGCGAATCGACATTGGACGGGATGCTGTAAGTCTCAGCCCGCCTTTACTCAGCGTATGCGCAGAGACCTCGTGCTGACACGGGTGTACGTTTCATATTAAGTACAGATGGAAGACATTTAGTCACGTCTAGGCGCGCGTGCCACCTTCCACTTTGTTCCGTGCATCGCACCCCTTAACCTTAACGCGTTCGTCGTTAAATGCACCGCAGGTTGTTCTATCACACGGCGCTGGACATTGTATCGCAACAACTGCACAGGCCTCGAATCGTGGAGTTGATGGTTATGATACTTGCCGTTCGCCTATCTCAGTCGGGCGTAAATCGTAAGCACAGCAAACAAGTATTCCAGACTCCCCTCCTCCCTGCAGGATCTTTTTTTTTTTTCACCCCTTCGCAACGGTCAGTTGCCTGACACAACACCTGTGGAGGCGTGAACTCTGTCGCCACTCGGCATGTTTCGGATAGACCTGCTACTAGTTCCTTGTCCTCTACACCTAGTATGCGGACATTCCTCCCACGCCTATGGCTGCAATGAACGGAATCCCGGTTGGAGGTATTTACACTCTCGATCCGTCCCCAGCTGACCTACTCTAGCCGGACGGCGCTACGCATGGGTGGCGTTTGTGGATTCAAAGGTGTGAGCGGTGATGTACCCATCTATGTGCACCTTGGATGTGGTACTACGATTCTCCATTTCTCCTTGCTGAGGGTGACTATGGTATGAGGGCGCTCTGAACGCTAATGACGTGTCTTCCTTAGTCTTCTCTGGTTGCGACAGGGTCGGAGTTTCTGTACTAGTGCTGGAAACCACTGAATCCATCCATGCGAGTCGTCGTTGTGTGTATGCCAAGCACCCCATGGAGCTAAAGGAGCCCTGGATACGAGCGACTGGTCGCTGCGTGCCACGTTCGACTCAACCCACACACCCTGGTGGCGCAGCGGGACATGGAGCCGGTCACAGGGCCTCATGAGAGGGTCCCCTGTCGAGCATGCCCAGCTCTAGTACAGAGGCCCCAGTTATGGCATCCGGCGGAAGAGAATAGAAAAGCGGTCCGGAAGGTCTCAATGGATTGCAATCATATGGCATTCGGGGTGCCGCAGTACCACACCGCTGTACAGGGTTCCGAGCGTGTTACTACTTACTGGTTAATTGACGACGTAAACCCACCCACTCTCTTCTCCATTGTACATTGTACATCGTATATGTATGTGTACAAACGCCGTGCAGACAAACCACTCACCAATCCTGGCGAGCCGGCCAGGGACGCTCCGAATAGTAAGGCGACCGAGACTTGCAGCGAGAACCCTAAAAATGTATATGGCGCATGTGCGTGGCTTCCCTGTGGGCCCCAGGCGCCGTTCGTATTACCCAGAAGAGCTTGCGGCGCAGGTTACACCCGGGTACTTTTCGTGCTCCCGAGTCGGGGGATCGTTTGGCCGCGTAAGAACTGAGACAGCGACAGCAAGGCGCACACATATACGCACGCGCACCCACATTCTCCGCCACTGCAGTTTTTGGGTGCCCACGTTGTCGCCATGTGCGAGGGAGCCAAGCCTCCATTGGCAAGGGCTCCCTGCACAGGTCAAACTACGCAAAAAAAAATGAAATGAAATGAAAAACAAGAAACGTCCCGTCCCTCGTAGCATCGCATCGCGCCATCCCCGAATTCGGAACTCGGTGTCTATCAAACGCCAGATCACGGATTCGTTGTTGGGGTCTGCAATCCATATACACGCCTGTGGTTCCTTGGTGTTCATCGAGACCGCCAGAGTACCGCTTTTGCTTGTTCCTCCAGACCACAGGTATCTTGTTATACACAATCTACAATTGTATGTACTTTACTACTACCCACGGTACGGGTAGCATGCAGGGACTGAAAAAAGGCCGCGGATCTTCTGTACTTGAAACCCCGCATAATCTCGTACATACGAGCATGTGCAAAAGTTTACCTATCCACGTCGGAAGCCCCATTCATTATACTGATAAGACCGTGTTGCGCCAAAAAGAAAGAAGTCAACTGGCGTAGAGTTATTAAGTGAACATAAAAACGACGACGAAAAGACGTCTAAGGTCTTAAGAGCACCTTCCAAGTGCTCTTCCCCAGCAGCACGGAAAAATGAAATAGTGGAAACAGTATATGCTTAGACTCTGGTGCAGGACAGCTGGGATTTCGATGCTGGAGGAAGGGTTTTGATTGGTTCTACATGTTCGTTGCGACGATTAAAGAAGGATTCATGCGAGGGGTAAATGACCTATAACAAGATCATGGTTGCAGGAGAACAAATGCAGTTCTGCGAAGGGCGAATAAAAACAGAGGAAGTCGAATGAAACAGAACGGGAGATACCAGTTTTCACTGGTAGTCTGGCCCATGGCCCGAGCCCAGGCCGAGGTGGGTCGAGCGTGGTCGTCCGTCTTCTGTGTATGACATGGACACGGCACGTCTTCTCTCGTCGTAGCTCGCCACACTGCTGTGGCCAGAATCTGGGCGAGTATCGGAGGGGTATAGCTCATATGTTCCATAATTTTCGACGTGGTGGACAGAGCCCAGGGATGCTGGTTCGTACCCTGCTGGTGGGGTGAGCAACGTGCTATTCGCAGGCAAACGGTTCATGGGTATGCTGGAGTTGTGTAAGGAGGTAGGATGATAAGGTTGGCTGCCGTTGCCTGCTACCGTAGTAGAGGACACGTAGGCGCCATTGTAGCGCTGATGATGCTGCCTGCGGGCATACACTTCGCGATGGTAGGCCTGAGCATCGTGGAGCTCACCTGAAGTGGCATATGGGTCGGGGTGAAGACTCTGCGGCATGCGGTGGTGGAAGGGGGAATATTCCGTGTCCGATAGTGACTCGCGAGAGAAATGGCGCTGAGAGGGGTGCTGCGGTGGCTGTCGCATGTTCGCGGCATTCAAAGCTCTTGCTTCTGCCTCCTCCTTTTTGGCTTTGCGCCATTGCTTGCGAAGTTCTTTGAATTCTGGAGAATGGAGAAGATGGTCAGCAACCGGACCGGAGAAGGAGTCAAATATTCCGCATAAACTCACCGTTTGGGCTGCGCTTCGGGCCATGCTTCTGCATCGTGACATGTGCATTGAGGTGGTTGAGGGTACCGTAAGCCTTGGTGCAGTTCTGCCATTGGCATCGGTAGAGGCGTTCGATTTCGTCGTAGCGCCTGCGCGGACGCTTTTTGACGGCGTTTCCGGGTAGGGAAACGAAAGAGTACTGTTTGGAGTTGGGTGGTGACCCACCGTCTTGCTGCGGATGCTGGCGCGTGGCGAGGGCGTTCGAGGAGGAGGATGTACCTGTGCCTGGTGGAGATGGACCGTAGTCCGCATGCAGGGGGATATTGTGAACGCCCATGTTTGAGGCTGGGTCTCCTCCCGAGAAGGAGGGGTTGAAGGGCGACAAGGGCTGGTCTAGGTCGACCTGATGGTCGAACGGGGTGATGGGGTCGCAAGAGGAGGACGAGCCGAGGGAGGGTGTACGGTGCAGCGGGGAGTGGTAAGATCTGGGTGAAGCATACGGGAAGGCGTTGCTGAAGAGGTGATAGCGACCAGCGACGAGATCAGAGGATGGGTGGGTGGGGTAAGTGCTTGTGGTGGTGCCATACATAGCTGGCTCGGACATGCGGCGATGATCCAGAAGGGTGTTGTGAGAATGGGCGTATTTATCGGTTCCCCGTGTATGGTGGTCCATCATCATAACGTTCACAGTTCTAGTAGTGTCCAAAAGCGGCGGAACAGCATGGGAATTTGCCGAACCGGACAAGTGATGGTGCTGACTGAATGGCAATGACATGGCACCCACAGAAGGCTCTGCAGGCGAACTGGCAGTGGACTCGAGGGAGTCGTGGAACGGGGAGAGGTGAGTGGGGGACGTCGTGTGTGGTGGGGGGAGGTGTTTTTGCGAGTCCAGCTGGGTTGTGAGGAGGAGGGGAGGGGGTTGGATGGAGAGCAGCATCGAACTCACCTACGCAGGGATTGACGCGATCTTGGGGGTGATCGGGGTAACACTAGTCTGTTTTAATAACCAACTCTCTCTCTGTCTCTCTCCCTTCCCCCCGAATCTCAGATCTTCACTTGACATCACACCCAGCGCTCGCCCAATTCCGTTCCGTGACAGGCGTGACAAACATATTTCCTCTCTCGAGACGAGAAGAAAAAGTGAAATCTGCAGATCCGAATAACTTCTTATTTCAAAACCACATCAACCCATTTCGGGAAACACGCCCTCCATTTCGAGCCTGTCACGCGACAATCGTCCGCATACGGAAACTCTCTCGCTCTCTGATATATCCGTGACATATCCAGTCCTTGTACTCGCATCGGTCTTCGTTCTGACCCACCGCTGTGCAAGCACTGCGCTATCACCGCCAGCACAGCTCTGAGACTCTTCCCGCTCTGCGTGTGCTGCCCATTGGCGGGTCTCGTCTTCGTGACCCCGAATGTTCGGGCCCGCAAGCGTGGGTTTTAACGCAATATTACCCCTCTGGGAATGTGACATGATCGTGGTTTGCTTCCGACTTCTCCATTTGGATATCCTCTCGCTGACACGCGAGCACCCTCTCCACTGTGTTTTCGCCACCACACTGATCTGGCGACGACGATGTCCTTCCTCTTCCTCTCCTTCGGCGTTTTGTAGGACATCGGACACATTCGCATCTGCGACGCCACCGGGTCCCAGCAAGTCTGTGCACCTGCCGACAACCCAACTCGTGTGTTCTCCCGCGATAAAATATAAATACCGACTTCCCCCCACCCCTCTTACTCGCAATGGCCCCTTTAACGACCCGCCGCAGCCTCTCTCTCGTACTCGCACTGCAATAATCTCCCATTCCGACGGCAACCAACTATTCTCACGGTATACGCGTCGGCGTTTTCCACCAATCGTTCGTCGTGCCCCATTCGGCCGACTGCATCAGGATATCATTTTATGCACCGGAATGAGCTGCTACCGAGGGCAACGTCTCCTTGCTGCGAGTCATCGTCGAAACGTTGCAATCAGCGGGTCCCTGAGAGTGTAAGGCACGTGCATCACACATCAGACCGTCAAAGCCGTCAGAACAGCGACACCACCTTTTCTTTTTTCTCTCTTCTTACCCCTGAACGATGAATGGCCATTAATGAGCGCCATTCATTTCTGCCCTGCATCACTCCACAACGATGGCGTGCTCTTTCTCTCCCCCTCCTATGTGCATGACATGTCTGGACACCCTCTCTCAAGACTGTGCCACTCCTGCCGACATCAAGATATCATAAAGTCAGTGGATGTATAGCGGAACATCTCAGCTCAGCCACTTCGGTCCGCACACAGCATTTCTGTCCCCCGACCAACGCCCAAAGACACAGCCAGGAATCTCTATCACGGTATCGTGCTTAGAGTTTGGTTTTGATGCCATATCGGACTTTGTAAGCTGCGACTTCGCACCGGCGGCCGCGTGCTGCTTGGTCTGTCCATATTCATACAGAACTCAGCGGTCTGCTACTTTATGCAATGTGTGATCCATCGCTGCGCTGTTTTATTGTATTGACGATGACGTTGACAACTTACACACACACAGGAATGCCATAATATCGCGGAACCAATCTTCACCCGGCCATTGATCAGTACGGCATGGTGGATCTTTGATGCGGTGTGTCAGAACGAAGGCTTGGACTGACGGGGAGGGGAGGGGAGGAGGGGAAGGGACCCTGCAAGACGTTGTCAGGTTGTCACTTGTCAATGGGACATGAACATATGGACGACGACATATACATACATTCATATGATGACTCCGCCACGTTCGTCCGGAACTTCGTGGAGACAGACGTCAGGGATGCTTTCATGTCTCTTGGGAAATTGCCATGGGTTTCGTGTTCGGAACGTTCCTTCTCTCGTAGCTGGTTTCTCACAAGGACACCACTACCACGCTTAAGGGGAAGGAACGCTCCAGTGTGTCCCTGCCCGAGTGCCCCGAAGTGAGGAAATCAAACTGCGATGGGATTGGCTTACGTGCTGCAGCTCACACACCCCTGAGCAAAACTTTCCGGGAGTACTTATTAAATGGTTCTTTGCATGGAGTATTGCGCACGCGCATGCTGCGTGGGGACGGAAACTTGTCAACGAAGTACATACTTGTCTTAGCCGGGGAATTCCACCCTGACGGTACCTGATAGTATCCGATTTTCTGGGGTAATGCGGAGGGAATCGCATCACTCGGACGATTCCAGGAGGAGCACGCGGCCTGTACACATACACAGCGAGAGAAAGCGCAGTTGGATCGCACGATCGTTTGGTGTTGCCCGATTCTGGGAGAACACGGCGAGGGAGTGGGGTCGCCCCTGCTATTCTGATCTATCACCCGCTCACCGGACACGGAACTTGTGAAACCAAACCACTCCATCGCAACCGGAAAACGACTGAACAAGCACCCAAAAAAAAGCCATCGTCTGCAATAGTAAAGGATACCGCGCACGTTGTCGTACTCATGGCCGCCTTACCACAGCTATCGGACTCCACGTCTGCATGGCAAAATCACGAGCGAGGGGGCATGCCACTGCCGCTCCACACCGACTTGAATTCATCGCTCTGCTTCAGGGAAACCCTGGACTCATCGACACGGACGAGAATCGGATTGGATGCACCTCTCTGTTGGATGTAAACACGTTTAAATACCTCATCTAATCGCACCGAAGACGAGGAAAGAAATTTACATAAAGAGAAAGGAGGTGAAGCCATCAGATTTCGAATTACGTAATACGATGGTGTTCGCATTACATAATTGAGCAAGCAGTTTCGCCTCGTTTCATGATTCCAACTTGGGCTGATGACTGCGAGTCCCTCTATCGGGGACGCAAACGAATACATAGCGCGCGCACGCGTGATCTACCGACAATCGTAGCATTCAACATAGGTAAAAACACCTCTCTTTCAGACCTCGCATACCGAGCATATCCTATCAAACAAATAAGACAAGTGCATCAGCAATCGGTCTCTTCATTATCTCGACAAAGCGGTCCGTCCACATACCCAGTCAGCGCATGTAAGCCACAGATCGGCAACCGAATCCATCTTCGCAAGCACAGCTGCACCCTTCCATGCGAGTACCTTCGGGTCGACGTCCTTCGGGGGCGGTATGATTTGTACCTTCTCCATGTTCGGCACTAGAGGCGTTGCAATTGCCTGCAATCTGCGGGAGAGTGAGGAAACTGTCCCTGGGTTATGTTTAGATGATCGTTCTCTAACCTGCTCTCGAGGGCATGTGCCATGCCAGGAATGTGTGCACTTCCACCGATCACCAAAACAGCTTGAAGATACTTGCGGATCCTGTCATCACCCCCGCATGCCCGAGCGCTGTTGAAAATGGCCACATCCAGAGGAAGCTTGCTCGCTTCAAAGCATACATCGATGGGTAAACCACCTGGATAACTCGAACTAGACGGCACAGAGTCAAGGCGCACTTGTTGAGCACTCTGTGGAGGCTGGGTCGTCTGTGCTGCTTTCTCTTCTATCTCCATGTCAGCTACTTCTACTGGTCCATTGGACACCTCGACCGATTCCCCAACCGGAGGTGGAGTGGGGTCGGCTGTAGAAGGTAACGATATTTCTTGTTGCTCGAGCTTTGCTCCGGTTTCAGACGGGAGGGGAGAACGTCCTGTTACTCTAGGTTGAGAAGAGGGTGTAGACTATCACGGCGACGAAACAATCATACCCTCCGGCTGTGCTGCGGGCACCGGGGCTTGTGATGGTAGTGGCGGTGGTGGGGGCAATAGGTGCTGCGTGGATATGATCATCGCCTGCGTCTGTAAGCACCTCAGGAGCTATGTAAAAAAACGTAAACAAAACGATCAATCTTACCACATGGTCAGCAGAATGTTCAATGATTTCTTCTGTCACATCCGAACCGGATATCGATCTCGAGCCGATCCTCTTTCTGTCGAACTCTATCACTCGAGGCTCAAAAATGCACTAAACAACTTGTTGTAAATTCAGCCATGAAAATAAAATATCATGTTGCCACCGACCATGGGCGCGAGTATTATCTCATCGTATGCGCGGAGGCCGTATTTCTCGGTCGGTTTCCCATACCGCCGCACTACGAAGTCATAGAGATTTAATGCGACATCGCCCTGGTCTCACCTGGGTCACGTTTTATGCCCAAAGCCTCGGAAATAATTGTCACCCACCTCGGCCAACGTGCACAGACGAGCTTTGAGATCTTCTATGACAAGCCAATCGTGCCAGAGGGCAAGATTGGCGTCGCGATAAGGAAAATTAATTCTTTCAAGTAGCACGTAGAGAAATTCCGTGATGTCGTTTCCGCCCATATTCAGTGAAATCCTGCACGACTCTTCAGAAGTTCGGATATAATCGGGGGTGTCTATCGTCCTCACCTGGAGTCAGGAATTACCAAACCTTCGTCTACACAGGCGACGCTCGCACAGGCAGCTCCGACGTCCACAACGCAAGCGTTCGAAATTCCTGCTCCATAGGTGGCTGCGAGAGACTCCTAAAACGGATTTCAAGTCAAGTGTGTGGGGGGCACAGCAGGTGATAGACGCGCCTGTTGCACGCATATCTGCTTGAAGCCCATAGAGCGCAGGAGAATATTGACGAACTCGCGAACGTATGCACGATCATAGAAATCCGGGATGACGAGGACGACCGAGTAGTTCTACGCATATGCTTAGGGCACGCTTACCCACCTGTGACCTTGCTGACCACGAACCTTGTAATCACCACGGGTCAACCTGTACTTGTCAAGTAGGGTAGTACTGATGATGGTCTCGATGTCATCCAAAATCATTTGTACAGATGGATAATCCCTGGTATTGAAGTTATGTCCATGGATCGGCCACCTGACGCTGTAGCCCAATTGTTGAGGGTCGGATATTCTGAGAACCTGTTCAAGAATTCGTCAACCCCCTCCCATCGTGAGAAATGAAGGGAGAGATGTAAAAGAGGGCCCCTACCTGTTCACCTATCAAGTACTCCTGGTCCGGTTCGTGTACCCACTCCACCCGAAAAGGATCATTTGCCTCCGGGATAATTTCGGGTCTGAACTGCTCGTTAAAGGTCGACGCAATGCTTGTGGCATTTTGCGTGACTCGAAGCTTGTAGAATCTCATACGCTCCCGAAGAGAAACCGTGATGGAAGCCAGCTTCACCTCAAACTTTGTTTTTTCAGTTTTTCGGCAGCTACTCAGTGAGCCAACCGTGCGATAGAGCGATTAGGGGGAAAAAATGGACGTACGGGGTCGTCAGATGCGGGCGCTACCGCATATTCGTCTCCAGTTGGGGGTTGCTGTGTACTGGAAGGCAGCGCGGTGCGGCTCCTGGGGCGCATAATACCCTCCACGAAATTCGGTTCTGGGACGGGCGATGTGTGCTTCCGGGCAATGACATTGGGTACGGAAACGGGGGTCACCTCAGAGGCCTTGCCGATACGGAGCCATCGTGAGCCCGGGTGGATGACGATGGTATGCGAGCCACGTCTGTGGTCAGGCGATTTAGTACTGCTTTTACCCGGCTGCCGGGTAGGGCGCACCTCTGGTCCGGCGAGGGTGCCGGAGCGTCTTCTGCTGGCAACTTTTGCTTCCTGGCCGCATTCCTAGCCCATAATGTTTGAGACTCTGATTTGAGGTACGATGCACCGAGTTGTTTTGGATTGGAACTGTACAATTCCGAGGCCCATCAGCCACACTAGTTCGGCCAACGTGACTAGCACCCAACGCACGCGAGAGGAACATGCATCGACGTGTAGCGCATGCCACTATCATCTCTCTTAGCATTCGGTATTCCGCGCGGCATGGTTTGGGTTGACGAAGATGCAGAGTGCAAGTGATATGGGCAGTGTGCGACGCGCCTCGATGAAGCTGCACGAACCTCAGTGCTTTTGACGCTCAGCGTCGAAAATCGGTAATCTGCCTGTGCGTCTCTTCCGGAGCAACTCAATCGACAACACATGTGCCCCGGGGGTATAATTTATCTCATTGATTGCGGTACTAAGTTGTATGTATCCTACAAGACTGCCACCAATATAATACACAGCGATGATTATTATGCGACGAGAGAGATGTTCACCAGAACGCACACCTGCGAATAACATTGTTAGCGGGGCCGCACCGCGGACTCGGACAACCAATGACACGTACCACCCAGAGAAACACTGGCAGAGATTTTCCAAAGATGTTGCCTGCAATATGAGTTTATCAACTTGGACCTTCACCGGAAGCACCACGTTAGGATCGAAATCTCTTCCTGTTAGCAGAAAGGACAGACGGTCAGGTAAATCAGGACTTCCACAGGCACGGTACAAACCAGTAAGCTTGTGTTGTACGCGGTTGTACACAGCCAAAGCACGTTCGTTTCTAACTTCTTGTCTTGCGAATGGTCCGTCTACAGCTTCTAAAGCGGGTTTCTCAACGCTGCTCTTCGGGAAAAGCGAGACTGGGCATACCATTAAAAATGTCACTCTCATCTGCACGTAGCTTCCTGGTTGGAGCCTGTGGGTACGCCGCAACTTTGGCAAGCTCTGCAGCCCGCCCAGGATCAACATCAGTGTCTGTCATCAAGAAGGTCAATAGTCAGCCGACTAATGCACGCGTCAACAACGGACCATCTTGTCTCCTTGCATCAACGTCAGCTTGCATAAGCCTCCAATTGATGAGTGGGTCGTAAACGAAGGCTTCAAGCACAGCCATAAGAGACTCCTTGTTAGCTCGAAGAACTGACATGGTGATTTCGCAAGTGTGCCTGAAGCTGCCTTCTATGCCACTGATCTGTGTGCCGCATCGGCGTCAAGACGGATTATGCAGGAACGCGAAGCTTGACCATACCTCCATGGCGTGCGTGAGCATTCTCGTCAGTCGGAAGGGAATCTTCTCCGGGAATTTCTCCCTGTGCATGGCAACCTCGAAGCAATCACCAAAGTCAATGTGAACGACTTTGCCGGTACTTCTTTCCAGAAGTAGATTGGACGGGTGGCGATCCCCCAAGCCGAGAATGTGACCAACCATGCTGTTGACAGCAAGGGAACGTGTATAGGTTGCGCGGCGTTCGAGCCAATGTTCGGAATTTGCACTCTTCAACCAGAGGACTCGATACAAGTCTTGACCGGTGGTATTCTCGAGAGCATATTCAAATACTTCGACTTTCTGGAGTAACGTCAAATTCTCGTAGTCGGGAGCCATCTATGACATAGATCAGCAAATGGCAAGTAAATGCAAGCGGCTGGCGATGCAGACCTGCAACATCAGCCGGTACTCGATGTTAAGCAACACCTTACGAGAATCGCGATAGTCGCGGACGAGCACGTGAAGGGTGTCCGAGTCTTTGACCCATCCCATGAGACCCGCATTAGGTGCCAATGGGATCACGGCGTATCGCTGAATATGTAGGCGTCTCTTAAAGCTGTTGGTGTCTACTGAAAGCAGCGTGTTAACAAGGCTGAACAGTTGCATAACACGCTCGTCTTGACGCAGATCCTCGTGGCCTGGAAGATACGTGACTTCAGATGATAGTATGTAGTGCTCTCGATTTACCTTTGAGAACATACATGTAATCTTTACCGTCGTCACCTTTCAGTGACAGTCGTCTCGGACGTTGCTTCGATGCTATTACAGTGAGTTTCGTTGCGAAGCCGGCGATTTTGATCACAGGTCGACCACTCTGATATGTTCCTGCACCACTTATGAGGATGAACAATGTCTGCAGACTTAAATCCATCTCACCGGGCATCGCCAGTTCTAGGTTCCGTGCTTTGAGGAGTTGAGGAGAGACGTATTGCAGGTCAAGGGTAGTGAGCTGAGGTAATTGTTTCTCTACCTTCCGGAAGACCTGGCAACGGGAAGATCATGAGTTGATTGTAGTGGTAAGATGGACGCTAGACGCGACAAACCCCATAATAGATATCCCAAGCTTTGTTGAGCTCAGTCATTTCACCGCACTGTCGGTAGCGCCGGCACGCTTCGCGAGCTTCCCGGAGGTCTCTTCCAAAGGCTTGAACGAAAGATATCTCGCGTGCCGTCGTGGGACCCTTTCGAATGTAAGGCGAACAGAAAAGTGGATGAACGACCATTACTTACGCGTTCAAGCAATTCGTGCAGGGGCTCTAGCGTGGTGATCATTCCTTCTGGATTCTTGTCGTTGAAGTATAATCTTGAAGCTTCTTCGAGTCCTTCATGCCACATCTCATGCCACAATATCGCAACACGAATAAGCTCCTGACTGACTAAAAGAGCCTAAAAAGTATAGTGAGCACACCAAATCCTTGAACGATGGCGACGGTTACCTGCTCGACAATAATAGGACTATGCTCCTTCATCCTATCCATTATAAGTAGAGCGGCGTTTTGTCGGGTGGCACTGGATGACTTGGATGCTACGGTGAGAGCATATATTAGAGCTTGAGGATGGTGCTTTCCGACTTCGGTCAACAGGTTATTAATATTGCGGCGCACATTTGCGATGGGCGTTTGGATTCGGGCAATTATCTGCCGACACAGCATGAGCAGCAAAATGGGTGAGTAACTTTAGTTCCTACTTGTGGGATGACTTCCAGCCATGTATCTACCTCCACGGCAGAGAAGCCTTCGGTCATAGCCTGGCTGACGTCGTCGTGAGCACCATACTTAAACCATAGTGTCAACAGCCGCAAGGTGTCTTGTAAAGCATTCTCGTTACGCAACGCAATGGACCGGAAGAAACCTGCGATATGAATTTGATTTAAGTAAGACACACCGATACGAACACTTACCTCGAACAGCCTGCACCGTGTGCGCTGCAAGGCCACTACCAGGAATGTCGGAAACGGCACTCTCCTTTTGGCTCTCGAGATAGCCAACGACCTCAAAATTCGCCAATGCCCACGTGTGCCAGGCCTTGTACCAGTTAGGATCGTAATGAGTGGCCAGCAAGTAGGAGTGGAGAATGTCCTTGACGTTGCGCTGCGAGGGGTGGTTAGTGATTGGCTTAAAGACAGCAGTTACACCTACGGCACCCCAATCTTCTTTCAGCTCAACCTGCCATTGCCCTTGTTTGAAGTAACAGCGTGCCAGTAAGCGCGAAAGTTCCTCCAGCTTCTGTTTGCCGACACTGGTACGCTGGAAGTGTTCTTTATTCTCTGTCTGCAAGTCCCTCGCAAGATTGGAAGAGAATTGGCGGAGGAAACTTAAGCTGTCCTCCCGAGCACCGCTAGCCCACATATATTTCAACTGTGCGTAAACAACATTGGGCGGCGCTTTCATGTGTTGATCGTCGCGTAAGTGCTGAAGCTGGGTCTAATGTAAGTGCGATCCTTCGGTAGAGGAGAGCAACATACTCTTTCTGGCGACAGCAACGAATTAATCGTTTTCTCAGCCAGTGCCATGCGATCTGACTTGCGGCAGAGGTTTGCAAACTTAATCCACATGACTGGGTCATCTTCGGGGTTGAGAACTAACGCTCTAACTTGCAGTATACGCTGCCAAGTCTCAACGTCGGGTTGACAACCCTGGAGTCTGTACAGTAAAGGTATAGGTAACGCGGTAACAGCGAAAGAAAGGAACATGCCTCTTCATCCACGTTTTACGCATCGCCTGTTGGCGTTCTGGTTGGTCGGCATATTGCTTGAACATGATGATCTCCTCAAGCTCAGACAACATTTGGGCGCGAACAAGTGTACTGACGCCTGTTAATGACACCAATATTGGGATGAGTAACTACTCACTTATATGATCGGCCATAGCCTTCTCCAACAAAGGACGTTAGCTCTGGCTCTAGCAGGTCTCGAGCCTTTCCGATTTCCTTGAGGGCCTTTGGGAATTGATTTTGATGGACAGAAAGAATAGCCCTGTAGAAAGCACGATCGGGAGAGTCGGCCCTCATGCCCCCAATGTAATCATCCATAGCTTCCCAGTCATGTAATGACCAAGCGGCGGCGGCAGCCATCGGAGCGATTTCACGGCGCTCCTCACAATTAGCACTTGTCCACGTTTCAAGGACTTGCTGCTCGAGTTGCTCCCACTCGCCCAGCGCATGCAAGCACTTCATTCTCCCAATTTGCACCTCCGGGGAATCTGGATCAATTGTCGCTTTCTTCTCATATGCAACCAAGGCCTCTTGCCATTTCCCAAGTCGTTCGTACCACTCTTCGTGCTTGCTGACATCAAACTGCTCCCGAGCAATGGTTAGCGTTCCCCACGCAGCATCGTGTTGTTGCAACTTGGTATTGATGCCGATGAGGGCTTCGATGATGTTCGGAGACGTTTCTGTGAAGAACTCGAGCTCTTTGTAGTGAAGAGCCTTTGCATATGCGTGGAATCGCATGGCATACTCGCCAAGGGTTCGATGTTCAATGGGTAGGGGTTTCTCCTCATGCTCCATAAATTCAGCAAGACTGAGAAGCCGATGAATAAGCTCAGACGGAGCTTTCGGAGAAGTGATCGCCTGTTCAATAGAGCGAACCAAACCTTCCTGTAGTAGCAGGTCAGTATAGGGGAGTAATCGGGGGAGTCGCTTCATTAGGCAGCACCTGGTATTGATCATACAACTCCGTCCAGCAGGATATAAACGCAGCATTGAAGAGTTCTTTGGCGAGTGGTGGATGAATGTCAACTAAGCTCATGCATGCTCTAAGGGCATGCGACGGCGACTCCTTCATGAATTCAACAGATAGGCGATGCATCCACTCCACCCAGTCTTCCTTTTCGGCAACCGAGGACACGTCCCACGCTTGTTTTAAATGTTGCTGATTCACAGTCAATTTTGCTGGTTCAGCCACCACTGATATCTCAGCAACTTTGGAACTTTCCCTGCAAGCGTATAATGGGTACTCGCATTGATTGTCCTATGGATTACTCACAGCAACTCATGGATACCGGACTCTTGCGGTAGACGCTCGCCATTGAGTAGTTTTCCAATGAGGTTTTCATACCGCGGATGATGAATACGATTGCGGTGTAGGCACTATAAAATTAAGTTTGGAGGGTTCGCCGCGGTTCTACGAGACACATACTTTGTTAATCATGGGTACGAAAACAGCAAAGTCTGAACCGAGTTGAACGACAATCGCGCAGAGGGTGTCCATCACTGCCTGTCGGAGCTCGTTATTAGGTACATCGAGAACTCTGACAAGCGGATGGATAATGCGCGACGCATGATCAGAGAAGTTAACGCGTTGAGATAAGTGAGCTATGCTCTGTATGGCACGCTTCCGCAAGATCGTGGATGCCTCGACTCTTTCAGCAGTTTTCACAATGACAGGAATGACGAGGTGCAGATACTCTTCGATATTGGAGCCAAAGGTTAGGAACGCGTCGAAAATCTTTATCTGCGTGTTCATGCGTTTATCTGTTAGCTCCCCTTCAAAAACCTTGAGCAGGTGGGGTAATATGGTCGGCAGGAATGGTTTGAACTCGGCATCCAACGCTTTCCCGAGGGCCTCAACAAGGGAAACAATCGGCAATTGCAAAGAAACATTCTCCCAAAGTTCCGTCACCAGCCCAAACACTTCCGGCATATAGTTACGAACGTGCTGCTTTATGATCCCTACCAAAATTGCAAGTTGCTGTAAGTGGAACTCCTGCAGCCGCGCGGCAGAGGTACGCGCGACTGCAGCAAATGCAGGGATTATCTGGGGCAAGAAAGTTACACATCGTAATCCTTGTGTCTTGAAGATGTTCATGATAGCCTCGATAACACTGTGATGATGGCTACTCATAGATTGATCGCGCAGAACTGCGAGCAATGCGGTTATCACCACAGTCTGAAAGTAGTCATCTGAGCTGGTCAATGACGCAGCACTCGAAACAGCTGTGGAATTAGCGGGCAATGTTCCCTCCGCAGTCGGATCGTCGTCGGGCCTGGTCTGCAGCACATTGATGTTTAAAACAACCTTCAACTGCGGAACACTTACCTTGCGTCTGTACGGGTCGAGGGCTCCAAGTATACCCAAGACCTTTACAACTTCCCTGACTACCTCACGCCGAGATGTGCCAGATTCGGTCCGAAGGATCCTGTGCAAGATAGGTAGCAGTTGCGGGTATTCAACCAACGGGGCAATCACGTATCCAGTGCTAGAGCATAGTTGACCTAGTGTACGGAGAGCGGCATCTCGCTTGACATGTGCCGGATCCTGTAACTTGGCAATGATGACCTGCATCAGCTCCGGTATGTGTGGAGTTACAGCTTCCCCTGCAACGGCAGTAAGCTCTCCCAGACACATGAGCACGTTGGCAGCAACTGTCGGGTTGGTATCGCTTGCTTTTCCAAGTAGGACTCGAAGGATGGGCAATGCATAGGGTTTGATTAGCCTCTGCGTAGCGCTCGCCAACAATGTGAGCAGACGAGTACATTCCTCACGATTACGCCTGTGAACGAATCGTTAACATCGTATCTCGACATAAAGACGGAAAAGAATCGTACGTGACCGTCGAGTACTCCAGTTCCGTGAGAAGCTGTATCAATGACTTGCGTAACGATGGCATAACATATGCAGGGTTATGCTTCGCAAGTCGTCCAATCAACCCGACCGCGGTAACCCGGTTCTCGAAAACCTCGTCATTGAGTGCAATGAAGATGGATCGCACATTCTCGGCTTGGGCCAAATGCTTATCGAAACGTTCATGCAAAGACGAAAGCACAGTTAGTCGGATGCTGGGTTCTATGACACACTTAGAACCTTCTCTCGACGATGAGGGCTGAAAGACGCACCAGGATCAGCAATGCCGACTGTTAGCAACTTGTCAAGGACGTCGCTAATGATCTCGATAGCGTGACTGCTAGCTTGATAGCATATAGGATCCTTCACGAAGACCCTGCAGCACGCCAATGCCGCGGCACGACGAACTTCAGGGTTGTCGTCATCAAGGTATGGCAAAGCGGCACCTCGAACAAACTCGTTCAAAACGTGACCTGTCCTTGATTAGCTTCACAACCATGAGCTTCTCAAGACAACTAACCAGAGAAATCAAAAGAGCCGAGCGTAGACAATGCCAGCGTGATGAGTTCAGCATTCCTGCCAGTCTTGGCAGCTTGGGATGCGCTGAACTCGCGAGCGTAGGATGCAACATCACCCCTGACCAGCGAGGGTGGCGCACCTATTACTTTGTAAGGCTGTCCACACAATATCGACGACAACAGGTCCAATAAGCGCTCTAAGAGAAAATGTTAACTGCCATCTATACCAGATATGATGGGTTACCTTGAATAGTTTTAAGCAATGGTGGAATATAGTGTGCTATGTCAGTCAATGCTTGCCGTAGCGGTTCGCTCAGCCCGCATGCAAAGAAAAGGTCCAATTGGTCATGAAGAAGCTTCGTGAGGTTCGGGCCCACAGCGGAGGCTAACATTCCAACACATTGGAAGATGGGTTCCTCGGACGGCGCGTTTTTCTTTCTAAAAGGCCGTAAGCTATAGAGTAGTATTCCTACATCCTCACCCACCCTCTTTGCTGAAGCCCCCGTTTGATTTGAAGCATAATGGAGTCCAGGAAAGGTTTCATATCGCTCCCCACGGCTGCTGCAATATGCCCAATGGCGATGAAGGCTGGGCATCGCGTGATTAGTACTGGCAAAAACCCAAAGCGTATGACAGATACCAAAATATCGTTCATTGGGTTTCTCGAGTTGTGTGAGGAGGTGACCCATGGACTTGTGGAGATAATGTTCGGTGAACGTGTGTGTCTCATACGCCGCAAGGGTGGGGATGAGTGTAATGACTGTCTTGTGGACCAGGTTATCTCTATGTGATTTGAATCGAAGGATCTGTTCTGCGGTATCTAGAAAGGCTTCTCGCATGAACTAAAGTATTGGAATCATGAGAAATCTGAACCAAAACCACTCAGCACCATTTTGCACACGTACGGTGTCTCCACGCAGCAAAAGCTCGCGATACATGAGTAGGGAACCGTGTATGACCTCTGGTTGTGACATTTTCAAACCAAGCTGCGCATCTTGTAAGATTTTCATCAGGTACATGGGTCGAGTCTGGCGCTCTCTGCTGGTAACAATATCTAAGCAAGCTGCCAGAAGTTCGGCGGCACCCTCCCTGACAAAAACGCGAGGGTCACGCAAGGGAATGAGAATTTTGTCGAAGACAAGACTGATGTGAGAGTGGAAATAAGCGGAGCTGTTTCTTGCCAATTCCTTGAGGATGAGGACACCGGCATAGCGAGGTAGCTCTTGTCCTTGCAGCATGTCCACAGCGGCTGGCACCTCCGCATCCATAAAGCCTTCTCCGAAATCGGCACCCCCGATAGCTGCAATGTGTCCTAGAGTTTTGGAAGCTGCTAGCATGATGTTCATATCGTGGTTCGGTAGTAGTTGCTTGACGTAGTTGTAGAACCTATAGAGATATCGCTTGGATCCAACGAGGTCCTCGCCATCATTCTCCAGTAGATGATCTGTGCGACAAATCAGCTCCTATGCGTTTCTGTGGGAGATCCCACAGGAAGTACCGATTGCGAGTAAGCCGCCGAGCCTCTCTGTGTTATTTTGGCTGTGCATCAGGTCGAACAACCGTTTGTTGATGTCGTCATCCCAAAGTTTAACTGCAGCATCGCTAGGCATTTCTACTACGGTTGTAACCACCTGGAAGACATTGAGAGACACCCATGGCTTGATACAAAAACCATACATAACGACGAAGGTCGATCGCGGCTTGAAGTCGCGTGTCAGGCGTCGGACTACGAAGGCCTTGAAAGATCTGACTGAGATTGTCAGTATGCATTGGAGAGATCGTCGACGCCATGCTCGACACCGGTCTCGTGAGCAATTCGCAACACGAACGGCGTATGCAACGTCGCAGCGGACGTCAGCTTTCCCTTACCGGTTATGTTTGTTTCTGTTGTGGATTTGCTATTTCAAGGTTTCTTTCGACGTATGGAGCGCACGGCCTGGTGGTCTAGTAGTATGATTCCTTCTTAGGGTATCTCAAATGGAGGAGGTCCCGGGTTCAATTCCCGGCCAGGCCCAGTATTTTTGCTGCATCCCGCCTGCAAAACACTTGTATTGTTTTGTTTTGGACCGGACATGACAGAATTCCACACAAGTCGGACTTGCCAGCAAAACGTGTACCTGTCATCGCGCGATGTCCGGATCCTGATGGACTCGTTTCATCGGAGGTTCTTGGCCCAGTCGCAGTTTGTCCTCCACATACGGGGTTCAGCAATATGTTCCCGTGACAACTCGGAACACCTCTTATTGATTTCAGGACTATGCCTTTCAGTGAGAAGTCCTACATATATACAAGCGATTCCCAGAGGATGAACTTATCTATCACAATGACGATGGCCGCTGCAGCTTCGGGAACCGAGATGGAGTGAGCTGAACACCCGCTGGCTTTCTTTCGCTGCGCTCGGTAGATTTCCGACTTTCCACTGCGGGCGGACATTGTTCGGTAAAATCATATCCGATTGTTCCCTCATCTCCTCGCACTCGTTATCTCCCGTAGGACCACCCATATTGATACAGAAATCCCGGCGTGAGTTTTATCCACCTAGTGGCGCGGCTCCCCTCCGTCATCATAGGCCCTTGCAAACCGCATGTTGATTGGGTTGAATTGCGCAGCAACAGGCAGCCCCAACGATACTTCCCAATCCTACGTGTGGGGCAGCCATCTGAGGCGAAATCGGACTTGCCTGGAGTCGCTGTTTATAGTTATTCCTCACCGAGATCCTTGCTGAGTGGCGAAGTAATATACGACTGTGGATGTCACGGCGTCCCTCTTTGCCTGTGCGCATGAAACGACTGACTTTTCTAGATCCGGCAGCGACGGTCCAGCAGTCTGAACTCTGTCGCACACATTTACAGGAGGACCGTCGCCAGCCGACTGCGCAGATTGGGTGGATTTGATCATCTTGGGTTTGAGTGGAAAAGATGACCTTCTACAAGTAGAGAAGGATCACCAAATGGACGAAGCTCAATATCGCTCAATCCACTTGCAAGACGCCCGCGGATTACTCGACGACATTATGGGAAGTCGCCCTTGGGATCCAGCTTCTGCAACGGATTGACATGACGACTCATACTCTCATGGCTAGGTTAGCATCTCCCGTGGTATAAATGTATACACGAACCATGGAACAAGTTGTCAACCTGTTATCCCCGAATCGGCGCAGGCGACTAGCGTGCCACACGAAGGCCCGATGTTGTCGGAGCTCTCGGATCAGACGACTATTCCCCAAGTGATGGAACGCCGCGTCTTCATTAGCGCCCAAACGCTGATAAATGCAAACCGATTGTACAGAATATTACCATCAGCGCATTCGCTCCCGATAGCGAAGTCTTTCCGTGTCTCACAAGATGCTTGACGACCACAACAGAGCTGGCTGCCTCCGTTTAAGACGCTTCTGGATCTCTCTCTTTGACCGTTCTTCATCCAAACGATCGCTAGTCAATATAGATCAACGGAACTCAAGCGAGGAAAGCGAAGATCATGATAAGCAGCTCTCCTTAGATCGGCCAAGCACGCTTGTCAGCTCTGTACGCCCGCATGTCTGCCGATCGTAACGTAGTTGGGTTGACTTCCCCCTCTCCTGTTTACCGTTAGGAACCCGTGCGCTTTGAGTCCTGTTGCGACTTCTCCGCCAGTCGATCGCTACCTAACGCAGTCGACCCTCCTCCAAAGTATCCGGAATCCCCGTCCACCGTTCGATCGATGTCAACAGTGATGTCTGTCGTCGAGTCAACGATGCAGGAGCTGGACGACGATTTGAGAACACTGAGTCTCCAAATTCACGGTCAGTACACTGGTAAATTGCGGACTCGAATTAAACGATTGTCCCCCTCTTCAAAAGATCACCCCGAACTCATGTTCGAGGAACGGTCCGTACTCTATCGCATTATCGGTTGTGATATTGACACCTCGTCAGTTATGCTCACGACACATTGTGTGACTTCATGGAGAGTCATGGATTTTCCGTGACTCGGCATTACTTAGGTTTGGATACCGCATGGAAAGCCCAGTTTACGCACGGTAAAGGGGGCAGGACACTTGGGATCAATTCAGAAATGGATGCGTTACCTGTCATCGGACACGCTTGTGGTCACAATCTCATCGCTGTAAGTGGAGTGGGGGTAGCGATCGCTGTCAAATCCGCGCTCCAAACTTACGACGTCCCCGGAACAGTCGTTCTTCTTGGAACGCCGGGTGAGTATGACGAAGATAAGGTGATTTTACCCACGACTTATCCTCAAACAGGGGAAGAAGGCGGCGCCGGGAAGGCTGTGATGCTTGAGAGGGGTGGTTACAGAGACATGGATGCTTGCCTCATGTTCGCTGGCATTGATTTTTGCGTATGGCCGTTTTCTTGATTTTCTTTCTCATAGGTGTCACCCTGCGGCGGGACCCGCGGACTCGGTGTCCTTGGGGAGCTGTCTCGCAATGCAATCGCTGGACGCGGAATTTTACGGGCAATCGTGAGTGTCGACGTGACATAATCTTACACTGCCTAACTGTGAGAGATAGTGCCCACGCAGGAAATGCCCCTTGGGATGGCACCAATGCTCTCGATGCTGCATTCCTGGCCTATTCGAGCATCTCAGTGTTGCGTCAGCAAATCAGACCTGATCACAGAATCCACGGAGTGATCCAGGGATGCAAGAGTGCTGTTAATGGTGATATACTCCTAGCAGTTCTACTGGAAAGGGTAGCTAATACACTCAAAGTCATACCGGACTATGCCGGCATGCGTTGGTTGGTACGGGCGCCGACCAAAGATCAGTTGTCGGCGTTGGTAGAACGAGTCAAAGCATGCTTTGAGTTGGTCTGACAGATCGTATTCCTTGAGCTAATCTGACAAAAAGCTAATAGGGGAGCAGCACTGGCGACATCCTGTCGCCTCAAGCTCACCGAGGGCATCCCGTATCATGACCTCCGTCAGAACAGCGTTCTTGGCAAGTCGTCCCCTCGGGTTATCGTGCCACTTCATGTTTATCTTCTGTCCAAATTCCAGCAACTTGCTTCTCGCACGCCGTAAGTAATTGCTTCGGAATGAACATTTGCCAACGTGGGTTCGGGGCATCGACGGATTTTGTAAGTTTTCTTCCCTTCCTTTTTTTTTTTTGGTGTATGAGGGTGGTCATCGAGCTCACTTATCCTCACAGGGGAACGTTTCTTATGGTAGGCGTTTCTGCCACACCGATGGTCCGCCGAGTCTTTACCTCAATTACTAGAGGTGCCCTCTCTGCACCCGTCGTTTGGTACGTTGCGCATCATCTTGGGGCCGAATCTGTAATTGACGGAAGTTTTCTCTGGTGGGTCTCGATAGCGATACCAACGGTGACCAATGGGGGTAATCATACACCAGCGTTTGCGGAATCTGCGCGAAGCACGGAAGCTCACAAAGCAACCATGGCAGTCTCCAAGGGCTTGGCATGGACGGGTTTTCGTATTATCGCTGACGATGAGTTCTTCCAGCAGGTAGGTAGCAAGCCGTCCTGCTTCTTTCTGTGCAGAAGCTCAACCATCCGCTTCGTTTGTGTGTAGGTGAGAGGGGCCTACGTGAGCGAGCGAGCAGAGGTGGGCCGCTCGCGACGACCAAATTTATCCTCGGAGACACGTCAGACTGAGCAGTAAGCTTCGCTGTAACACTATATTTGTTCCGTCCGAAAGTAGGACCTGTGCTCTCACATTTGCTGTACTACTACGTATGTGTATCCAAAAGGAATCGTTCGATTGAAACCGCAAATAACTCGATTAAGGGATACGGCAGGAGTCTAGATTCATGTCGTGATTATGAAGTCACTTTGGATCGGTGGCGTGGCTCTCCGTTGGTGCGTCGGTGGGAGTCTCTTTCTCAGCTGGCTCCGCGGCCTCTCTAGGTGGAGTGCATTTCCCATCTCTGCGTGCCTTGGCGGCTGCGCGAAGGTGATGATGCTTCGACTTGCCAGTAGCGGCCTCGGCTACGATACTAAGCATGTCCGGGCCAAAAATTAAGCATGCGGAGTAAAACGTTTCAGGAACAGCACACACCGTTCGAGTTCCCGTCGGTCCTCATCCGACTCGTCAGGAACCGTGGTCTTAAAAATGTGGCCGATTATTAACAGCCCCTGAAGATAAAACGTTTCATTAAGGAGCCACGGGCGTTCCGCATTCAGCCTTTCACCTTTGCTCGGTTAGCTAGAGTTTGCTCTGATACTTCGCGGTCTTTCAGGACATGATCCACCACCTGATCGGCGTAATCCGAAGAGTTAGGACTAACAAGGCTTCTGGGATGCTTTAGAGAGAGCTGACTTGCCTCGCGAAGTACTTGAACGACTTCGAAGCGGGTTCCACGCCAAGACGCGAGCAGAATCTGCACAGTGTTGGCGGTGATCAGCCAAGCATGAGAAGACGCGTGTTTGTCGACGAGGTTACCTTGCCAGTCATGTCCTCTTCTAGTGCCCGTAGCTCATCTTCTCCCACCTCTCCTTTAGCTTGAAGCCTTTCCATTTCTTGCATCAGTGATTGCACGCTTAATCTATACGCAGGGTGCGGTTCTTCGTCAGAGGCGCTCATCCGGCCGAATCAGGAACTGCTACTAACGCGCTACCGATGACACCCCAAGCATCCTTTGCGATGGTCCCTTTTTCTTTCACCCGCGACCAGAAGCCAGGACTGGGATACCGTGGGTAAGCAATCAGACAAAAAGGTGGAACTGCTCACAGCCCAAAGAATTTCTTGGACTTGAGAAACGAGGTGGCCTTCATCATGTACACCGTGCCGATGGCATGGAGAAGCTGTGAGGAAAAGTGCCTGAGCATGTATGCTACACGTTTGGGGTGACCGAGGAGTTACCTCAACCCCGAAACTCTCCAACTTCAAATCTTCCGCCTCAAGTTTCACTTTCTCCTGGAATGTCTTCGTCTCTGGGTCATCTGGGTCCCCGGGATGTTTCGCCTCTACAAACGGTCGCAGTCTCTCGACTAACTTGGTCGTCAGTGACTTGACGCGCTCTTCCAGAGCCTTTCTACGTTCATCCTCGAGCTCCTGAAGCTTCTTCCTCTGTTCAGGTGACAGCTTGTTACGTTTCTTCGAGGCGTCTTTTTTGCCATCCCTCGGTGGAGGAGAAGGGGGTCCAAATACAGAGGTTCGTTTGGGGGGTGTCTCCTCGCCTGACGGAGTGAGCGCATGTGCGAGGGTACCAGTCGTGGGAGCCGCTTGGTTATCTGCGGAGGTAGAAGCGGTAGTGGTTGGATTTGACGATGAAGCCGCGGAAGTACCGGGTGGTATGATACCCTCCTTCTCCATTTCAGCGCGTTCCTCGTCAGTAGCCACGGTCGCCGCAACTGAACCCATTTCTTTCATGAGAGTGATTTCTCCGATGTAATCCCGGAACCGCTCTCCACCAAACACATTCGCAAAGAATGCGGCAGCATCTTCCATTTCGTTTCCCTCCTTGTCCACCTAAGACAATACGTCCGTAAAACCCGCGCGGTTGTTGAGAATCAAGTATACACACCATGGACTTGCCATTCTTGTCGTACACGGCCCGTAGATTCTATGGGCGACAACCAGTCAACTACCCACGCTCGCGAGGACTCCTGTGAACGAGAAGACGTACCGGATCGGACAGTACCTGAAAGGCCTTGCTGTAGCCCCCACGTGTAGTGTCAGCAGCTTCTGATTTACGGATATGGGGTCAGAAACGTGTGTCCACCTTATTTCTTTGAACTTTTCCTCGGCATCTGGAGATGGGTTCTTGTCTGGGTGGTACTGCACAATGGCGAAGCCAGATATCATCAGTAGCGAGAACCACGCCAGAAATGGCACAGACGGACTCTCATGGCCTGCTTTCGATAAGCCTTCTTCAGGTCCGTATCATTGACGTCTATGGATACGCCCAACTATCGTAGTATTTGCATCCGCGGTTACCGATTGCACGACGGAAATACGGTACACGGTGAGATCTCTCGTCGCGTGGACTAAGTTGATGGATGATGGCGTACCAAGTCATAATACTCGGTCTCTACCGGCGGCATGGTGAATAACGTCAGGTACTGGTGTTTCGCAACCAGTTAAGATCGTAAGTAAGACTGAAATGTAGGACGTCTTCGGGCGAGGTGTGTTAACAAGGGATCGACCGTCCAACACAGCAGTCGTCGCCGGCCGCGGAGAAAAGGGAAGAACGACGTTGGATGGCAGCCTCGACGGAGCAGTAGGCAGCACAGCCACAGTGCGCCACCAACCAAAAAAACATGAATTATTGAGCGTACACGAAGCGACAGATCGAACGCTAGTCGCGCACAAAAGTAAACTCGTAAATTGCTGGGCTACACCGTAATATAATAGTGAATGTTCGTGATATCGTGAACAGGGAACGATTCCCATGTGGAATAACAATAGTAAAAATGGCTATATGACGAAAATCGAAAAACACAACGAGATATGCAGGATTGGATCGCACACTGTACAAAGTTACGAAGGTAGGTCGTCCAAAGCAAGCACACTAGTAGAGAATCTAACCGACTTGCGCGGTGTTGTCGGACGCGTGGCATCGCTGCCCGATGATGTGAATGTACTTGCCCGATCATTGGATGCCACCGCTGACGACGTGCGGTGACCCAATTTATACTTGGACATCCGCAGTCTCAGGGACCGCACGGACCACGATCCTGGAGTGAGGGGTCCTCCGGAAGTGACAGTGGTTGTGGAGGTGGTGGGGGAGGCGCTGAGAAGGGTCGGGCTTTTCTGCGGTGGATCAATCGTCGAGCTCGAGGTGGCGGTCTTTTTCATAGACGAGCGTCTAGGTGGGGGAGGGAGGCTGTGTCGTTGTCGTTGCGGCGCGGGCGAAGATGAGTCACTGAAGACATGAGGGTGATGTGGTAATACATGATGCGCACTGCCAGGGGCATTCGCGAGGCGGCGCAAGGAAGGGGACGACAGTGGAGAATGTCGCTGAACAGGATTGCCAGACCTGAGGTGGGGAGTCCGTGAAACGTGGAGACCCATGGCTATTTGCTCTATGGTGGGACGTTCTGAAGAAGCATCTGTGTAGCGGGGACAAGTAACACGTGAGAGGTGTCGCTCTTCGGGGGTGGAGTACATGCCCCCATACTGACCCACGGACGTGAGGCACAATTCAAAATACTCGGAAAGACGGGAGTAAACGCACTGGACGCTCGCTTGGCTTTTTCCGCTGAGAGATGGGCGAGCTGCCGCTGGTGAACGGTTTCCTCATGGAGAAGAACAGTCTCGACGCGACGCCTGGGCTTAGAGGGCGTGGAGGCGGGTGCGGGACTGGATGGCAAGTAGAAGGCCTGTCTCTAGACATCGAAGAGAAGGATGGCATCGGCAGCGTCGTGCTCATCGTATCAACTTGTGTCAGTATGTGTCGGTACGCTATGTGTAATGCCCACGCGCACGACACTCGAAAACACACACGCGACCTCCAACCATTGGCTTCGGCAGTTGCCGCGTCATCGGTGGCTGTCCCCCCTTCGAAGCACCATCCACAATCCTTCGTATTCCAGTAAGAAAAGGCCAGTCACCAAGGGAACTTGGAGCTCCCACACCGCAATGCACGCTCAGGCAAGTATTCGCGCCCGCCAGCCCTCCACCATCAGGGTCCACTCTTCCCTCTCAACGACAGTAGAGACTGCCGTCGGCACTCCCATTCACGCCGCCTCCAATGGTATGATTGAGTCCCTCATTTCTAGTGTACCGACTGCTATCTGTCGTGACGTATATGACTTAAATTATCCACAGCAACCACAGTGCTCGTGTGGCGTCTGGGTCGCCACCCCCATTCACCGTAACAACCCTGCGGTGAGGGAATAACTGATAGGCTATATCACCTCGCGATGACGCTGTTTCCTGCAATATCTATTGCTTGGGCTTGAAACCCCATCGCACTCCGCTCAAGTGCGTCTCTTATGGTAATGCGTTTGGTCGTTATAGCAGGGGAAATCCTCATCTCGGTCACACAAGCCCCTGCATCAGAGTGCCCTCTATCAGACGAACCCAGTTACACTTGTGGCTCCCGGGTATCATTTTCCACGCCGAAAGTTGATGTCTTTTGGGCTCGATGGTAGCCTTGCTGCTCTGCAGGCTGCCAGTTGGCATTTGAGCTGTCGTGTAGTTTATGGCAGCCCCTCCGCAGCTCGCTGTATCCATCTACCGCTATCCACCCATCACGAATGGTAAGAAACTTCCCAACGAAGTGTTGGGAGTGCCAGCTGGGAAATGCAGACCTTAGCCTTCGAAATCGAGTGACCTGGCACAGTCCGCTGCATCGTTCCAAGTGAATAGCATTTCGGCTGACTCTGCTGATCCTGCGCGCCGTGAGTACCCGAGACGGATACACAGTACTCTCAGACGCCTCTCTCTGGGTGCGGCTGTCTTTGTGAGTCGTTTCTCATCGTGATACACGTGAAAGGTTCTCCATATCGTTGACCATCCGTAAGCCCGCTGTTGAACATCACGAGGTTAGGAACCTATGTTCTGAGCATAGGTCTCACGTGGCGTGGCCCTCTCCCCTCCTTCAGACCCTTTGTGCCGCGAGATGCAATAAACAGGCCTTTCCTGCGTACGCCATGACGTTATCTCCATATGCATGAACGTGTGCTTCACCTTGAGACCAGGGAATCTGTGCAGCTTGCACTGTGGGTCTCGGAATAGCTCAGGTCCCGCTTGAGGGCAGGAAGAACAGAGAGTGAGCGGAAAGGAAAATCCTTCAGAGACAAGAAGACATAAATACGAGGTACCGGAAAGATGGCTGACCGTTGGTTTCCAGTCAGGCTTGATCATACCCTCCAGCCACTTTGCTCATCCTTACCTCAAACGAGACTTCGTCATGCTCTTTCTCTCGACTTTGGCTCGGCCATTCATGGTTGTGGTGGCCTGCCTCGCAGCGCTCGGCAGGCCGACCTTCTTGCCAGTGACTGAACTGCAGAAAGGTTCTAATGTCACCCTGGCATCCCGTGCGACGCCAGCCGCCCCACACTGGGTTATTTACAGCGATAAATGGGTGTCCGGCGAGAATGGTCCGCCCGCCGTCAGTGACATAGAGGTAAATGGCCATTGGTAATTCGAAAATGTAGTTAACCGCCGTGTCCGATCCAAAATCAAGGGTTACAACGTGTTGTGGGTCTCTCCACTTTTCTGTCAGCCACCAAAACGTCGCTGACTATTTCTTGACTAGCGCGCTCTCATTCTGGCTCATATCCGGTCCCGCCGACCAAGCATTAGAATGGACAACCCTGGACGCTACTACTCGCTCTTCCATTCATGCTTCTTACGCCGCCGCAGGCATCAGCCTCATCGTCTCGGCCTTTGGTTCCACTGACGCCCCGACGAGCACTGGTGCTGATCCCACGGCTACGGCAAACAATTTGGCCGCGTTTGTGCAACAGTACGGGCTTGATGGCGCTGATATTGACTACGAGGTGATTCGTCCTGTTAATGCAACGTGTTTAACTTTTTTATATCTGGCAAAATGCAACTGGGCTTTGTACACAGGACTTCAACGCCGTGAATGCCCAGGACGGTTCTGCCGAAAACTGGCTTGCAACATTTACCCAGGCCCTTCGTGCGCAGTTGCCGGAGGGTCAATACATAATTACTCACGCCCGTGAGTGAGAAAAAAATAGCTACAACTAAATCTGTTCGATTCCTAAACTGAATACGATAGCGGTTGCTCCTTGGCGAGTCCGTAACGCACCTTCGAATGGCAGGGAACTTACTGCGGTGGAATTTCAGGTTCTCTCCCATATATGCCAGCGGAGCCTACTTGGAAGTAGACCAGACTGTCGGGTCCTTGATTGATTGGGTATGTAACAAATAAATAATTTCGAGACTTTGATTTGACATCTTGGGGTTTGGTAGTACAACGTTCAAGTGAGCAAGCGATGACTTTCTCTAACCTGTACTCCACTTACCGATATAATTTGCTATGTGCCAGTTCTATAACCGTGAGTGTTAGTTCTGTACCGATCCCCCGCCTCTGACACCTGTATCGACGTGACCGTCGTAATAACAGAGGGTACCAGCGAGTACACCACCTGCATCGGGCTCCTGAGCACGTCTTCCAGTACTTGGCCTTCCACAGCGTTATTCCAAATTGCCGCATCGGGTGTACCATTGAACAAGCTTGTTATTGGCAAACCCGCCACCACCGCTGACGCGAACAACGGGTATATGGATCCGTCTACACTTGCTGGTTGTCTGGGCACGGCCAAAGCACAAGGATGGGGTAAGTGTCTTACCTTGACTGCGAATCGCGGATTGCATGCTCAACTGTAACCGCTTGTTGACTAGACGCGGGTGTCATGGTCTGGGAGGTGGGTTAGATGTACGTTTTACTTAAGCTGTGGCACGATCATTTCGATTACTGCAGTATCCCGACGCCGCAGCATCTTGGATCGCCACAGTTCGTTCGGTTGCTTTCCCCGAATGAACAACGAGTACCCTTTCTAAGACGCTCGATTGTCTTGGGGGAATCATTTGTTTGGACTAAGGACGACACTTTTTTATAAACGGAGAAAGGATTCTCGGACATTTTTATGAGATGTTGCTTCGTCATTTATTCCCCGGGTATCACCTCTATCTCAAGTCATACAAGTCACTGTTTGACGCTGAATCCGAGGCCGGAAGAGTACCAAGGCATTGTAATGCCTGTAATGCGATGTCTGTAACATCGTGTAACAGTAGAATAGCTAATTTTCTCCCCCACTTCCTTTTTTTTTCAATGAATGGAACCAGCCACACAAACTACAGCCTCTGTTTTTATGAGGCGCATGTGGTTACCAACAGCTGCAGTGACCTGACTTTGCAAACGGTTTGAGCCGCCACCGCCACCAGCATGGCCACTTCCCAGAATGGCAGTAATCTCGGATTTTTCCAGAGTGAGTGTTCATCTCTCAACGACCGTCACCCTCTCGACACACATACATGCCTATCGCACTACCGCCAATCCACATAGGGGGCATCGAGCTTCCACCTGAGCCCGCTGAACCCCCGACTCCGATGGACGTCTACTGCGCCTGGAACTTCTGTCAACATGTGGAGGATCGTAATCGACGGTTTTGTGTGTGGACATTTTACTACTAGTGAAGCGACTGACATTCACTCTCCTGGACTAGCCATCGCCACAACTGCGCAGGACATCGCCAGCCCTGAAGATGTTTCCCATGCACGGATCTACCTTCATCAGGTATTACATGCAGCAGCCACCGGAGGGCCAGCTGGCATGGCAGACCTGCAGCCTCTCATTGTGCAGGCGGTTCAGCAGCTGAACAACATTAATCAGCAACTCAACCAACACATGCTTGCCACTGATCAGCGTTTTAACCAAATTGACCAACACATGCTTGCCATGAATCAGCGTCTTAACCAAATTGACCACCGCCTCAACCAAAATGACCACTGCCTCAACCAAAATGACCACCGCCTCAACCAGATCGAGGGAAGACAGCTCGAAATGTTTGAAGTACTGTGTCAGGTATGTGAAGCTCATACCCACCCCCACTTGGATGCTCATCCATTGTATAGGCTTATAATCAAGGGTGCAGAGATGGCACCCAACGACCATACAAGACAATTCCTTTTCGCCTTCCTGATGGTGGAACAGAACTACCAGAGACAGTGAGTAGTTTTCTTCATTCAATTTTCCAACCGACAATATCTTGTAATGACAGGTTGGCCTGCCAGCTTTGCAAGATGCACGGTCGATTGAAACCCTCCTAGATGCTGACCTCAACACATACCTGTTGCGTTACAACATTCCACATGCTGGAAATCTTAATCGTGCAACAAAGGTAGGGAGGTTGAAAGCTTTCCTTGGCTGCACCAGGCAACCTTGGTGATTTTTGTGGATTTTGTGTTGGACGTCATGACTTCTTAGTACTCTTTCTTTTGGACATGGGTTGTATACTGTAATAGTCTGTGTAAGTACAGTTGTTCATCAGGAAAATCATTTTGACAGGTAGCAACATGTGTCAGGTACATAGTGACATACAGCTTCCATAGCACTACATAGCATCAGGTACATTTTCCATATTGATATGAAGCTGTCACCAAGTGATATTAAGTGCTACATAGCTACCATAGCAATGGACAATCATCTAGTAGGAAGCTGTAGACGTGGTAGCACACTACGATTTCTACAAAGACAAAGCTACCTACATAGTAATGAGGCAGATTATTACATTTGTGTCTCATTCAAGTTCAGATACAAAGTTAATAAACTGTCTTATGAGGCACATATATGTGTACACCCTGACATGACTGTAGCCCGAACATGTATTTAGCAAAGTCAGTTGTACCATATTTCACTTCTACTAGTGCAAGAAATTTGCGGGTTGCAGTCGGACTTATTGCTGCACCCAGAAATTGATGTTTGTTGATGTTTGCATCGACTATACAGTTTAGCTCAGCCACAGTACTCAGTGCTCCGCCGTCAAGCTGCAGAGTCCTACGCATCTCGGCTTCTGCGCCACTGCCCTGTACTCGCTCGGGAAACATCCACGCCACGTATGACATTGTCTGGCCCACGATCACCGAAGGTACGCATGACTCGTCATCGAGCGAGTGGATTCCTTTGTCCTTTTTAAACCCTCAGTTCCCTTTGACTCTGCGGGCATCGTCCAGATTCGCTTTGACTGACACCTTCGAGGACGGTGAAGAGCTCGAAGAAGATGCCTACGACAACAACGCCAGCACTCCGTACGCTCAATCATCGACGCCAGTGCCCCGTGGCCGTCCTTTTCCATCTTCAGCGGATCTGACCCGTAGCAGGTCTCAGTCGCTAGCAACGACAACGATCCGTCCCATACCGAGTCCGTTTCAGCCTGGCACACAGCAAAATTTCTGGTCTTCTTCCCTGACAGACTTGTCCACAACCCGCGTAGCATCCCATCTCGCTACGGGGAAATAAAACCACCTGGATCCAGCCGGTACGGGTCGCTCGGGACCATCGGAAGGTCCCCCCTGGGCGGCAGCAGCCATCCCTTCGACTCATCGTCCGGTAACGGGAATAATGGCAATGGTTACAGACATAACACTATCGATGCTTCTAACATGAGCCCGTTCATCAGGGACGTAGGGCAAATCCTCCTCGACAACGGCTCCGCGCTTCGCGAGCTCTCCGACGCCTTCCTCTGCCTGTGGACTTGGCCTGGCAACGAGGACGATGACGAAGGACCATCCGATCGTTTGACGACGAGTAGGACGACGACCCTCACATAGTAAGTCACTCACTCTGTCGCCGTCGCCCTCTTTTACTTGGATGATGACGCGTAAACGATCAAGCTTTGCCTTCGTTTCCGCAGGGCAAGCTCTCGGTGCAGCAGCTACGGCGCTGTTCGCAGTGTGCGTGTCCTTGCCTGCGATCGTTTTCCTTACGACCCTTTCATTGTTGTACACGAAGCTGTTTCCCTCTCCTTCCCCGTCATTGATCACCCCGGTTGTCATCCAGTCACGCGTCCCGAGGACAACCCTCATCCTCGTCTTTCTTTCTCTCTCTGCCCTCTCCTTTCTCATGGACGGGCTGGCTTATATCACTCTTCACAGAGCGTGGAGTCTCGGGACTGGTATCTCATGTCAGAGTCGCCATTGCTATAGCTTTGGCGTTAGGCATCACGCAGGTCACCCTTACACTGTCCATCAATGCACGGGCAAGTACACAGCTTTGAAGTAGGTGCTCTCTGCTAACGTACTACCCGTTGTTCCGGCGCCTTTAGACCGAGCACATCTCTGCAGTGATCCTAAATTGTCCAAGTGTATCCCTGACATTTTCTACCCCCTCGCGCCATGTGTTCGTGCTCTCTTCCTTTTCACACTCCTCCCCGTCTTTAACTCACCCCGTATCACGTACAATCACGTGGGAAGGTAACCTGAATCAGAGGCTGCCGGGGAGGAGAACACTCCCCTCCAAGAAGACGGCCGAACTTGATCGTCCGTGTTTTGAAGCCATTGTCGCCCATCCCCCTGGGAGGAGCTGTCAATGCATTCGTAGTCCCGTCCGCCGTGGCTTATCCGATCGCCATGCCTCTTGGCACGTCGCCTTATCCGTACGTATTTCTTTTCGTCACCACTTACTACCTCACGTCTCAAGGCAGAGTTCCGGCGCTAATACTCGCTGTTTGGGCTTGTATCGGGGAACGTGCAGATGCTACCCTCGAGTCTGCTTGTGTTGCTCATCTTTCGGGTCTCTTACTTGGCGATTACCTGGCCAATATGATAGGTATACCCGGTGCTCCTCGCATCAGTCTTTGGATACTCATGGGATACATTGCCAGAGCTGAACACTTGTCCGGAACTGGTGAATGACATCGCTTCCTGGTGAGCTCGTCACATTTGAGGGAGTGTTCGTGAGGTCGAAGAGAGTGTGAGTGCTGTTGTGGTTGTGACTCTTTGTCGTCGTCATTGCCTTCTGGACCATACAATATTACATCTGCATGTATCAACCTACAAAGCTGATAATATTATATGAAATGGTAATATGTCTACTGCAGTGAGGTGTATAGTGCTAGGCAGGCTATGTACTGGCAGTAGCACCACTACAAAACCTGTGTGATGTCCAAGTATAAATACATAGTCTAGGTAGCCTACATAGCACACTAACTATGGTAGTGACACATATTTAGGGCAAACTACTGGTGCTATGAAGTACTACATATTTGAACCCTTCAGCTACTGTGACTACATATGGGGGACTTAACTACCATGCTACTGGCACTATAGAGTCTACATAGGGCTACATATGTAAGTAATTTTTTCCTGATGTTGGTCAAGCACTGTGACCGAAACTTGGATCTGGTTCATGAGAAATTGTCTCTTGTTCTGTCAGGACTCTCATTTGTGCTCGTATTTCGACTGTTGCATTGCTCTGCCGTTTCTCCTGCCTGTGAATGGAACTTAACACAAGACCATAAATTCGCTCAGATTGGATGCGCCACTGCTGATTGCCAGTGCTACACTGACGGCTGTGGTGGTTTTGGTACCCACTGTGAGTGGTGCCATATCCTACTTCTGTCTCTGGAGTGTACAGCGCTACACGACGATGAACTACTTTCCATCCTTGTTCTTCGAGCCTCGAGCTGTCTCCGTCGAGACACTGCGTCGCGACGACGACAACGACATATTCTGGGTCAGGGATTCTCTCCCACCTCTCTGAAACTTCAGAAGATGCATTTTCGTGGCACACTGGAGCCCCCTCACTGACTATGTTCAGCATTATCTAGCACCCGTCTTCCTTTCTCCTCCCTCGATAATAACGCGAACATCCGAAAAGACCTACCGTTCTAGAGCTTCCCCTCAGGATCCGTTAACATTACCGTCTCTTGCAGATGGAGGTTCGGTCGACTTCAGTGTCGTTATACCCGCGTATATTGAGACTGGCCGCCTCCCATCCATGCTGGAAGTGACTCTGGCACGAACTCACCAGCCATAAAATCTTCTGGGACGTATAAAATTCTCATTGTCGATGACGGGTCGAAAGATGACACCTCAGCCCTTGCTCTGAAGCTCGCATCCTACTATTCCCAGAGCGAACGTCGCGTCGTTGCACTCGAGAAGAACCTTGGTAAGAGTGGAGCGGTGAGACATGGGATGTTACACTCGCACGGCCATAGACTTCTCATGGTGGATGGGGATGGTGCCAGTCGCTTCGAGGACTTGGAGCACTTACGGATGAGTTTGGATAAACTTGCGCCGAAGAACGAACCTGCTGTGGCTGTTGGTAGCCGCGCGCACCTCGTAAAGACAGAGGCTGTGGTTAAGGTATGCTTGTGTACTTGCTTCCGTGTGTCGCGTATTGGATTTCTGACATCTGCGCAAAGCAGCGGTCGTTTTTGCATAACATTCTTGTGTATGGGTTACTAATGATAGTCGGCGCAGGCGATATCCGAAATACCCAGTGTGGTTTCAAACTCTTCCCTTGCCGTGCTGCGCAGATGATATTCCCCGCGCAACACCTGTCCACTCGGATATTCGACGTAGAGCTACTCCTACTTGCTAAGCGACTTTCAATACCGGTCGTCGAGGTTCCGGTTGAGTGGCACGAGCTCACTGGAAGCAAGCTGAACATTGCAAAGGACTCCTTGCAGATGTTGCGAGATCTATTGGTATTGAGAGGGAATCAGTTAGTAGGTCCGTGGAAAGCATCGTATCGGGTGCCACAAATTGCCAGTGGCATATTCTTGTAAACGTCATCTGACGAGCAGACTCGGTTTCTCGGTGTTCGGATATTATTACATTCGGACTTCGTTCGCAAAGCTCCTCTCCGCGCAGGACCAAGATTACTGAATCACTTGAATTTGACTCGTAAGTAGAAGGATGGTCCAATTGACTTAACAAACAGGAAGACAATGCGTCCTACCAGTAAGTGCTCCAGACAATACAAGGTGGGGCTTGTAATTTTACAAGTATGTAAACGTTAACATTAAATGTAGTAAAACGTCACTGAGAATCATGAATTTCGAGTGGTCAAAGTTGAGACGGAATGTTAGCATCGATCTCCTCAAGCAACTCCTGCGCAATCTTCGCATTGGAAACCTAGTAGGAACAATCGATTAGCGCAAGAGGAATTGGAGCAGAGACGAGGCTTACCCGTAGGTTGTAGTGAATCGTAGTACCTCCGTCAATCGCGCTGAAACGGAGGTATCGCGGGTCTTGAGCAATGAAACACTTCATGCCCGGGAAAAGTGTCACATTCAGTATCACGGTGTAAACCGCTTCTTTCCTCATGACTACAATGCAAGCCTTTCAGTCGGTGCCTGCGACAAACCAGTCCAGAGCAATAACTTACCGAGACGAGCACCACCACCATCTTCACGGCGAACGTTCAGCTTTAATTGTCCAGTTCCTCTCTCCTTCCACTGGTTCTGCGGACAGAGGACGTAAAGTTTTCCGCGGACTTGGTGTATCGTCTCTTCCTCTTCTTCGCCGGTGAGTACTAAGGGATTGATGTCAATTATATCGCCGCAGGGAGGTGAGAGTGCGCATACCCTCTTTCTCGATGAGTTTTTCTTTCTCTTGGTCGCTGTGATTGTCATCTACATCCTTGACCGATCTAAGCTTCTCGCCAAATGACGAGGGTACGCCCTCGTTCTCTTCCTTCTCGCCTTCTTCCTCCTCCTCCCCGCTTGTGCTGTTCCCATTTGAACCAGGAGCACCGAGGGAGAAACTATCCCTTCGTTCCAAGGAACTCCTCGATGATCCATTACTCGGAGAATCTGCCCTTGCACGTTTGGGATGGGGCACTGCAAACGCTTGTGTGCCGCTGCTAGCATACGACGAGAAGGCACCCGAATTCAAGCCGAAGTTGGCTCGTCGGACTGGGGACTTGTTGCGGACCAATGCACTCCTACTGCTAGCCGCTACAGGAGACATTGGTCGTGAATGCCCGAAGGAGGGCGAAAAGGGAGAAGCAGACCCTGCGAATGCTTCGAAACCAGTACGTTTGGTAGCTGTGCTTTGCGGCGTTTGCTGCAAGTAGGCATGTTGAGCTAGAATTGCGAGGGGCGTCTGATGCGAAGGCAACTGAATGAGATTACTGCTGCTTGGACACGACGTTGACGGTGATGTGGGAGGGGTCAGGTGCTTCTTGTTGCTGGGCATACTAGAAAAAACGTTCTGTCCCTTGACAGACGCAAACGGAGATGCCGCAGAAGCATACGCCATGAAGCCACTCTAACGGAAGAAAGTGAACTGTCTGCTAGTAATGGGCGATGCAATGACACCTACCGCTTTCGGAGTGGACGCCTCTGTTGCCGCAGAAGGCTTCTCCTGTTGTTCTGGGGGAGGGGACTGTCTCTTCGACAGACGTGGATTGCCATCGCCGTCTCCGTCGTCTCTCGGTCGTTTAGCAGTCTCTGCAGACGCTGTTTGGACTGAGGGGCTGGATGGAGCGCTTTCCGGGCCCTGGCTGGTGCCGCGGTCTGCGAGTTTACGCTTCAATCCTTTTTCTGGTTCGGCTACCTCTGATTCGGAGGCTCGACGCGTATGAGGTAGGCTAGAAGGGACGTCTGATGCCTCGTCAACGTCGACTGCTGAGTCCTGAACAGGAGGTAAAGAAGGTGGTTCGTCCTGTGTTTCCTTGAGTCTCTCTTGCACAATTGCTTGTCCATCTTCCTTATCGTGCAGAACTTCAGCATCATGCTGCTCTGACTCCACATCGTTGTGGGGAGAATGTTGTTGTTTCCAATTGATATCTTCGACGCCTCGACTGATCTGCCTAACCTTGACCTCGTGTGGTGGAGATACGTTCAATGCCGGTGAATTCGGATTGGGTGGTGTCCGAGAGCGCGATCGTTGCTGAGCATCCTCCTCCTCCAGAGTGGCATCAGGATGCACACGGCCTCTCTTTGCTGGGGACTTGACATCCGACGCGTTCTGATAGGGAATGTTTGTGAATTTTACGTCACGGGCGGGTGAAGAAATGAGACATACTGCAAGCACAGATGTTTTGGGCAGGGTGGGCTCAAGTGAGACCTCTCGTTCTCGCTTCCTAGAGCAATGTTGTGCTGTCCGAATGGGTTAAAACGATGAATCACGAAATTGACCGGTACAGTCGATGCCTTGAGGTCGGACAAACGCACCGGTGGAGTCATTCGCCTCTGGTGACGGCGACGGCGAGGGTGGACAAATGTTTTGATCGCTCGCCACGAAAGCGTTGGTGTCGCCGACGTTGCCTGACATGGGACGCCGATGGTCGGTGCGTTGAGGGCGTCGTGGTATACAGGGAAACAAGAAACGACGGGATATCCTGACTTGTGGCAGGGGAAATGGAATAGCGCCTTCGGAACAAGCCGATCACACAACCCTCAGCCGCCCACCACACTAGGGGAAAAAAAGAAAATACAAGAAAGGTAGAGCAAAACATCGCCATCGGGTGGCAAGGCTATTGTTCTATACATTTGCCGAGGCGTGCTAGAACCCTGGTCTTCGATTTGACTCTACGAGCAGTTCCCACCGCGCCTCTTTCCCTGCTCCTCCAAGCTTCCTAACTTTACCGTCGCTGGTTAGTTTCTCCAGGTGTTGATATATACCCCTAGCAGCAGACTCCCATAGGCTTCGAGGATACGCTGCGTAAATCGTCGATACAACATCCCACGTAGACCACGAGTCCTTTCCTTCAGGGGGAGGCCGTTCCACCACCTTTAGTATTTGTTCTTCCCTCTCCATGCGGTGGTTGATGTACGTCTCTATACTCTGCGCTCCATCCTGTACCACTGGTCCATGTCCCGGGTAGAGGGTGACGTATTCTTCACGCAGAGAGAGCAGGGAACGGAGGGTGGACATGTACGTGCCGAGGTTTTCGAAGACCGTGCTGCCTTGTCCCAATACGGTATCTGCCGTGTACAGCACCTTGTCAACAGAGGAAACCATGCATATGGAGTCTTCTGTATGTCCTGGAGAATGGACAACTCGAAGCTTTGCACGGTCGTCGGGTAACGAAGAACGCGTGGTTATCGGGAAGCACTGTCCATCTTTGAGATCATGGAAGAGTGCTCCTGCGATGCTTGGGTCGTATGACCCGGGCAGAACTGCTTGCTTGATAAGCGCAAACCTGTTGTCAGGAGGAAATGCGTCAGGAAACTTGTGTAATCTGGGGGGTTTGAAAGGGAGATCGGGATTCTGTGCACTCCAGAGACGACGGAGCAGGGCTAGGACGGAGGGGATGCCGCCGACGTGGTCTGGGTGCCAGTGCGAGATTATAATATCGGATATATGCTGTTGTTTTCCCTGACCATTGTCGGAAATTCTTCGAACGTCATCTTCAAGGACGGATTCGAGGAGAGGGATGTACTCGGACTTCCCTTCACCAGTGTCGATGAGAGTGTATGGGCGACCCTCACCAACAAGATAGGTGTTGGTACCTATAACCAGCCTCAGCGGTGCAGAGAACCTGAATAGCAATGACATAGTCACCCTGCAGTGTATACTGTCCTGGGTTCTTTCCAAGCAACGATATCAGATCCAAGGTTTACAATGCATCTCGGTGCGTTCACCTGCCCGAGAATCCGCACGACGTACTCACTGAGCTGCAAACACCGTGAGTCGTATGAGTAAGGATGGACGATGACCCTACCCGTGTGATAGATTGCAAAACCTCAAGTTTCTGAGCCATTACCGTTAGAGAAGACCCATTTGTGAGGCAATGTCATCAGAACCTGTGTAGGAAAAAAGATTCATGGCCAACGGGGGGGTCGAACCCACGACCTTCGCGTTATTAGCACGACGCTCTAACCAACTGAGCTAGTCGGCCGGTAGTAACTGCGCCTCCTCAAAAGCCCATGGGCGGCTGTGGCGCTACCCCTGAATTGCATGTTGGACTTTGAACCTGCCAGCGTAATTCGTACCACACCCCCTCATCTGTACATATGGCGCCAACAAGAAATGCCTCAAGGATGAAGCAGGGAACACTGAGTTTCCACGCTGCTAAACGGGCCAATTCGGCCTTTAACCCCAAGTCCCAGAAACCCGTAGCTTCCTCGTCGTCGAAGCGGGTCAAGGACGGGAAGCCGAAGAGACTCGACGACAAGAATAACGATACCCCAGTCGAGGACCTTGATACAGAAACATCTAACCACCTTTCTGTCGAGGTCCTGCCTTCCAGCATCCCTTCTAAGAGGACTCGAGATGGTGTTCAACCGCGAAGGGGATCGAGGGAGAAACACACACCGAAGAAAGAGGAGGGTTTTGCCTCTACTCCTGAACCGGAACATCTCGATACCGAAGATAAGGCTGGCCGTTACCATAGGTATTATAAAGAAGTTAGGGAGAAGATGGGTTACGCGCATCCCAGTACGTCGAAATGTTTCTGCGACACCGAGTCGCAACGCTCACATACTCTGATGTGTAGTTCATGGAAATGGTGGGAACAAAATCATCCAGATGCTTCGTTTCTTTGACATGTGAGAATTGCCGGCAGCGTGAGTATCCATATACTTACTCTGCCTGTTAGGTCCTACGAGTACGGACCATGCGTAGGAATGACGCGACTGGAGAGATGGGAAAGAGCCGAAGCTTTGGGTCTCAACCCACCTCCCGAGGTGACCATCAGACACCTGTCGTTTGAATACACGTGGACTCACCCGTTTACCAGGTTCGCCAGATTTTATCTACGAAGGAGGGTATGGAGAAAGAGGAATACGCACAGTGTGTACTATTTGGCGAGGTGTAATTTGGCAATTTGTGTTCGATCGCTGTAGGGGACTGGTCGTTGTATGCTGACCTCTATACTCATGTACTTATCGTATATATGTATGGTGCGCATCTGAGGTGGTATTTTCAGTAACAGCCATTTGTTTGGACGCCACGGTAAGCGAGTCGTCTTCAACCTCATTTCCTGTGCCACGGGACTGGCGGTCCCTCACATTACGGTACTATCTCCACCCACACTCAAGCGGGCAAGGGATGTCACATAACCAGCTGCTTTCTCGGGAGTGATGACACCACATGCTCACCTACAAATCCCAAGCCCATCCCAGGGTAAACACGCTTCCGTGACATTCACAGCCTCAGATTCCTGCCATTCGCATACCATGCAGGTTTCGGACGATGTCATGTATCACCCTGAGGTGGAATAATATTTACTATACACGTGTACAGCTGGGAAACATGCAGCCTTGCAGTGGAATTTACGCATTTGTTACAGGTTTCATGCATTCATGAAACCCGCGAAATATTTGTTGATCTCGTCGGTTCCATCCAATGGGGTGATCATCGTTATGTATCCATCTGGACGTACCACAACAAGGGCACCCTCGTCAGGGATACCGTAATAAGCATACCCCTGACCACCGATGGTACCAGACACATCAGTATCATCAAGGAGAACCCTGTGGAACAAGTATTCAAGAAATGATTTCATTTTGACCATGTCGACTTACTTCGACCAGTGAGGCCTTAGCAGCTGGGGAACTTTCAGATAGTCGAATTCCAGTTTGTTCCCTTTGCTGATGGTGGTAATGTCAAACCTCTCGCGAGGGTACTTATTGAGGAAAGAATTCGGTCGCTCCAAGCTTTTGACGAGATCCTCGACCTTCTGCGTCTGTGTGGGTTCGTTGAAGTCACCAGTGAAAACCAAAAGTTTGAAGCGGAAATCGGATGGCAGTAAATCTTGCAGGTTATAGGGTGTTGAATCCGCAGCGCGGACAAAGTTCTGTGGAGCAACACGTTCGCCTACAACCATGTTACGGACAAGAGTTGGGTGCGCGTTCTCACTGACGAGAACGGATCGATCGTAGTGCACCCCAATACCGCTGGTAAAACCTCCGAAGGTCTGGTAAGTCCTACGGGATATCAATCTGAGTCATTGAATGCGAGATGTTCTGTACTTACTTGAGGAATTGTTCATGGGAAACTCCGTTCATGTTTTCCTTGGTAACTGGTTTCCCTGAGAACAACGCAGCGTAGATTTTGTCGAAAGCGATGAGGTCTAACGCAAACTTGCGGCGTTCGGACTCGTACTGCGAGGCCTGCTGTCAGTTGGGTCGTAATTTCCACACTTGTCACTCACCGTGGACAAAATAGAGATAGGTGCCCATCCTCGAAGAACATATACGAGCTTCCATGCTACGCAATGCGGTCAGGGCACGGTAGGCTTTGTTGAAGTGAACAACCATACCAAGGTTATGACTGTCATTCATACTAGCATTCATGCCCTGCCCTGTTGAAATATCACAGTCTGCCCTGAGCTGGTTCACATGATTATAACTCACCAGCCTTAGGCGAGTGAGTGTGGCATGCGTCCCCGGCTATGAATACGCGATTATGCACGGAAAACTTGGAGGCGACGCGTTGTCCAACTACCGGGGCTTAGGCCTGACGACAGCAGATCTGAATAGTAACATACTGATATACAGAGTCCACCAGTTAATTCCGTTGGTCGGCTTGAGCGTATAGGGTATAAGTGACTTTTGGGCTACCTGTGGTACTGATTGAAGCCACCAAACCCGAGTGGTTCTGAATGAACACGGACCTTGAGCAGCTGTTCGGGTGACATCCTATCCTTATCTACTCTTCCAGTTTTTGGATCGCACACATCAGTGTCTGCAATTTGGATGTAAATTCGAATTCTCTCGGCTTCTCTAGGTACGAGTAAGCATGAGCCATTGTTGGAGTGGATGAGGCTCTTGTTGCGGATGTCTGGAAAATCGGTGTCCGGCACCATGTCTAGCACCCCCCAGATGAAATCTAACAGGAACAACGTGAAGTGAATTGAGGCAATGGCCAAAAGCATGCCAGCGTTCTTACCAGTCTGTTCCCCATCCATAGTAATACCGAAAGTATTGCGTACCCACGAGTGTGCACCTTTTGACGCTTCTCAACCGAGGCAAGCTCGTGATATCTGGACACTTACCGTCGGCGCCAAGGACGAACTTAGCATGGACGACTTCGTGATGAGCCGCACCATCCAGGCTGAGACGTTCCAGGGTCACCTATGGAGATATATCAGAGGCGTCACGGAAGATGAGAGAACGTGTGTCGCCACCTTCACAGGGTACGAAGTTGGATCGACTAATTCAGCCGCATCGTTCGATAACTCAATTTCAATTGGTCGGGTAGACCTCTGAACCTCGACTCCACGGGTTTTCATAGAGTCCAGAAAGATTGCCTCGATTGCTCCTTGGTGCAGTGCAAGCTAGGCTCGTTAGCTCCACGTTCGCAAGCAGGGAGAGAACGGAATACCTCGAAAGGATAACGAGCGGAAGGAGCTGTGACGTCAGGTGCACGGTTCGAAAGCTATGTAGTTGATTCGCATCAATCAAGCTCAAATGAGGCAATAAGTGTAAGTCATTACCTCGATGCCACCAGTCTCATTGGGATTGTAGAATGCCTACGTGATGAGATAAGTTTGGCCGTTAACTCATGTGAACAGCGACGACATACAGCCATGTACACCGGGCAACCCTCACGCAAGAGACGATCGGCAAGTCCGTAGCTCTACATGAAATTTCGCTTAGGAGCATTCAAACACCACGACGCAAGTACAATATACCTGGAAGACCTCGGTCGTACGAGGTGCAATCCCGTCAGCCTGGCCAGTCGCGACTTTGGCGTCCCTGCGCAAGGTCAGCGAAGAACATGGTAGTAGTTTGTCGCGCACCGTTTGTCCACGATGCGAACGTTTACACCTGCAAGGGACAAAGCGTTGGCGCACATAACCCCTGCGGGGCCGGCACCGACGATGAGAACATCCACCTTAGACTCAGCAGATTGGACAGTCATGAGGATTGAGATTGGCGGAAAAGTCAGGGTATCATAGGGCCAATTTATACTGGATACTTTCGGTAGATAACGTGAGTCAAAGCCACTTTCATGACCAGGGTCGTCGTATCCATGAGAGTCTGATGACGGCTAGCATGGAAGACTCGAAGTGTAAGAGTTACCTGACAGGGCGTTTTCAACATCCCGTTTACCGGATGCTGGAAGGGATTTCACATACGGTACGTTCTGTTGCAGGATTTGCGTGTCCATCTATTTCCATAATGACTGCAAATTTGCCAGTGAGCTTTCACGGGACGTGAGTAGCTACGAAGCCCTCCATTTACATTTATTAGCGCCAATGTACGACGAGATTACTGGACTCTTACAGTTCTCCGACCACCATGAGTGGTTCCACTTAGCTTTGACTGGAATTTTACCCCAAGTATACGAGAGGAGTTGCGGGTCGTGCGACCGAACTCGCTCTAAATGCTGTGCGCAAGCTTGAGGAGCACAATGAGTTAGATGAGAAAGTCCGTACAGTGCTTGGGAAACCCCAGAAACAAATGGATGGGAAATCATATACACGCCGACCTTCAATGTCACCTGTTTAGAAGTTGTTCTTCCACGACGCAGGTAGACGTGAACGAAAAGTTCCAGGAAAGAGTGGAGTACATATGCCACCAAATCTTAAGATACCGTGACTTTCAACGAACTGCCTGACGTCGAGTCGTACCGTGAACATATGATGCGCACCGTAGTTATCTTCGTGAGAGTCGTGTTGCATCTCTTCTCCATCCGGAGTTTGTTCTCAAGCTTTTCGTGGTCTGACGTGTGAGCTAGCGGACTCACTTCAAAAGCTCCGGAGCACATCTCTGCACGAGCGAGAGGTCGATTCTGCGAGGGGGAATGTCGCCCCACCGAACAATCGTTCGAGTAGGGTAAGTGATGATTCTATATTTTGAAGAAAGCTGACTGGCTGGTCAGCAAGATGTACCACCCGTGATGGGAACCCGACATTGTACGATGCTTCATCCTCGTCTCCGTCTGCTGGTCAGGTATCTTCGATGCGGTTCTGATGCTTGGTTTCATGGTATCTGTTTAGCCGCGCCGTCGCAGTCTCGTTCGATGTCCTTTGCGGTAATGAATTGTGTGGCGCGTAGTCTTTTTTGGCCTTCCCATTCATCGTCGGACGCGACCGCCCCGGGAGCTTCTCGCCGCGGCGAATGGAGTAAAATCCCATTATTGTCTTAACGTGGTACCGCCTTTTGTCCTTGACTACCATGTTACCGTTGGCGCCCGAGACTTACGTCGATGTTCTCGTCATCGGAGCGGGTCCTGCTGGACTCATGTGTGGAAATGCCCTTGCCGCTGCGGGGGGCTTGGATGTCAGAATCATTGACCAAAGGTCACTTCCAAGATCCGAAGCTGTCTGCAAGCTAATCGTTCCCCAGGCCTTTCAAAGTCTCTGCTGGCCAGGCAGATGGTATACAACCGAGAACAATCGAGGTTTTGCATGTGAGCTTACACCCAGTCTACCGTTTGGGATCCGGTTAAAGGTGGTCTACGTAGAACTACGGCCTTGGGGAACGTCTGTTGCGGGAGGGGAATCAAATGCACACATGTGTACGTCACGTATCCGAGTCTGATCTGTGTGAGAACCAGCAAACTTGAACTCTGTGCAATAGGCATTCTACAATCCGAACGATGTCGGCGAGATCGAGGTGAGGACTCGCCTGGCCGTGCCTACAGGAAGGGTTGAACTTCTGCCGTCAGCTTACCAGTCGTGCCCCTGATGTAACGGCGCCAACTGCGCGCTTCCCTTTTGAGGTATGTCAGGCGAGGAGCTTGGTGTCCATACTTCCCCCGGTAAAATCTTTCTGGCTTTAGGTTACGCTCCACCAAGGTGCCATCGAACAAATGTTCCTGGACTCAATGGCTGCACATAATCTGAGAGTAGACCGACCTGTTAAGCCGGTGGCCATCGAACTTTCTCGGGATCCCGAGGAGCTTCATAATCTGTCCTCATATCCAGTCAAGGTTACTAAGTTCAAGATATCCACATGATTCTCCCCCTCATGAATCTGCAGGTAACGCTTGCACGCTTGGATGCAATTACCGATACAAATAGATTGGAGGTTGTCCGCGCCAAATACGTCGTCGGTGCGGATGGTGAGTAACTCCGCAAGCATTGTTCTTTGCGAAGTCTATACGCCGTTCGAAGGCGCACATTCGTGGGTCAGAAAGGCTTTTGGGATCACTATGGAAGGAGAGCAAACAGGTAGATGCTCGTTCCTGTTTATTTTTTTCCTTTGAATGTCCTAAGTGCGTCCGTCGAGAATACGTCTGGGGAGTCGTAGACATAGTTCATCAGTAATTTTACACGCATCTTATTTAAACTATATCGACTAAAATTCGGAGCTAAGTAATTTAAGCAGCAAAATTCTTTAAGTTGGATTAGGTACCACACCGTAGCGTTACTAGCCCAACTTCGTTTACTTATTTTCTTATGGAGCTTATCAAACGGAAAAAAGCATGATAAGATTGCAACTCCTACTAAGCACAAACTTTCATTAAACGACGGATAAGAAAATAAAAGATGATTGGGAGTGGCAAGATGAGAATTTTATCGCGTCACCGGAAAGTAAAAAGATCATCGAATTCGTCTTCTCCACCTGAATCCAAAGTGTTCGCCGCTGTGAATGTTGCCTTCTTGACAAATTTCTGAGTGTCGTCGACAATCAACCCGAACTGCTCATGGGATAATCTCTTGATAGGCTCCAAGTAACGCCTCGTCACTGCGCCCCAGACGGCTTCACCAAATTCAAATTGGCCCCCTTTCGGAATGACAGCAGTCCATACATCACCGGGTTGGGTTATTTTGAATGACATGTGACCTTCGGCGATGAGCGAGAGAGTGCGGCAAACCTAGGAGCATCATCCGCGCGACTGTATGTCCCAATGAAAGAAGGCACTTACTGCAGCAGAAGCGAGGGCGAGTGCTGTACACGGCTCGGAAAAATCTTCGCTGAGCATCGGAACATCAGTATGACCTTGGATAAAGTTGAAGTGATGCGCAAATGTCTGGAGGATGAATGGCGCTCGCCAGAGGCCGGTCCATGTCTACGGAGCATCACTGATTATGAAGAAGAAAATAAAAGAATGCACGCACCTTGTTGTCAGTCCCTCTGTTCTGGCTGAACAGAAATCGATTCTTCTTGAGCATTGCTTTGGCGAACTCGATGCGCGTCGTTAAATCGTCGAAATCAGCATCATGCGCGAAGAAAGTGGTGATCACTGCCACTGCAGCAGCTGCAAATCCGGCCCGCCAATTGTTGAGTCCTTGCTTAGCCTGTTGTAACGTGTGTAGGATAGTAAACTGAGGGGCGTGAACTGCACTTACGAGGCTATAAACCGGCCCTCCGGTGACCACCGTGTATACAACCTTCTCCCAGTACACCGTATCCCATATCTCCTGCAGCACGTTCTTGAACTTGTCATCGGGGATGGTCCATGGGTTGTCATAGCCGGCAGCAAAGTGAGCGAGAGTGGAAATGAAGAGCCGCCGCCATGCATTGTCATTTGTAGCACCAGCAGGCAGGTCGCTATTGATGTACTTTTTGTTCGCACCGCTCCCTGAGCGCTGTGATCCTTGACCAGCAGATACACGTGGCATCTTCACTCGTTTAGATGGTGGGGCGGTAGTGCTACTCGTTTCTCCCTACCTCCGTTTCAGTAAGAATGCATAATGCTACAGGTAGTTTACTCACCTGACTGCGAGGGGCCCTCTTGATCCCCCTCTTGGTTTCCACCAGTAAAACGTCGTCGTCCATTTCTTCGGTTGAGGGCTCAACGTAGTCATCTTGAACGTTCGCGACCTTTCCGCTACCACTGCTGACACGGCCCTTCCGAGGATGGGTATACTGCGAAGGAGGCGGAGGCGATGGTTCTGACTCGTCGAGCTCAGAACCGCTAACAATGTCAGTAATAGCCTTTCGAACGTCAGTTTAACGTGAATAAATAGTATTAATAGGACGCACCATGGTATCTGTCCTACGACGAACGCTCTTCAAAGATGGATTAGACATGGCCTGGCGCTCAGAATCATCATTGCCTTGAAGGTAAGGCGAGTCGTCATTGCAGGTTTCTGAGGTGGGAGGGTTGCTGAATGCAGGGGTGGAGGGGCGGGTGCTTGAGCGAGTACTCGCAGGAGTCGTTCGAAGTTTGATCTGAGAGCTTGTACCCGTACTAGAAATTGACCGTGCATGACGAGAGCTGGCAGCCGAGCGCTGCGAGAGGAGTGTGTGAAGCGGTTTGGATGATGCGAGTTTGTCGGCCCAGTCCGCAACGTCTCCGATCCCAGAAAACTTCTGCTTATCGGTATCTAAGCTAGAGTCAACGCAGTCCCAGTAGAAAAGAACAGTTTCAGTGAGCAAAATCATCGTGACCATGGTAAGAGATGGGAAAACACGTACCGAGCAGAAGTCGGCTTCCGTTTCTGGACATCCATGCTATGCCGGTCCGTGATCCTATCGGCCCCACCACCCCCACCAGGCTCGCCTCGTGCTGCGAGCACTGCATCTCGAGACGATGTCTTCTGCGTGCGTTTCTGCTTCTGAACCACCTCTGTAAGACTTTCCTCCAGCCCGACCTCTGATTCTTCCAGACCATAAACCAACAGCTCCCCACTACCTTGTGAATCAGCAAGCACTTCGCCACTCGGGCGTTTATCAGCGGGATCCATTCCAGTCACGTCACTTGCCAGTCTGTCACTGTCTCCCATGACACTTTCCGTCGTGTCCGCAGATTCATGCGATGGGTCCTTGACGATGAGGCGGAGCCTTGGTCTCGGCTTGGGTGGATTGGTAAGTCGGTTTTCTTCCTCTTGTATGGTGTCGTCGATGATATTGGCTAAACGTTGGATACCACGTTCCTGGGCAGCTTCTTGCTCCTCGCGGGCTCTCTCAGCCGCTGCATCGTCGGCTTGCTTCTGCTCGGAGGTGCGCCGTTTTTGTTTCCCTTCTAAAATGATATGTCCCGGATGTTGATGCGCATTTTTGGCACGGGTGGTAGGGCGGGACATCATGGAAACCCGGGAACCCAGGAAGCAAAGAAGGCACGGCAGAGAAAAAAAAATCGCGTAAGGTTAGCAGCTTGTGTCCGACAATGTCACTAAAACTTGCTGACTCACTCATGACGCCTAGCCCTTCCTACCACGCATAGTCTGTTTTTTCAAGACTTTGTGATAGTTCCTCATAATGCCTCAAACCATTCCTCGTTCCCCTGCAGGTAGACGAGCAGTCAGTGCTTCTCGGATTCCCTGTCTGCATGCTGGCTGTCATCGTTGGTTCAAAACGGCGTCCGGACTGAATCACCACAAATCGTCTTTTCACAGCTACTCTTTCCACAAGTCAGGCCTTCCGGCACATTTGCAGTCAACCAGTCCACATGAAGGCGTTGTCCGTGACTACCATGAAGAGCTTACAGGTACGCTTGCTGACTCGACTCGATCCTTCCGTTTCACTGACCGCTGTACAGGTCAGAAATGTGATTCAAATGGGCAGCCCATCCATCCGAGCTCCCCGCCTCCACCCATCTTCGAAAAGCCCCCGGATGACTGGGGTTCGTATGGTAGTCAGCTGGGTTTTGAAACTGCAGAGTTTATCTTTCAGGAAGCCGAGATGTCAGCATCGAAGATCGACAAGCTTCTCTACCTCTGGGGGTGCTCTAACGGCGGTCGACCTCCCTTTTCAGACCACAACGAGTTATATGAAACAATCGATGCTACGAAGCTTGGTGACATCCGGTGGGACACCTTCAAGCTCAGATACAACGGTGAACGGCCTACCGACAACGTCCCGCCATGGATGGATGAGGAATATGAATATTGGTACCGTGACCCTTCCACCGTGGTGGAAAACATGCTCTCGAACACGGAATTCGATGGCGAAATCGACTATGCACCTTACCGGGATTTTACAGCGGGCGACAAGAAGCGAAGATACGAAAACTTCATGTCGGGAGATTGGGCGTGGTTGCAAGCGGTAAGTTTGCCTTATGCTAATGCACCGCTGGAGTATTAATCATGCATTCACAATCGTTAGGATGAGATTGCTCGAGATCCTTCAACGCATGGAGCTACTTTCGTCCCTATCATTCTTGGGAGTGACAAGACGACGGTTTCAGTTGCAACGGGCCAGAACGATTACTGGCCGGTATACCTTTCCATTGGTAATATTCATAATAATGTTCGGCGCGCTCACCGCAATGGTGTCGAGCTCCTTTCATTCCTTGCAATCCCCAAAGGTGCGTCCCCCTCTATACTATACTATGGGCGCTCATTGGCAGGTCTTAGCGGCGAAGAAGTACACCGACGACCCTACGTTCCGACGCTTCAAAAAGCAACTCTTTCACACAGCGATGTCGAGGATTTTAAGCTCACTCAAGGCCGGCATGACGGTACCACAAGTGATGAAGTGTCCTGACGGACATTTTCGTCGTGCTGTCTTCGGTATAGGCCCTTATATTGCAGATTATCCGGAGCAAGTCCTAATTTCAGGAATCGTTCAGAATTGGTGTGGAAGGTATGTTTTGAGGCGTCCCTTTTTTATGAACTAAAACTTATCTAACCCAAGATGTATCGCGCTTCCCGATAATCTCGATGCAGGCGGGCCTCCACGGACTGCCGAACTCATGAGGGCGCTAATCGAGGAACTCCAGGCAGGTGCCGCTTGGGATGAATGGGGCATCGATGTCAACGTCGTGGTAAGTTCAGACTCAAACTTCGAATAGCATTTACAAGTTCTCTTTAGCCCTTCACCGAAGACTTCCCCCGTGCTGACATCTGCCAGCTTCTTGCTCCCGACATCCTTCATCAATTGGTGAAGGGCAGTTTCAAGGATCACCTTGTGGAGTGGGTTGGTAAGTACTTGGAACTGGAATACGGCAAAGCGGGTGCAAAGGAACGGATGATGGACATTGACCGTCGGTATGTTTCGCATCATATGATCAAATGATTATTCAGACTGATGTGATCAACTTAACAGTATCGCTGCAGCGCCGCCATTCCCAGGGCTGCGAAGATTTCCTGACGGACGGGGATTCTCGCAGTGGACAGGTGACGACTCGAAAGCATTGATGAAGGTGAGCGTGCCGTCTCTCCCCTTTAAGCTCGTCTTACACGGGCTGCCTTCTGGTTTACTTACCTGCCATTGAGGGGCACGTTCCTCAAGACATCGTGCGGACATTGCGGGCTTTCCTTGAGTTTTGTTACATCGTTCGACAGAATGTGATCACCGACGACACCCTGAAAGACCTCAGGAATGCCCTGGAGCGTTTTCACCACTATCGCGAAGTCTTTCGAGATGTCGGTGTCCGGACTGAAGGATTCTCCCTTCCTCGTCAACACTCCCTTGTCCACTATGAAGCCCTCATCCGTCTCTTCGGTGCGCCAAACGGTCTATGCACGTCAATCACCGAATCAAAACATATTACAGCAGTCAAGAAACCATGGCGGCGATCAAGCAAGTACAAGGCACTCGGCCAAATTCTACGAACCAATCAACGTCTTTCGCAATTGGCTGCTGCTCGCACCGATTTTGAGGCCCGTGGGATGCTGCCCATATCACGACCGAGAGAGAATATACTGAAAGGTAATGCTAAGCTCCTCACTGATTGATCAATAACCGAAGTTAATATTCTTAGGCCTTCAAACCAGTGGCGCATCACAACACTTCGACGACGTGGAGGATGAAGATGAGCATGCAGGCATCATAGACGAGAGACCTGCGCTCGCACACTCAGATGTGAAGCTTGCACGATGCCATGGTAAGTTTTTTTTCTCCGTCCTCTCACTGGCACTGATCTTCCATCAAGCTCGTGGTCGAGCGAGGAGCGTTCCTGCGCTTGCCATCGAGCTGGGTATTCCCGCGCTATCGACGCTCATCGCACAATTTTTGTACGAACAGCTCAATTGCGAGTCGACTCCTCTGCCAGCCGGTGCTTCCCATCTCCCTGTGTTCACAGGTCCATTAAAGGTTTTTCATTCAGCCACCGCAACCTTTGTCTCACCAAGCGACCTGAGCGGGATCGGTGGCATGCGACGGGAAACAATCCGCGCGATTCCAGTGTGGCATCAGGGCCCGGCACGGTACGACACTATATTCGTGAGCACGGATGACACATTCAACGGAATGTTAAGCATGGAGATCGCTCGCGTGCTCTGCTTTTTTTCATTTATCTACACAAATGGTCGCACTTACTCTTGCGCACTTATTCATTGGTTTGATCGCATAGCAGATGAACCGGACGAACTAACAGGAATGTGGATGGTCAGGCCATCTTTCATGGGGAATGGTTCCAAAAATCTCTCCGTTATCCACCTTGATAGTATTGTCCGCAGCGCCCATTTACTCCCAATCTTCGGGCGTGAACAAGTACCACGAGCTGTCAATTTTCACAATTCCTTGGATATTTACCGTGGATTCTATGTCAACCGCTTCGCAGATTATCATGCATTCGAATTAGCTTCGTAAACAGCCCTAGGCTGCCTAATATAATATGCATGCTCTTTGTGCTATTCGCGCTTTTGCTGTCTTAAGAGCTTTCCTTCCCAACTGACTTAGTGTGGAATTATCATTTAGACTCGTAAGTCTACGAAGTCAGCACAAGCCGGAGTAGTTGCTGTCTTTTTGGCTTGGCGGTCTGAACCGAACTGACAGGTCTTACGAGGCACCATAAGATTGGTAAGCAAGTTTAAGCTCCGATTAAGCTCGATTAAGATGCGTGTAAAATTACTGATGTTCCAGACACCAACTTCCCGGACATACGAAACAGAACGGTTATACACTCCACGAATGGTTCCTGCATGGTCATCCCACGCGAAGGCGACAAGGTACGACTCTACGTTCAGCTGTCAGAGAGTGACATCGTGGATCCGGGAACCGGGAGGGTTGACAAGACTAGGATGAGTTCGGAGCAAATTCTTGAGGTGAGGACTGGCTTTCTTGACTCAAGCGCTACTAAATACTCGAATCGTCATTCGCAGGTTGCAAGAAAGTCATTCCATCCCTTCCATATATGTCCATCTTCAGATGTAGAATGGTGGACAATATACATCAGTGCGTTCTCTGACACTCCCCGTCAGCAGTCAGTCTTAGTTGGGTAGTCGGACAGCGAGTGGCATCTAGATACTCCGTCGAGGACCGTGTATTCATTGCAGGCGATGCGTGTCATACGCATTCGCCTAAAGCAGGTTAGTACAGTACGTGTTTCTGAATTGTCGGCCACTCATCTGCTCGTAGGACAGGGAATGAATGCGAGTATGAATGATACGCACAACCTCGGTATGCACTAATTTTCTGTGAGGAAATCAATACTGAGCGTTGTCCAGCTTGGAAGATTGTTCAAGTTCTTAGGGGTTGTGCAAAACCCTCGATGCTGAAGACTGTAGGCGCACTGGTAGCCGTACACATCTTCCCACTTACCATGACTTCGCAGTACGAGGCAGAAAGAAGAAAGTACGCCCAAGACCTGATCGACTTCGACAAACAGTTCGCAGCATTGTTCTCGGGTAAGCCGAGGACCACAGATAACCAAGATGGAGTATCCCATGAAGAATTTTTAAAGTACGTAGTCACATCCGTGAACTTGCCGAGTCGACAACGTTACGTACCTCTTTTGTAGGGCGTTCCAGACTTTCGGTGGTTTCACGAGTGGCATAGGCGTGCACTACTCTCCTTCTGTTATTGTCAGCACTAAGCATCAGAAATGCGCCGAGAATCTCATCATTGGGGAGCGCATGCTCCCTCAGGTTTTCGTTCGAGCAGCTGATACCCGACCGGTGGAAATTCAGGACTTGTTACCCGCTGATATCCGTTTCAAGATTCTAGTTTTTCTCGGGACCATGAAGGAATCCCGACTTATGGAAATCAACACGCTTGTCAACGAATTGACTTCACCCACAAGTTTCTTACGAAAATATCCCATGGGTGGCCAGACGTCTTCCATGTTTGATATCACAACTATCGTGGCAGGCGATAAGTGGAACTTTAATTACCTGAGCGTGCCTGTGATTTTTCGACCTCATTGGTCCAAGTAAGTTTGAAGGCAATAGTTCCGTTGCACGCGCCAGTTTACTCAATTATCTTCAGGGTGCTACTTGACGATACCGATGTCACTGGTAGAAAGGGCGGTGGCGCCTACAGCAGATTTGGGATCAGTACTGAAGAAGTGACCTTCGTCATTGTGCGACCGGATGGATATGTTGGAATGATTGCTCCAGCCACTGCACTGGAAGATGTGCACGCATACTTCGCGTCATTCTTGATCGCTCATGCAGTTTAGTGATGTTCAATTGATGTAACACGTCGTCATAGATTCCGAATCTTCCATCTGTATCAAAGGGAAGCGAGGCGACAGAGTTGCCCAAGTGTGAGGACGAAATCTCATCGGGAGTATCATACGCAGCCCTCAGGCCGACACGCAGCACAGGCCAACGCACCACCACGCTTATCACCCTTTCCATCCAGGAGCAGCTTCTGTGCTACCAATGGGAACTCTTCTGGCGCCGCCTCTGCCAGCTGGGGGTTTCGGGATAGTCTTGCTCAACCCCTTTGCTGACAACTCAGCTTTGCTGTGACTCGGTGCTTTTCCTTGCGGTGCCGTTGCCAGAGGTAGCTGCAGCGAGGATTTGCCCCTATTCTCCTTCTCAAGTGAGCCCCTTGTCTTGGTTTTGCCAGTGTCCATGGGGGCGTTGGTCTGTGTGTGTGTCTTCGCCTTTGCCAGACTCTTGACTGCTTCGCCGGCCCGTCGATCCTTGACACCGACTTTCTTCTTTGTCCTCTTCTCCCTCAAGGGATTGTCTTCGTCGTCCTCCACGTAGTCAGATGATGGCTGGAATGAGTTTGTTGGTGTTGAACCAGTTTCCCTGATTGCCTGTAAAGGCACTGATCCTGCACTTTCCGATGACTCGCCGAGCATAAGAATGCGACTGAGCGGACTAGGTTTCGCGGGTGAGTATGCGTGTGTCATGCGTGGTGCAAGAGGCTTTGCCACCGGAAAAGGGCGTTCACTTGCTAACGATGTTTGAGATGCGGATCCCCCGTTTGGTTGTGAGTCGGAAGGCCCGGATCCCCCCGTAGGGAGAGGAAGCACAGGGCTCGAGGTCGGTTGGCGCGATGAAGATAGAACAATATCGGCTAAGCCGTCTGTGCTCATACCGTTACTTGAGGAGGCATTCCCGGAATGACCGAGTAAAGTATTAGGGGGAGGCGGTAAGGAAGTCCTAGGAGATGGAGGTGGGAGCACAAAAGATGTCGGCAGTATGGACTGTCGTGTAGTGGGTTCAACCTGGTCGTCGGACGGTTGGGCAGATACACATATTGGTATCACTTCGGTCTCGTATGCTGGCTCAGTAGATGGTGGTATCAAGAAGGCAGATGATCTCCAAGGTGTGCGCACTTTACGTCCACTGTTGGATTTTGCGACTACTTGTTTCTTCCGCGGCGATTTTCGCGGTGATTTCTTCTGTGACTGTTCAATAGGCATAACCACATTGGAAATCAGCGGAGGTCCAGTGGACGCAGCCTGATTTTGCATTTGCTGATGCCAGGTCCGCTTCTCTTCCAAGAATTTGATTCGGTCGTTCTAAGTGATCATGAGCTAGAACTTGACAGTGTCAAAGGTGACACCTATTCTTACCTCTAGAGCGGTTCTTTCTTTAATGAGCTGAACGGCAGCTTGTGTGAACTTTGTCCGCTCATCCTCGAGTTCCCTCTTAACCTGTTCCAGTCTTTCGCGTTCTGGCGCCAACTTAAGTTCAGTATCCAGATGACACGAGTTCAGCGAAGTCGCCTGTTGTGCAACTTTGCTCTTCAAAGCTTGGATTTCGGCAGATTGAGCTTCGCACTGAAGCAACGTTTCCTCTAAAGAAAATGTTTCAGTTGGTGTGAAAGGCCGGAAGGAAAAAGGATGACCCAATTCGGCTCGTAGTTTCTCTATAGTGGCTCTTAGATTTTCGCCTTCTATTATATCCAAGGTACCAGAGGAAGTGGAAGATGGATTGGCATCGACATTGGACATCCCCGAGAATTGCGTAGACAGTGTGGCAAATGCGCTGTCCGCTGAACTGAACAAGGACAGCATTCTCTCTTCTGCAGCATTGATTGGAGCGAGCGGGAACAATGCGTCATGATTCAAGCTCGGAGGCTGTCAATCTGTCAGTCAAGGAGGGCAATATTAGGAGAAAATGCACCTCTTCTTCCTCGGAGGACATCACCAAACGTATTCTGTGCGTCAGCGACTGTATCCGGTTGGCACATGTAACGATGAGACGCCTGAGTCGCGTAGATTCTGCGAAGAGTTCAGCTCGCGACGATTCTGCATGTTCAAGGGCGACATCAAGATATCCTTTGCCCTTCCCAATGTTATCGGATCCTGAAACGACTTCTGCGTTTGCGCCGTGAATCGATATACCCGAGGAAGCCGCAGAGACCTTCGACTGTGCATCTACAAGTTTACTCCACTTCTCTACCATTCGTTCGATTTCCTTCTCTTTCTTCCTAAGCTCGGTGACATGGGCAGTGCGGATGCCCTGCAATGATGTCCGAGTGCGCTGGAGCTCTGCTGCTATCTGCTTACGGTTCGCTTCGGAGGATTGAAGGGCTCGGGTTGCTGTGCTAAGTACGGCCTGTAGGCAGTAACCAGGTGTTGGGCGAATGTAACCACTCACGCCAAACGTGACTTGTACTGATGCGCTTCTCTTTCTGCACTTGCAGCTTCTTCCTTTGAGGTATGATGCATATCCATGAGTCGTTCGTGGTCATAGGACAACGTGCGTAACTTCGTGGAGAGATCTTCTGCTCGGGACATGTCATCCTGTCAAAGGGCGCTGGTGAGACTGGAAGAGACTGAATATCGCTTGGATATACCACTCTCTGGCTTAGCATGGCGAACAGACATTTCGCTGCACGTTCTGAGTCTGACTTGGATATGCCGTCCAGGGATAGGCCAGGAGCGGTGATGAAGCCGTGTGCGATGAGTTGGGAGTTGATGTACTGAAGATTCGGAGTCGACGAGAAGCTCGAGTTGGATGCTTCGGAAAAGGGTGAACCACATTCTGACGTGGAGGCGTTCAAAGCCCAATGGACGAGCTTTTTACTTGTTTCTGTCATCGTCGACTTCGTCCTGCTTTTCAGAACCGCGAACGCGGGGAACGCGACGTGGTCACGTGCAAGCCCCAATCCACGTGACCGATTCTGAATTTTCACAGGTTTTTTTTTCCTGCGGAACTGCGTAGATTACGTAATTACTGCTCGCCCATTGTGCGTATGGTGGAGGAGGAAACAAGCGTTGGGCGCCGTCTGACTCGCATCTGCCGCGCTTGGCTTGTCTTTTCGATCGTCCTACTTGTTTGATTGATGCCTGTTGTAGCTTCACTCCCGCCTGCACCCCCGCGACTCGGCTGTGGATCGGCGTACAGCGACAACAGCATCACATACCCGTCTCCCCGTCCTGGAAATTACTACATACCGAGTCCAACTATGCAGAATGGCTCCGTCACATCCAACGAGAATTTCAGCGTCTCCGAGATCAAGGAAAAGGCGAAAGAAGATGCCCGACGGCATGCAAAGGGCATTTCCGCGATTTCACTTCTCAAAACCGCCCGTTCTCAACTGCAGATTGCACGATCCCACGAAGATGCGGGCGACCTCAAGAATGCACTGTCTGCCCTGTTAAAAGCGGGATCTCTTGCTGCAATGGTCATGAACAGCAACGAGTTCATCAACGAGAGCAGACCTGGAAAGCACGGCGTCCTGTACCGGGAGTGTGTCAACTTTCAAAAGGTCTGTGATTCATTTCTCGATCACCCTTTTTGGCTGATCGATTCATCAGACTGACGGCAATAATCTGAAGCAACGTGTCGAAGCCATCGAATCGAGGTTGTCTGATCTGGAAAAGTCCGCCTCAAGGTGAGTGTCATCCACGCGTTCCATCAACCGTACCCATTGCATTCGCAGTGATCCAGTTTCTGGCACCATCACGAAGATGGTTGGAACGTCCATTGCTGATCGTGTCAAGTCCTTGAACGATGCTGGTCTTGCTGTAGGCACCGCAATGCGACCTTCACGGGAAGCTCCGGGCACACCACCGTCAACCATGCAAAGACCACCAGAAACAGGATCAATACACAGACTATCGACGTCCATACCATCCCACCCGCAACCCTTCCAACTTCCCAATTACACATTGGTTGCGTCGAGCAGTTCAGCAGGGTCGTCGCCGCACGCCGTTGTCCCGCCATCAAGTCTCGGCCCGCCGTCCCCCGTATCCTCAGATTCTTCGTCACCTCGTCAACCTCACACCAGCATTCCTGAATTTACCCAGGCTTTCCCGGAAATAGAGCAATTGAATGAGCTCAACCTGTCACTGTTCTCAGATAGCTCCAGAACTTTTGAAGGTAGTCCCGCTGATACCGACTCGTTCGCAGCTCATGCGGATGATGTCGAGTCGGCATTGCCAGCTCACCTGAAGTCCTTCCCTCCCTTGTCTATCGACCTTGGACAACGGCCTTCGAGCACGCCTGTTACGCCCACTGTGAACGCGTTCATGAGTCGCCCTACCTCTCCAGTGTTTACGTCAAAACCGTCGATCGGTAGTTATGCGTCTTTATCACCTCAGAAGCCTTCCCCCTTAACGGAAAAGCGAGCACTCCCAATCTCGAATGCCGTAACCCCCAGACAGCTGTTTGATCATCTCCGTAAATTCAAGGTGCTTCTTGTCGACATCCGAGCGCGGGAGGAGTTCGAAACAGAACATATCAGGAACAGCGCAATAGTGTGCCTCGAGCCCTCTGTGCTTACACGCGTAAAGTAAATATGACAAACTTCTGTGAAATGATCGACCTGACAGTTTGCAGTGCTTCCGTGGAGACCATTGAGAAGTCCTTACCCGGCGCACCTTCCGAAGAGTTGGTCCTCTTTCAAAACCGTGACAAGTTTGAGTTGGTCGTATTGTATGATGCTTCGTCGGAGGCGTACGATACCGGAGGCCCACTTTCGGCTTTCGTTCGACTCGTTTTCGAGAATGCGCTGAGAAAGATGCTCCGAAGCCCGCCTATGCTCCTTATAGGTGGTCTGCAAGCATGGAAAAGGGAGTTTGGAGACAACGGGGTTACTAGAGGAACTTCCAGCGCCCGACAAACGCCAACAAGGACCCCCGAGAACCATCTCCCCAGCACACCGGTACCGTCACAAACACCGGCTACACTTGTGCCAACTCGTCTTCAGCCCCTCCAGGAGCAGCCTTTTGCTAATGGTGTGTCGTCGAGCGACAAAGTATCACATCCACCGCCCCAATCGTCTGAGTAAGTGCTCATACCCGTAGCGGTCGGAACTCGTAAGCTCTAATGAAGACGGTTAACTCATCGTTTAAGTGTGGGTAACCAAGTACTCCCCGGGGGACCCATGTCTATAATCCGCAAGAGTCCCATGCTTAGACCCCCGTCTACAACATTCCACAACCATAGTCCTTCAGAACCGGTAGGTTTTATCCCCTTGTTGAAGGATATGCTCACTCTTCGTAGTCGTCTTTCGGCTCTGTGGCGATGCCCCCATCTTCTTCCATCAATGGCAACGTTTCAGCTACCCCGATCTCATACCCAACCATTTCCTCATTCTCTTCACCTACTCCACCCTTCGCCACTGTCTCCATTCCACCCCAAGCGTCGATACATCCTTCACGACGCCGTAGTGACTATATGGATGGTCCGCAATCTCCAATTACTGGACTCACGTCCCGTCCGGTGATAGATTATCCTGACCTACCACTTCCTACTCTGCGCCTGCCTCCTCCAGTTGCATCGCACTCTTCCGAACGTCAGGACGCTAGACCCCGCCTTGCACACGCTTCCTCATATTCGTTATCGACACTGCCTCATGCAACGGAACCAAAGCCACCGGTCATTTCCAGTTACTACCCAGTCAATTATTGGCCAGAGTCGCAGATCACCACCACAGGATTGAAGAATTTGGGCAATACTTGCTACATGAATGCAACAATCCAGTGTCTGCGTGCCACCGTGCCATTCGCTAGATTCTTCACAGGTATTGTCTTTTGACAAGGATTGCAATGGTCGCACTGAGTTACCCTTAGATGGGCGCTGGAAATCTGCTATTAACATGCGCAATCGTTTGGGCACGGAGGGTAGGTTGGCCCAGGCGTTCGCCAGCATCCTTTACGAAATGTCGCATTCTGAGCTTCCTCATGTCAACCCGCTTAACTTTAGAGTATGGTCATCTATTCTACCTTGCCTTGTGCAGGTATTAACGGATATGTAGAGATCTATCTGTTATCACGCCCCCCAATTCGGCGGATCCGACCAGCACGATTCTCAAGAATTTTTGACCTTCCTGCTGGATGGCCTTCACGAGGATATTAATCGTATACTCATCAAGCCCGCGAATCATCACTCCACACCAGAACGTGAGGCTGAACTTGAAAAGCTCCCTCAGCAGGTCGCGAGTGAGCAGGAATGGACGATCTACAAGATGCGCAATGATAGCCTCGTTGTGGATTACTTCCAAGGACAGTTCAGGAATAGGATGGAATGTCTCACCTGTCACCACGTGCGTAGAAGTCAATTTCGCCTTTGGTTGCCCTTACAACATCCCTTGATTGTAGACGTCGACTACTTATAATTCCTTCATGTATCTTTCCCTTCCCATACCAGTCTCAAAAGGTGGAGCAAGGGTCTCTCTGTCTTCTTGCTTAGACTCGTTTGTTCGCGAGGAGGTTTTGGAGAAAGCGGACGCCTGGTAGGACTTTTCTAGAGTCACCATTGTTAGCTTTCTGACCCACCCTCAAGGCATTGTCCGAAGTGCAAACAGTTGCGCAAAGCCACAAAGAAATTGACGCTGTCCAGGCTCCCACCAATACTACTGATCCACCTCAAGCGTTTCTCGGTCAAAGGACCATTCACCGATAAAATCGAGACTGTTGTAGAATTCCCCATCAAAGGCCTTGATCTTACAAATTACATGCCTGCTCCCCTGCCCCCGGGCATGGTGGGCTCTGTCAGCACCGTAGCGCCCAGCAGTGCTAACGACCCTCAAGTCCAACTGCCACCTTACAAGTACGATCTGTACGGTGTCACAAATCACTTCGGTAGTCTCAGCAATGGTCACTGTGAGTCTTCACTGTTGCTTTGCAGATTGTACTCCTGACTTTTTTGTCGGTAGATACTGCATTCATTGCATCCCGTGGAGCATGGTTATACTGTGATGATAGCCGCATCACGGCTACCGATACTAAAGAAGTGGTTGTGAGTGGGTGTCCGTCTGATTATCGTTGTTTTCGCCTTATGCGTTGTAAAGGGCCGACCTGCGTATGTGCTATTTTACAAAAGAGTCAGGGATTAGAGCTGCGACCGACGGTCATATTTAAGGCAGTGCTTATTGAATTTTTAACCTGCTATCTCATACCATACCTGTATTTGCACTGCTTTACTACTTTACCACTGTACCCGTACCATAATGTTTCGGAGGAGAATATGGATATGCACACACGACTGCGCTCTGAATTGGTGAGTACTACACGGAAATCGTATCGCCCGATGTAACTATGTGTTCGCCTTGGCCATAATGGAGAGTCCACGAGCTTGAGTATCATCACATAATCAGGCTCCCCCCCTTCTCGTTGTTTAGGTTTACATTCGGGATCGCCGGTGCTATGTCATATTGCGCAGTTCACCCGCAAAATTACCAGCATAATTTATGTATATAGGTATTCGCCTGCGGTGCTGTAGTAGGTCCCATGGTGCCTCCATCTCCCTGAACTATGACGTGACTGTAATCACAAGTCAATGTCTACGCTACATGTGCTCTCAGGGAATGCCTGCTTACTAACATATGGGTTTTGTTCGACCCGATGTGGCCAATTGCATTTATGACACCGCCATCGGTCGGAAACCAATTTGTTTCTATAAAAGCACGGGGAATAGTGCGTCCCACAGGACTCGCACCGGTAATCAAGCTCGGTCGTGTCAACCACTTCGGAGCGGCTGTTAAGCATCATATCCAGCCGCATCGCCTTGCGCAATAACGCATGTGACTGTGAAATAGGTGCTTGCTTATACGTTCGAGAGTATATTTGCATGACGCTCTGTCCGTTGGATCAGTAAGTGTAATGGCAAGGGTACTGCTAAACTGACCTCCCCTGTTTCGTCCGTCTCGCATATGTCGTAGAGTTCATGCTTACTCGTGTCATGCTCTTTGCAGTAGATGACAGGGGTTAAAACTCCAGTTTCTCCTTTGAACGTCACTATAACCGTATCACGACGGGGATTGCGAACCTAGGAAATTTCGATTTGTAAGGTTGTTACAGACGTAGAATATGACACCCTCACCGGCTGGACTTCGAACCCAAATCTATGTCGTGCGTTCCATGCGCAAGACGCATGATACTCTTCGTCGCACTCGGTGCATCGGAAGACGGCACCACGTCCTTCACCGCATATGGTACATCTCTACAAGACGTGTAAGACATCACGACTTCCATCCGACAAATACTCACGACTATCCACCGCTGACGCGGTATAGTACTGATCCCCTCCACTACTTGAAAGCGCGAGGGATCCGTGAAGGAAACCTCCGGTGAAAAAACTGCACATAGCACGTGCACCCAACCCTGCCCCTCGGTCGCTTTGATCGCACGTAGAAACTCCGTATGCCCTGACCACTTCTCATAGACTTTTCGGGAGGGACAAAGTACGCAGTCCGTATTCTAGTGATATGTTCGTATTCTCGTCAGAAGTCATCGAAAAGGACAGTTGAATGTTCGGGCTCACCAAGCAAGCTTCTTGTGCTTTTTCATCCTTACATACCGTACAAATGTACGATTCTAAAGCGTCCCGATCTACGAAGACCCCCCAAGTCCCTTCAAAATCATTAGGTATTGACGATGTTAATTGGATGATCACACAATCGCTTTTGACGTACCAGCATGTATCCGCAATGAACATTTCTGACACTTGACGATTCTCCCCGGAGGTCCCATTTTCTGGCACACTTGACAACGCAACTGAAGGGAGGTTGCTACATTCGGAGGGGGGGTGGTACCATTAACATTCGATGTCTGAGAAAAAAAAAATTGAATACTATCCAAGAGAGCTGGTTCAATACCATACCCTCAGACGCTTCGGGTTCGGACCGTTCAACGGAGTACCTTCGCGTTTCTCGCCACCCTTCTTGCCGGTGGGCGTCGCGTCTTCGCGGAAAGGTCGCACACTGAGGTCAGCATATTTCCTCCAGTTTGTCCCGCACGTGTCACAGAGAATCTCTGTTGATAGGCCTTTTGGCGCTCTCCACCATGTCTCAGATTCACGTGTTCTGCATGCACCACAGCTATTATATCCCTTGGAAGGCTCACGGACCGTGGAACCCTCATCGTCGGAGAGAGGCGTGATAGATTGAGATATCGACACTTCCCCATCCTCTTCGTCTTTGTGGGACAAGCGTAATTCTCGTATACGTTGATTTTCTTCTTTAAGCCTCGAACTACGTGATGCGATCAGCGACACCGGAAGGAAAAGCATAAGTATCGAACGTGAACTGTACTTCTTCCAATGACCATAGAATCGTACGACTTCCGGCATGGACCGCGGTCCAACCTCGTCGCGGACAGCGCGGAGCTCGGCGCCATGGAACATGATACCGTCTTCGAAGGCAGCTACCTCCTCCGCAGTCCATTCCCTATCAGCATACCTGGTTTCGCCTCTCTTCCACTTGCATTGGATTATCAGCGAATTTGTAAGGTGGTATAATGGGCTCACGGTTACCTTCTCCGTGCGGGTGGGGACACTCATGTCAACGGTGGACCACCCCCTATTCATCAAGTATGCCTGAGAAAAGCGGCGAACGGCTTCCGTCAGCCAGTCTACGCTGTAAAGGTTCTCTTGCTTCCTCGTGAGAGCCCTCTTCCATTCTTCCACTGCGGGGGAAATTAGGTGGCTGTTACGCACACCAGAAGTAGCACACTTACGCTCTATCACTAAAATAAAGTCAGATATGGTTACCTAAGGACAATTAACGGAAACCGCCTACCCTCTTCGTCCGACAATAGATGAACTGCGCTGAGAACTTCAACAGTGTTGTCACCGCCTCGTTCTTCGGCATCTGAGATAAATCTGTCAGTGACCATTCCGTCGGGAAGAGGCGTCTCCTCAAACCTGGGAATGTAGTATTGTCACCAAGGGAAGGTATCGCTGCTTGGTACTTCGGCCCAACCCGCGTCGCCGCCCGGGGAAAGATGAGGTCGTCAGGATCTGCATTCCAATTCAGGAAAATTGGTCAACTTTACTGTCTAGACGACACACCGAGGGTATCTTCGGCGACTGTATATTGGCTTGTGAAGGAAAGCGTAAGGCGATATTCTGGCGCCGGGAGACATGGATATCACACAACGTACCCAAAGTATCGGAAGGGCCACATCTTGAAATATTTGATATCTAAATTTTCTTCCTTTTCTGCTAGAGAACGGTCTTTCCGCGGACGTCCCCGACCGCGGGGTGCTGGTGCATTTGACTTGGGCTTAGTAATTGGGGTTGGATGACGAACTTCGTGGCTGTCAACTTCTTCTTCATGACGCTTAGAGCAGGGCGCACACGTCCAGCCATAACCACGTGACGGTTTCGCAAGGAGAGGAGGCTGGACACAACCCATGTGGAAGAATTTCTTGCACCTATCACATCCCACAGTGTCTGGACTGTTGATCCGCGATAAACAACTACGCCTGGGAGAAAATAGAATACGGTGTCTTACTAAGCACACCATTGGCCGCACGTTGCGCATAAGCGGAGGGCATCTGTGAGGTCAGGGACAACTTCCTTCTCTGCCACCACATATTCATATCTGGAAATCAAGGTTTGGCGAATGTGGTCAGGGACTACATCAGAATATCAGGAAAAAGTGAATTTGCGTAGCGAGAAGCATAAACGCACGATTCCGGACGTCCGTTGCCTGGATGACTTCAAACTCTTTCTTGATGTATGGATCGAATAGACGGTTGAAATAAAACCTATCTGGTCGTTTCTTCCATCCTGCCAGATCGGTAATTTTGTCCCTGTGAAGGACATAACACTTGGACCGTAGTTGGTTAATGTCGCAAACTTCTGAATATATCGCCGCCAAGAGAAGGCGAGAATCGGCGACCGGACGGTCGCTAACGTCGCTTGGACGGTAGTACCAGGCAAGTCTGACGCGGGTATAAATTTCCTTTGCCTTTCCTTTGCCCTTCGAAGCACCTTCCGGAGGAAGGAATTCCATTATACGTGCGACGGAATAAGGGGTACCATCCCTAACCGACCATGGGGGAGAACAATAAACATGATCTTCGTAATTTTATCTTTGATAAGCATTGGGAGCGTTGGGGAGTGAAGCAGAATTTTACCGTTGACTTTGACCTTCTCCCCACTCCTCAACGTGACCTGGGCAGCCATGAGACGCGGACGATAGAATGGGCTCCAAAAAATCTGAAATGGTTCAAATATAAGTCCAGGCTATGCATTGAATGCGATAATATATATTTCGACGAACCTCGGTGGAAGGTGTGAGAGTTGTGACTTTGGGCAGACACTAATACGATGGAGGAGACAAGGTGGAGAAGGTGTGATACCAGAAAGGCAGACCTGCCGTTAAATCAAACTCCGACGGGGGATGAAATGTCGATGTCTCAGGTGTGCAATCCGACCACCCACGCCCTTTGTCCCTACGAGGAAGAAGCCTAAAGGGGGATCCCTTTCTCCGGAGTTCAGCACTGTTTGTGTGGAATTTTAGTTTGATTGAAGCGGTGGTCGGTGGTGCTGAACCAGGCTGGCAGGATTAACTTCCGCAGGGTCGGAGGTCCAACTTGATTTCCTCTTTTGTGGTTACTGCTGCCCCGGTTGGCAGGAAAGATGGCAGACACTCGGTGGTGGGACGGGCACAGGAAAAATGCAGCTCTGACCATGCACAGTGAATGGAATGCAGCTAGTTCAGACCAAGATCTAGGCACGTGCGCACGGAGGCCATTTTATTACACGAACCCCTCATCTATCTCACCACGCCTACTTACTACTGCTAGCTGCCGTTCGGATGACGCTATCACACAGTGCTGTTAACCGTGCGATCGCGGGCGCCGTTTTCATGCCAGCGATCACCCACTTCAACCTTCAGAACACGAGCATGATCATAGTACCTCAGCCTCATCATCTATATATTCAGTGATAGGGGAAGCTATTGGGGCTTTCGTAGGACAAGTCGGTCGTCTTATCACGTCCGGCGGTGAAGGTGGATACGTGTGCCAAGGTTACGAGAGGTCGTAAAGTTTACACGAAACTGCACAGTGAAAGAACAAGGCTATCCATAGGAATGATGCGACCATGCGTAACTTACTGCTTAGGGTTGTCAAGTAGGGGCCCCCTACGCCATAACAATAGTTTGCCGCACTCTAAATGATAGCTAACCATAGTGCAAGGAATGGGGTCACATGAAGCCACTGTGAAGTGAATATTAGGCGGTAGGACTTTGGATTTAGGATGAGTTGGCTCAGAACCAGTACGATTTGATCTGAATTGCCACTCGGGGAAGTGCCGCCTGTGGCGGCGCTAACCTTGCTTGGCTGATGCCCCACTGAAAACGGATTTCTGTGACAAATGTAGTTCTGGTAGAGACTGCGATTTTCTGTTAAAGCCCTTTGCAAGCTGGCCAATAAGTATGGTACTCAGAAAATATATTTTGATGCCCAATCAGAAGATGACCACCTGGCAGCGTTGGACACGCAGACCATGAAATGGTGGACGGAGCGGTGTGGGCAATAGAGCACTTTCTCGTACGCACTGTTGGGCGCAGCGCCGCTGCTGCACGCACTGTAACTTATTGTCAACTGCTTTGTACTGGAAATCATAGAATGTAGAGTGGGTTTTTTTGGGCAATCCCTTCGCACACGTTACTGTGCGTTCCCGGAAAAGGAAGTTCTTTCCGTCGTCGGCTGGTTCCCACGGCATTTATGGGTGCGGTAGAACCCTTGCCAAGCAAGGTAATAACCCCCACTTCCGCAAGGCCACTGTGGTGCGAAGTCTGTCCCGTCATCAAGTCTGTGCACTCGAATTAACTTACATTTCCAGCGGATTCGCGGGTGCCTTCGAGCCAGAGTACTGACGAGCCCCAGCTCTGTGGGCGTGCCACGTCGAATATCCTAATGTAAGCATGCGTGGGAGTCAGCCATGTTATTCGAACCCATGACCTTTGAAAATGTTTTATGTAGGTGAAGCGTAATAAATAGCAAAAGGTTGACTAGCCCAAAAGATATGGAGGAGGGGCACCAGATTGGAATACAATCAGGGGTCGATTGACAGCATGCTGTGAAGTACAATTAATTACGATCTTAGTAGAACTGACATACAATACACCGAACGCAAACAGTCCCAAGCTCCAGTTCTTCAACCTACATTATCCCTGACTTGACCTCGAGTAGTAGGCTGCTCCACCCCGCGGATAGGAGTTAGTTCGGGGCAAGAATCTCTGCGGCTCTGGACTGCACTCTTTCGGCCTGAAACTCCAAATCTCCATGACCATCTTTCCAGCTCTGCGACACATGATAGCACATGTTCCATACTTGCAGGCCACTTTCCAGACGCTCTCAGACCGCTCACTAAGGTCAATCACGTGCGCACCACTTTGCGTTTCGTATACCCTAACACGTCCGTCGTTACCAGCCGTGATGAGAAAGTTGGAGTCAAACTGGAGCGAGGTAACAGATGAGTCGTGCGCGGCGATCCGCTGTAGTGGGCTGTAATCGCGAAGCGAGAACGTGATGACGCGACCATCCGACCCACCAGTTGCAAGGAGGCCTGCAGACGATGACAACTGAAGTTGACACACCAATGCCGTGTGTCCCGGGAGAAGTGCTATGCAGTTTCTGATACCATACTCAGTCAGATGGCAAAATAGTGAATGGTAAGATGACTAACCCCGAGTTCGCGTCCCAGACACGAACGGTGGTGTCTATACCACCGGACGCAATGTGCACGCCGTCGAATGCTACTGAATAAATCTGAAGCCCGTGCCCACGGAGCACATGCAGACATTCGCCAGTGTCTACATTCCAAACCTTTGAAAAATCAGCTGTCGACCGCGTACAATAAATGCAGGGTCATATACCCACTCTGCAAGTGGTATCATAGCTGCCACTGACAACCCGGTTTCCACATACGTCCAGGCACCGTACGCTCTGCTGGTGGCCCTGGAGCACGCGTAGTAACCTTCCCTCTTGGATATTCCATACTCGGACGGTCGCGTCGCGAGAACCGGAGACAGCCACCGGACGATTGTGTAGAACCCTGATACACCTGATAGTGGACGTGTGGCCTTCCAGTATATAGATACAGCGCCTAGGTTTATATCAACGTTGTAGCTCATCGAAGGAAGAGAAAACAGACCCAGATACTACATCCCAGACCCTTAACCGCTTGTCGCATCCACCGCTGACAACAATCGGATTAGGCTGCCCCCAGCCTTCCGACGAACAACATATATCGCTTGGTTTTGTCGAAATGTTACGTGACGGGGTGCGCGATAGTCGCTTTGGCCCGTCTAGGCCAAGAGCCTTGCGCAAGTCAGGCGGTAGAGGGAATTCTCGCCCGTGGGATTCGTCGCCTGGCCCCCGTGAGTTATCTCCTTCTCCTGGAGTCTTTTCCCAGAATCCCCCGCGACTAACTAGGTGAACTGCCCAAACCCCCAATTCGTGGCCGATCAATGTACGGGCCATAACCCCTGAATCAGCGTTGAACACATGGATCTTTGAGTTGGCGAGACCAACGACAACTTGGTCGTAGTCCATCGCCACAGACGTGATGACACCGCCGTCGGGGGTAACGACAGACGTGCGGTGTGACTGTAGTAAAGTCCCGCCTCTTCGCATGTTGCACACTTGCAGAGAACGCGATGTTATAATTACGAGAGTAAAATATATGAAGGAGGGAGCTTACTCAGCGTGTACGAATATTGAAAATGTTTGCGGTAAGACGGGTCTGGTGAGTGTAGACAACGTCGGAAGCTGGAAGCTAGTATTAGGTCGGTCATAGTGTTGGGTATGTTCTCCGGCTCGATTCAATGGAAAAGGGAAACTCTCCGGAATCTGGTCATCTGATTCGATGTATTCTGGAGAGGGTATGCTAAGAGGGAAGTTATAGTGTTGACAGAGCCTTTTCCACAAGTATTCGTCCGTGACAAGGTCGCGCCATCTCCTGCACACCTGACCGGTTCTCGCAAGAGTCTTTGGATCATCAATGAAGCTAAGGATATGATAAGCTAGTTCCGGGGGTAGTTTAGCGAAGAAATCTCGCTTCAGCATGGGTGTGATTGTTTGTGAGATGAAGAGAAGTTCCGAATGGGTACAATCACCAAGGAGGGAGGCTAGATATCGCCTTCGAGCAGCTGGGCCATGAGCTGCTAGGTTAGCGAACTCTATCCGTGATAAACTGACAGGATCGTATTGGGTAAGCTGAACTTGCATAGGATTGGGAGTGATGAGCGTTGGGCCAGGCGACGGTGCGGGAGTGGGAGGCGACGCTACCGGCACGTATATGGTGGATGACAATGAGGTCGGTGGATGCTGACATTGGCCATTCCTGGTCGTGTCCAACATCGTCTCCATCGTCTGACGGAGGCGTGTTGGCCGGCGACGACGACGACGACGAGTACAAGTACTGCCAGTCGGTGGTGGAGTGAAAGCAATGCGCACGTGATGTCCTTGTGCGTATCAAGTTATGCCAGCCTGACGCCCTTGTCGAGCCACAAGCAAGGCGAGATACGATACCATGGCCAAGAAAAAAAGCCACACAAAGAAAAAGCAGTCGGTCGAGGTCTCGTACGATTAGCCCTCTCTCGATTCTTGCACGCATCTCATGCTCAACCGTGGCCACAGTGTCGAAACACCGGCTGCTGGCAGTTCTTTGGCGCCGCCAGAGTCCCCATTTTCACCCAAAGTCCTTTCGTCACCCAATGGGCCCACGGCAGAGGAAATCAAGGAACAGGGAAATACTGCTTTCAAGGCAAAGAAGTACACCGAAGCCATAGAGTCGTATACCAAAGCCATTGGTAGTCACACAGCTCGTCCGCGTCGATCGACACTCACTCCACTACAGATATGAATCCGGGAGAACCCTCCTATCTCACTAATCGCGCAGCTGCTTACATGGCTCTTAAACGCTTCCGACTTGCTCTCTCAGATTGTCAGCAGGCCGCCGCCCTTCAATCCGATGATCCATCCCCGAAAACTCTGATCCGCCTTACTCGTTGTCAACTTGCTCTCGGCGAGTCAAAATCCGCGTTGAAATCGATCTGCACCGTGTTGTCGTCAGAACCGTCAAATACTACTGCTCTGCAATTACAAGGAAAAGTGCAGGAACTCGAGAGTCATCTGCGCAATTTTGACACTGCGAAACGCAAGAGAGACTGGGGACTCGGTCGCCTCGCTTTGGACAAGTGCTTTCAAAGTATAGAGGCAGAGGGTGGCGAAGCTCCCATTCAATGGCGATTGTGGAGAGTAGAACTCGAATTGGGTCGCGCGAATTGGGATGCCGCTAACATCGCCGCAAAGTGAGTGTTCTCGTGGTAAGCCCTGTCTTGGGTCTTGCCAATCTGTTCGATTTCGTATTGACGCGGTTTCTCCGCAGTGACTTACTGAGGTTGGAACCCAATTCTCCAGAAGTCCTGACAATTAGGGGCCTTATCCTCTTCCTTTCGGGGAAGTTGCCGCAAGCCATACAGCATGTTACTTCTGCACTACGATTAGATCCTGGACACGGAGATGCATCCCGATTACGGAAACGTATCAAGGATGTTGAACGGCTCAAGGAAGAGGGTAATACCGCCTTCAAAAACGGAAAGTTGCGAGATGCTGTCGACCGGTATACGGAAGCCTTGGAGGTAAATGGGAGCCTTCATCCAGCGTATACTTGTGATTTACCGTACGCAGCGGATAGGTGATGCTGAAGAAGAAGGTAAAGGCGGTCAAATACGCGCCGTGGTTCTCTCCAATCGCGCCACCACGCAACTCAAGGTGATCATCACTCCCAGTGTACTCTAGTCCTTTTGATGACATGGCTCCCAGTTGGAGCGTTATGAAGAGGCGCTTGCAGACACGGAAGCTTCCTTGGCACTCTATTCGACATCCTTCAAGGCATTGCGGACCCGGGCACGCATTAATCTGCATCTCGAAAAGATGGATGCTGCCGTGGCCGATTTCAAAGCTGCCATCGAGCAAGCTGGTGTAGAGGGTGCTGACACCGACGTCAGAGCTCTCAGGGTTGAACTCAAAAAGGCGGAAGCGGCCCTTAAAAGGAGTAAGACGAAAGATTATTACAAGATTCTTGGCTTGTCAAGGGGTTGCGATGAGGCTGATATCAAGAAAGCATATCGCCGAGAAAGTTTGAAACATCACCCGGACAAGGTCAATGGCATTGGATTTCGTTCATCTTCTATTTATCTTACCAGAGCACTTGATAGGGTGGCGACGAAGAGAAATTTAAACTCGTCGTCGAAGCTCATGCAGTTCTCTCTGACCCACTACGACGTCAGAGATATGACATGGGTGAAGATGAAGACGGCCAGGCTGACCCGTCGATGGGTGGCATGAATGGGTTCCGCATGAACCATGCGGATCTCGCGGCCCTATTTGCGCAATTTGATGGACCACTTGGAGGGCGTGGATTCAATGGAGGCGGTGGTGGAGGCTTCCGTTTCCAAACCTCCGGCCATGACTTCGACTTTTGAATGTCGGGACGCATTGTTCGCAGTGTGGTTTTGTATGCTACCTACTATTGGGAAATACCACAATGGGATAGCCCTAGCATTTTAAAGATGCATACCAGTATCACTTATTTACTTTTAAGACCATCTCTTCCAGAGTGATTGCGCGATACTCGTCCCCTTCAGCAGGGGCCCAGACAGCATCATCTTGGACGTAAACCAGAATCCCACCCTTCCCACTCGCATTCGATACTCTGAACAGGGGCATACGCGACTTCTCATGTGCCCTTCCCGTGGGTATAAATAGTAAATTGTGCTCCGCAGCGTATTCTTCAACAATAGATCGGAATGTGACTTCTTGCGTCCGCAAAGGCACCGTCTTCTTCGGAGGAGCTGACACATTAGTCGTAGTTGTCCCAACTGCAGCCGCTGCAAGCTCTTCTCGGTAGTCAGGCCGCTTGAGTTTCTTCGGTGCGTCGGGTCCTAGCTCTATAGCAGTATTTACCAGTTGCAAACCCCTCGTGAATCCACGTGCAACACCTGGTATGTTTTGCACATTCTCTGGAAAGGTAGCCTTCCAGAATGAGTACCACTGCGCCACCTCCTCAAAGCTGACACGCGGCTGGATGAGCCACATGTGCAGAACGTCTAGCCACTTTGGGAAGAATTCTGTTTCGAGCAGCTGGCTGAAGACAGATGGACGAAGGAGCGTAGACCACGGAAGAACTTGTGCAAGTGGCGTCATGTCTTGATTGCGTGGATTCACGCGGAATTCCTCGCGAAGAACCAACCCAAGTTTCGGAACAACGTACTTCAGAAGCATGGCATCCCAGTCGCTCTTCTCGAACACATCCCGCCACATGCTGTAATCTTCTGGCACGCCATCTGCAGGAGCCCAGTGGCGAAGAAAGCTCCGGAGCTTTCGACGTGCATCATCCAAGACATCCTCAGCACGCAGACCGAGATGAGGAAGCCACGGGAAGACGAGCCTTTGAAGTGACACAGTGGGGTGTTTAGGATCCCAGCTTCCGATCGCATGACTGATCTTCGGGATAATGAGTTGGTCGAGTATGTTGTCTCGCACAAAACCAGGAAGGAAGCCTGCCCATGTTTCGTAAAATTTCACTGCTGGTGTTGGGTCTTCCGGGTTCCATTCGTTGTTAATGCATGTCCGTACCTTCGGAAGCCAAACATTCCACAAGAGGCTCTCATATGGCGTCATGGGTTTTTGAACTTGTGACGTCTCATCAGTGGCATTTACTTTAAGGGCTTGCTTCCATCCTCGGAGAGTGGAAACAAGCCCAGATGGATCTAGGAGAGGGTTCCATCGGGCTACAGCACGTCGCACCATCGGCAGGATGGCTGCAACAACGATCTCGTCCAGATGGTATTTGTCAAATTCCGCCGGAAATTCGACGAGAAGCTTAGAGAACAGCGGGGAGAGGTCGTCAAGGTTAGCCTCATAGGTTGAAGACAGTTCCTTGGATTTGGTGCCAATTTCGTCTGTCACGAGGGTGATTCGTTGTAAGCGTGAAATTACTGCAGACGTGGAGTCAATCGACAGAGAAACATGGGAAACCGAGTGACTCACGTTCAGCTTCGTCTGCAGCTTTGTTCTGCAAACGTATGCGCTCTTGAGCTATGAACGATTTCCGTTCCTGTAAAGCTTTGGCTTCTCGCGCTAGTCCATCCAGGTTCGTGCTGCAGGCCTCCGCTATCAACCGCAGATTATGTCGCACTTCAGGAATTCGGGTCGGATCCGTCGATGGTGTCCACGAGGCTACTGATACTTCAGCAAGCGACACAACTTCCGCAGGCTGCGTTACAGAGTTAGTGGTTGTACGGAACGACACATACACACGTACCGTTGGACCCGCAGTAGCTTCCGCAACAATTTCCTCGTAAGTCTTGTACTCGACCTTCGTTTTCACCTTGCGCGGTCTCTTCCACACATCTGCCCTCCTTTCCTTCTGTTCGTCTACCTGGACACCTAAGCCAGGTCTTGCTTCCTCCCGCGTTGGATGTGTCTTCTCTTTGAAGCCTCCGATACCGATATTTTTCGGACGGACTGAAGCCTCGATAGGGACAGCGATTCCCTCACCACTTACACCGAGACCCATTCCAGCCTCCCAGCCCATTTTGGCAAGCATTCGAGCCCCAAAGGTGCTGCCTATCTTGCGGAAGTGTGCTTGTTCTTGAGGCGGAAGGGGAGTAGCAGGTTTCTTTCCGATACCCATGAAAGATCGGGTTGCAGAGAAAGATGAGAACGACGTGGGTGTCGGGTGTGGTTGTTCTCTGGGCGGTGTAGGAGTGGCAGACTTGCTGCTGCTGCTTGTGGTGAATGCTGGAGCCGCAGACGAGGAGACGAACGACGGGGCCGCCGAGCGTCGACGCTTTCTGTCGCCCTCCACATTTTCTGCATCTTCTGAGCCTTGCGACGCGTCCGAGTCTGTTTCCTCCTCCAACAGCTGGCGTTTCCGACGTGCCATCGAGATGCCCTGGCAAAAGGCGTCAGCGGGTTTCATGCCCGGGATGGAAACACTTTAAAAGGCAGGTGTTTCTCACACTGCGTCTGCCAGTTGGATGATGAGTCAGCTGACGTCACACCCTAAATGCTCGGCCTCGCTCGCACTGCCAGCAACTGCGCGATCGCGCTGACAAGACGCCGGGTCTTCCACTGTTCTCCTTCCACCATGGATAACACAGACAGCAAGACAGAGTACGAGTGGCGTGCAATACTATCGCCGGAGCAGGTAGGCTTCCTGTATCAAACGCCCGTCGTCTGACCCGTACAATTATGATGACTGCAGTTCCGTATCCTCCGCCAGAAAGGAACTGAACCAGCAGGCACCGGAAAATATGATAAATTCAACGGCGAGGGAACTTACGCCTGCGCTGGTTGTGGCACACCCCTGTACAAGAGCACGACCAAATTCAACAGCGGATGCGGATGGCCTGCATTCTTCGAAGGTGAGTCATATCTATCGGATTGCAACGCCTTTTATCGTTTCGAGCACGAGATGCTAGCACTTCCCGGGGCGGTTAGTCGGCACGAGGACAGATCGTGGGGTATGGTCAGGACCGAGATTACCTGCACGGCGTGCGGTGGTCATCTAGGTCATGTCTTCAAAGGAGAGGGATATAACACTCCAAGTAGGCTTTGCTACTTTCTTCTAGACGAGGGGCGCTGACAGACTTTTTCAGCTGACGAGCGTCACTGTGTTAACTCTATCTCGTTGAGCTTCAAGGGCAACGAGTGAAACGTGTAATCGACAGCCTGTACTGGGAAGCCCAGTATGTTGACGCAAATATAATCGTATCCCCTCCGCGTTTGGATCACACTCGAGGACGATCATGAAGATCTCAGTAAAGTCATCCGTGGCCTGTGAGAGGATAGCAAGGGAATCATTTGTGTCGGTTGTTCGCGAAAACCGTCAAGATAGTAGATTGCAAAGCAACACTCAAAACTTAGATATTCTCCAAGTTATTCAGAAAGCTATCGAGCTCCGCTTGGGACGCGTTATACTTGGCGAGCATCTCCTGCTGCCAGATAAGATCGCGACGGCCGGGATGATGATAAGCATCATACCTCGTACTTGGCTTCCATTTTGTCGCGCTGTTGCTCTGCATAGTTGATTTGGCGTGTCATGCGCTCTATCTCGAGATCGCTCGCCGCTATCCTTGGGGTTGATTCAATGACATGTTCAGTATTCGTGGTGCGATCGGAACCTTTCCTCTACCTCCCCGACTCTCTGCATGGCACGATCGCACCGCTCCTCGAGGGATGATGCTTTGTGTTGCAATAAAGCGATTTCCTGGTCCCTTTCAAGGATACCCTGCTCATATTCTTTGACCTTACGCTCCGCTTTCTCTGCACGTTCGATCGCCTGATCTGCTTCCGCACGCAATGCTGCAAGTTTCTAGGAGGTGGCCAGGATGAGAATGGATCACTAGTGAATGATGCCCTCTGGCTTGCCTGCTGGATCCTATCCATTGCGTTTGGGGCTGGGATGCAGATAGTCAACCGGCGCCTTCTTGCCATCAAATCTAATCGTCGTGCTGATTATACCAACTTCAACCGATAAAAGTTCTGCGCATGGCTATTGGCTTCAAAAAGGTGGCGAACCATCATCCGATAGTCAATCATTTCATCGGCTTCTAGCAACCAATTATGTAGGGTGTAGGACGTGGCAAGGTAATAGGCGTACAAATTGAGAAAAGTGGACGACGATAGTAGCGTGAGGAAAGCAAATAAATGGTGGGCTCGCGCAATAGCGCGTGGTATTGAAACCAACGACTAAGCTTAGATGTTCTCCATGGTTTTCACCAAATCTTCCAGTTCCGCCTGCGAGGACTTATACTTGGCTTGCATATCCTGTCAGCCGGGTGGTAAGCAGTGATCACGCGTAAACATATCAAAAGCAAACGTACCTCGTACTTCTTCTCCCAACTATCACGTTCCTGCTCGACCCGCTGGACTTGGCGTTCAAAATGCTCTGCCTTGACGTCTACTTGCCGAAGTCTATAACCGTAATCAGAAGCGACCTCGCGGCCAGTGGCAAGCAAGACATACTTCTCCATCGTTTCCTTGACATTCTTCTCTGCCGCGTCCAGTTCCTCCTCGAGCAATGCAACCTTGCGAGCGAGGTTCTCGCTTGTCGCTTTGGAGTGTTCACTGTCTTCGGAAGATGCCTTGAGCTCGGTGACCTTTGCCTCGGCCTTCTCCAGCTCTGCTTCAAGAACGGTTACCCTGTGGTTCAAAGACGTGATATCCTGATCCTTCGAGTACAGTTCTTGTTCCAACTGTTTGCACTTGCTCTCGGCAGTCTCTGCGCGCTGGACTGCGTTGTCTGCTTCCACACGCAAAGCGTTCATTCTCTACGGGTGGTGTATCAGCACACGGGGCACGATGACGGCGAACGAAACGACACGGACCTCCTTGATCTTGTCCATGGTGGTATTTGGCTGAGGGGAAACTCTGTGGCTCGGAGGTGGTGGAGGGTAAGGACGAGTGACTGGCACTGGCGATTATATAATCAGATATAGCACACGTGGGAAACTGAGCCTAGATCAAATTGCCTTTTCCGATCATCAGGGGAGAGATGGAAAAACCGAAAACGGGACTCGGCAGAAATTGCGAGTTCTGGGCAAAACAAGACTTATCAGCTGCATCGACGAGACGCTGGCACCCACAAAACACACCGAGTGTAGCCAGAGTCAACAACGCTAGCAAGATCAAAGGGAGTCTATATTATCGTCGTCGGGTTTGCACGCTATGAGCGCACCAGTCGCACAGGAGGGCAAGTAGCAACAAGGCTGACAGACAGACGCATCGTCCTGATCCTGTTCCGTTTTATACCGCAGAACTGCCAATCCTCGAGGCTGTCATAAAGTGAGTCGTGTGTCCCTCCCCCGGTACGAAACCCTTGACCACCGCAGCATCCGAAACCGGCTTACTGCCTTGAAGAGAGATCGTGCAGAGTATATCAAGCCATCGGAGGTCAATGCCCTATACCAAGCAGTCGTGAAGCAAGGTGCGTGCTTCCATCCTCCCTTTCCCATGTATTGTTGACCCTTCCACCCTAGTCACCAAACTCAACGACGTGCGTGATGATAACACCACGTACAACAATCGTGTCGACACCACCCTTGCCGACGTGTTCAGTCTGTTATCGCTCTGCTATCTCACGCTCGGAAAGACAAAAGAATGTCCCGCAGTATATTCACAACTGGCATCCATGCGGGTTAGTATAAATATACGCCCTTCTCTCCAACTCAAAGAACTACTCGTCTTCCGTTTATGCTACTTATGCGTCTTCGATATGGGACAAAAATGGGGATCTCTACCCTTCTCTTCGGGAGCGAAGTTACTGCGTAGTCCTGACCTTTTTCAGCAGATCCATCTTGTTGTCCATCGTCGCATGAAGTCGTACTGACAGAACACTCTCTCTTTACTTCAGCAAATTCTCACGCACATGGAAGAATCTGGCCTATACAATGAAACCGATGTCCTTCCCTTTCAACGTCGCTTACAAGACCTGCGGTCTATCGTCCAGCACGATGCCGAGAGCGGGAAACACCCGGAAGCATTGACGAAGTTATTGGAGCGCCAACTCAATGAATTGGGTATGTATCTGCATATTTATACCCTCCAAATTTAGGTGCGGCCGCAGCACTCACTAATTCTTCTTGTATAAAGATGCTATCGTCCGGTCCCTACAGGAATCGCTGTCTGACATCTCCGTCGAGCTCATCCCCGTTCACCAACGCTTGGTCACAATTCGACGTCAGCTGGTCGCCCTGGCTGCAAAAGAAGGAAACCACAAGTCGGAGCTAAAACCTCTCGCCGAGGAACTCCGAAAGATCGATTCGTTGAGTACCCTTTCTCTCTGATGGTGCACCGCGGCACCCACGACGTACCGGGATAACTGCTGACAACGAATGCCACGTCTTTCCTAGGAAACGGGTGAATGGGAAGTTCCTCGGTCCAGGTGGAATAGTACCCGCGTCTCAGGCTATCTGCTCATCGATCCTGGAAGAATGTTTCGATATCTTACAGCAAATCAAGGCGCAGGATGAATCTAAGAATGTCGCCAGCTCTCTGAAGCCGATACACGACCGGTTGGAGGAACTCCGTGCCGAACTGGAGAACCTCGTGCTCACACATCGATGGAGCTTGAGGGAGACAGACTTGTACAATTATTCTTTGAGTCTTCAGGAGATTGATAAAATGCGGATTGATGGCAAGTTTGTGGACGCAGATGGCAACCGGCCCCCAGGACAATATGTGAGAGTGTTCCTCGTAGTGATTAGATTAATTGACATCGTGCGCACAGGTCCTTCTCTACCTACTCCGACGGTGTTACGGCTTGATATACCGGCTACTTTCATCGAGTGAGCCGGTGTCGGAAGAACTAATGCCAATAGTGAGTGAGATCGTGAAGTTTGAGTGGTACACCCTCTGCTCACCGTCACCTTCTAGGCCAACAAACTGTCCACAGTGAAGAAGTGCCTGAACGAAGTGTACAAATATGGGGGCCCATTCAGTCCCCGTGATCTTTACCCGGTGCGTTATCACTTCATCATCATTCGCCGCTCACGTACCGATGTTGCTTGGTCGTGTCCAGTATCAACTGGCGTTATACCAGATCGACTCCATGCGGAAAGATGGGAAGTTTGTTGGTGTCGATGGAAGCGTTCCCGAGGGTCAGGGAATTGTTATGGCGCACTTGAACGAATGTCATGAACTCCTGGAGATGGTACGCGTACTTCCCTTCTCCCCAGTGCGATACTCATGGCAGGATTCAGTTGAAGGAGTCTATGAACGAAGAGAACAATCAATACTATGATGATGAAGACGACGACCGTGACCCCGAATCAGCATGCGAGGACGAAGACGAACAGTAGATACTAATAGAGAGAGCTATGCACTTCCTTACGTCTAATGTAATTTTCGGTCACCGACTAAACGCTGTAATGGTTGAGGTTATGTAAGCATCCGTTGACCCTTTCACAAGTCGGCGTTGACAACCGCCAAAATCTTGCAGCTTCAGGCACGTGCAAAATGCAACCAAGCGTTCAGCATGAAGCATGTTGGAAAATACGAAGACTGATGTCGATTGGCAACTTCTTACACATTCCCGACAAACCGAAGATCTGTACCCACCAGCGTGGGGGGAATGCATTTTAATTCACTATCCGGGCCCTACGCCAATGCGTATGGTATATAAGCGGAATAAGTCAGGTCTATGATGTGAAAGATGAAACGTGGTCCTCGACGACCTTCTTAATGTTGCCCTCGATCTCTGGAGTTACGCTTCCAGCCGCAATTTGCTCCAAGAGAGGGCCCTGAGTGGCCGTCAAGTGTGCACGGAATTCAGCTTCCCACTGGGTGATTTTCTCGACAGGGATAGAGTCAAGCTAAGGAAGAAGTTAAGACGGGGTAATATAGCAAGGGACACGGGAACACCCACGAGACCGTTGACGCCGGCATAGATGATAGGTACTTGAACCTCCATGGGTAGGGGCTGATATTGGCCTTGCTTGAGCAGCTCAGTCAGACGGGCGCCACGGCTGAGCAGGAAACGGGTCGACGCGTCAAGGTCGGAGCCGAACTGGGCGAAAGCGGCAACTTCGCGGTATTGGGCAAGGTAAAGCTTGAGAGAACCAGCAAACTTCTTCATAATTTTCCTACAGGGAGATAAGCAGCAGACAAATGCCACAATAACAGTGTACTAACGTTTGGGCAGCGGAACCCACGCGGGAGACGGAGAGACCGACGTTGATGGCGGGGCGGACACCACGGAAGAAAAGCTCAGCCTCCAAGAAAATTTGTCCGTCCGTGATAGAAATAACCTGTGGATCTCAAAGGTGTGGCGCCGGAGTGTATATACAGATATGTATACTTACATTGGTCGGAATGTATGCGGACACATCACCACCTTGTGTCTCGATGATGGGGAGAGCTGTCAGGGAGCCACCGCCGAATTTCTCACTCATCTTGGCAGCACGTTCCAGGAGACGGGAGTGGAGGTAGAAGACATCACCAGGATAAGCCTCACGACCAGGAGGACGGCGAAGGAGCAGGGACATTTGACGGTATGCAACGGCTTGCTTAGACAAGTCATCGTAGATGATGAGAGCTGTGAACTTGGATGAGAATGCAGTACAAGAACAAATCTATAGCACTAACCATGTTTGCCGTTGTCACGGAACCACTCTCCCATAGCACAACCAGAGAAGGAGCAAGGTACTGCAAAGGAGCGGCCTCGGACGCGGTGGCAGCGACAATGATCGAGTATTTCATGGCATCGTTCTCCTCAAGGGTCTTGACGAGCTGTGCGACCGTGGAACGTTTCTGTCCAACAGCGACGTAAACACAGTAGAGTTTCTTGTCCTCATCCTTGCCGTCGTTCCAGCGCTTCTGGTTGAGAATGGTGTCGATAGCGACGGCAGTCTTTCCGGTCTGACGGTCACCAATGATGAGCTCACGCTGGCCACGACCAATTGGTACCATTGCGTCGATGGGCTTGAGACCCGTCATCATGGGCTGGTTGACGGACCGACGGGGAAGGATACCAGGAGCCTTTAAGGAAGCACGACGACGTTCTGTAGCCTCAATGGGGCCCTTTCCATCGATGGGGTTACCCAAGGCGTCGACGACACGACCAAGAAGACCGGGGCCGACGGGAACATCGACGATTTGACCAGTACGTTTGACGGTGTCACCTTCCTTAATAAGACGATCGTTACCGAAGATGGAAACACCGACGTTGTCCGCCTCCAAGTTCAAACACATGCCACGAACGCCGGAGGAGAATTCCACCATCTCCTCAGCTGTTGAATGCTGTCAGGTTTGATTATGCGAAAAAAAGAGGCCATCACACCTTGGACGTTTTTGAGACCCCAGACGCGTCCAATACCGTCACCGACGCCTGGAAAGGTTTGGTTCACTGGCAAACAATCGAGACACCGGGACACGCACTCAAGACACGACCTGTTTCCTCCACATTACCGCCGACGGATGCCCCGGAGATGCGGGCCTCCAGTATTGAGGAGACCTCGGAGGCGGCTATATGATAGTAGCACCGGAAGGTCAAAACGAAGAATTTACAGCAGGGCTCATATATGTACCAGGCTTTGCAGTAGCATACGAGCGCGCAACGAAAGCGGCGACCGCAGCGTTCGTCTGCGAAAGAAGCGGAAAAAAAAGGCTCAGTAAGTACGGATTTCCTACATCCACCGCATGCCCAAGCTACCTTTGGTGCTGCAGCCAATGCGGCCTTGCGCGCCGAGTTTCTGAGGGCAATTCTGTGCATGGTCGCGACAGAGAAAGAATTTGGGATGAAGGCGTAGGGAATTCTCGGGTTCTCGACCCAAAAAGTGAATTTTAAATCGCCGACTCAATCGTTTGGGAGCGTGACTAAGCGTCACCTGAGGCATCACATCTTCGTTTCTGCTGCACTCTCGGTACGATGGCGGCCACCTGGCACATTCGTAACTGGCTGTCCCATCACGTTCGTAGAGGTAAGTATTCGGCTTTTTCTCCACGAAGCGGCCCGTTTATCGACGCTTTTCAAGTCACCGCTGCACGTGCCATGCATGCTCAGTCAGTCTTACCCGGCACGATTTCCGCCGCACTCGAGGTCATCCGAAGCCAACCATCCCAGTACATCGTGGCCTCTCTAGTCGGAAGAAGGTTCATCCTTACTCCCCGTGATCTTCTCACTGTACCGCACATCAAGGACGTCGACGTCGGTGACGTCCTCGTGCTTAAAGACATACACGAAGTGGGGTCACGCGACTATACCCTCAGAGGAGAGCCCCTCATCCCTCCAGGACGCGTCAAAGTGGAGGCAACGGTGGTTGAACACACGAAGGGAGCTATGGAGGTTGTATTCAAGAAGAAACGGAGAAAGGGTTACCAGAAGACTATTAAAAACAAGCACCCTTACACACGCCTGCGCATAGGGCCCATACAATTTGCCTGACAGCTCATAGTACTTAATAACCTTGCCTATGTCATGAGCAACCCATCTTCGCACATACAAGGATACTGCGTGTTATTATATAGTCGCTTATATTTCCCCTTCTTCAGGAGTTTCAGCCCTGTGTGACTTTTCCTCTCTGGTCTCCTGACGGCTCTCAATATCAGGATCGTACCTTGCTCGCTGGTAAATGATAAGTTGAACTGCCCACATGAACAAGAAGTAACAGTCACCTTCTCGGCCCTTTCCCCATAGCTCTTGTCAACGTGCTTAGACGTATCTCGACGCGAATCCCGACTACGCTCTCGTTTTTCCTTGCCCCGGTCATACTCCTCATCCTCATTTCCATAAGGCGGAGCTTCTTCGTATCCACGGCTATATCCCTGCTCCCGCGAACTTTTCCTGGGACGCTTCCTATCCTCTCGGGTATCACGCTCATCGCGACCGTACTTCGAGGACCGGTGGTCCCTATCTCGCTCTCGCTCTAGATATCCGTAATCTTTAGACCTCTCGCGGGTAGCGTGGTCGCGAGAGTAACCGTCATAGTCGTCTCGGTGGTGTCGAGAACTCCGAGTATCTCGGTGCTCCCTGTCGCGGTCGCGCTCACGGTCTCGATCGCGTTCCCTGTCACGGTCATGATCGCGGGGCTTGTCTCGGTATGAATCTCGGTCACGGTCCCTATCGCGCTCACGATCCCGGTCGCGGTCCCTGTCACGATCCCTGTCACGCTCTCTTTCGCCAGTCACGAACAGGTTCTTTGCGTCTTCTGCTCGTAGTGGAGGCACCATCCTCAGATGCAACTTCCCGCAAGCGCTCCTTCTGTCTCTTCACGTACTTGGCGAAAGCTGCACGACGGCCTTCTTCGTCTTCAATAGCTTTGTATTCCGGGAGATGCTCGATCAGCGGAACAACCTGAATATACGTTACATGAAACACGGCCAGCGTGATCCAGATGAATGAAGCAGCGTACCGACTCGTACGAACTGCTGATGTCTATCGGTTCAGGAAGCTTCTTGAGCGCATAGCGAAGGTCATCCTGCAGATGCCTCTGTCTACGTTCGTGACGTCTCCTCTCTTCTTGCTGTTTCTTGATGGCTTGCTCGTGCAGCTTCGGGTAAGATCAACAGTCAAGTATACACGCCAGCAAGGAAGCCTGGACAAACGACTTACAGAACGGAAGACTTCGCGTAGCTCCTCATCCCTAACTTCCCAACAGATTCCTGGATCTCGCCTCACCCTCGTAATAAATCCTTCTAGTGTAGATTCCGGCGTAATCATCACCACTCCAGATTTTGCCCCATCCTCAGCCATCTCGTTGGGTGCTTCTACTTTACGTATGGACTCCTCCGCAATCGCAATCTTCGCATCAAGTTGTTGATCCAACTGGTCGATTACGTCCCAGAAGAGCTCAAGGGGGTTCGACCCAGGCTTGCCAAGGAGGTTCAAGTAACGATCGTCTGTCGCAAAAGAAGGATACACCTGCCTCCATTTCGTGCGCGCTCTGATTTTACCGGAGGCTACAAGCTCCTGCAAAAGGCCCTGAAGATTGTGTTATGGTGACCGTCCACACACGTTCTATTGAAAAATACACACCTGAAGGCTTCCCGGGCTTTGCGCTCGGTGCGAGTCTTTTCAACTTGTGTACGGCGCATCTGCTCCTCGAACTCACGTTCCTTGACTCGACTGTAATCCTCGAAAGCAAGGAGAATATCAAGAGTTGGCAATCTACGCAACTCCGGATCTTCCTTCCATTCCTCACATTCCATGAGCATTTCAAGCGCTTTGCGCCATCGAGTCAGGACGTCAACACCAAGTTCTTTAAATAGGGACACGACTTTTGAAATGCTCCGGGTTCTTGCCGCCCTTGTTTCTTGCTAACGACAGTAGTATCGAAGTTAAACAAGAAGCACCAATGCAGTAGACAGGTTACGCACCACTTCTCGTTGTTTTAGCTCTGCAACATACTCCTCGAAAATAAGCCTGCGTTCGGCTTCGATTTTTGCTTGTTGCCAGATAGGGTGCTGCGCAAACAGCTTATCTGCTGTGCCAAACGTAGTATAGTGAAAGACATTAGGATTACCCTTAAGCATGTTTCTGAGCGCTGGGCGCAACTTAGACAGCCTCGCTTCTCGTTCTTCCTCTTCTTTTTGTCGCAAACCCTCAGTGTACTGCATGTCGGGTCAATACGTGATCGCCCTGCAAAACGCACTACTCACTTTCTGCCAAGCTGCCTTCTTCTCAGCGAGTGTATTCAGTGCTTTATACAATGGATCGGTGATGATAGCCCTCATAGTTTGATCCCAACTCCAATCTGCATCAACGCCTGCTTTCCTCAGCAAGTGCATAAACGCCTTCTCGGCTTCCTCTAACGTGGGGAATCCATTATGGGGTATAGCGGGGTCATCAGGCATATTTGGGCGAGCTGGTAATACGCCAGACGATGAGAAAGGAAGATTTGTACCATGCACAGTCAGTGTGCCTTCGGTGCCGTTAGCTTGAGTGGACGGTCCGCTGCTAGGTTCTGGAGAAGCCTGGGCTGGCGGAGGACTAAAACGTGATCAGTATGACTCGCGGTCTGAGAACACGGCAATTCTATGACTGACACCGAGTTAGCTAGCACAAGCTGATTGCCCTTGGATTCCTTCTCGACCTTCTCGAGGAGAAGTACTAGCTCATCTGGCATGTCCCATTTGGACTCCTTGGTCTCCGTCTATGCAGAGTATTAGATTATCACCACATATCTTGAGAAATGGACGAATACGTTGTAGTAGTACTTGCGCCCACCCGAAAAGTATTCTTTCCATTTTGTCTCGGATAAGGCGCGCTGTGCACACGATGTGTCATGAGATCCAGAAAACTAGGAGAAATTGCTTGCCTCGAACGGAGTCTTTAAATCTAGGCAGGGCTTGGAAATTAATGGCTCACGAAACGAAGGGTATCAAGTCCTCACCATCTGGTTTCTCCCAAACGCTCTCCCGCGTCACTGTATTGAACCAATATGTACGACCTTCGGGATTGCGATGCTCCGTCTAAAATGCGCGTTAACATTGACACGCTACCAACAAACCAAGTCCTGCATTCTATACGCACCCACATGCTTGCACTGACACCTTGGTATTTGACGAGTTCGCCACACGACCGCAGAGTGCGGTGACTGGCCCGCCCTCTGTTTTCAATCGGAGGTCAAAACGAGTCACGTGACTGACAATCACGTGCAACGACCGATCCACATTAATACGCGCATGTTTCTAACTCAGACCAGCACTTCGACGTATCTACATAGCTTTTAGCCCAGTCGGGCCTGCGATTCTGCTCTTAGGTGGTGTGTAGCAACAACCGCTATACTCTACGTCGCGTGTGCGATCTAACTGTTCGCGACATCCAACGACTGGTAGTTGATTAGGCACCTTGGCAAACTGCCGTGCGCAGCCCACGGCCGTCGCGGTCAGCGGCACAGTCCCAGAGGTGGACATCCACATGTCCCATGTATCCGCTCATCCCGTATACTTGTACCTAGATTGGGTAGGTTAGTTCGTGCAAAGACGGATACATGCATGTACTCGCCATTTTGTCCTAGATGGAATACAGATCAGTTCAGCGGCACTCGGACAACCAAAAAAACAAACCTTGCATCCACTGCCTCCTTCCGCACCGCTCGCCTTGGATCGTCCAATACTTTTCCAAGCTCCTTCAGTACCTGGGCCTTGTAGGGATGGAGGACGTCGTAACGTATCACACCCGGAAGGAGGGCAAGGTACTTCAGCGCCGCAATGCGAACTCTCTGTAGACGGATATCGGTGAATTCACATTACAATCAATAGAGAAATCCTGTCATTTGAAAAACAAGCACTGACGGGATCCGGCATATCCGTGACCATGCTGTTCTTGAGCATTTCAAGAACCAACGTAGACGCGTATGATGGTAGCGAACTCTTCTCGTCGGATGCGGCGTCGACAGTGCTCGTCAATATATTTATGATATCCACGCGGAGCTTAGGGTCATCCAAATTAAGGCCGCGTATGAGAAGTGGCATTAACTACGGCGATTATGGTCTTTAACTGGAAGCAACTACACACTTTGCAGACGTACCTTTGTCATTTGAGGTAGGTACAACGTTTTGGGAACTGCGCTTAACACAGACGCCAGTGCGACCAGGTACGCAGCCTCTCGTCTGGAACCTGGACATCCAGTAAATCATCTGAGATCGAACCCTGTGCTCGAAACTTACCAGTAACATTTTGAACTGCTTCCAGTATCCTCGGCAACACAACGTTGAGGTACCTTTGTGCATATAAAACCTAGTCGGATGGATGTAAGATGAGGACGGGTCGTGTTGGAACAATCACAACCTTAAGTATCGCAGTGGTTGCGTTTCACGAGAACTTCATCCTTGATAGCTAGCGGTCCCAACGCGTGTGCTGCTTCCCGGCCAACTTCGTCTCCCTCGTCGATGAGGATGAAAAGCTTGTCAGTAAAGGCCATTGCGGACGGGTGCGATCGGACGAGTAGAGCTCTCGCTATCTACATATTTCACCAGAAGATGAGGTGATAACCGCACGAAGCACTGGAAGCCCATACCGAAACCCAAAGCGTCACTGCATTCCGCCGATCGCTTGCAGAAACGGTGTGGTTGTTGATTACCTTGGACCAATAATCATCAATCTGATACTTTAAGAAGTCTCCGATGTCTAAAACAATTATTTGGAACACGCGTTGGCCTGACGGATCGATAAAGAACTAACCGTCGGCGCGCTTGTTAACCAACGAAGCGAGTATGTGCGACACTGCCTCCCTCTGCGATGCTGTGCAGTTATCAGAGCTGCACCACGTTACGAGATCAGCGAGACGGCTGGATAGCTTGGTAGTGTCTAAAGAAACCTAGTAGAAATGAGCGCCGACCACGTAGACGGATAAACGATATCTGATATACATCTCTTCTCATCGGGACATGTGCCGCTGCGTAGAGTACCACAGTGTTTCGCTGGCGAGTGCTTATTCCGGCCTAGTGATAAACATCCAAATACATGAGGTCTTGCAGCGAGACCATTGTAAGTGTTACGAACATTCATGGGACTGAATTCCTCTGACGAAAAGCTGAGATCTCCACCCACAATCGATTTTACTTGCCCGTCGAGATAGGCGCTGACCAAGTCATCGAAAAATTTGTTTTGTGACCTGAGATACCATGTCAAAAGTAACGACAAAAGAGATCGAATGGACAACGCACGCAGTAGGTGAAGCCTCGACGATCAACTTTATAATACGAGCGACTGCACGCAAGAGACGCATATCTGCGAATAACCGCTGCTCTTTCGCAATAGCAGCCTCAAGACATAGTCGGAACAGGCGAGGCAAGAGGGTGTTGATGTATTTCGGGACGTCAGCATCGGGACGTGATTTGGAAACTTTCGCCGATAGTGTATTCCCAAGGGCGGTCAGAATAGCATGAGCATACGCTGCAGCAGGTTCCATCCCTCCGCATCTAGTGTATCTGCTGCAGTTGGGTTGGTTGAGGCACTTGGCAATGGGGAACAGAGCAAGTCCAACTTTGTCGTAAGCCGAATCACGAAGGTCTCGAACAATTCTGGCTGAGTACACAACTGACTCAACGCGCTCAATGCACGCCAGTATGCTGCGCGCTGTGAATGGGCGTCTCTCGGCGGAGGACGGTCAGGAAGAGCCAGGAAAAGTGGGGGGAGGACCTGTGTTGCGACATGTTGTGGTGCGACAACGGCAATGGAGGATAGTAGTGAAAGTACGTTTGACCTGTAGATCAGTGAGCCTAGCTAGACATATGCCCTAGGAAGGTGGCAACATACGTCGTATCCTCCGCATCATTCGCTTCTTTACCAACGAACTCACCCACTTCCGAGACTATGTACCCTAGTTCATCCTTTGTTACCACGGAGGGTACGCGTATTAAAGCAGCCAGCCCGTGGAGACTTGGTACTCGAGTGCTAGGAGTCTTGAGCCCAACAGTGAGCACACCGAGTACAGCATCTTTCGAGGAAGTAAGGAGGTCTTGCGAAGATGGAATAGAGCCACTGGCTGTGACAACGGGTTTATCCGGAGTAGGCAAGTTTTCAGGTGGTGCCAGAGAATTGAGGAGGTTTGTCAAAAGAACAATCACAGATGCGCGATTCGACACCTCCATAGGGTCGTGGAAAACTGGTAACTAGCTTTTCTGCAGCCTGCGCGATTGCATATGACGACAAGTTTTCTGCAATATGTTTGTTAGTGCAACAAGTGTGGTTTGAGGAATATTGGAAAGGCATACGGGCAATGCTAAGAAAAGAGCAGAGTATCTTCATTCCGGCTCTCGCCTGCGGCTTTTCAGGCTCGCCAAATGTATCCAGGCAATCAACGCAGACCGTCCGAACGAAGTCGTCCATGTCATCAGCTCGTCCTTGGTCAGCGACAACCGGGTTAGACTGCAACACGCGCACGAAGGCCTGAAGAGTGTCCAACGCAGCCTCCTCTGTGGCAGCATCAACTGGCTGGAAGATCTGAAAGTAGGTGAGAAACGTCCATTCAGGCTACTAACTACGTCGAACCTCTAGCTTCAAGGCACTCCATATATTGGACCCAAGATCGCGAGCTACTGATGAGCCATAGACAGGCAGGCACAGAGACATAGCTCGGAGAGTGTCGCGCTGAGACAAAAGAATATGAGATTGAGCGCGAAGTAGATAGTAAGGGACTGACCTTAACGACAGGTGACCCAGCTGTGAGTTTTTCCAAAAAGAGGGGACTCCGAGACGGCCGAAGGCAGGTGTCGCGCTTAAGCATGGTCTAAGGGGAGAATGATGAGTCGGTTTGGGACCCCGATGAAAGTCTGGAGTAATTTTCTGTCCGGACTAATCAAAGTATGGAAGGATGCTTACAACAAGGAAGACTTGAGGTCATCAGCACTGATCCCGTATGGATCATTGGGTGGCGGACGGAATGTGATCGGAAAGTAACAGAAAGTAATGTCAAAGTAATCCTGAAACGAACACCCAAGCGTGAGAGTGATCCAACAACGAAAACCGCGCACCGGCCACACACCTCTACATGCTTGGAGATATCGAACTCCGTGAGTATCACACGGGCAATAGCGAAGGCAACCGTCAGATTCCTGGGATCCTTTTCTCCCGATGCTAAAGCAGCATAGCCCGCCACGAACTGATCTCCCATGGCCTTAAGGTCATCCAGGTGAGTCTTCAACAGCGTGTTGATGGTGTCGAAGACGAAAAAACGAATGGATTGCACCAGCACTCTCATTTTGACGTGAGTGAACATGCTAGAGTAATTGAGATGAGATAGGAGAAGTATGGTGCAGAAACGTACGCGTTGAGAAGATCGGGTATGTCAGAGGATCCCAGGGCAGGGGACCGCACCAGATGCGAGAGGCCCTCGAGAGCCGGAGTAATCGTCTCGGTATCATCCAATTTTGTGCGGTAAAATGTTACAAGGACGTGCACTGAAATACTTATGGGTATGGCCGCGAGTACGAGGGAATTCGAGTAGAACTAGCGTACCGGCTTGTCTGTTGAGCTTTTCCTTTGGGCATCCCTCGATGACTAGCGACAAGAATTGGACGCCTGTAACCGCGTGAGTTGGGGCGCTCCAGGTTTTGAAGTCCACCGACCCTTTGTACGCAGAATATCCTCCTCCGAGGTCAGATATTCACCCAGTGCCTTGACGATATCGAGGAGAGTACATTCTCCGGATGATAGTGCTGACTCGACGTGTCAGCTTCATGGAACGATCCAATGCATCGCTCTCAGGACATACCTGAAATGACATGATTTATCTCTGCAGGCTTTTCAGAGGCAAACCAAGAGCGGACGTGACGCTCCACTCCCTCCATTGTAGATGAGAGATTAGATCGAGTTCAAAAGGTCCAAATAGTCCCGACGTCACTGAACTCATCGCCACCGTTGCAAAAGTTCAACTCGTTTCATGCTTCGCGCGTCGCTGGGCAAAGCGCGTCGTTACTGCTGGCGACGACAAAACCTCAAGGCGTACTTCTCATCATCGTTGCCATGGTCAGACGACGGTCCACGGAGGCCCAACCGCGACAAGGACAAAATCAACTACAATCCCGATATCTCGTTCTCGGCCGACGTTTCTGACGAGCATCTGTCCTATTCGCGCGTAACGGCAAACGAACTCGCGAGCATCGGTGACAATGCACCCCCGAAATGCGTACGCATGCTCGTTCGCGACTACATCGAAGATGCACTGTACAACCCTCACTACGGCTACTTCTCCAAGCAGGCCACTATTCTTACCGCCCCCGGGGAGGAGAACGAAGGCTTCGACTTTAATGGGTTCAAAGACAGTGCACACTTTGAGTCGGCTGTGGCGAGCCGCTACATGGAGTGTGGTAGTGTGACCGAGACGGAGGGACCAGGGAGGCAGATCTGGCACTACTCCAACCTGAGTTATTCAAGGTATGTCCCGTTCGTCATGTCCATCCGTTCGTAGTTAAGTGGACATAAGCCGTGGTACGGCCAAGCCATTGCTCAGTGCCTCGTCTCTGAATACCTTCTCAAATACTTTCCCTACGAAGACTTCAAAATCTATGAGCTCGGGGCAGGCAACTGGAACCCTCGCATTGAACATTCTCGACTACCTGCGCGTACAATTCCCGGAAGTTTACGACCGCACGTTATATACGATCATCGAAATTAGCGAACCTTTGGCTCATATCCAGCGCGAGCGCCTTCGCCGAGCTGGTCACACCAAACGAATTGCCAACGTCCACCATCGCAGTATCTTCGCATGGACAAAAACCGAAAGAGCGCCAGTGTTATGTTCTTGCGACTGAGGTGGTGGATAATTTTGCTCACGACGTCGTGCGGTACGACGTCCGTACCTTGGAGCCATTTCAAGGCGAGGTCGCTGTCGATGATGCAGGTGAATTCATCCCGTACTACACGCGAATTACTGATCCGCTGGTGTCGCTCTTTCTGTCGCTTCGTCGACGCCTACATCACCAGCCCACCCTCCCCTGGTACCTTCGCTCTGCCGCTCTCCGTCAGATATACGCGTCGCTACCGTTCGCACCAAACCTTTCGCCCCCGGAGTACATCCCTACGCGCATGCTCTCATTTCTACGCGTACTTCGATTATACTTTCCTTTACATCGACTTCTACTCACGGATTTTTCTTCCTTACCTGATGCTATTGCGGGAACCAGCGCTCCTGTTGTACAGACCAGCGTCCGTGGTACGATGGTTCCGTGTCAGACACTGTTCGTTCGACAAGGATACTTTGATATACTCTTCCCGACTGCTTTCGAGCCCCTGCGAGATATGTATGAATACATCCTCGAACAGCCAGCGGGCATAGTAGACGACCTGGACCGTTCCCGCGTGTCTCCTCTTATACCAAGCAGCTCGCCTCTGTCCCTTGGAATGCACTTCTTCTCTCCTTCGAATCGCCGACCTCCACACGACGGTATTTCATCTGCCAGTGGCCTGGCTGTTGGGGAGAGGAAGAGCAGTGTCTACAGTCACGCAGAGTTTATGGAGACATATGGTGATTTGAGGAAGACACAGTTGAGGAACGGAGAAAACCCTTTGTTGGACTTTTATCAGAATGTCCGAGTCTTGTTTTAGTGTGGCGTCGAATGATTAGTCATAGTTTCTCACGACCCTTGGAACTATACAGTACACCCAACCTTGCCACACGCGAGACTCCCCAGTTCACGAAACGTCGACAACATGGGCAAAGGTGTGTAGCTCTTTTGCACGTCGATTGGCATGCTAAATATGCGCAGTTCACGGATCGCTCGCCCGAGCCGGTAAGGTTAAATCGCAAACACCCAAAGTAGAGAAGCAGGAGAAGAAGAAAACGCCAAAGGGCCGCGCCAAGAAGCGCCTCCTGTACAACCGCAGGTGAGCGAAGGGTATCATCGATTTCATCGAGACGGTTTTCTGACGGTATGGTTTATCAGATTCGTGAACGTCACGACGCTCGCTGGGGGCAAGCGGAGAATGTGAGTGCTTTGATGTCCTTCCGACCCTTCGAACTTCGGTGGTCCTATCGATTCGAACCCGATGCAAGATGAATCCAAACGATTATGCATAGTTCACGCTGAACGCCGCATGTTGACACCCAATCATCACGTCTTTCGCTCCTATCTGATTCCCTTTCTCCAATGCCATTCATACTTTCTGGGCTGGTGCTAATATGTGATTTTTTCTGTCCCTCCCAGGAACCCCAACCCAGAAAAGTAAATGACCCGAGAGATGGGATATATATCCAGGCCAGCCAGCATAGCATGATGGCGATGGGTCTTTGTAATGGATGGGATGGCCAGGAGGCAAAGCAGGTTCTTCCTGGCTGCAGTAAATCGACTTGTTTGCATGCACCGACACATGTGTTATCTGATCTCTGTTCCCTTATGCCACGATATACTGTTTGACATGCCAGTCGTGATGCATTGATGTGTGTGTGTGAGTGACCTGCCAAAACAGCGCTCTTATATAGAGTGAGTGAGGGAGCTGTGGACTCACGCAGCAGCCGTTCTCAAGAACACATACAACATGGTGAGCTATTCGACGACGACGCTCAATGTTATGGCTATTTCATGCTCGTCGTGCAGTCTGGCATTCCCGCGTACACCATGGGTGGTTTGTGCATCGCTGGGGGCGTGACCGGATTCGTTCGCACCCGCTCCGTCCCATCCCTCGTTGCCGGCGTAGGGTATGTATGTAGCCACTGACCAGCCCACTAACACTTAATACTTTGGCAGCGTCGGTCTCTTGTACCTTTGGAGCGCAGAGGCCATCAAGAAGGGCCACCCGAACGGACTAGAAGGTGCCCTGGGTATGTCCCTTCCGTGCAGCTGTAGTCGTCGTGTCCCCTCAACCACAGACGTCCAGGTGCATCTGCCCTCCTACTACTTTCCTCACTTCCCCGTGTGGCCAAGGGCCCTGTCCCTGCTATTCTCGCTGCAACCAGCACCGCTGCAGGCTTGTATTATGGCAAGACGTTGTACGAGTTGCGCAACCACTAGTACTAAATGCACCACCCGCTTGCCATGTTATCTCATTACTGTATTTCTACGCCCGCCCTCGGGCTACGGTTTCCTTTGTGCTATTGCAATCAACTGCTCATACTAATATCAGAGCGACAACATTCCTGGTCACGCCTGGAGAATTCAAGATATGTATTAAGCGTGGATACTTGTTGTGCAGGGAGCATCGATCTACTTTTTTGTCTGTAGCCCATAACCGACGCCTGAGAATCACGGAGTAAAGGGTGTTCGTTCGATGGCAGAGTTGCGGAACGAAGACTTGTCCTGTATCGAGTCTTTTTAAAGGGTCATTGACTACAGGTGACACAAGAGAATGCAGTCCATCGGCATACCGTTGTTTGATTTATACTCCATGATCGTCGTGGGTGGTAGGTTGAGTATGGAACGAACGGTATCTCTGTGGGAGGGAAATCCCAGTCAATTAGTCGGGCACAGGAAGGCGACGCAAGCACCCCACCGTATCTTGTCGCGCACTTTGAGATCTCCTTCGACACGGTTCCATACCGAAATGATATCCTCGCTCTGTCTGACACTGATGGTACAACCACATATTTCGGGCCAATCGCCCCCTTCGCCTTCCATATTGCCGTTCCCGGTGCCGTCGTTGTCTGGCCTCAATTTTCCGCGTCCGCACTCGTCAAAGAGGTCTCCTACGATACCACATACGAGGTCCTCCCATAAGCGATCTGCAATGCCCTTCCGCAGACGGATGATCCACTTTCCGCCAGTTTTGTTCAGAGGATCTTCCCAAACTGGACGACGGACACCAGCATGGAAAAGGAGGTAGTCGGTGGTGGGAATGAGAGAGGAAGGAGGAGAAAGATGGGTGTGGAGAGACCAGAACGACTCGACCTGAGGAGCGAAGGGTGTCGTTGAGATAGCAATGACGGAGTGAGAGACTACGTACGGAGGAGAAAGAGGCTACTTTCTTTATGCCCTCTTCGTAGTTTGTGATCTTGTTGCCTGGTGCCCGCTGCTGGCGGTACCAGAACACCCAACTGGAAAAGTAATTGGAGAGCACACGATCACCGTCAGAACCGAACATGGCCAGTCGAGACAAGACAAATAATCGCCGTACGTGTGTCTGAGTGGATGGACGGTTGCTGGGAGAGGATAGTGGCCTGCATGTTTGGCTTGGGCAGGCTCTGGATCACGGGTGGCCAGGGAGGTCGAGAAATGACGGCTTACGGGGGGACGCGGTCGAGACTCGGAGGCGGGCTGCTGCTGAGATGCAACTACGGACTGAGACTGAGACTGCGACTGCGACTGAGTAGAGAAACGCGTATGGCCTGGCTGTGAGTGGTTTGAAAAGTACCCCGCCATCGTCGTCGTCGACGTCGCCGTCATACATGCGCTACGATGGTCCATCTTGCATTACATAATACATTCTACACAGTACACTCTTTTTTTTTTTTTTTACAAGTCAGGGTTCAGATCCAAATCCAAGTCGAATTCAATCTGTTGCGTACGAATTTCGTGTCTGTAGGGATGCACGCCGGGTCGATCGCGCGCGGTTGCTTTCTGCTTGGGCGACAATGAAGGAGCTGAAGAACGTTTGGGGAAAAGAAGAGTGACTTGAGAGTAGAGACTTGGCTCACGTTTCACGCTGTGGGTCTCCCCAAGCCCACCAAGGGGTTTCTCGACGTTGAGTCTGCCCCTCCGCATCTTCTCTTCGTTGGGGAAAGGAGGGAAGAACGGTGGTACAGGTGCGCCGGGGACCGCAGAGAGGGGTGCGTTGGGATCAGGCATGTTCGGGGGTGCAGACGTGAATGCACTCAGAGACTGTGCGTAGGCAAGCAGCTCGGGATACGGGATCGCAGCTGTTCGCTGTCAAGGCCGTACCGACTAGCACACCATAACGCCATGTACTTACCCTCCTGTGCTTTCTTGATACCTTCTACTCTCTCTTCGCCTTCTCTTACGAGGCTCTCCAGTTCTTTGCGTCCTCGTTCGATTTCCACGACGATTTCTCGCCACCTGGCGTCTAACTTGCCGATCTCAGACACCAGTCTGTTGATGTGATGTTGTCTCCTTTGGTGTGCAGCTGTCTCCACCAGTGCATCAGCGAGTGCCCTCTCCGCAGCCAGGAATGCAGATATAGACGGCGGCGGCTCGCCCTGTCGTCCACCATGCGCGTGAGGCTGAGATGAGAGAGACTGGAAGAGCGACGTAGAGAGGTGTGTGATGGTGTTGAGTGGCACGCTCAGCGTGTCGGTCATCGACGGTGAACTGGCCATGTCGATGTCGACAGACAAGGAACGATAATATGATGTGTGTAAAAAAGAAAGAAAAACAAAAGGGAATAATATACTTTGCAACGTCTATCGGTGTAAGCGTTCATCGGGCCATGATGGCCTGCGTCTTCACTCCAGCGTCTGCAATCGCCTTCTCAAATGCTCTCAAATGCTCAGCGACGATGGCTCGTCCGTCTATTCTTCCCCCTGCGAGGGCCCTGCTCTCCTCCTCCCACCTCTCGATCTTCGTACGACTTCTTTCAGCGCTTTCCCACTCGACTTTCCATCCACCCAACCGATTCTTGAGCGAACGGATCTTACGACCGGCGTCTGCGGTTGCTGCACCGTTCACTTGAGCTTGTTCCGATATCGTGGTAAGAGAGGATAGGAGGGAGGCAGTGTGCACTCTCAGATTCACAAGCGAGGGTACGACGGTCGCCAGCGACGTGATGGCAGACGGCGTAGATGACTTGGCAGTAGAAATCGTGTGACCGACAGTCGGTGGCGGAGGTGAAGACGGAGGGGACACCGTCGAAGAAAAGGTGGCTTTTTGTGGTGACGACGGTAGCGACGGCACGTAAAGCGAGTCACCATCACCCCGGTCGTTCTCGTCCTCCTCTACGACAGGATCTAGTTTGTTCGGGGCATGTGAGACACGGTGAGCCGAGGATTCTTCCTCGACGACAAAGTCCTCCAGCGGTGCGAGATCTCCCAGCACGTCGGCACCGCCCACTTCTCCAGAGATACGCTTGAGATCCCGGTCACATGCAATGAGTTCACGCAGTTGGCCTTCCCGCTCGCGCACTGCATCGTTCACCCTCCTGATCACGTCTGAAGCAAGTCCCTCGACAGCGAAAGTACTCGAGTTCGTGAGCTGACTCGCATGCGTCGTAAATGTCGTCTTTGCATATAACGGTGAAGGGGAGGTCGGAGGTGGTACATCGACCGCTCTGAGATGGGCGAGGAACTTGTCCGTGGATGCAAGGTTCTGCGACAAAACCTCCATCGCGTCGCGAGCGAGTGCTGCACGGCGTGTTGCATCGTCCTCGTCCTCGTCGCTCCCTCTATCCCGTTTGTCGTCGTCCAGGTGATCTTCGACGGGGTCAATGGCCCGTCCGTCTCCCTCAGCATCACCATTCAGCTCCTCAGCAAGGTTACCGTCATACGCCCCGCCACCCAACTCGTCCGCCAGACTGGTCCCGTCGCCTTCCCCGTCGGCTAGCTCGGGATGAAGCACGTCGACGCTTCCATTGTGTCGTCTGAGGTCGTCATCCATACCTTCCGCACCCGCGTCGTACTCTATGCCAAACTCCTCCGCCAGCAGCCTCGACGCGTCACTGCCTCCCACTGGCTCCGGCATCAACGCCACGGCTAGTTCATGTGCCAACGAATGCGCGCCCGAGGGAACAGCAGGTGTTTGGTCGAGTGCGGAGAGCGGCATGGAACTGGACGAAGCATGTCGAGAAGATGACTTGGATGGTTTGCGAGGTGAGGTGGCGGACTGGTGCCGATTGTGCATCGTCGAGGAGATCGTGGTGGCGATTCGAATACCCAGCGGTGCTTATGGCTGAGCGTATCGCGACCGACGTCGACCAACTTACGACCAACTTTTCGAGTGTCGAGTCTCTCTTTGTTGCAGGCTGCTTCAAAAGTCCTGGTGACCATCGCATCCATTATGTAAGCCACTACACTGTAGTACATTTACAGAGTTTGCCCTTCTCATCGAACTGCTCGCTCCACTGGACAAGCTGGTGACGGAACGCGGGATTCGGGGAAATGACATGGCGTTTGGCTTGCACAAACTCGATTGCCTCCAGGGCACACATCGGAGTCGTCGCAACGAGATATGCACAGACTAGTATCGGAGACCGAGATATGCCCTGGGCACAGTGCACCTGAGGTATCGTCTTTAACGTTGCGATGTTCGCATCCAGTAGCTATTGCAGTCGCGCACCAGCACTTTATTTTTCTCGTCAACATCGAGTGCTTCCTGGATAAATTCGACAACGGCATCGAACCACTTGGAAATGTCAGCGTCTGAATTGTCCTTCACAGGTACGTGCATGACAGCGATATCCTCCCCAAATACTGTGCTCAAGTTTGCCTCGAATGCGGACACGACATGCGTGACACCTAGGCTCTCAAGATTGCCGCGAGTGCAGGCTGTAAACGCGTCCGAAAGATAGAGACGTTGAGTGATCGGCGTCGCTACGCGTCCCTGCGGCTGTCCTGCACGCTTTGGATGACGATCTATCTTGTGAATGAGGGCACATTGCCAGGACGCTGGTGGAAACAAACTCATGAAGTTGCGATTGATAACTTGCCGAGGTAGAATTATCTTACATAGTATGGAAAGCCGGACAATCGCGCTTCGGCACGTCCTAAAACGGCAAGTTTTTCGGCGGTATGTTGGCATGTTTGTAAGACGGACACCGGACACTCCGTAGTACGGTAGTACGGTCGATCGTCACGCGGTAACGCGGTAGTACGGTCGTTCGTCACGCGGTAGTGCGGTAGTTCGTCACGCGGTAGTACGGTAGTTCGTCACGCGGTAGTGCGGTACGTCGGTAGTACGGTAGTTCGTCATGCAGTAGTACAGTAGTTCGTCACGAGGTCAAACCGTAGTGCAGTAGTTCGTCATGCAATAGTACCGTAGTACGGTAACACAGTTGCCTTTATTTCATGATTCGACGAACAACATTTTATGTAACTAGCAAGAGACCGGGTGCGTTACTAGAGATGAAACAAATACCACAAAAAAAAACTTTCTGCAAGTGGGAGGCCATTCCTCGCCATTGAGAGCGCGAATTCCAGTTCTGTGTGCGAGGTTAAATATACTACCACGATATTAGCAACGGCAGACTCGATATAGCCATGGGCCTCCAAATACTTCATTGCATGGACGCCCAGAGCCTCAGCAGCGGACTCGGGAGGGGAATCCCACTCAGACGCATAAAGCCGGCTTTCTATGACACCATGCAAGTTGCGCACGTGCGTGTAGACAATAGGGCAGTGGTTGGAGATGCTAGGGCTACAATCTGTACTATATAAGCAGAAGCACTCGCTGGTTAAACAGAAAGGTCCTCACCCACAGCACCGCAGGAGGGGTTATTCACGACAGGAGTTGGAGTTCCCTCACTTTTTGATGTCGGAACAAGAATTGGGCAGTCACCAACCACCGATGTTGGCACGGGTTGTATAGATTTCAATGTGCAGGCAGCACCTAACTCGGTGTCAGACAGACGAGTTACAATAAAATGCTGCTACCTTCGTCATTGGGAGCGTCCGGTAAAAGTTCCTTGATACCCTTGACAATCATGAATGCTAGGGCATCCCAAAATGTCGGCATCTCCTGCCAGCATGGAAAGGCGAAACCTTGAAGCGAGCTCAGTGCTGATTCCCTGCGAAGGCACCACACACATCAATATAGCGTCAGGTACAAAAACTATTGTCACGCACTTCGTACGATGGATACTGTAATGGATCGAGGATTTGCCCCTATCTTTTCATCTTATCTAATCACTGATTAGATATCCGATTAGATCATCTTGATCTTATCTTGGGCACTTCTTCGTGGGGCTGTGTACCTAGCCCTTATCCAGCCACGATCCAGACCTCCGATTACAGATCCCCCTTTCCCTTTTCACACTTTGAGAGCTATTTATACTTACAGTCTAGATCTTAGGCCTAGTACTCGTTGATGTCATACTGACATCATCCTGATGTCATAGTGATGTCATCCTGACGTCACCACTGACATCATACCCAGTGCCCATGCCTTGAGGTTCCCTCATGGCCTTTACCTAGAGAGTATATATAGTAGGCACAACCCTGTACTAAGTCCTTAGTTCTATTCATTTTGCACCTTGGGCGTTATCCCTCTTGTCATCGTTTGAGTGACTGTGCTCTGAGCCTTGCCTAGGCTTCGTCATCGTCTTCGTCGATCTGCGTGTCCTCCGACTTTCCTGCCGTCGTTCGTCCTTGCTTTGGTTGTTGTTGGTTTGTTTCGTTCCGTGTTCCTTTATAGGTTGTTGCCTTCGTCGACTAGTCTAGCCTGACTGTGTCACTCAAGCATGACTCGTAACAGATACCTGCTGGTTGACCAACGACAACTGGATAAAAGTTACCGGTTTGGTTTGAGAACAATTGGTGCACCACTTCGGATTGGCCAAGAATTTTTATAAGGTCACTTGTGTGCAGATTGCTGGGAGCCTGCTGCATGATGGGCTGCAAGCGATCGTTTACCATCTTCGCCTCGGTCAATGACAAGCATTGAATTGCAATCGGGAGTGGTGGAGACGAACGTCCACAGTGCATAGCGGGACTGTGACAGGCAGGTGAGACGTGTGAGCGTACCAGTGTAGTGGACACTCTACCATTTGGGGTATATACCCGGATTTTCACCACCTATAATAACCCAACACTTATGGGTAGCCACTGGACCATCCATCTTCCTGGGTTTCCTGGGTATACGAGCTTCGCCCATGATCACATTTTATAGTCAGGGTATTCATTCGAGTGTTTTACATAGACTGCGATACTTTACAGGAGTATTGCTAAAACCACATGGAAGTGGCAAGCGGACATAATGGACGGAGAACGCTGCTATTAGAATGCATAGAAAGGAACCCAACTGTAGTTCACGGATTTGGAGATTCACAAATGCCTGTTACTGCAGCCCCAAACTCGTTCAGGCCAAACCCTGGCCACTTGCAGAACCGGTTGCATTCGTGATGCTTCTCAAAAGAGGCAACAGTCGACTCAACATTCCCTTCGCTGAAAACATCTGAGCCATCGCCGACAGAGCTGTCCAAATCATCAGCACTGGAAACAGCGAGGGTGTGAGGGGACAAATGGGTCTGTAAGGATTTGAGGGTCTGTGAGTAGCGTGCGACTCCCTGCAGTGGGGGTTAGTGAGCGTGTATGACATCCAACTCATTTGACTTACCCTGATAGTCGGAAATGAAAACTAGACCTCCTGTTTTGGAATACTGGACGTGTTGAGTAAAAGCCAGGAATTCAGCAATATCGTATCCGTCCTCGTGTGCAGATAACGAGGGCCCGCAGTCCATGTTGTGAATATACTTAGTAAACGTTGCACTACCACCCTCGATCTTTTCCTCCAGTAAGTAAACACCGCACACCGTGCCACCAAACTTGGGTTTGATGAGTCCTTTGGTGAACTGCGAATGAGCCAACGCGAGCCCAGCTTCCACAAAATGCAGGCGAGGTATCTCGAAAGGTGGAAGGGAGGCCGCTGATGAAATTGCGCTGTCTATGAAGTCGTACGTCATTGTAAGAAGGGCCTTAGCCCAGTACAGAGTATTCGCTTCGCAGTGTAGTTTAGGTAGTTCGTCACCCAAGGAGAACCGTATGATTCGTCGTGAACCTCCAGGAGGTGGCCCAGTGCTGGAGGTGGAAGGGTTTAGGGTGGGAGGCCTGAGGAATGGACGCTTTACGACAACGTTATCGTGCACCCTAGAACCTAGGCCGGATGGAGAGGGTGGGGTGAGCATCAACAGACTGGACTGAGCAGTTTTGAATCCACCGATGCCAATAAACGACTTCGGACTTTGATCCACCCTCAACCTGCCAGGATAGGTTTCAGAGAGGTCGAGATTGAAGGAACGGTGTAGGGAGGGAGTCCCCCCTACTAGGTATTTTCTTTTATTTCATTGTTTTTACCTTTCAATTTTGTGTCTACACCTTACCTTATAGTTTTACTTAGTATTTGGGCGCATTTTGGCTTATGTAAGCCAACCCTCGCACTTACTGTACATTGTACTTGATTAGTAAGATAACATAGACTGCTACCTCAGACGAAGTAAGACGGAAATCCAAGGCCGGAGCCTTCGGATTATCATTTGCCCACTATCAGTGGTTCATTAGATGATATCTCGAGCTTCTTCTGACTCTCAGGGCATGTTTTTCACCCTTTCCCCCACTCTTTGACCCCCTACCAGGCAACCCAAGCCCCCTTGGGTCGAACTAAGACCCCCAAATCCAACGGGAGACCTCCTAGGTATCTCCCCCCTGACCTTCCTTTTCCATCTTTTCATCTGGAGCCCACCGCGAGGGGGCTGCTTTGCTTGGTAACCCCCTTCCCCTCCTACCTCCCAGCTTGCAGACGCGATTTCTCGAGACCCGACGCGCCTTACCTCTCGCTTTTCGAGATTCTAGTCCTACTCGACGAGAGCTTTCGATTGACGCCAGTTTCGACGCATTCACTCCAGCGGTTCTGGAGATATCCTTCATTTTGTGGAGAAAGGCCTAGTAGGACAAATTTGGGCATAACTCGGGATTGGGTGCGCGGATTCTTTCGTTTCTTTGATCTCCCAGCAGCCCTAGACACTCCCTACGGCATCCCAAACTTTGGTGGCATTCCACCCAGTGGTCCTTCGTCAACGCGCCATTGTTCTCCCACCCTCCCAGCTGCACACGCCTTTTCTCGAGAGCCGACGCGCCTCTCCTCTCGCAAACTTCGGGCATAGTAGATCCTGTCGAGAGCTTCCGGAAGGTACCTTTTTTGTCGCGTCCGCACTGTTACTTCTGGAGATATCGTGCATTTTGTGCTGAAGGGCTGTATTGGACGATTTCGCAAATATCTCAGGATTGGGTGATCAGTTTCTCGTATTTCCTCGTTCTCCCACTTCCTGTAGGTCCCTGCTACCAGGTCCGGAAGTTTCGTAGCGTTTCGCCCAGCGGTTCTCCTCCAACGAGCTGCCGTCCTCCCCTCCTGCCACAGCTGAGCTCCCTGGCACCTCCTATCGCATTTTTGAGCCATTTCGAGTCGTAGGAACCCACCCCCCCTTTGTTTAGAGTCAGTGGAGAGCCCCCTTCGAGACCCTCAGTCGCTTCAAGACCCCACAGATGTTCGAGACCCTACAGACGAGTATCAACCCCCTTCGAGACGCTTTCGAGACGTATCCATTCGCTTAGACGCACCCACATTCGTTCGTAGACATATCCAGACGTATCCAGACGTACATCAATCGTTTTCTGAGTATTCTTGCAGTCGGGCAAGGCTGCAAGTGAGAGTCGAGCCTTCAAGTCGCACACGGCGACTAGCCTTTCGTTTTCTCTTCATTTCAGTGGCCGTGTCCACTTCGCATCGTGTATACAAGACCCCAGTGATACCCTGTCAACATTCGAGGTCGCATCGAGGTGACCTGCCCCTTTGGTTATCCCCCCTTCGAGGCTACACACAGACACGAGGGTGTCTGTGGCTCGTTTCTGTGCCCTATCTCTTATAGTTGGTTTGTTTGTGGAATATATATTCATTTTCAGTTGCACATCCACTGCTGAGGATGGAAAGGATGTATCGAAGGTCTCGAGGCCAAGTCGAAGGCCCGCAAGCATTTTCGGGATACATGCGAGTCTTGAGCCACCCTCGGCCTCGCTCCAGCACCCCCTCGAGCAGTTCGTCACGCAAGGGACCACTCGAGACAGAAAGGGGAGAATGGTATGATCCCCTTCCAGGTTATACTTGGGTCTATCGAACTTCGAGCGACATTTCGAGAGCCCCCTCATCCTTGCCCTCGATCAGGTACCAGTCAAGTTCCCCTGTGGAGTGCTCTCGGTCTAGTTCTAGAAGACACTTCCAGGGAAGCTCGAGCATGAAGTCACCCTTGCATTCCCCCTTCGAGGCAGCCCCTCGAACCTCGAAGTACCACCCTCACCCCTCTGAGCTCGCTTTGAGCAGCTCGTCCCCTCTCCGAGTCACTCATGCAGGCTCGAGGCACCCTGTTCCTCCAGGTTGGTGTACCTCGCATTGGCAGGCTGGTGACTCGCCTTCGAACCCACTTCGTAGCTTGAGAGAAGATCAATACTCGTGTCAGTGGCTGTCTCGTGACCTCGGTTCGCCCTCGATTCAGTACCTTCGACCTTGTGAGCCCTTGAGGCCCCCCTTGAACCCCTTGCCTCGCCTCGAATCACCTTTGAAACCCCCTTCAAAGCTTTCTTCTCGCCTCGAGACTTGTTCAAAGTCACCCTCGCACCTCGAGCCACCCCAGAAGACTCCCCCTGCCTCGTTCGAGTCGCATTCAAGAGCGTCAAGTGGGTTGTCACCCCTTCGAGGGTATGCAGGTTCGAGCGAGCCATCCCCTGGCCTTCGAGAGGCATCGAGGCATCGAGTACAGCCTCGAAGGTTTAGTTTCTGCTTCTTCTGTGGTCGAAATGGACATATCCGAGCTCGATGCAGGGTATGCAGCTCATATCTGGCTGCTGGCAAGTGTAGGATCGTTCGAGGTCGAGTTGTACTGCCTACAGGTGAGGAGATCCCTCGAGAGGCACTCGGACCCACTCTCCAAGCTCGACTTGACTTCTGGGCGCTCGCTCGTGGCCCAGGAGGCACAGCTGTTCCAGTGAAGTCTCCCCCTTCGACTTCTGAGTCATCCCCACCCCTCGTCTGCCCTCGAGGCAATCTCGAGACTACCCCAGAGCCACCTTTGAGTTCGAGAGCCCCCGCTTCACCTTCGAGAGTAAGTCAGCCCCCTTCGAGCACCCCCCGAGCCCTCGGTAGGAAGCTTCAAGCCTTCGAACCGAGCCCAAGTCGAATCCCGAGGCTCGTCCCAGCCTCTCAAAGGTTCGTTTCCCCCTCTCGAACACCTCCTCCCACTTCGAGTCCAGCCTCCCCCTCGAGTCACCTTCCGGGGCCTGTCCAGGCTCGAGGCCGGTCTCGCCTTCGAAGCTACTCCCTCGAACCCCCTCAAACCCCCTCGAAGCCCCTCTGGCACCCTCTCCTGCAGGTTTTCATATGGATTCTCATTGGTATATTTCTTCTTTTCATGGTCTCTTTCATTTTTGATTTCGCATTTTTGAATTTTCACTTAGAGTTTTGGTTCAAGGATGATACCCCTCTCTCGTTATATGATACAGCTCGGTACGTGATGACTGGGGACAGTCATTGTCTAAAGCCACCCTCGGATGTAGGGAGGGAGTCCCCCCTACTAGGTATTTTCTTTTATTTCATTGTTTTTACCTTTCAATTTTGTGTCTACACCTTACCTTATAGTTTTACTTAGTATTTGGGCGCATTTTGGCTTATGTAAGCCAACCCTCGCACTTACTGTACATTGTACTTGATTAGTAAGATAACATAGACTGCTACCTCAGACGAAGTAAGACGGAAATCCAAGGCCGGAGCCTTCGGATTATCATTTGCCCACTATCAGTGGTTCATTAGATGATATCTCGAGCTTCTTCTGACTCTCAGGGCATGTTTTTCACCCTTTCCCCCACTCTTTGACCCCCTACCAGGCAACCCAAGCCCCCTTGGGTCGAACTAAGACCCCCAAATCCAACGGGAGACCTCCTAGGTATCTCCCCCCACTTTCCTTCAACAAACTTTACAACGGTACCGGGGGTTTTCCAGAATTTCAGCAAGCAGTCGTGTGGGAATGGGATAGAACTGAATTGTTTCAAACGCCTGCGTTAAAACTACCAGCCACTGTTAGTGGTGTCAACCAACACGAGTTACTCAGGTGTTTACCATTGTCGACATCCAGCTCTGACTTTCCGCCAGATTTCAAAGCCTCCCGTAAATGGGCCCAGCTGGGAGACACGAACGGAGCCAGTGCAGGTATCTTCCTTGGTGGTGACGTGGCAGCAGGTGTTGGACTAATGACAGTCCGTTTCATTGCGGGGGTTGTTGCAGCGAGTGCATCCGTGGCCTCCATGGCTTCATCATTATGCGGTGCGATTTGCGAACTTATACATGCAGGCATGAATGTCGTCTGAGCCACTCGCGTGTGAAATGGGCGATGCGCCAAATCCCCAGTGGAAGTTGTGGCCGAGGGTAACGTCGAAGGGGTGTGTGAGGAAGTCACTGAGGGTAACATCGAACAGGTGCGCGAGGAAGTCGTTAGCTGTTCACCATCCCCCTCGTCACTGGAAACGATGGCCACAGACACATCTTCAGTAGTTGAATCCACAGACTTCTCTTTCTCCATGAAAGCTTCAAATTCTAACCACTGTGCCACAGGCACAACTACGTATAACGTGAATTGCTTTGATTTGAACGACATAGCCTTCGGGTTCTTGCGTGCAGGCTGGAGACACTGAGAATAAAAGAACGGCACCGGGGACTGGTGCTCTGCAAGATCGACCCAGTCGGTATCACGCACTGTAAACTCATCGAAATGCCATGGAAAAGAGGGACAGAATCTCTTGACTTTTGGGATGATTGTGTCGAGTGCAATTGGGACGAGATCATGGGCAGAGATGAGAGCGTCAATATCCTTTTTCCCCTTGCATATATTCTGTATAGAATAGTAAGATTTGAGACAGAGTTAACACGTTGGCACTCACTCCAAATGCCGTGGTTTGGCTGCGTCCACGCCTTGGACCTCCTTCGTAGTGTGCTAATATCTTGAGGGAAATGGTTTCTGCTGGTGGGGAGGCATAGGTCCATCTGGCCCACCGGTCATACTCTTGAGTGTAACGAGAATGCTGAGACGTATAACCAAGACGAGGGGGTGGCATTGTTGGTTCGCTCGTGTGTGCCGATCCACCTGCACGTGCTGTCTGAGGTCTACAGTCAGGTAGCGCCAACCGAGATGGCAGCGGTGGTCTGCGATCTGCGTGCCATGCAGAGGGAATGGCCACATCTGGGCCACGTGAGACAGCTACAACGTGGGGAGGATTTACGGCTGCTGAGTACTCGTTTCAGGTAATAGTACACAATAGAAACTGCAGAACGTACATCCACGCTGTGCAGCATTGACTGATTTCTGGATCCTAAGAGCGTCGGGTGGCACATGATTAGCTAGAGCAGTATTGGCAGGTCGTGCAGCATCTAATCACACAAGTGCATAATCTTAGTAATGATGACGGCCAAAGTGGAGTCCACATACCCGTCTTGCGAACTGTGGTCGATGGTTTATGCAAATAATGAAGGTTACATGAAGAACAAACCCGGCACCCACGTTGGCCAGGTTCGATTGTAGCGATGTAAAACTCAGGTTCACCCTGATGTATCAATGCCCCGCATTTGGGCCATTCACAGTAGTGGTCTTGCTTGGCGAAGGCATCTTCAGTGAACTGAGTGGAAACTTCCGGAAGATCGGCCATGGGCAGGTAACCTCGTAGTGAGCACAAGGAATGAGGAACAGGATGAAAAAACCACATCGTCGACGAGCTTTTAATAGTGGTGCTGCGTCTCTCGGTCACCCCCACCCACACAACGATCCATATTGCGATGGCTTGATCCTCCCAAACGCATTCCCAACCTTCACGCATGAATTGCCTCGGACCTGCTAAGTAGCCCGCTGTGTTGTTGTAGTCACCGCGCGTGGATGGCCTCGGACCTGATAAGCGGCTTGCCATGTCGGGCGATGGTGGTGCTAGCAGGGACATCGTTGCATTATCTTCTGAGATGATAGGGGAAACCAGACGACTTACCAACTGCGAAGTAGCCCACCGCGTTGTTGCAACCACCGTGCGTGAATTGCCTCGGACTCGTGATAAGTGACTTCTTATGTCTGGCGATGGTGGTCCTAGCATGGAGATTGTTGCATTATCTTCTGAGATGATTGGGGAATCCAGAGGACTTACCGACTGAGACAAGAAGAACAGAATACATGGTAATGTCGAGGAGGACTTTTCTTAGACTTACACAGCAGAGTCCCCTTCGTATTGGAACCTCCGAAGAGTTACACTGAGTTCCGAGGTTCTCCGTGTCAGGACCACATGTTATTTGAGTAATAACATTGACGGCAGGACACCTCACCTGATGCCATTGACAGCGGCACACAGCCCTGGCTGTACCACTCCATCTCCATGCTATAGGTCGACGGCAGCTGCAGACAGCATTCGTTGGTTCTTGTCAGCTCTGATCCCTGCCAACTCGCAGCCACTAATGCCTAATCAAAACAAACCCACCCGTCAGTGAAGGAGTTTCTCCAGTCAAGCTGTTTTCCTAAATCCTAATACCACTCGTTTTAAAAAACAGCGCCCCTCGAGGACATTGAACCACACATCATGCGCATGTGGAAAGCATGACTGAATGACCGGCAAATTGTCGAGGAACTTCGCAAGCTAATTGACACTAACCAGTATGGTATTGGGTGAGTTGTGGATTGACTAGGACTTCTCCCACTGACTTACTCCCCCCCGCAGCCTAACGAAGTTTATTCAGATCCGCAAGGAGATGGGTTTAATTCGTACTCGTCAACAAGGATGCACTCCCGAGTCTATTCGGGGTGCTATGGTTGAATTGCGAGCGATGTACCCCAATGCTGGCGCTCGCGAGATGATCAGTTTGTTGCACCACGAGCGAAACATGAGTGTATCTAGGTCCATTCAAATTTAACTGTCAATACTTCTCTATTGGATTCACCGCTTTCTAGGAGTGTAATCCGAGAGTATTTCGCCACTTATGAACCACATCTTGTTCGTCAGCGCAAGGCTCGCCGTCTCCAGTGCCGTCGGTTTTGGGCAGCTGGTGTAAATGATTTGTGGGCGGTCAATCAGCACGACAAATGGAACCGGTTTGGCCTTGCTCTGCATACGGGCGTGGAACCGTTTTCCGGAAAAATTCTTTGGATTTGTATCTGGCATTCTAACAGAAACCCGCAGCTCATACTTACTTATTATCTTGACGTAGTTGAAGAACTCGGCTGTAAGTTCCTGTGGCTGGTCAATTTGACTATACTAATAATGTACCGCAGTCATTCCCCTCGTCACTCAGAGTGATCCCGGGTCAGAAAATTTTGGTATTGCCAACACCCAAACCATGTTGCATCAGTGGCACGACCCTGCACTTGAAGGAACTCTCCAGCATCGGTGGATGCGATCAAGGAAAAATATCAAACCCGAAATCATGTGGTCTCAACTTCGCCGACGTTTCACTCCCGGTTTCGAGTCACTTCTGGACGAAGGGGTGAACGAGGGATGGTACGATGTGGATAATACTCTGCAACTGTAAGTTGATCTTAACTATGTTTGCACTCGTGGTTGAATATTTCTGTCACGCAGTATGATTTTTCGATGGATCTTCATACCGTGGCTTCAAGCAGAACTCGACGCGTATCGTGACCGTGTAAACTACACTGCCAAACGCCATGATCGTAACAAGGTAAGTCCGACATCAATCTTTCATCGTTCAGCATCTCATCTCACCTACAGATCCTCCCTCATGGCGTCCCGGAATTGGTGTTCAGTTCTCTGCAAGACTATGGTGCATTAGATCTGAAGGTGAGTTGACTCTGTCGAAGTTATTTACACAAAGTTGAATGCACGTAGTTCATGGTCGACAAGGCCGCGTTGAAGCACGTTCGTCAATTATACATCAATACAGGCCACCCGGTTTTCGACTTAGTCCCTCGTCCCTTGCATGAGGTGTTGGAGGAATGCTACAACGATCTCGGTCGTCCCGCAGTCACACACCTAACCGTCTGGCGCGTCTACTTGGATTTATTGCATGCGGTGCAGGATCACGCCACTCTACGCCTGGACCTCCCTACCCCACCTGCAGACGCCGACGCCAACGACGATCTACCACTACTCGAAGGGCAACGCGACCTTCTCTTCAACGACAACGATAATGGCTATTATTACATGGGCGGCGTTGGTGGGGGGCTTGGTCTCGGTGAGCTAGTCTTCCGAGTCTCAAGAGATCAGTCATCAGCAAAACAGTTTGTGCCTGTGCAGTGCTGTACAGCCACCACAGAGTCCCACAGTGTGACAGGAAGGTCCCCCTCTGTACAGTGCTGCACAGTGGCTTCCAACTCATTAAGTACTACATTTCAGACATCAAATGGCATCAGCAAAACAGTCTTTTTGGGACAGAGTCACAGTCACTACAGTGTCACAGTTCAACTTTCCAGAGCAAATACTGCTCTAAATACACCATTTTCTGGACTTCCAGTGTATGGAACTATGTATTTAGGACATGTACACTCATACTGAAATACATTTGATGTCTGAAATGTAGTACTTAATGAGTTGGAAGCCACTGTGCAGCACTGTACAGAGGGGGACCTTCCTGTCACACTGTGGGACTCTGTGGTGGCTGTACAGCACTGCACAGTCACAAACTGTTTTGCTGATGTCACTGTATTTCAGTATGAGTGTACATGTCCTAAATACATAGTTCCATACACTGGAAGTCCAGAAAATGGTGTATTTAGAGCAGTATTTGCTCTGGAAAGTTGAACTGTGACACTGTAGTGACTGTGACTCTGTCCCAAAAAGACTGTTTTGCTGATGGTAGAAGCTGACTTGTTGGCAGATGAAACTCATGTGTGCCAGCTCAACGAGTTAGAAAATATCGAAGAAGAGCACTGCATTATCGAAGGGGGTCCTGACGTCGTCGTATCTCAGTTCTCTGATGAAGAGTCGGTAGGCAATGAGGATGACTGGAGCTAAGCAGTATAGATTATAGTTGTACCGTACTACGGTACTATTGCATGACGAACTACTGCACTACGGTTTGACCGCGTGACGAACGACCGTACTACCGCGTGACGAACTACCGTACTACCGCGTGACGAACGACTTTACTACCGACGTACCGTGTTACCGCGTGACGAACGACCGTACTACCGCGTGACGAACGACCGCACTACGGAGTGTCCGGTGTCCGTCTTACAAACATGCCAACATACCGCCGAAAAACTTGCCGTTTTAAGACGTGCCGAAGCGCGATTGTCCGGCTTTCCATAACATAGGTGTAAATACGTGTCAACAACTACATTACTCGCAACCACCGAGTCCGACGTTCTTGTCAGCGTGCAGTCATGTCTAAACATCACCCAGGTATATTCTCTACCGCAGGACTTCCCATATTACTTACTGACGAGTAATTCCAAGATCTGATCATGTGCAGGCGTCAGCCTGGTATCGGCGAGTGTTCTTCCCACCTGCACTCTTGCTGCTTTACTAATCTGTCCTTGACAGCCATCGGTCGGTTGTGCGAAAAGTGCGACGGAAAATGGTGAGTAGAAATCTCATCAGCGATCTGCAGCATCGCGCTGAACATACTCAAGTCCCGTATGCGACTCCTACGTGCGCCCCGAGACACTCGTCCGCATATGCGACGAGTGCAATTTCGGAACCTATGGGGGGAGATGTATCATATGCGGTTCGCCTGGTGCGCATATCACTCATTCTGGTGCACCACTCTTCTCACCGATTTTATATGTTGGTATTCATAGGTATTTCGGATGCATATTACTGCGCGGAATGCACTCGATTGGAAAAGGATCGCGACGGGTGTCCGAAGATCGTGAATCTGGGTGCTAGCAGAACGGACCTCTTCTACGAGAGACGGAGACTTGGCTTCAAAAAGGGTTAGGCAGTCACTTCTCGGTGCTGTTGAGTTTCTTCCCTTGCTTGTTGTCAACGTAATCCATCATTCATTGCAGTGAACGTGTCAGTGGAACATTAACACTGTACCAATTAACAAATGAGATCATATATGCATTATACTAGACAGCTGGTACCCGGAGGTCCCCTAAAAGTACACTGGGAAAGGAATGATCGGAGGGCTTGCGCTTGGATCTTCGTTGACATTGGCTTGCGTGTCCCTGATGAATCGTCTGCCGGGACTAGGGAACAATGGCTCGCGTACAGTCACGTCGTCACGATCACTGTTATACCCTTCCTTGTACGCAATGTTGCGGATGTGTACGTCCGCTTTCGAGCGAAGATACCTGTAGCAACTACCGTTGTGCATTTGAGTCTCTGCTGTCCGGGTTCGGCGCATCGTAAGGATAGCATTCGTCACGTTGGAGGTCGTCAGCCATGGAGTGAGGGATCAATTGCAGAAATTGGCAACTAGGGTAGTGAGTAGCGAAGGAAACACAATGCGGTCAACAGAATTAGGTCAAGTCCTAAATGTTGAACGAAACTTCAAATAACTGGCAACAATCAGTCTGCGGGCAGAACTTACGGGATATTTGCAACGAATTCTCGGTACTTTACAACCATCTCGACACTGATCATCTTGAGGCCCCAAAGGTCTGCAAAAGCCCTGCACTCATCCCGGCGAGCCATAGTGCCTTTCACATCATCATTTACCAACTCGCACAACACTCCTCCGGCAGGATGACCAGTCAGCATGCATAGGTCGACACTACATTCGGTGTGACCCCTGCGTATGAAGACGCCTCCATCACACGCACGCAATGGAACGATGTGACCTGGACGTGTAAAGTCACTGGGTGTGGTGCGGTCGTCAACCAGTTTTCGCGCCGTCAACGAACGGTCACTGGCAGAAATGCCAGTTGTTGTACCTGTGAAACGTCATGCACAAGGTGACAAAAACGAACATACCGGGTGAATAACGAACCATGTTTATAATCCACTGTGAGGGCGTAGGCCGTCCTGTAGCGCTCATTATTATTTGAAGCCATCATCGGAATCCCAAGCTCATCGAGACGCCGTTGGGGAAGAGCTACACAAACAAACCCGCTTTTCGACACGTCAGGGAGACCAGTTTAATCACTCTGAATTGCATACCTTGTGTGCTTTATGATCCACGCCATCGCTTCCGTGGTGCACATACTCGCAGAGATGATTATATCGCCCTCATTTTCTCTCTCCTCGTCGTCCATAACAATGATGGGTTCACCCCGCGAAAACGCCGCCAAAGCATCTTCTATGGTGTCGAACTCAAATGACGTCCGCGTAGACTGGTTCTTCGTTCGAGTCGGATACCACGAATGCGAGAGCTCAGCTCCGTTCGTGTGCGGCATCAGAGCGAGACGGTCCGCCGGGGAAAAAAAGTTAAGCAGTCGGCTGTTTGCGGAACCACAACAGCCGACACAAAATTTTGGCCGAGTTTCTTGTTTTGCCACTCAACGTCTTACCACCAACTCAAAACCGTCTTTCGACGCTCGTTTACCCAGAGCACTCGTCATGTCGCACCTGGCGCCCGTACCCCACGACACTGCGTACTACGCCAAATGCATGCTCGGTGGTGTCCTTGCGTGTGGCCTCACCCATGCAGGTATCACGCCTCTCGATGTCGCCAAGTGCAACATGCAGGCCAGTAAATTTAATTGTGCCTTCTATGTACCATTCAAATCTGTTTCGTTTATAGGTAAACCCCGCGAAATACACTGGCCTAACGTCTGGCCTTGCCACTCTGGTACGTGAGGAAGGACAGACAGGCATCTGGAAAGGGTTCGGGCCTACGTTCGTCGGCTACTCCCTCCAGGGAATGTTCAAGTACGGTCTCTATGAGGTGTTCAAGGATGTGTACTCTGACCTGGCTGGCGAGGAGAACGCCAAAAAGTTCAAGCCTGCCATCTGGCTCGCTGGATCCGCGTCGGCGGAGGTCTTCGCTGACATCGCACTCTGTCCTCTGGAGATGACCAAAGTCAAGATCCAGACGAGCCCCAGCGGGACGTTCCCCACTAGCTTCGGTGCTGCGCTTGCTGAGATGAAGAAAAACAAGGTCGAAACCCGCTATCCTTTCGGCTCTCTTGTACCACTTTGGTCACGTCAGGTGTGTGTGGTTGGTGTTCGTCGGTGACGACCCGTTCTTGATGCATCCGTTGCAGATCCCATACACGATGGCCAAGTTCTTCTTCTTCGAGAAGATCGTGCAGTTATTCTACACTCACGTCTTCACGGAGCCCAAAGAAACCTACTCCAAGTCGACGCAGCTGGGTGTCACGTTCGCGTCTGGCTACCTTGCTGGTGTTGTTTGTGCAATCGTTTCGCATCCCGCTGATTCCATCGTCTCTCTGATGGGCAAGCCTGCCCACAAAGGCAAGAGCATTGGACAGATTGCATCGGAAACTGGTATGGTTGCGCTCGCCACAAAGGGTCTCGGTACTCGTGTTATCATGATCGGCACGCTGACGGGTGAGTACCGTACTGAGCCCCTTGAACGTGTAGCTGATGTGTGAGTAGGCTTCCAATGGTGGATCTATGATACCTTCAAGTCATCCATGGGACTTGGAACTACCGGTGGAAAGTAGATTTCAGTACATATGTTTTTAGACTTCCTAGACTAGTTTATATATCCGTGATTACCCGTGGGCAATAGAGAGAGAGTCGGGAGATTCCGACCCGAGGGAGCCTACAGCCTTGCACCATCGATCGACGACCTTGACGATGGCGACAGCAACGTCGAGGACGTCTCAAGGCCAGGGGCGACTGTCGGCTCGTCGAGGGTCAGTGAGTGCACCCGATCCACTTGGTAAACACGCCAACGTCAATGACGATCCCAATCGATCGACGTGCTCGAAACTGACCATCGTGCGTGTCGTCGACCCAGCCCAAGCACTTTCATCCAGCGTACCCGAGCCGCCATCGTCGCCTGGTCTTCACCACCGTCGCTCTTCCCGTCGGCACGGAAGCTCATTCTCGCAGTCGGGAAATGACAGTAGGCTCAGCTTTGCAATTTCGTCATTTGCACCGACCTCGCCCACTCAAACCCACCCGCCAAGCCCTTCTTACACTGCTCAAAACCATTCTACTCGAACTGGCTCGAGTCCTTCCTCATCTCCGCGCCTCAGACCGAGCTCGCCGTCCGGCTTCACTCGTCGGCACTCAACCTCCAGCTCCCCGGCCTACTCGCGGCCACACTTGTCCCCCGAACAATTAGTGGAACTTGCTCGCCAGTCTCGTAATCCCAGATTCGTTCCGCAAGTATCAAATTCAGCCACTTCCCCCGCGTCGTTGACGTCTAGCACCACCTCTCCAACGTTCACACCCCTCGCACCCGATGTCTATCTTCCTTTTATCGACAGGCCATCGGAAGTGACTGCCTTATTGTCTACCCCGCCAACTGCAAAACTTTTCTCTCTCCTCGCCCAGACATTCCCTCAGAGAGGTTCTGAGACTGAGGACCGTGAAGAGGATGTTTTCACCGCGGACCCTTCGTCGTGGACCTTTGAATTGTTGAGGGCCTGGCTTACTACCGTCGACCGCGTTGCAGCGAACGACTCTCTATGGGTCCGCAACACTCGCAAGTGCATCTTGGCGCACTCCGAGCTCATATGGGAGCGTCTCAAAGGTGCCCTTGGTGTTCCTCCAGAGCTGGAATTAGAAGAGGACGAGCATAACCAACCATGCGAAGGTGCTACATCTCTTTCCCGTTCAGAAATGGAATCTGCCAAGGATGAAATCGACGTATCTGACCCTTTGGCTTCGCCACGCACAGGCTTGCCATCAGAGAATGTAGTCATCAAGCCTATCTTTGCTACTTCATCTTCCACTGCTGTTGCCCTATCAACGCCCTCGCACCCTCCACCCCTGAGTCTTGGCGCTTCCCTGGCACAGTCCACATCCATGATTCCGGGCGACGGATTACAGGACATCGGAGAAGAAGGGGAGGAAGAAGATAATGGCGACGATAGTACTCCTCAGGGAGACTCTAAAACTGTGGAGCCCGAGACTCAGATACATGGACTCCGCATCTCAACCGATCCTGTACCTTCTTCACCTGCACGCGCGTCTTTTGGATTGTCCCTCCCTTCAAGCCCCACTATTGGCTCACCGGTTTCGGGCGGGAATATTATGGAACTGGAACTTCCTACCCCACCCCTCCGCTGTCGGTCCAGAACGGATTCACGTGGCTCGGTGTCGAATTGCGTGAGACCCACTTCGCGGTAAGCACCCCTCCGTCCGCATGTGGTTGGCGGTATAACCGTGATGATTTAGGTCGTCGGCATCCCGCGACTTTGCTTATCACTCGAGTACTTCCGACCTTGGAGATTTTGAAAGTGAGCGCGCTTATGACCCCGTTGGCGATCGTGTGCCAGGCAACCCTCTCTTCCCGAGCAACTTCGCTCGTCTCGCACTGGGTCCAACTTTACGTGCCAAGTATGTTCCTCCTCTTTGTCACGAGGAGAAAAAATGCCTAACGGAGTCTGTCATCGTAGCAACCCATCATTGCGATCCTCGCATACTGCCCCGACTCTTCCTCGCTTCGCGCGTTGGACGCCAGGTGGCCGCCCTCCTAGTTGGATTGAGGGCTGGGACTCTGTCAAACACGAGTACGCTGCAACCGTTGCCAGCGGCAGTAGCGTCGGCGTCGGGGGCGGCGAATAAAATGTACCTTTAGAAATGTCTGGCATCCCTCAGCACAAAACACGCTTTCCGACAAACTCATCTGTAAAATAAGAGTAATTTCACTGTTGTTGTAATGTAGTATTCTCGGCACCTGGCCTTCGCTGCCAGCGCTAACGGTGGTTCAAACATTCACTAGTGTCTGTGATACCACCTTAGAAACCCTCTGCGCTGCCCCCGTAACGCTTCGGAAGTTCGCGTTCATCGATGATTGGTAACAGTGCCGCCCCAATAGTCCGTGGACCAGAACCGACGACCGCCATCTTGCCCAGTGTGGCCGATGAAATTAATGGTTTAAACAGCCAGAATATCCACGTCATGAAAGATGGCACGTTAACAAAGAATTTCCGGGCCTGGGGATGTCAAGAAGCTACCGACACAAGAAGGGAAGTGTCACTTACCAAAAGCTCAGGATAGTGACCTTGGAAAATACTGGTAGCCTCCGAGGCGGCCCGCTTCGAATTCTCGTTGCGATCAAATAAGCCGACACCCTCGTAATCTGTACATATGTAATTTAGCGGTGCAAGACGAGTGTGATGATCTTCGTACCATGTATCTGAACTGCCTGGTCCACAGTCTCAAAGTCCAACAACGCAATGCTCCGCTCCATAAAAGCAACGCGCCAGCTGAGACAACGCGAGTCAGTGATCCAGTCAAATATACGTCAGCAGAACGTACCGCAGAAACCTCTGAATATCGTTGAATGCGCCTGTATCTTTGGCCCCGCCGTAAAGGTTGTATCTACATACCCTCGCCTACTTAGGGTAGTGCCAATTAACAGATTAAGGGGACATACACTACGGGGTGTCCTTGCTTGTCTTTGCCGAATATCTTGCCGAGTCCGCCAAAAACGTCCTCTGGGTATTGTTCCTTGATTGCCCCTTCGACGTCGAACGATTGCCTCCAACGGAGGGTGGAGATGAACATAGCTTTTGCTTCGTCCGGATTCAGGTTCCTTTAGTCACAATTGCTTAAATTACGCAAAGGAAAGATGTAGCATCCAATGAAAGGGACTACCTTGCCCGTAGAAATTTCATGAGAACAACGCTTACTCTTGCATCCTTCGGCTTGGTCGGGTCGATGGTAACGCCCCACAGAACGTACGAAGTAGACGACGCGTCGGGCCTGTCTGGAAAAGCTTCTGTGAATGTCGCAGGTAACATGGACTAATGTTCGACAACACGGTTTGTTAGTTCATTCCTCGGACAACAAGACTCATTACAGTACCCTAAATTTTCTCAGTGCACTCCATTCTGCAGCTGTGAATTTCTTCGTAAGTGCATTCTGTGGTTCGTCGTTGTCATTCTCTGGCGTTGTCTTTTGAACGAGTTCTGCTGAAGCGTGCGCGACTGCTGAATGCTCAGAAGTGCCAGCAGAAGGATGCCTGTCTTCCTCAGGCACTGCAGGGGCAATCAATGGTCCACTATCGGACACTGCTCGGCAGGTGTCAGAGCACTGAAAAGGAACACAACAGTCACAAGGCCTTACCTGAGGCGGACTGGTCATTGGGCCCTCCAGTCATAATGTTGGTGTGCTAAGTTGGACGTGGTCAAGATCTGAGAGACCGGGTATCTATATCATCAACGTAGGCACATACTACACATGTTAGGAGCTATGTGGCGAGTCTATCGTGGGACTAATCAAAAGAAAACACGTTGAAAAATACATATTCTACGCAAAAACTTGTTCCACCCGCATAGGGGGATAGGGGAGATTTGTGAGGTGAGAGGGCGAGTTACTATGGCCAAATGTCTCGAGTTGAACTGAAGGTGAGTCTATTGAAAGCGGGGGAGATGGATACGGTTCTGCGGAAGAGATGGCTGTGGTGCCACGCTTCGAAAAGGAGGGAATAAAATCAAGCGAGGATACGTCGATACGGAGCGCCCGCGGTTGTGAGTAGCCTTCCTGCGAAAGTACAGCAGAGTACTGGACTCTGGCGAGACCGGTTGCAACAGTGGAGGAATTCGTTTCTACCTCTGATAACCTTGGAGATATACTCGGGTTCAACAGCTTCTCGTCGGCGCGAGTTGACGGTAACACCATGTTTCGCATCGCTTCGACCCTCCTCATGGTCTTCTCTCCTTTCTCCACGTCATTCTTGGATGCATTGTACATCCAGAGCCCAACAAAAGTCAGAGCAATGCCAAAACCTTGGATCGGATGGATACTTTGGCTGAACCAAACGATAGCCATACAAATGACCCATACTCGCTTGATCAGTGAGGCGATGGAGTATGTAACGGGGGAGGTAGAAGATAAGATCACAAACGCTATGATATTTTGTGCAAAGTTCACCGAACCATTGATGACGAAATGACAGACGAGCGTGAATGACAGTGTGTGAGGGTGAGAGTCGTGTTGGGTGCTGAGAAGCCGTGGGAGGTCGGTGAAGATCCATATGGGGGCCATCAAAACGAATGCAGTACTCGACGAGTAGAACAACAAATTAAGCTTGTCGAGCTTGTTAGACGTCGTTTGAGATCCGGATGGCATGACCTTTTTGAAAAATATATTTTGGCTGACGAAAACGAGAGCGGATCCAAAGGCACAAAATAGACCAGTAGGGCTGGAGGCAGAGACGTCGAAGGTGAATGCCAGCATGACACCAACTGTGAGCGGGAGGAGAGATATGTATGTCTTTAACGAGTACTTGACTCCAAAAAGGACCGCGTACGCTCCAACTGTGAAGAGAGGCGACAGCGCCTATGTCTCTCTTAGACCAAACTCTGGGAGTCACTGCATTGGACGGGCACCCACCTTGATGGTATGGACGGTGCTGACAGGTATCCTGGATATTGCCATACTAGAGAACATGTGGCCACCGACCTGGAATGCACCCATTGGAAGGGTAGTCATCAAAATGCTGCGAGTTGGGTAGCGTAGTCGGGAGAACTGTATCAGGGGTGACATGAACATGAGGCAGTAGGCGGCTACGAAGGCGAACTGGATGATGGTCAACGAAACTGGATAGCGAAACTGGATGAGGATAGTCTTTCCCGTGTTGGAAGAGAGCGCAGAGGTTGTATACCAGATGACGCACAGAAAAACAAAGCGAGCCGTCTCAAACGGCGTCGACTCTGCGCGGGTTGTGAGGCTTCCACGGGTGCGCCGGTTAAACGATGGCAAGAACTGCAAGTTCTGAGATGCGGTAGAGGAGCGACGTAGGACATATTTCTTGATGTTCGTGAGGAACGCGAGCGTGCTGGAACGCTGCCACGGTTTGTCTGGGGGATCGTGTCGCCAAGTATCTCTGATGTCCAAGTGTGAATAGTCGTATTCGCCAACTGGACGACCCGACGAGTCATCCCGCTGCATCCTTGGCTTGTTCTTGGCTTTTCTATTGGCCCATTCGTCTGCCAGCCGCTCACTCTGCGGTCCTTGTCACGTGAGGCGACGAAGCGCTTGCCCTAAACACCGCTTCCGTGCACCGTCACCAAGCCATCCAAGCCATCGCCAGCAAGCCCGTCGACGACGCCGTTTCTCCCTCAAGACACCGATCATGGTCAGTCAGATATCCTTGTCCACTCCCCCCCGTACATCTGGATTTCGATGAGAAGGGCGTGCGCGTCGCACATGGTACTCGAATGGCTGGATGCGGGATGGCTACATTGGATGGCGTGCCAATGCGACATAATGCATAGAGGTCTGGTCTCACACTTTTCGTTCTCTAGGCCCGCGGACCAAAAAAGCACTTGAAGCGCCTTGCAGCGCCATCCTCATGGATGCTCGACAAACTGAGCGGCACCTACGTGAGGACATCCGTCCAGTGACCAAGGTTCCTAACTCCCTGACGCCCTATCATCGCATTCTCTAGGCTCCTCGGCCGTCTCCTGGTCCTCACAAACTCCGTGAATCCCTACCCCTTATTATCTTCCTTCGCAACAGGTTGAAGTATGCGTTAACCGGACGCGAAGTCACCGCAATCGTCAACCAAAGATTGATCAAGGTGGACGGTAAAGTTCGCACTGATTCTACCTACCCCGCTGGCTTCATGGGTGAGTCAAACTTACTTGGCTTCCCTCCCGATTAATTCGCTATCAGACACCATCTCCATCGAAAAAACCGGCGAGCACTTCCGCCTCCTGTACGATGTCAAAGGTCGCTTTACCATCCACCGCATTACTCCGGAGGAGGCGTCCTACAAACTCCTCAAAGTCCGCAGGGTTGCCTTGGGCGCAAAAGGGGTCCCCTACATTGTAACCCACGATGGTCGGACCATCCGCTATCCCGATCCCGCAATCAAAGTCAACGACACAGTAAAATTCGACCTTGAGCAGGGAAAAATTCTTGACTTCGTACCCTTTGAGACGGGTAACATTGTCATGATCACTGGTGGTCGTAACATGGGTCGTGCTGGAGTTATCACTCACCGCGAAAAGCACATCGGTGGCTTCGATATCGTTCACGTGAAGGACTCTCTCGAGCGGACATTTGCTACCCGGTATGTCTCTGTGCATTACTAATCCGTCTTCACACTAACCCCCAACCCATAGCATTTCCAATATTTTCGTCATTGGTGAGGGCACGAAACCATGGGTATCATTGCCTAGGGGCAAGGGCATCAAGCTCACCATTTCTGAAGAGAGAGATCTCCGGAGGAAACGTGCCGCTGAGCAATAGATATTATGTAGCTTACCATTTCCTCACCTGTGGGCGTATCTTCTCACTTATGCCACCCCGTGTATGCTCGACTACAACAAGATTCTCTCGGTTGCATGGCAGATATGAATACATTATGATCATCTATCAGACGAAGGATGCCCAAAAACTCCCAAATGTACCTTCACCAGTAGTCATCCGTTCTTGGTTGAATCAAAGCTTTCCCTCTTTTCCTCTCCGCTGCCCAGCATTCAATCCATTTTGCCATCTTCATTCTCGTTCTCTTGTGTTCGACGTTGACCGTCGGTATGATCTTGGCCCAGTCGCACGAAATCGCGAAACATGTGAGCTCAAGGAAGGAACTGTGTTCCGAGTAGGGAATTCCGAACAACTGCACATCGTACGAAGACTTCTGCGATGGCTGCAGATCATTATATGTAAACGAGGTGGCTTGAGAACGCGAAATAATCGTCTGGATTGCTAGACTGGAGTTGCTGCCCCCTGGTGGACTATACCTAGACTTTTTGCTTGGAGGGGAGGTCCATGGAACAAATGCCGTTGTACTTACGTCCATCCGGTCGGCCGAAAGCCCACCACTCGTGAAAACGTGCCTTTGAAACGCTGAACATAAGATCTGAGTTTATCCGAGGCAACTAGACCAAGAGGTAGGAGGTGAACTCCGCCCTCGAGGGGATCGGAAGTTATTAAGTCATCCAGTTGTCGATCATTTTGACATTGAAGAATAGCCGCCTTGCGTGGATCGCAGTAGACCTTGGTCTGAAGAGCTTGGGCAACAGCTGGAAGTTGGAAGTCTAGCAAGCATCAACTTTGTTTCACGTGACTGCCTACCCTTGACAATGCGCTCCTTTCCGACGGAGTAAGTCCTGGAAGGCTCGTGAGGAATTGCGCGGCTATGAAGGTATAACTCACCCAACCACGATCAGCGTTCTCGCCTGCGGTAAATTCGATTCACTGCTCTCGCACCCGGAATTACAGTTGACCCATGTCGCTATCGTCGAATCGCGTTTCCCCTTAGAATCGGCGAGCCTGATGAATTCGCCGGCTGCAATCCTTTTTGCCAACTCGGCGCAAGCGTCGACCACTTGCGGTTGAGGCGGAAAGACGTACTGTCGAGCTAGCTAGACAAATACTTCCTCAATTGAGAACATTCCCATGACGTACCTTAGGATTTAGGTAGGTGGTGTCCATATAGATGTGATCTATGGACTTGCCCTTGATTGCCGGATGAAGAACATGCCTCGGTGACGCTCGGAAATCACCACAATGTAGATACCGGAACATTTTGGATGAACCCACGAAAGAAGACTTGAGTGCACTATCTCCTGCGTGAACAGTCTGGGGTCCTTCAAAGAGTAGCAGACAAGAACCCGGACAATGGTTGGCTTCGATGAGCGTCGCTACGACTCCTCCGGTGTCGGGTATCTCCACTGGTGTATCCATAGGCAGCGCATGCACCCACTTAGGATCGACGGATAGCATATGTATTACTAAATTTGCGGTGATCTCTATGTCGTGGATGAGAATTGTCCGGATAACCACCATGTGAACGTGACCTGCCTGAACAGTAAATTGGACCGTTCTTCCAGCTGGATGCCAAGCTAGTGTAGTGATCAGAATGTGCATGCCTGTAAATCGATTGAGTGCACGGGAAATAGCCTGTAGTAACAGAATCTCGAACGTAAGAAAGTAAGCCGTGATGCCTGGGATAGCGCCGTATCTGAAAGCATCCACTGCTATAGGCATACCCTGTAACACTTTATAGAACGGAGCTCGTCTGCGACCACCTTGTGCAGGGAGCTTATGAGTGTTCTCGGTGGTGTCAAGTTCGTTCCACGCTTCGATATCCTTGCAAGAGGTCATAAGGAGGGAGAACGCGTCGTGGTAGCCGAGTGGATTGGCATGCTTCTCACACAAAGAGGACTGAGTTTGGTTTAAATTTGACTGCTGGAGTGGTTCATTCGATGGAGCAGTCAAGTCCAGGCACTCGTTGACATGACACTGCAACTCCTGAAAGTAACAGTCATCAACTACCACTCCCAGACGCCGTGATATGGCATACCAGCTCGGACATTCCTGACAACTTTCTGTCACAGATGGGACAAATCTCCGATGACTGGATTTCATCAGAATCGTCTTTACATGCTGTTTCTCCCCACATAGTTGAAGCATGTTCGTCATCACCAGTATTCCATTCCTGATTTTCTACCAAGACTGGTGCATCGTGAGTCTGCGAGGTGGAAGGTTTGGGTTGCTGACTCCTGCGAAGGTCATCAATAGACACTTCCTCACGAGAAGGAACTTCATGTTTGGTTCCACAGGCGGGGGCTTCGCTCAGTGGAGAGCACAGAAGAGAATTCGCGATACCAAATGTACACGGTAAAGACTCTTGGGACTGACAACTCGGATGGAAGTCGAAGGGGATGACAGAAGTCGTTGAATCTTCGGCTGGAGAATCAACCTCCTGTAATAACATAGACGGTTTGCCAAAAGTAAGCGTAGAATGGTGATTCTCCGGGATACGTTGTTTCACGTCGGCCTGTCCAGAGAAACTTTGCCGAAAATAATCTGCGGAAGATACCGCTGCACCTCCGACTTTCGAAGTGGTAGCCTTGACCTGGGGTTTTTCGATGTGCGCGGTGTCATCTTCGTCGTCCGAGTCAATAACAATGATTTCGACCGGATTCTCTGCTTTGGCCAGGGCGGGGTAAGTTCTACCTCTCTTTGCCTGTGCAGAGTGTGAAAAGAAATGGTGCAGAGGTTTATGTTGCGGTGCTTCCTTGCGTTTTCTTGAAGGAGCCATCGTCGCAATACCGTAGAACCTCGAAGAGCGAAGTGACGATGACTCAATCGGACGATAAAAATCGTGAAGGTCACGCGAGGCGGCGATCATTTGCCTCTTTTACACGACCATCCTTCTCTGGCCATCGATGCGTTGTGGGTAGTGCTGCAACTTGCAAAGTAGCTTTCAACGTGCTTGGGGCCCCGAAATTCATGGATGACCCCTTCACGATTTTCTATTGGCTTGGTGTGTTGTGCATGATGGCCTTACCAGCATATGATCATATCGGATCGCCTTATTCAATTGGATGACTCGGTCCGTAAACGGTCCCATAAATACATGGGTACACATGTTACAGAGTTCAGCGCCAGCTCTATCGTCAGTACGTCGTACATCATCTGACCATATAACAGTGTCCTCGTCTCTATCGTCAAACTCGAGCTAGCAACGTCACCTACCCTGCCCGATGCCTCCCGCCAGGCCTACTTCTATCCTGCACAGGACACCATGGCAACCCCCTGTCGCTGTGGCAGCCGAAGGATTGTATATCGATCTCGAAGATGGTCGTCGTTTGATCGATGGTATCGGAGGCGCGGCGGTTACTTGCGTCGGTACTAGCCATCCAAAGGTCATCCAGGCTATCAAAGACCAGCTTGACAGCTTGACTTGTAATTGTCTGTACTGGATCATAGGTCGAAGTGCTGATGACGTCGAGCAGATGTCTACAACATGCAACTGTCCAGTGAACCCGCAGAGGAGCTTGCAAGGTTTCTTGTGGACACTAGTGACGGTGCATTCGAACTCGTCGCCTTTGCCTCAGGAGGTGAGACAGATTAGCGTCTTTTCTACCGCTTGCCCATATCGTACATTGCATACTAGGTTCTGAGGCTATGGAGGCGGTAATAAAGCTAGCCCGACAGGCGAGTTCGGATCCAATCACAGTGCTATATGTCCTTACCATGTGGCGTTTGTCAGTACTATGTCGAAATCAATCAGCCGCAGCGAAGAAACTTTATCGCCAGACAACTGTCGTTCCACGGTAACACCCTCAGCACGTTGTCACTCGCTTTCCATCCAGCTCGGCGTGCACCCTATGCAGACATCCTAGATACGGACCATTTCCATCACGTGTCGCCTGCATATGCTAAACGCTTCCAACGACACGATGAAACGGAAGAACAATACGTTGAGCGCCTCCGACAGGAGCTAGAGGATAAGTTTCTTGAACTCGGTCCAGATACTGTCATCGGGTGTAAGCTCACGTTTTTACCTAACAATTCCAATTATGACTGGCAAGCAGTTGTAGCAGAAACGGTTGTTGGTGCAACGACGGGGGTCGTCGGTGCACCGCGAGGATATTTTGCAGCAATGAAATCTGTGTGCCACAAGTACGGAGCATTGTTTATCCTAGACGAAGTCATGTCTGGCATGGGCCGTGAGTGAAATGCACGTCGACCGATTGGTGATACTACGTGTCCTTTTAGGCATGGGGTCTCTGCATGCATGGCAGAGTGTTGGCGATGGTGCAGCCCCTGATCTTCAAGCCGTCGCCAAAGGACTTGGTGGAGGGTATGTGCGCACTTACGATCCTGGCGACTTCTAATGGATCAATAGGTATGCATCAATTGGCGCGGTTTTAATGTCCCCAAAGGTTTCCAACGGTATTCGGGGTGGATCTGGTCTTCTTAAACATGGCCATACATACCAAGTAGGTGGAGAAATCTAGCGCAGGAAGCCTTGTTCATGTGTGCGTTTCTGCAGGCGCATCCGCTGGCTTGCGTAGCCTCGCTGGCCGTACAAAAGATAATCGTGGAGGAAAGTCTACTTCCACGAGTGGTGGAGAACGGTGAACTATTGAGCAGGCTTCTCCATGAGGGCTTACTATGCGACCAAGCTCTCGCCAAACCCTTCTGCTTTGATATAAGGGGGCGAGGCGCGTTCTGGGGCATTGAATTCGACTTTGATACACCGGAGGGTGCAAAGGTGAATTTCAAGGGGCAGACGTTTGCCATGCTTGTACAGGCGCGCTGCTTGGAAAACGGACTTGTCGCGATGGGCATGAATGGGGGTGCTAACGTTGAAGGGACAAAGGGCGATCATCTCATGCTCGGTCCTGCGTATAATGCCACGCCAGATGAAATTCGTCAGATTGCGACACTATTCGTTCGGAGTGTTGAGGAGGTGTTGAGGGAGTTTGGTGCCGTCTTGTAACTAGACTAAATACCGTCTGCCCTCTGACCGTGTAGGGTTGCCGCCCGGCACCGGTCTATTCCGTGTGCCACAGTATTTTCCCACGCCCTGGCCGTTGGCCGTGCTTATAATGAGTTGACCCAAAGACTTGCCTGGCTCTCAGCGTGCTTTCGTCGTCACCGCGAGCTTCTTCCTGACATCGTCCAGAACGCCGGATTCGATGGCTGGGGGCATGCTCTAAATGGACTTACAACCGACCCATCATCCAGACGCCGCAAGCTCCAGTAGCACTACACCATCGCACTTGCCCCAATCAGACTTGCTTCAGGTTTCTAACGCCTCAACGTCAACCCCCGTCTCCGAACAAAAACCTATTCGCTCCAGCGCCAGAGTAAAAGCAGCAAAGCAGAAGGAGAAGGAGCGTGACCATCCGAAAGACAAGGACAGCGACTCAGCGGACCAATCAGCTCTTCCCTCTGGGAATCCCCGCCCATCCAAAGCAACGACATCCAAGAACAAGCGCTCTCGTGAAAGCAGTGCAGGAAAGGGTAAACTGAAGGAGCCAACCGACGACTCTGCCCGACCTATTAAAAGGTTCGCCAGTCTGTTTATTATATGGCCTCCTTTCCGCTGACGCCTCGGCCTTTCTTTGCGGTGATAAAGGACACGGAGGGCCACTTTCCCATCGGCTTCATCATCATCTTTAACCATCAACGAACCTATTCAAGACAGGAAAGGGAAGAAACGGGCAGCCCCCGAGGCCGATTCCGAGGAGGAGCCTTCCACTGCAACATTCTTGTCATCCGCTAAACGTACAAGGACTTCAACGTATTCCTTACGATCAAGAATAGAAACCTCCACATCGTCATCTGCACCGATGCCCAAAAAGACTAAGTGAGTGTCACTCTACTACGTAGGGTTAGCGTATACTAAATGTCGCACAATCGCAGGACCCCGACGAAAGGGAAAATGGCGGCGAAGACCAGGGGAGGTCCCTCTTCGAGCGCATCAAGGTTGAATGACGATGATATTGACATGCTGGACGCCGGTATGATGCGGTGTGACAACCCTGCCCGAGAGGATGACAAAGACAACTATGGCAATCGTGATGAGGATATAGACATCCACGATAACGAAGCCGCTCTTGGTGACGGTGAAGGTGACAATCGTGGTGACGATGACGACATGTCGCCAACAGGCGGCGTTCGCTCATTCGCCGGTTTGGACGAATCTGCAGCCATGGCCATCTTTGGTGACTATCGACAGTTTGGGTCTTACATGGTTTCGCTCTCTGGGCGTCTTAAGACGATGCTTAACAACATCAAATCTACCGCAAGTCCGGCCACGCGACTGGTAACCCTACAGGAGCTCAGTGAGCTTCTGTCTATAAGCACCGAAGACACGTTGGCGGGTTCATTTCAGGTCGAAGATTTTGTCGGTGAATTAGTGAAGATACTAGGTGGACGAGGTGTGAACGAAGACGAAGACGATAGGGATGATGCCGACGAGCAGGATGCCCCCACTGCCTCTTCCGCTTTGGCTACGAGCGCGGGTGTCTCCTATCAGGGGGATGAGAACCTTGAGGCCCAAGTACTCGCATGTCGATGCCTCGCCAATTTGATGGAAGCCCTCCCTGGCGTGGCGCATACTGTTGTTTATCACGGCGCCATACCCGTCCTATGCAGTAAACTAATAGAGATTTCTTATATTGATTTAGCTGAGCAAACTCTCAGTGTAAGTGCTGTTCTCCTCGTACGAACATTACCCTCATGATAGTGTCATAGACTTTGGAGAAAATATCGGAGGAGTTCCCAAGTTCCATCGTCCGGGAGAATGGCCTTGCCGCCCTCTTGAGCTATCTCGACTTCTTCTCCATCGCCGTCCAGAGGACCGCTCTGCAAGCCGCCGCGAATTGTTGTAGAAACATATCTTCCGATCATTATCCCATGATACGGGGCGTCTGGTCTATTATCCGCGATTGCCTGGGCTATTCTGACCAGAGATTAGTCGAGTTCGCATGCCTTTGTGTCATCCGCGTTATTGACTCCTACCATCGCGCATCCACTGAGAATTTAGAGAATCTCTTGGACGCGAGCGCTATACGCGCGATCAACGCTCTCCTCTTGCCCTCCGGGGGCTCTCAAATGATCGCTGCTAACACATACACATTACTTTTGAGGGCGTTAGCTACAGCGACCCGCGCCAGCCCCAAGATTACGGTCACTTTATTGCAAGCCGACGTTGTCGATACACTGTATCAGATCCTTACAGGAGTACTGCCACCGGCGAGTACGGAGAGGAGCTTATCTGGAGAGGACGTCACGCATGTCACCGTGATGGAGAACCTGGCACATCGGCCTAAAGACCAAGTAGAGGAGGCTCTTAGCCTCGTCTCAGAACTTATGCCCCCTCTGCCGAAAGGTATGTACCTCTTTTCTGTCTTGTAGTCGGTACTGAACTTTATGGTCTCCTGTGAAGACGGCGTCTTCGACCACAAAGGTTACACTGACAAAGCTCTCGCACGCATGGTGAAGGCCAAGGCTAAGGCAGAACGCGCTGCTTCCCGACAGGCGGCTTCTTTATCATCGCAGGCCATGACGCCACCCGACCTGTTGCAACTGGTCAATATGGGACACATTGAAGGGCACCACGAGTCAGATACGCCGGTCCATGATGCTGATGAGCCTTCTCACACGGCGTCGGCTACTGACCCTGTTTCTGATCGGACGGAGCTGCTGCGCTCGAAGCCCGAGGCGGTCGGACGTTTCATGCGATTGATGGTCCCTGTACTCATCGACGTATATGCCGCCAGTGTCATTACCCCTATTAGGATTAAGACGTTGACTGGTCTGCTAAAGGCGGTCGGCTTTCTGGAAGGCGACGAGATTAAAGCGGCTTTGGACGTGAGTGACTTACTCAATTGATGGCTCTGGTGGTTACTTGAACTGCTCGTAGACGGTACCTGTCGCAAGTTTCGCTTCCTCGATACTATCTTCTAAAGATCACCCGTCCCTGGTCATCGGAGCATTGCAACTTGTAGACCTCCTTCTCCAGAAGGTTCCCACCGAGTATAGGCCGGCGCTTAAGAGAGAAGGCGTGTTCCACGAGATTGAGGCTTATGCTTCAAGGACACTTTCCACAACGAAATCGAAAGATAAAAAGGATGCTTCCGACCTGTCCCCAACTCCACCTCCACCTATGTCCGTCCACTTATCCTCCATCCCTGGATACAGGAAGTTCCATTCACTGTCGCTGGAGCCAGAAGATGCCATAACACTACGCGCGAGAGTCATCCGCTTCAAATACACGCTTAGCCAAGCGGATAGTGATGGTGACAGTTCCGACGAATTCCGGCGTTTAGTAGCCAAGCTTTCTGCACCTGATGCCACCGAACCGGTCATCAATTCGGCACTCAGGGATTTCGCAGAACATTTAACTTCTAACGGATCGGTCTCCAGTTTTGAGCTGCTCCAAAGTGGGGCCGTGGAAGGACTTCTTCGTTTCGCAACCGACGGTGGTTTTGTCCCAGTGAAGCGTCGCCGAGAACTCCTCTTCGAGGCATTTACAAGACCCCCGAGGGGTGGTAATTCAGCCCAATCTCCGTTCTCTGTTTTGGTGAAGAAATTGCAGGAGAGTTTGACAAGGATGGAGAATTTTGAAGTGATTTCCATCGCTCAAGGCAGCGATGATTCAAAGCGTAGCTCTCCCTCTTTACTCGCTCGACAACTACGCCTCAGGCTTGTGACGGATGATGACTCCGACATACCACGCAGCTTGCAAAATATGGTTGTGTCGATCCATGCGATTGCTACTTTTCAAGCTCTCAACGACTATTTGCGACCCCGGGTCGCAGGAATACTACCAAACGGCCGCCTATCGAATATGCTCGCCGCATTGGCAGCGTCAGGATTTGGTCCTGGCTCTGTACCTCGAACACCTTTGGAAGCAGAGGCACAGACAAGCCGCGTTACAGACCCCCCGTCAGCACCACTAGCGTCGCCTGATGTAAGTACTCCGGCTATCGAAGTCAGGCGACGTCGCAGTCAGCGTTTGAGCGCGAAGAACACACCTTTTGTGGGGACGGAGCTTCCAGTTGACACCATCCCTTCGACTCCAGTAGCTCCTCGACCTGGTAGTTCGCGACGTGAAGAAACTCTTATCAACGATGGCGGATACGCTGCACAGCTTACAGACGATGAGGTGGACGCGGAGGTTCGTAGCAGCTCCTGGTGTCCGCCTGATACGTAACGCCTCGTTTTCTAGGTTTTCGAAGATGACGACGTTGACCCTGCTGGGGATAAAACAATCACACTTTCCATCGCAGAAGGTGAGACAATTGGTTTCGCTTTATTGTGAACCTCATCCTGAATGTATACTTAGACGGCGGAAAAGTGGAGGCACAAACTCCCGATGGTACTCGTATTGCTACTCCCAATTCGGCCAGGGAAGTGTCAACAGCAAGTGGCCGTGCAGGACATCTAGGCAAATCATCTTACGCAGCAGCTCTTAAAGCTAAGCCGATCGATTGGCACCTTGAGTTTTCGATGGATGATCATGTCCTTCCTTTGGATTTGACTATCTACGGTGCGATTCACCAGCACGAGATGAGGAAGAAATCTGGTAGTCAGCCTTCAAGTTCCATGTGGCAGGGTATCTACACTGTGAAATTCCGCAAGGTCAATGGTCCACCCCCCGGTTCCGAAGGTAGATCCCATTTCTCAAGAATAATGAGGAGTATGCTGACGTTGCCAGTGCGAGGTGAAGCCGTAGCGAAGATTCGGTCGCCGAGCCCAACTCTCTCGTCGTTACCCGATGAAGCTGCCCATGCTAAAATACTACGCCTCCTGCGTGTCTTACAAAAGCTCAATGCTGCAGAATTAGAACGTCCGGCCAGGCCTTATGAGTGTCGCGCTCTTCCCGAATCTGCGTTCATAAATAATAAGCTGACGGCGAAGCTTACTCGTCAGCTGGAGGAGCCTATGATTGTTGCTAGGTATGCAGCTCCTACCAAAAGTACAGCCTAACTAACCTTCGTCTTCAAAGTTCATGTTTGCCTGATTGGGCAATCGACTTGCCGCAGAATTTCCCGTTCCTCTTCCCTTTTACAACTAGATACAACTATCTGCAGTCAACTTCCTTTGGCTACGCCCGACTTATCCTAAAATGGCAAAGTCAACAAGGCCGAAGTCAGGACAGTTCGCGCCGCGACGATGGTATAGGTTTTCTCGGTCGCCTTCAACGCCAGAAGGTTCGCATCTCCCGCAAACACATCTTGGAGTCCGCTGTCAAAGTCTTCGAGCTGTATGGCTCGTCATCCTCGATCCTAGAAGTTGAATACTTCGAGGAGGTGGGCACTGGACTAGGGCCCACCCTTGAATTTTATTCGTTGGTATCCAAGGAATTCGCTCGCAGAGACCTCAAGATTTGGCGTGATGCCGATCCTAATTCTCCGGGTGTTCATGTGCACCATCCTGCAGGACTCTATCCGGCGCCTATAGGCCCTGATGATATTGCTAACGATGGCGGGCAGTAAGTCGTGCATGGATTCATTGGATATCCTTCTGAAACCCCTTCTCAGGAAACGCACTCACATTCTGCGTGTTATTGGACAATACGTAGCCAAAGCGATGTTGGATTCCAGGATCATAGACCTTTCCTTTAACAAGATCTTCATTAAACTAGTCTTGGGCGAGGAAGTCCCATTCACAATCGACTCCTTGAGAGTAAGTGACAGTTTCCAGCTGTAGCGCACCCTGACCCCCTGTCGGCAGTTGGTCGATAATGACCTTGCCAATTCCCTCGCCAAGCTGCAAGGATATGCGTCGATGAAAGGTCAAAATGAGAAAGTGAGTGTGCCCCTTCCTAGATCCCCACAGCTGTTGATTTCTGCATGGGTTGCAGCTGTTCTGGAAAGTCGCTTTAATGGACATTGTCAATGTGGAGGATCTTGCACTTGATTTTACGCTTCCTGGTTATGATATGGAACTCAGGGTGAGCGTCCCGCTTGTACCAGGTCGCGTGGTGTCTAACAAATCTCATCGTAGCCCGGTGGTCGCGATATTCTTGTCACATCGGATAACGTCGAGCAATACATTCATGACGTTCTGGACGCGATCATAGGATCGGGTGTTCAGCCTCAGGCAAAAGCGTTCCGGGAGGGCTTCTCGAAGGTTTTCCCCATCAGCGATCTGCAGGCCTTCTCTGCTGACGAGTTGATTATGCTATTTGGTAATTCGGATGAGGATTGGGGTGTTGAGAGTACGTTCACCTGCGACGTGTCTTATTTGTTGTACTTACTGGATTAACAGCGCTCAGCGAAGCCATCAAGGCAGACCATGGATTCCACGGAGAGAGCCGTTCCATCCGTGAACTGATCGAGCTGATGTCAGAGTTTGATCTGCCGACTCGTCGAGATTATCTTCAGTTCATTACTGGGAGCCCCAAATTACCCATCGGAGGTTCGTGTCCCTCAACCCCACTTGTTTTTGTTCTTACGTTGGGCGTCATTTCAGGTTTCCGAGGCCTCAATCCCCCGTTGACCGTGGTTCGCAAGCCCGCTGAGGCTCCAAATACCCCCGATGCCTATCTGCCAAGTGTGATGACCTGTGTAAACTACCTGAAGTTACCGGAGTATAGTTCGAAGAAGATCATGAGAGACCGGTTACTTACAGCGATAAAAGAGGGAGTTGGCAGCTTCCACTTGTCTTAGTACCACGAAATCCCGTCACTACATATTTGTACACTTCTTACTGTTGTTATTCATACCTGCCCAACGTAACGAATTATCAATTGCAAGCTTGCATTCACGGCTTTCCGTGTACTATCGTTGCACCCCCTTTGCAAAATGAGCTCCACGAACCCAGAAGTGCAAAACGCGAATTATAACACTACACACTTCGATTCTAGCCATGTAGTTATACATGGAAGGTGCTAGCGAATGGCTTGAGAGGACTGTGTACTTTTTTTTTTGATAGAACATGTGTATACAGTTACAGGAGCATTCCGCCATCCGGGCACACTTACTTTCAGAGTATTCATTCAGGGCTGAAACCAAATCACACCCGATAAATCTATAAAGTTGTACGGAGTTTCTTCAGATAGTTCCCGCCCTCCTGCTAATATTTCAGAGACAGTAAAGAGGAAATATCACTTGCGATTGTTGTTGCAAAATGCTAATGCAAGAGTGTGACAAAATCAAGCGGAGCGGTTCAGCGTGACAAGTTTACTACTTCGTTACTAGTCCCACGTGTATCAAATGTAAATTCTCGAAGTTATCTACGCGTCGGAGATGCAATGCAGGGCGTGACATTGTGTGACAGTTTTCCATTTGGCACATGGGAACATTTGCACTTCTGTGTTATTTTGCACCGTAAACCGGCATCGTTCTGGCAGGCTCCCCAACTCACCATTCGTTCTTATTTCTATCAGAGGTTCCTGTTTGGATGTACCTCTACCTGCGGATGTAATTTTTATACTATTTTAGTTATGTGGTTGTGTAGTTCTGGGACATGGTGCTCGAATTTTGCAAAAGGGGTGCAATGATAGTATGTGTTTTTGATAGTATCGGTGCTGTGCTGCTCAGGTCGAGAGTCGGATTTCGGCCAAACCTAAGCCTGGACTGCGGACGCTGCGGTACATACGACTATCGAGTCACAGTTGATCTCGACTTGCCCGACGATGCACAGTCGACCCGATAAACCTTTGCTTGTGAAATGTGCCTTCGACGGCTGGAACAAACGGATATCCTTTGCATCCGCCAGAAATTGCTCCTATGACTTGCTCCGTGAACGCGTAAGCTCCATTCGCTTGTACAGCACCTGCTGGCTCAACAACAGTCGGGTAGATCGAGCAATGCTTTTCTCTTTCCGCTACCCCCTATGTTATCTCGTACAGAGACGACGATGGCGAAGTTACGGACATCACGACGGAGTCTGATCTCACTGAAGCAATTCAGTACTTTCAAGCTGGCTCCGATGATCCACCACTGTCCTCGGCAGCGTCGATCCTCTCCGGTCGCAGTTTCGGCAGTAAACGCATCACTTTACGAGTCCAAATTACAGTGGATTACGATGGACCGAGCCTGAGTGACTCGTCCAGTCTTGCAAGTTTGGATGAGTACAAAAGCAGGAACGAAAGTAACGGCGAACTCAGTTGGGTCGGTGTGTCTGGAGCTGGAGGAGGTGGCGAGGTCGAAGACGATACTGTAACCGTGAGTTCGCGGGATAACAGTGGTCGTTGCAGGAACGGAACAGCACACCAAGCAGGGGATGTGCTAGCGAAGCATACCCGCCAAGCAGAGTTGAACTCTTTGTCCTTCTCGATTCCGGAGGAGGTCGGAGACGAAGGCTTATTCTCGGGTGATTATGTGGTTCCGGACCCAAGTAGCACAGCGAATAACGCTGATACCCCCGAGATCAAGGACATTCAAGCGCAAGTCGAGGCTTACTCCGATCGACTATCATCTCATGTGCGCTCTCCATTCCGCGACGCACTCAACCTTTCAGTCCAAGACAGAGGAGCAGCATGGCTACGCGATCAGAATGCGCGAACTATCAGGGCTATGCTGGGCACTTCCCCAGAACCTTCCGACGGCGACTGCAGGTCCATATCCCTTTCGCCTTCGGATGGACAGTTCCCGGAAGGAAGCATGGGTGGAGACCTAGCGTTACAAAGGGACCGAAGGGGAAGATACTACTATTCATATACTGGTGGTGGGTCTACCACCCAGGACTCGGGCTACGAGGACGGCTTTAGCTGTAAAGATGGTCATGAGCCCTCTTCCGGTTCATCGTCTGGTCAAGTGCGCCCTTCGAGCATGCAACTTTCCTGGCTCGCTTCACAGCAAAAGCCTCCAGACGAGCAGAGCATCGGAGGATTCTCTTCCCAGTGTCATTCGTATAACAATGCAGATATTCCTCCCGAACTGCTGCCGTTTGTTGTTCCAACTTCGCCTCCTCCGGGTTCGCTGACTACTTGCTCCGAATGCGGTGTGTCATTGGATGCAATACGCTACGTGTGTGCAACGTGCGGAGAGAAAGAACCTGCCAGCTGCTCATCTGGTTCTTCATCTTCCGGGAAGCACAAAGAAAGGGATACGCACCCTGTCCACACCTATCCTCCGCCTACCCATCTCACCCTTCCGGTTTCATCCTCATCCTTACTAGATGTACAGACACTAGTGGGATCCTTGTATACCCGCGGCGAGCATCGTAAACCTTTGCCACCCCTGCCAGGTACATCTCCAACACTCTATAGTTCTCAGGGGTCCAAATCCAGGTCTGTGCTCGGGACTACGGGCTATGAGCTTTGTTCCGGCTGCATTGAAAGTGCCGGTATATACCACGCCCTTCAAGAAAGTACCGAGAGAATGGAGGACTTGAGACTACAGCGCAATTCCCCGGAGGATGCCCTATCGTTATGGCGGCGTTCTGCTCCTCGTCAAAAGGGGCAAATGCGACATGCATACTTTGAGAAAGTATGGGGGCCTCAAGGATGGGAAGATGTTGGTAAGAGTATTTCGTGTTCGAGAATAGTCCAATTACTTCATGCCGTCGCTCGCAGAGCAGGAAGATATGCAATCGTGCAAGTGTTCTACATGTAATTCCACGATTGTGGGCAGGCGATTCAAGTGCACGTCTTGCAAGAGGTTCAACTTGTGCCTTGCCTGTTACAAGTAAGGGTTCCACCGCCGGCCTCAGTGTGGTTCAACCAAAAGATTGAATAGCCAGGTCCACGACATCCATCCTGCACATTCCTTCCTGGTTGTGCCAGGAAAACCTACTCAGCCACGGCCTGAGATTGATGTCACGTACATAGTGAGCGGCGACAACGGAGAAGCATGTGTGTAACTCGCTTCCGCGATCGATCGCGAGGTTTTGACCTGTGTTTGCCTAGCCATGAAGCATCCTGGAGTGAAATGTGCTCAGTACGATTCCATTCGGCGTAGTCCTCTTTGGTTTGCGTTCACTGAAATTTGCCTGCTGTTTCTCCATCCAGTTGTCTGCAGGATATTGTTGGTGCTCGCTTTCATTGCGCCATATGTGATTCGGTTGACATATGCTCGAACTGCGAGGCGGTGGGGCTTCCCGGAAACTTAGATCCGTCAGACGGAGGGCATACTTCTTCACATATTATGATCAAGGTAAGGTGTTCCGTTCGGCGCGGTAACTGACTGACGATTTCTGATAACAAATTGTATATAATAAAAACTATAACAGATACCCTATCCCCTCGAATCCAATGAAGTGCGAACTGCTTCACGCCGTGCCATCCACCTTTGGACTGGGCGTGACGCTGCTCAAGTCCTCACTGCACCTCGCTCTAGGCCTTCTTCAGTGTATTCTTCATATGCTCAAACTGTCGTGGGCTCGAGGATGCAGCTGAACTTCCAAGATGACACACCGGAAAATCATGGTATACACTGCAATGGGTGTAATGATGTGTGTCCTGCATTCGTGTTTTTCGACGGTCTGTTAACCTAGGATTCATAGATTATCTTCGGAATACGGTACCAGTGTGCGACTTGTCCGTCATCGCCTACGCCATATAGCTTGGTCAGTGCATTACCTGAGCGACAGTGGGCTATCGTTGATGATGGCGACTTAGTGCTCTACATGTGAAGAGCGCTCTTACTTGCTGCATGACCCAATGCATTCTTTTTTCAAACTGCGGCGGCGAGTACGAAGACCGCTGGAGTCATCGAAAGGATTTCTTCCAAAACTGTAAGTTCATCGTTTCTGTGGGGAATGTTCCTCAATGAAATGGTGTGCAGTTACAAAGTCCCAGCGGGGCCACAGGGCAGCACTGACCCGAACGCAGACCCCAAAGGTTAGTTACATCCTTTGCAGAAGAACTAGTCTGAATGAGCTCAGAGTACCTGTCATTTCTTGTGCACTCTGCCGCACTGTGCGACCGCTGTATGGAGCGAATCCGTGGGGCGTGGCACCGTTGTGCATACTGCGGAAAAGATCTCTGTGAGGATTGCGAGGCAGTCGATACTCATGATGAGACACATGTCTTCGTGATATTCAAGGCGCCGGTTGACATGCCTCGTTTCCGGTGCGTTCCCGAGCAAGCTAATAGAGCTTCTCTCTGACTCAGATCGACCCACAGCCAATTCGCAAATGTCGAAGATCCAAGCGCAAGCCCTCCGATCATTCCTTTCGCAGTGTACTTTTAGGGGACCTCCGGATACCAGCTGTCTAGTATAATGCATATATGATCTCATTTGTTAATTGGTACAGTGTTAATGTTCCACTGACACGTTCACTGCAATGAATGATGGATTACGTTGACAACAAGCAAGGGAAGAAACTCAACAGCACCGAAAAGTGACTGCCTAACCCTTTTTGAAGCCAAGTCTCCGTCTCTCGTAGAAGAGGTCCGTTCTGCTAGCACCAAGATTCACGATCTTCGGACACCCGTCGCGATCTTTTTCCAGTCGAGTGCATTCCGCGCAGTAATATGCATCCGAAATACCTGTGAATACATATAAAATCGGTGAGAAAAATGGTGCACCAGAATGAGTGATATGCGTACCAGGCGAACCGCGTATGATACATCTTCCCCCGTAGGTTCCGAAATTGCACTCATCACATATGCGGACGAGTGTCTCGGGGCACACGTAGGAGTCGCATACGGGACTTGAGTATGTTTAGCGTGATGCTGCAGGTCGCTGATGAGATTTCTACTCACCATTTTCCATCGCACTTTTCGCATAACCGACCGATGGCTGTCAAGGGCAGATTAGTAAAGCACCGAGGGTGTAGGTGGTAAGGACACTCGCCGATACCAGGCTGACGCCTGCACATGATCAGATCTTGGGATTACTCGTCAGTAAGTGATATGGGAAGACCTGCGGTAGAGAATATACCTGGGTGATGTTTAGACATGACTGCACGCTGTCAAGAACGTTACACTCGGTGGTCGCGAGTTCAACTGAGCAATGCGATTGTTGACACGTGTTTACACCTATGTAAGATAATTCTACCTCGGCAAGTCATAATCGATCGTAACTTCATGAGTTTGTTTCCACCAGCGTCCTGGCAATGTGCCCTCATTCACAAGATAGGTCGTCATCCAAAGCATGCAGGACAGCTGCAGGGACACGTAGCGACGCCGATCACTCAATGCCTCTATCTTTCGGACGCGTTTACTGCCTGCACTCGTGGCAATCTTGAGAACCTAGGTGTCACGCATGTCGTGTCCGCATTCGAAGCGAACTTGAGCACAGTATTTGGGGAGGATATCGCTGTCATGCATGTGCCTGTGAAGGACAATTCAGACGCTGATATTTCCAAGTGGTTCGATGCCGTTGTCGAATTTATCCAGGAAGCACTCGATATTGACGAGAAAAATAAAGTGCTGGTGCGCGACTGCAATAGCTACTGGATGCAAACATCACCCGTTAAAAGTGGATGATACCTCAGGTGCACTGTACCCAGGGCATATCTCGGTCTCCGATACTAGTCTGTGCGTATCTTGTTGCGACGACTCCGATGTGTGCCCTGGAGGCAATCGAATTTGTGCAAGCCAAACGCCATGTCATTTCCCCCAATCTCGCGTTCCGTCGCCAGCTTGTCCAGTGGAGCGAGCAGTTCGATGAGAAGGGCAAACTCTGTAAATTTACTACAGTGCAGTGGCTTACATAATGGATGTGATCGTCACCACGGGATGGGACTTTTGAATGCATGCTTATGTAATAAAAAAGTGGACCACACACAACGCGGCCACTGGTATTTAAGATGGGGGAAAATGTAGTGGAAAATGTGAATGCGAAACTTTAAGATCAATCAATCAATAAGTTTAATGCCCGTGGGTCGTCAGTGAGAGTGTGATTGCCGATAGTCGATGGGTAGTGCGAGTGTTTCGGTACAGTCGGTACAGTCGCAATTGTCGGTAGTCTCGGTGTTGTCGCTCCTTTCGCTAAGCGCCATGTGAATTTCCTTTTTTGATCAACAAAAGCCATGTGGCTTCGTGTGCCACAACTGGTGCTGGCAGCCGCAGTGTATGTGTCCTCCCCCCTCCCGGCTCCCTCCCCAGCTCCCAGTCCCTCCACTCCAGCAGCATACCAGCCAGTTGATCTACTGTCAATTCACTGTCATACAGACAAAATATTGTGTCATCTGTGAGTGTCTGCTCTGATCTGACTACACATTACTGATAAGAGATCTCATCCACTGATAAGGCCCATAGTTCGCATTTTTGACCATTTTCTGACAGTCATTTGGCTGCTGGTAAGCCCATGGACATTTGGTCATGCTCAGGGGGGCACTGATTGCATTCCCTGGCCATCTGGACCTGGGTTTCCTCCATTTTTTAGAATTTTGTTCGCATTTTTCGCATTTTTGACCCCTTTACTGGTCACAATTCTCTGGCCAGGCTTCCTGGTAAGTCATCTATGTCTGCCAATGATATTTCATCCATTTCTGACACTTTTTCATATGTATTTCCCATCACTCTGGCACATTTCTTAGGTTTTTGTTCGCATTTTTCGCATTTTTGACCCCTTTACTGGTCACATTCTCTGGCCAGGCTTCCTGGTAAGTCATCTATACCTGCCAATGATCAATCCCATCAGTTTCTGATATCTTTTCATATGTATTTCTCATCACTCTGGTATATTTCCTAGGTTTTTGTTCGCATTTTTCGCATTTTTGACCTCTTCCTTGGTCACATCTCTGGCCTGGGTGCCTGGTAAGTCATCCACTACCTGCTAATGATCAGTCTCATCATTTACGATGCCTCTTGGTATGTATTTCCTTAGATTTTTGTTTGCTTCTTTGGCTTTTTGAGCCATTATTGGTTATCTTTCTTCAGTGTGCCTTGGTAAGCATTTCCCCACTCATCATTGATGCCCTTTCACCTATTTTCTCTCATCACTTTAGGTTTTTTTCCCATCTTTTGGGTTATTCACAGATACCTGTGTCCAAGTTGTCAGTGTAAGTTGATGTCACTCTATCTGCAGGTGAACACTCACATGTCATGTAGGTCTAGGGTTGGCATTGTTGGGATGTTGGGTTGCCTTTGATACTTGCTTTGTGCTGGTAGTAGAGTGAACACTGTAGACCAAGACAAGGTGGTGTGAAGTCCCTACTACCTGGCTTCGTAGATTCATCTCTACGTGTCTGCTGGTTGCTGAGGCCTCCCTGAGGCTGGGACCTCTCTCATCACCACAGAGTAGAGACGTGTTTGGCGGGGCCTGCAAAGGTCAAGTGGGGTCACTCCTGCTTGCAGTTGCCATTCAATCTGTCTTGGGCTTTTTGCCTTTTGCTCTGTCATTTGTCGAGTTCCAGTCAGTAGGGTCTACCACAGGCACAAGGTGACTTCTCTGTGTATCCTTCATCCCCTTCACTGCTAGCCAATCTCTGTATCCAGTCTTTCCAACCATGTAGGTGTTTTGATTTCCAGATATACTGTTGAGCAACAGTGCATGGCACAGAGGCCAGCTCCACTGGACTCACCTTAGGTTAGAGAGTAACGAGTTGAGATGAGGTTAAGAGGGCAAAAGCGATTGTATTTTAGGGCGCCATAGGCTGCCTTTATATACTACAGGGTGAGTGTGACGTGATGTGTGACAACTATCTAAATAGTCGTAGCTATTGTCTACTGTATTTGGACTAAGTGTTATTCTACCTATGTAGTAACTACTTCCCACGCTGCACTAAGTAGGCATGTGTTCAACATATACTGCTTCAATATCCCTGATGATGCATGTGTCCATCAGGTCCACCCCCCCCCCCCCCCCCACTTCACCACAGCGTGCCCACAATGCTGGTCGTCAGGCTGAGCGTGATCAGTGTGTCCTTGGCTCTCCCCCATCCCGTCGTCAACCACATCATCCTGCTCCTCCTTTGATTGTAAGTTGTGCCCATGCTTGCCATATATGTGAGATTGATGTATATAATGTCAGGCTCATGCTCCTGTGCCACTCCCTCCCCAACAACCACTACTTCCCCCTGCCCCTTTACCACCGCAGATGATGCCCTTCCCTCCTCCATATTTTGTTCATCATGCTCCACCTCCTCAGAATCTTACAGAGCGTGTTGACTATACTGCTCAGCTGTTGGAGGGGTACAATAATGACCATGAGAGGCGTCGTCAGCGCAGGTGCAACCAGAGAACCAACAATCCTCCTACTCCCCCTCCAGCTCATCCTGGCCCATCCCATGCTCCCCCTCCACCCAACTACCATACATACCAGCAGCTCAGCAACCTGCAACATGAGGCAGAGCAGTGGAGACATCAGCAAGCTCAGCAGCAGCATGCTCAACATCTTCAGGCTATGCAAGTGCAGCAGTTGCAGGAGTGGCAACACATGCAAGCCATGAGAGTGCAGCAGCAGCAGCAGCAGGGACAAGAGTGGGGAAACTTGCAGGCCATGAGAGTGCAGCAGCAGCAGAGGCAAGGGCAGGAGTGGCAACACTTTCAAGACATGAGAGTGCAGCAGGAGCAGGAGCAGGGACAGGAGAGGCAGCACTTACAGTCCATCAGAGTGCAGCAGCAACAGAGGCAGGAGCAGGAGTGGCAGCGCCTTCAGTATGTCAGGATGCAACAGCAGCTGCAGCACCAGGAGAATCAACAATTACAGCTGCAACAATTGCAGAGGGTGGAACTTGAACGTCAACATCATCTGGAGGCAGAGAAACAGGCAGTACATCAGCTGGTAGAAGAGAGAGAGCATCAGGAGCAAAATGAACTGGAGCAAATCAGGCAGCTATCTCAAAGGTTGCTGACAGAGGCCCTCAGTGAACATAGTCATGCATCAGCAGAGCAGTATGAGCAGGACCAGGAGAGACAAGCACAAGCATCTGGCAATGTTCATGATCCTTCCCCTCCTCCAAGTCCATCCAGCTCTTCCAGTCCTGCTGCCTCCCCCCACAGACACCCTTCACCTCCACCTCCACCACCACCACCCACTGATCCACCTCCCAGCCCAAATCCCAGCCCTGGGCCTGATCCCAATCCAGACCCAGATCCAGACCCACCACCATCACCACCACCACCACCAGTCCTGCATCACATCCCTCCAGGTGGCAGACCATATACTGAGCCAGTCCAACACCACTACCTGGGTCTGATGAATATTCCATGCCCAAACTGTCATGCCCTCCATTTCCTCTCAGAGAAACTCTCTAACTCCAGTCCACATCGTCCTCGCTTTGGTACCTGTTGTCTTCAAGGCCAGGTGGTACTCCCTCCAATCCAGCAGTGGCCAAGGGTCCTCCAGGACCTCTTTGATGATCCCCAAGACCACAGGGAGTTTAGGAAAAATATTCATCAGTATAACAATGCCCTGGCATTTACTTCAGTGGGAGTAGAGGTGGATAGACAGACTGTCCAGGGGGCAGGCCCTGCATCCTTTCGTATTCATGGAACTCTTCACCATCTCATGGGAGCTCTCATGCCACCAGAGGGTCTGCAGCCTTCCTATGCTCAGCTATATATCTATGACCCACAGGAGGCAACAAACACCCGTTTGCAGAGAAACCCTGACTTGCATGGTGACATCTTGCTGGACTTGCACACCACTCTGAGAGAGAACCACCCCTATGCAGCAGTCTACCAGCAGGCCTATGCAATTATGCAGGCCAAGCCTCCAGAGCAGCATACAGATATCTGCATGTGTCTTTACTTACAACAGGGTGCTGATGGAAGGAGATACAACCTCCCTACTGTGGATGAGATTGCTGCCATTGTGCCAGGAGATGGATCAGAGATTGTGAGGAAAGACAGGGACATCATTTTACATCTGCAGGGTGGGGGCCTACGTCGCATCAGCAACCTCCATCCCTCTTACCTTCCACTCCACTATGTCCTGCTGTTCCCCCATGGACAGGAAGGATGGCATCTGGATATTCCTTTGCAGGCAGCTGCTGGTGGTGGCAATCATTGTTCCAAGGAGGTCACTCAGACACTGTGGTATGCATATCATCTCCACATTCGTCCTCCTCAGGTGGAGCCAGCCAATCTCTTCAAGGCTGGTGGACTTTTCCAACAGCTGGTCTGTGATGGGTGGGCTTCCATTGAGCAGTGCAACCTTACCTGGGTGGCCAATAATCAGACAAAGCTCAGAGCAGAGTTATATAAGGGATTGCAGGATCATCTGGCTCAAGATCCTGATCAAGATCTGGGTGGGGTTGGTCGTGTCATCCTCCCTTCCACCCATAAGGGGGGTCCTCGCTACATGAACCAGCTGCTTCAGGACTCTCTGGCCATCTGTAGAGAGTACAAGAAGCCTGATCTGTTCCTCACCATGACTGCAAATGGGAGTTGGCCTGAGATAACTGAGAATCTTTTCCCAGGTATGTTTGGATTTTTTTCTGGCTACCATTGACTCACCATCATGACACAGGCCAGTCACCAGTTGACAGACCTGACTTGGTCACCCGTGTTTTCCATGCCAAGCAGCAAGCTTTGCTGAAGATGGTCAGGGATGGTTACTTTGGAGAGGTGGCTGGGTTTGTCTACACAATTGAGTATCAAAAACATGGTCTCCCTCACATGCACCTGTTGGTCTTCTTGGAGGAGGAGGACAAGATTCATTCTGTGGAGCAGGTGGATGCCATCATCTCAGCTCAGATCCCTGACCCCAATGTCCACCCCCAACTTCATGAGGCTGTCTCCAAGTACATGCTTCATGGTCCTTGCTCTCCTCAGAGGTGTATAGAGAACAATGTTTGCAAGAAGCATTTCCCCAAGGCCTTCTCTGCTCAGACTATCATCAAGGAGGATGGCTATCCTGACTATGCTCACCCTCAGAATGGAAGGACAGTGGAGAAGCGTCGGAATGTCTTTGACAACAGTGTGGTGGTTCCCCATCCAAGGGAGCTTCTGGTGAAGTTTGACTGCCACTTGAACCTGGAGGTCTGTGGGTCTATCAAGGCAGTGAAGTATATCCACAAGTATATCTACAAGGGTCCAGACAGAGCCACTGTGCAGCAGGAGGGGCATGATGAGATTCATTCCTACCTTGATGCAAGATACATCTCCTCCACCCAGGCATGTCACAACATCTTTGAATTCCCCATGCACATGGAGTGGCCAGCTGTGTATCGTCTTCCAGTTCATCTTCCAGGAGAACAGACTGTGGTATTTAGAGCTGAGGATGACATTGAGAATGTGGTGGGGAATCCCAAGAACACTCAACTGATGGGTTGGTTTGAGGCCAACAGGGACCCTGTCCTGATAGCTGCTGGGGCACATGATTTTCTGTACCAGGAATTCCCCAAGAAGTTTGTGTGGGATAAGAAGCATGCTGTGTGGAAAGTGAGGCAGAGGTACAAGGCCATTGGGAGGATGTATTCTGTGTATCCATCAGCTGGAGAAAAGTTCTACTTGCGTCTTTTGCTCACCCAGGTCAAGGGTAAGTCTGCTGTCTTATGCTTTCATTCCCCATCTCACATCTCTCACAGGTGCAACTTCCTTTGAGAACCTTCGTTATGTGGATGGTCAGCTCCATGATTCCTTCAAGGAGGCCTGTGTAACGGCTTGTACTTTTTCACTACTAGCTGTAGCGTACTCTTAGCGTAGTTTTCCTTATTTATCCACTCTCTGGTTAGGGTTACTTAGACGCGCTCATAGACGCTTTACTTAGTCAGCTGATTCATCAGCGTAGCCACATTGACTCAGCGTGGATCGCTGCAGCCAATAGCATTTATCTCTTGCTTGTTTGGTTTGTTCTACGACGTTCTACGGTACAAACACTCGTAGTAGTATAAATACCGCCTCTCTTGTCGTAGACACTCCAATCGAGTTCATTTGTGCATTGTGCATTAACTCAGTTCCCTTAACCCTCATCCTTCTATCAGTCAAGGAGTGACCGATAACAGTCTTCGGATTGTTAGTGTTACACTTGAACTCGATTCTACCAGTTATCCCTCACTCCGCTTGCGCCCAGGCATATAGGGCAGTTATACCCAGACTCCAGGGTTAAGGAGCTTTGTCTTCTCGCCTTTCTTTCTTCACGAGACGATGCCTTTAGTCTCGTCCCCTTTACAGCAAGGGGTTGTGTTGAAGAAGAAACCGTAGTTAGTAGTCCTGCTGTTCGTCAAGGGCAGTGTGAAGGCGTAACCCACATTAGGGGGCGGAAATGCATAGCTTAAAAGTAGTTCCCCTATGTCAAGGGAGGTAGAAAGCGTACTACCGTATCCCTAGTTACCCTTACGATAGTTGAGACAGAGTACTGCCACTGAGGGCAGGGAAAATCTTGTCAACATTCCTCACGTCAAGAAGTCGGAGTCTTTGGCTCCTCGTATTAGGTTTTCTCCTTACCTGAAAAAGGAAGAATCGCCTGCTCCCCCGCTCCTGTTCGCTCGGGAAGTAACACCCCTCGAGCAACAAATCTTTGGAACCCCCAAACCTCTTCTCCCTCGCCTTTCTCCTCTCCCCCTTCGCTCTCCCTCCCCCAACCCCAACCTACTGGGCTTCGTTCTGCATGTCCCGTACAACTTACGGAACAGACGAACCATCTGACCCCCTCCGCGTACCCCCATAACTTTCGTCGGTCATGGACCAATTCACCCAGGACCAGCTGCACTTCATGCAGCAAATGACAGCCATGATCACGGCCCAGGTCGCCAACCAGGTGGCCCAGCACGTTGCAGGTGCCGTGGCAGGCATGCAGCCGCAGGCAGGCGGAGGGGCCACCGCTAACCCCAATCAGAATGTTGACCCCACGAAACAGGGCATAGCCGACCCAGGAACGTTCGATGGGTCGATTAGTAAGTTTGAAGAATGGTGGGCGAAAATGAAGGCCTACATCATCGTGGCGAACCAAACTAGCCCTAGGGTGAGGAACCTCGCAGTCTGGTCCAGGATGACCAGACCGATCGCTGGGGCATACACGCGGGCGCGCATCGACACGTGTATGGCAGCAGGGGCCTGGCCGTCCTATGATGATCTTGTGGCCGAAGTGGAAGCGCGCTTCAGGCCGCTTCACAACAAGGACTGGGCAAAGGAGCAGCTCAGCAAGATACGCCAAGGCTCGGCTAGGACAGAGGAGTTCCTGGCCAAATTCAATGCTCTAAGGACTGCATCCGGGGTATCCGATGATTATGCAATCTTCATGCTGGAAAGGGCACTCCGCCCCGAGATCATTCAGCAAATCTTTGTTCAAGGGCGTCGCAAGGACACCTGGGCAGAGTACGATGTTGAGGCCAGGTGCCTCGGTGCTGCCCTGGAGGCAGTTAGAATCAAGACCGGTGGTACGTCCTCTCGATGGGGACAAAACTTCTCGCGACCCTCGCCCGGGGTGATGTCAGGGCAAGGCGCACCCATGGACATTGGGGCTGTGCAAGGCAGATCGGGAAGCCGCCCGAAAAAGGACTTCTCTAATTATCAGTGCTATGCATGCGGCCAGAAGGGCCATATCCGTCCGCACTGCCTGCAGGCTGGGAATAAAGGAAAAGGGTGCCAGGTGCGTTCGGAAGGTGTTGACCCGTGGCTTGCTGCGATGGATGGGATGACTTTCGAGCAAGTGGTCGCCCATATCTCTAAGTTAAAAGAATCGGAGCTGCAGTGAAGTCGGGTCCTGCAGTCTCGGACAATTCTCGTACTGGACTTGTTTCTTTTTCCCCGTTTAGTTTCTCTTCTCGTTGTGTCTCGGATTCGTCTTCTAAAAATAGTAAAGAAAGCACAAAAGTAGAAAACATAAAAACACAAAAAAAGGTTTTATTCTCAGACATAGTTACTGTAAATAGGTTTTCTCCTCTCTCTGTAGATAGCATGGATGATGATTCGGACTTTGTACCTACACCGTCTGCTGAAGGGTCCCGAAAGGGCTCGGGACCGGACGTTAAACTGGCTCTGCTTAATTCTTCGGCATATAAAACCCCACAAAACAGTGTTTTGGAAGGATCCGAGTCGGTTAGCGATGCTCAGGCGACAGTACCGCCAAAATCCCGAGTTCGCACGCTCAACTTAAAGGATCATGTGGCTGTACCCATAATTATTCGCACTAGGAAGGGTGACACACACGCTGTGCAAGCCTTGTTGGATTCCGGTGCCACAGGTGTTTTCGTGGACGCCAAATTCATTGATCGAAAGAAGCTTCCAAAGTTGTCTCTCCCACGAGCTGTGGATGTATTTAATGTCGATGGTACTCTTAACTCCGCTGGAAGGATTACGCATCAAGTACCGCTTAGAGTTCAGTTCGGAAATCACTTCGAGGAGTTAGTAGCCGATGTCACGGATCTGGGATCTCATGACATGATTTTGGGTCACACGTGGCTTGCCACTCATAACCCGGAAGTCAACTGGAAAACCAGCGAAATCTCGATGAAGAGGTGTCCTCGTAGTTGCAGGCAACTCGCGCCGAAACCGGCCTTCGTTAGACGAATCGAAAAGGAGGAGGTCCAGGCCCTCGAAGACTGGCATAATATATTCAGAGTCGACAAGCAGGAGGCTCCTAAAAAGGATAAAACCCCTGAGGAACTGGTTCCGAAGGAATATCACGAATATCTAAGCGTCTTTTCTGTCCAGGAATCCGAACGCATGCCGCTTAGGAAACCTTGGGATCATGCGATAGAACTAAAGGAGTCGTTTGTTCCGAAAAAGGGAAGGTTGATCCCTCTCAGCCTGGATGAGCAGACCGAAGTTAGCAACTTCGTTGATGGACAGCTTAAAAAGGGTTATATTCAGCCTAGTAAATCGCCGCAGACTTCTCCCGTGTTCTTCGTCCCTAAGAAGGATGGGAAGAAGCGCATGGTACAGGATTACTGCTATTTAAACGAGCATACAGTCAAGAACTCGTATCCGCTCCCGCTTATCTCGCAGCTTGTTGACAAGTTGAAAGGCTGTAAATTATTCACGAAAATGGACCTTAGGTGGGGATACAATAACATCCAGATCAAGGAAGGTGACGAGTGGAAAGCCGCTTTTGTCTGTCCCATCATTCGCGCCCTAGAACAATGGCGTCGCTACCTCGAGGCTACTCTGTACCAGTTTGAGATTTGGATGGATCACCACAACCTTAAATGGTTTATGATGTCACAAAAACTTCAACCACGCCAGGCGCGTTGGGCGCAGTACTTCAGTCGTTTCAACTGTGTCATCGTCCACAAACCAGGAGTTTTGATGGGATGACCAGACGCTCTCTCTCGCCACGAGGACTTAGTAGAAAATCGCGAGTAGAAAATCGCGAGAACGCTAAATCTGAGGAGTCGTTATTTATTAAACCCAAACAAGTGCGCGCTGTGCGCTTAGAAAGTCCCTTTATAGAAGAACTGCGCAGTGTAACAGCCGAGGTTGACGCTGGAACGCTCGACCGACGTGACGGTTTACTGTATGATGGAGACAAAGTTTTCGTGCCTGAGGCACTTAGACAGAAGGTTTTAGTTGCTCTTCACGATTCGCCCCTAGCGGGTCATCGAGGCGTAAAAGGAACTCAGGAGTTGATCACACGCTGGTTCACGTGGTCCACCTTGAAGCCCGATGTCGAGGAGTACGTAAAGCACTGTCAGACATGTCAAGCTAGCAAGTCTAGTAACAAGCCGCCGGCAGGCGAACTCAAATCTTTACCCATCCCCGATGGGCCTTGGAAGGATCTTACGACCGACTTTATGGATATAGGAGTCAGGAGCTCCTCTGGAAAATCTTACGTCTTAGTTGTCGTTGATCGGTTCTCTAAGGAAGCAGAGTTCATCCCCTGCACTGAAAAGGAAACTGCCGCTAGTACAGCACGGCTTTATTTAACTCACGTCTGGAAGCATCACGGCCTTCCCCAGTCTCTCGTCTTGGATCGCGGACTGCAGTTCGCATCCCAGTTCTCGAAGGAGCTATTTAAAATGTTGGGTGTCGAGCAGAAGCTCTCAACGGCGTTTCATCCCCAGACGGATGGTCAAACAGAGCGGTTGAACCGCGAAATTCAGCAGTATCTACGGATGTATGCAAACCATCAGCAGGAATGATGGGAGGATTGGCTTCCCCTAGCTCAATTTGCGTATAACAACTCCAAGTCTTCTTCTACTGGCAAGTGCCCCTTTGAAGTTACCCGTTCATACGCACCACGGATGGGCATCGAGCCGACGACTTCTAAGGTAGAAGCAGCAGAGGAGACTGCTAAAGACTGGTTCCAGGTGTTCCAGGAAGTGCGCGAAAGTTTGGGAAAAGCTAGGACGCGTCAGAAAACTCAGGCAGATAAGCGATGTTCCCCTTCCCCTGCTTACTCCGTAGGCTCGCAGGTTTGGCTGGCTACCGACCATTTGTCGCTGAAAGATTGGCAGAGCTGAAAGTTGACCGAAAAGTGGATAGGCCCGTACGAGGTCTCGGATGTTTTACCCAACGCCGTTAAGTTAAAGTTGCCGCGCTCAATGTGCATACACCCAGTAGTGAACGTTTCATGGGTGAAACCTTATCTCGGTGCTCTTGATGGGCAACCAGTTATTCGGCCCGGCCCACAACGGGTTACGGATGAAGGAGACGTCGAATACGAAGTTGAAAAGGTAGTTGATTCCTGCTTGAAGCGTGGCAATCTTCAGTTCCTCGTCCATTGGAGGGGATACCCGGAGGAAGATCGCACTTGGGAGCCTAGATCTGCTCTTAAGAACGCCCAGGAGGCAATAGACGATTTCTACAAACTCCATCCCAGTGCCCCCCGGAAACTTCGTTTGCTTTCGACTGAAGGTCTCTTTTTCTCCACTATACCCGACCCTTTGACTGCTGTGCAGCCTATCTGGTCTCGCCTGGAAGTCGAGCCATAGGAGGGGATAGTGTAACAGCTCGTACTTTTTCACTACTAGCTGTAGCGTACTCTTAGCATAGTTTTCCTTATTTATCCACTCTCTGGTTAGGGTTACTTAGACGCGCTCATAGACGCTTTACTTAGTCAGCTGATTCATCAGCATAGCCGCATTGACTCAGCGTGGATCGCTGCAGCCAATAGCGTTTATCTCTTGCTTGTTTGGTTTGTTCTACGACGTTCTATGGTACAAACACTCGTAGTAGTATAAATACTGGACACTCCAATCGAGTTCATTTGTGCATTGTGCATTAACTCAGTTCCCTTAACCCTCATCCTTCTATCAGTCAAGGAGTGACCGATAACAGTCTTCAGATTGTTAGTGTTACAGCCTGTCGTGCACGTGGTCTGTTGCAGGATGATAGAGAGTGGTTGTTGTGTTTGCAGGATGCTGCTCACTTCCAGATGGGATCCCAATTATGTCGACTCTTTGTTATCATCCTGGTGCATGGTGCCCCAGTGGATCCCAATCACCTGTGGGAGGCATCCAGGGACCATCTTTGTGATGACCTGAATCGTCATTTGATGAGAGTCCTTAACATTCCAGAGCCAACCCAGGAGCAGATCTATGACTATGGCCTCCACCTTATCTCTCAAGCCCTCTGAAGATATGGGAAGAGCTTACAAGACTATCCTGAGATGCCTAGGCCACAGATGGACTGGGGTCATCGTGAGGGAAACCAGCTGATCAATGAACAGTTGGCATTGATGGTGCCAGAGTTGGAGGAGTTTGTGGAGAGGGGGCAGGAGACATTGAATGTGGAGCAGAGGCAACTTTACCAGGCAGTGCTGGATAGTGTGATGGGTGGACAGGGGACCATGTTCTTTCTTCAAAGTGGTGGTGGTTGTGGCAAGACCTATCTGGCCAACCTCATTGCTGGGGCTGTCAGAGCAAGGGACAGGATAGTGCTCTGTGTTGCTTCTACTGGCATTGCCTCCCTGGTGGTCATACAGCACACTCCAGGTTCAAGATCCCCATCCCCATCCATGAACAGAGTGTCTGCAACATCAAGAAGGATGACATGAATCATGAGCTGATTCAGAGGACTTCCCTGATCATCTGGGATGAAGCTGCTTCTCAACATCGTCATGTGGTGGAATGTGTGGATAGGACTCTGAGGGACTTGATGGATCAGGACAGGCCATTTGGAGGGATCACTACATTGCTTGGTGGAGACTTCAGGCAGACTCTGCCTGTCATTCAGCATGGATCCAGGGAACAGATTGTGCCTGCTACACTGACTCACTCCAACCTGTGGCCCCAGATGTCAGTGCACTATCTGAACCAGAACATGCGTCTTGGGCAGGATCCTGAATGTGATGAGTGGGCACAACGTCTTTTGCAGATAGGCTCTACTGATGGAGAATTGGAGCTTCCTCAGCACATGAATTGTGGGGATGGAATGGCCTCTCTGGTGGATGCCATGTACTCTGAGGCCCTTGCCCTGCAACCAATCCAGCCACTTGCTGATGGGTATTTCCTGGATCGTACCATCCTTTCCTCTAGAAATGCCCAGGTGCATGAGATCAACTCCCCATTCTGGAGGCTGTCCAACCACAGGAGAGAGTGACCTATACCAGTGCAGACTCTGTCACTGATGTGGAGTATGAGTACATCCAGCCAGAGATGTTACACACCCTGTCCCTCTCTGGATTTCCACTGCACAAACTGGAGCTGAAGAAAGGAGTACCCCTGATGTTGTTGTGCAACTTGGATCCAATCCATGGACTGTACAATGGGACCAGACTGAGGTTGATTAGATCCACACCTAGGATCTTGGAGTGCCGTGTGTTGAAAGAGGGTGGAGATGGAGAGGTGGTGTTGATCCCCAGAGTTGCCCTGGATTGTGGACTTGAAGATTCCCCTGTTCCTTTTCATAGAAGGCAGTTCCCTGTGCACCTGGCCTATGCAATGACCATCAACAAGTCACAGGGACAATCAGTGAAGAATGTTGGGATAGATTTGCAGTCTGAAGTTTTCTCTCATGGTCAACTCTATGTGGCTCTGTCACGTTGTACTCATCCCAGAAGGATCAAAGTTCTGTTGAAGGAAGGACAGGACAACATGAAGACAAGGAATGTAGTGTGGGCTGAGGTATTTAGACATTTGGACATTTGATCTGTAACTGCAAAACTGTACCAGTAAATAGAATTATGAAAGTTTATAAATAAGGGAATTGAAACATGGCACTCAGTGAATGCACTCCAATCTAGCTGCGAAGCAGCATGGGGGGGGGCCAGACAATCTAGCTGCGAAGCAGCCACGAGGCCGGAGGTCTCGTCATAATATAACGGGAGAACGAAAAAGTCGCATGAACCTACCCAGCGCTTACTTCGGGTACTTCGGGTGTTTCGCGTATTTCGGTAATTTCGGTCAGTTGAACAAAAGCACGTGGATTTGAAACTCAGCTATGCAGCATTCAGTATACGTTGGCACGCGCGTTCAACCACTCTTTCTTCCCTTCCCTCACTCTGTCCCTCATCCACACCACCCGGAAGTAGTCGTAGATAGTTTTCCCTGTCAATAATACACTTAGTTAGGGCCATTAGCATTCTGTAAGACCCAGTAACTCAGTGAAACCAAGGCAAATCTGACAGATCTGACAGATAAACCTGTTGCCCAGTCTTTGCATTGTTGGGCTAAGTTTCTCTACTTGACTGGTGAGATATCTTCCACTGTACTTCTGCCAGGCGTCCTGATGAACAACTGGGTCTTTTGCACCACTGTAATTTCATTTCATCAACCAGCTATATTACCCTCATCTTTGGCTGTTTTCTTTGGATTTCTTTGGAAATCTGACTCAAAGTTGGTGAGCACTGCTGTCCTGCTGGAAAAACATGATCAACTGATCACACTTTTGTATCTTCTTCAGCCCTTCAAGGTAGTTTTGTGTCTTTGCTGCAGGATTTATGTTTTAATATGGTCTTCAGACTTCCCTGGAACTTCCTCTTGAGCTATCCCTTGCAAGTGGCTGCTTGCTGTACTGTAGGTGATTGAGCGAAAGCTGTAGACCAAAATGAGTGTCTCCTCAAGTCCCTACTCCCTGGCTTCATAGATTCAACTCTGTGTGTCTGCCAGTTGCTGAGGCCTTTTTGAGGCTGGGACCACTGAGGGGACTACAGAGTAGAGATGTGATTGGTGGGGCCTGCCAAGGCTAAGTGGGGTAAATCTCACTTACAGTTACCAATCATTTTTGTCTCGGGCACATTGTGCTTTTGTCTCTGTCATACATTGAGTTCCAGCAAAGTAGTGTCAGTCACAGATAGTAAAGCACTGTCCACTTTGCACCCTTCCCTTAGACTTGGATTTTGGATTTTTCCGCCCTGTAGCCCTTTCCCTTGGATTTCCCTTGGATTCCCCTATACCCCAGGACTTGGATTGGATCTTTCCCCTGGATTTCTCTGGATTCCCACCTTTGGCCTACTGCACCCAGCCCCATACCCCCCATCCTTCATGTGAGTTATGTTTCCTAGATTTCTGATTATATTTCTAACCTCTTCATCACATTAGGACTACCCCTCCCACATCCCCTCAGCGAGCACGTGATGCTGCTCGCCAATCTGAGCACAACCAATGTGCTCTAGGCTCTCCTCCTCAACGCCATTACCCACAAGCCCCAGTACCACCTCCACCAAATCTTCCTCATGGACTTTTGGTATGTGCCCTGTGATCAGGGGTGTATGGTACAATTAAAGCTAATCAATGATGATATTCCAGATTCATCCCCCTGTCCCCACTGCTCAATATCCTGGTCTGCCACGTCATTCGATTGCACACCATGAAGTTCAACATCTCCATCGCATGCACCATATGCCTCCTCAGCCTCCACCCTATCATCCCCCTCCCCCCCCCATGGCACCTCATCTCATGCATCCTGCTACCACCCTTACCCATGGTTTCCCTCCAGCACAGAACCTTGCAGCCATGCAGCCAGGCATGGAGGAAATGCATAGGCAGTATTTTGGAAACCCCCCCCAGCTCACTCCTACCAGCTTCCAGCTCCTGTTGGTCACCCACATGTAGACTATGTGGCAGCCCTCCAACAAAACTTTGAGCAGGATCATGCACGACATCGAGAGAGGCATAGGAGACATCAGCAGAGAGGTACCCAGAGCATCAGTCAGGCACACCATCAGGCTCAGGAGCAGCAACACCAAGAATTTTTGAGGCTTCAGCAGGAGGACAGGAGAACACTCCATGACTTGCAGCTATTGGAGGCACAGCAGCAGGAAGAAAAAAGGAGGAGGCTTCATGACTTGCAGCTATTGGAGGCACAGCAGCAGGAAGAAGAAAGGAGGAGGCTCCATGACTTGCAGGTATTGGGAGATACAGCAGCAGCAGCTACAACAGCAGCATGAGCAGATGCAGAGGGAGCAGCAGTTGTATTTGCAGGAGAGGGAATGTCAAATGCAGCTTCAGAGGCAATTGCAGCAACAGCAGCACCTCTCTCAAGCTCTGAATGAGTTTGGAAGGCTTTCTGGAGAACACTATGCTGAGGATGAGGAAAGGCGTCGTCAGAGAACTGCTGAACAGAACCCTGGCACCAATGATGACCCTCCACCACCTCCCCCCCTGATGCAGACCCTGCTCCTGGACCCCCTGGATCCCCTGGTGCAGACCCTGGCCTTCCCCCTCCCCCTGGACCCCCTGGACCTCCCCCTGGACCCCCTGGACCCCACCCTGGACCCCCTGGACCTCCCCCTCCTCCCCCTCCTGGACCTCCCAATCCACGTCACCTTCCACCTGGTGGCAGGCCATATGCTGAACCTGTCCAGCCCCACTATCTTGGACCCATGAGTATCCAGTGTCCAAACTGCCATGCTCTACACTTCATGGCTGAAAGGCTCAGCAATTCCAGTAATGCAAGGCCACACTTTGGCATGTGTTGCCTTCAGGGTCAGGTCAACCTCCCTCCCATAAGAAGATGGCCTCCAGGACTGCAGGCACACTTTGAGGACCCAAGGTTCAGGGAGAAAATTCGTCAATACAATGCTGCTCTGGCATTTACCTCCTTGGGTGTCAATGCTGAGCCTCAGACTGTCCAAGGATCTGGGCCAATGTCCTTCCGTGTCCATGGTGCCCTTCACCACTTGATTGGGGCCCTTCTACCAGAGGCTGAGGGGGAGCCCTCATATGCTCAGCTCTACATCTATGATCCTCAGGAGGCAACAGAGAGACGTACTCGCCGCAATCCACAGCTGGACCCTGCCATCATGCTAAGTCTCCACACCATCCTCATGGAGAATCATCCATATGCCCCTCTGTACAAGCAGGCTCATGACATCATGAGGGAAAAACCACCAGGGGAGCACACTGATATGAGGGTGTGTCTGACACTCCAGCAGGGCACTGATGGTCGAAGATACAACCTACCAACAGTAGAGGAGATTGCTGCTGTGGTGCCTGGGGATGGATCTGAGGAGGTCAGAGCCCAAAGGGACATCATTCTTCGACTTCAAGGTGGGGGATTGCGTCACATCAGCCAACTTCATCCTGCCTATCTCTGCCTTCACTATGTTCTTCTGTTTCCTCATGGGGAGGAGGGCTGGCATCTCAACATTCCTCTGCACAATCCTGGGGGTAGGAATTTGTGTGCCAAGAAAGTGACTCAGCTTCTCTGGTATGCATATCGCCTTCATGTCCGTCCCCCTGCAGTGGAACCAGCCAATCTCTTCCATGGTGGTAGATTGTTCCAGCAGCTGGTCTGTGATGCCTGGGCCTCTGTTGACCAGTCCAATCTCACTTGGGTTGCCAACAACCAGAAGAAACTCAGAGTTGAGCTGTATGGTGGGCTTCAGCACAGGATGGCAGATGATCACCCACCTGACATGGCAGATGTTGGTCACATGGTCATCCTTCCCTCCTCTCACAAGGGAAGTGTACATTACATGCAGCAACTCCTCCAGGATTCTCTTGCCATCTGCAGGGAGTACAGAAAGCCTGATCTCTTCCTGACTATGACTGCAAATGGGAGCTGGCCAGAAATTGTGGACAATATGTTTCCAGGTATGTACATGACTTGCTTTGCACCCATCCCCTCATTCTGACATTGTCCACTTTGCTAGGGCAGAAAACTGTGGATCGTCCTGACCTGGTGGCAAGGGTTTTCCATGCCAAGCAGCAGGCTCTGCTCAAGAAGATTTGTGATGGCTACTTTGGAGCTGTGGCAGGCTTTGTCTACACTATTGAGTATCAGAAGCATGGCCTCCCTCACATGCATCTCCTTATCTTCCTTGAGGACCAGGACAAGATTCAGACTGTGGAGCAGATTGATGCTATCATCTCAGCTCAGATCCCAGACCCTGTCCTCCATCCCCAGCTCCATGAGATTGTCTCCAAGTCCATGCTCCATGGGCCCTGCAGTCCACAAAGATGTCTGGAGAACAATGTCTGCAAGAGGCACTTCCCAAAGTCATTCCGTGATGAGACTCTCATAAAGGAGGATGGCTATCCAGAGTATGCTCGCCCCCAGAATGGCAGGACTGTGGAGAAGAATGGTGACACCTTTGACAACTCTCATGTGGTCCCTCATCCTCGAGAATTGCTGGTGGAATTTGACTGTCACATCAACCTGGAGGTCTGTGGATCCATAAAGGCTGTCAAGTACATCCACAAGTACATCTACAAGGGTCCAGACCATGCCACCTTGCAGACTCAGGGTCACAATGAGATTTGCTCCTACCTGGATGCCAGATATATCTCTGCCAATGAAGCCTGCCACAATATCTTTGAGTTCCCCATGCATCAGGAATGGCCAGCTGTGTACCATCTGCCTGTCCATCTCCCAGACCATCAGGTTGTGGCATTCAATGCTGAAGACCAGCTTGCTGATGTCATTGAGAATGCAAGGGATTCACCTCTTCTTGGATGGTTCAAGGCCAATGCAGATCCAGTCCTCATTGCTGCTGGTGCAAGGGAGCATCTCTACCAGGATTTCCCAAAGGGCTTTGTGTGGATGAAGACTGAAAGGAGGTGGAAGGTTCGTCAGAGGTACAAGGTCATTGGAAGGATGTATGCCATTCCTCCCACTGCTGGTGAATGCTTTGATTTGCGCCTGCTGCTCACTGCTGTCAAAGGTGTGTGTTCTCATTCATACTACTCTGCTATGATTTTTTTTGCTGACCATTCATGTCTTAGGTGCTACCTCCTATGAAGATCTTCGTACTGTGAATGGTCATCTCCATGAAAACTTCAAAGAGGCTTGCCGTGCTCTGGGTCTGCTTCAGGATGACAGGGAGTGGTTGCTCTGCTTGCAGGAAGCTGCTCATTTTCATACTGGATTTCAATTGCATCATCTCTTTGTCACCATCCTGGTCCACTGCCATCCAGTTGACCCTCATGTCCTGTGGGAGGAGTCCAAGGCCAACCTCTGTGATGATCTGCACCACCATCTCATCCATCATCTCCACATTGAAAACCCCACTGAGGAGCAGATCTTTGATTATGGCCTTCATCTCATCACTGAGGATCTTAGGAGGAATGGACGATCCATAGACAACTTCCCTACCATGCCCAGACCCCAGAGGCAATGGCAGATTGATGAGGGGAACCAACTCATTGCTGAGCAGAGAGCATATGACCAGGATGAGCTCCATCGCTTTGTGGAAGCTGGCCTGCCCACCCTCAATCAAGAGCAGAGGGCAGTCATGGCTTCAGTGCAGCAGCCAGTTGGGTCCTCATTCTTTGTGCACAGTGGAGGAGGGTGTGGGAAGACATACCTTGCCAAACTCATTGCTGCTTCAGTTCGTGCCAGCAACAAGATTGTCCTCTGTGTTGCATCCACAGGCCTTGCCTCTCTCCTGCTCCCTGGTGGTCGTACTGCACACTCCTGCTTCAAAATCCCCATTCCCTGTCATGAGGGCAGCTCCTGTAACATCAAGAAGGATGACCTCTATCATCAGCTGCTTCAGCATACTGCCCTGATCATTTGGGATGAAGTACCAACTCAGCATCGCCATGTAGTGGAGTGTGTGGATTGTACCCTTCATGATCTCCTGCAGGAGGGCCATCCATTTGGAGGAATTACCACTCTCTTTGGGGGAGACTTTAGGCAAACTCTCCCTGTTGTTCCCCATGGATCCAGGGAGCAGATAGTGTGGGCAACTCTATGTCGTTCCAACCTCTGGCCTGCTCTTCAAGTCCATCATCTCCATCAAAACATGAGACTTGGCAGGGATCCTGAGTGGGACCAGTGGGCAGAGCAGCTGTTGCACATTGGTGTGACAGAAGGAGAAATAGAACTTCCTCCCTACATGTCCTGTGGTGATGACTTGGACTCCCTCATCAATGCCATGTATGCAGACCTCCTCAACCCACCTCAGAACCACCCTCCACAGGACCAGTACTTCTTGGATCACACCATTCTCTCTGCCAGGAATGCTGAAGTCCATGAAATCAACTCCACCATTCTGGGGAAAGTTGCTGGAGAAAAGGTTGTGTGCAGGAGTGCAGACTCTGTCACTGACAACCAATATGATTACATTCCAAAGGAGGTGCTGAACACATTTGAACCATCAGGATTCCCTCTTCATGAACTGGAGTTGAAGCCTGGTGCTCCCCTCATGCTTCTTCGCAACCTGGACCCCATCCATGGCCTGTACAATGGTACTAGACTGGTCTTGGTCAGATCCACCTGTCGTATATTGGAGTGTCATGTGCTGCAGGGAAGGGATGGAGATGCTAACAATAATGTGGTGCTGATCCCTCGCATGGTTCTGGATGCCAATCCAGATGACTTTCCAGTTCCTCTGCACCGTCTACAATTCCCTGTTCACCTGGCCTATGCAATGACCATCAACAAATCACAAGGCCAGACAGTCCAGCATGTGGGCCTTGACCTGAGGACCCCTGTCTTCTCTCATGGACAATTATATGTGGCTCTCTCCAGATGTACTCATCCAAGGAACATCAAAGTACTATATGGTGGGCAAGGACAGCAAACAAACAAAGCCACAAATGTGGTGTTCAATGAAGTTTTTAGAGGATTGAATGTATGAATGAATGTACCATACTATAGATGTCACTTTCTGAAAAGACATGTGTATATACAATGTATCAACCTCCAATTGAACCATTTACAAGCTGGCATGCACTAAGATTTAGCTCAAGACTAATAACTCAATGGATGGAGGGGGGGAAGACAACATTGCTGCAAAGCAGCATGGGGGGGGAAAAAAGACAATGTTGCTGCAAAGCAGCGTTGGGGGGGGGGGGGGGAAAGACAACGTTGCTGCGAAGCAGCGTGGGGGGGGGGGGGGCCCAGACGATCTAGCTGCGAAGCAGCAGGCTGCAAAGCAGCCACAAGGCCGGAGGTCTCGTTATAATCAAATTTTCATGGTGACGGAGTTTGAAGTTTGGCCAATTGTGAGATTGTGTGTGATAATTACAAGTTTGCACGACCGTGTAGTAACATCCAAAATGTTGGTCTGATTATTATGTAAGTATTGAAGCTGACAACACACTTGTCAAGACTTCAAGTTTTATCTTCACATTTGAGTCAGGAGGGAACTTATTGTTTTGTCATTGCCTAGACAATGGCTTTGACTTCAAGTCTTTGCCCACATAGAAACCCAGTTTTACCGTTAAAATGAAAACAGCGGAAAAAATCCTATCCGATGTAGTAGGGGAGAGGGGATAGGCAAGGGAGAGAAGGAGCTTAGTCAGTGGGGGGTGCTCGGGTGGCAGGTGGATGCATCGTAGTTAGCAGGTGCACCGAACCACACTTCAGAGAGTTGGAGTGCGCTCTCACTGCCTGCTCCATTGTGGTGACGAGAGCATGTTCGAACCCAGGCAAAGTAACGCTGCAGTGTAGGGAGAGCAAGCTCCCTACTAGGTGATCTTCATTATTTCCTTGTTTCTACTTTACTTTTTGTTACTATACTTTTCCTCTAGTTCCTACTTAGTATTTCGAGTATTGTGTGGTCGTGTTGTGGCTTATGTAAGCCACTTATGACCTCGAGTACCTTGTACTCATCAGTAATTTTACACGCATCTTATTTAAACTATATCGACTAAAATTCGGAGCTAAGTAATTTAAGCAGCAAAATTCTTTAAGTTGGATTAGGTACCACACCGTAGTGTTACTAGCCCAACTTCGTTTACTTATTTTCTTATGGAGCTTATCAAACAGAAAAAAACGTGATAAGTTTGCAACTCCTACTAAGCACAAACTTTCATTAAACGACAGATAAGAGAATAAAAGATGATTGGGAATGGCAAGATGAGAATTTTATCGTGTCACCGGAAAGTAAAAAGATCATCGAATTCGTCTTCTCCACCTGAATCCAAAGTGTTCGCCACTGTGAATGTTGCCTTCTTGACAAATTTCTGAGTGTCATCGACAATCAACAACTGCTCATGGGATAATCTCTTGATAGGCTCCAAGTAACGCCTCGTCACTGCGCCCCAGACAGCTTCACCAAATTCAAATTGGCCCCCTTTCGGAATGACAGCAGTCCATACATCACTGGGTTGGGTTATTTTGAATGACATGTGACCTTCAGCGATGAGTGAGAGAGTGCGGCAAACCTAGGAGCATCATCCGCACAACTGTATGTCCCAATGAAAGAAGGCACTTACTGCAGCAGAAGCGAGGGCGAGGGCTGTACATGGCTCGGAAAAATCTTCACTGAGCATCGGAACATCAGTATGACCTTGGATAAAGTTGAAGTGATGCGCAAATGTCTGGAGGATGAATGGCGCTCGCCAGAGGCCGGTCCATGTCTACGGAGCATCACTGATTATGAAGAAGAAAATAAAAGAATGCACACACCTTGTTGTCAGTCCCTCTGTTCTGGCTGAACAGAAATCAATTCTTCTTGAGCATTGCTTTGGTGAACTCGGTGCACGTCGTTAAATCGTCGAAATCAGCATCATGTGTGAAGAAAGTGGTGATCACTGCCACTGCAGCAGCTGCAAATCCGGCCCACCAATTGTTGAGTCCTTGCTTAGCCTGTTGTAACGTGTGCAGGATGGTAAACTGAGGGGCGTGAACTGCACTTACGAGGCTATAAACCGGCCCTCTGGTGACCACCGTGTATACAACCTTCTCCCAGTACACCGTATCCCATATCTCCTGCAGCATGTTCTTGAACTTGTCATCGGGGATGGTCCATGGGTTGTCATAGCTGGCAGCAAAGTGAGCGAGAGTGGAAATGAAGAGCCACCGCCATGCATTGTCATTTGTAGCACCAGCAGGCAGGTCACTATTGATGTACTTTTTGTTCGCACCGCTCCCTGAGCACTGTGATCCTTGACCAGCAGATACACGTGGCATCTTCACTCGTTTAGATGGTGGGGCGGTAGTGCTACTCGTTTCTCCCTACCTCCGTTTCAGTAAGAATGCATAATGCTAGAGGTAGTTTACTCACCTGACTGCGAGGGGCCCTCTTGATCCCCCTCTTGGTTTCCACCAGTAAAACATCGTCATCCATTTCTTCGGTTGAGGGCTCAACGTAGTCATCTTGAACGTTCACAACCTTTCCGCTACCACTGCTGACACGGCCCTTCCGAGGATGGGTATACTGCGAAGGAGATGGAGGCGATGGTTCTGACTCGTCGAGCTCAGAACTGCTAACAATGTCAGTAATAGCCTTTCGAATGTCAGTTTAACGTGAATAAATAGTATTAATAGGACGCACCATGGTATCTGTCCTATGATGAACGCTCTTCAAAGATGGATTAGACATGGCCTGGCACTCAGAATTGTCATTGCCTTGAAGGTAAGGCGAGTCGTCATTGCAGGTTTCTGAGGTGGGAGGGTTGCTGAATGCAGGGGTGGAGGGGCGGGTGCTTGAGTGAGTACTCGCAGGAGTTGTTCGAAGTTTGATCTGAGAGCTTGTACCCGTACTAGAAATTGACCGTGCATGACGAGAGCTGGCAGCCGAGTGCTGCGAGAGGAGTGTGTGAAGCGGTTTGGATGATGCGAGTTTGTCGGCCCAGTCTGCAACATCTCCGATCCCAGAAAACTTCTGCTTATCGGTATCTAAGCTAGAGTCAATGCAGTCCCAGTAGAAAAGAACAGTTTCAGTGAGCAAAATCATTGTGACCATGGTAAGAGATGGGAAAACACGTACCAAGCAGAAGTCGGCTTCCGTTTCTGGACATCCATGCTATGCCAGTCCATGATCCTATCGGCCCCACCACCCCCACCAGGCTCGCCTCGTGCTGCGAGCACTGCATCTCGAGACGATGTCTTCTGCGTGCGTTTCTGCTTCTGAACCACCTCTGTAAGACTTTCCTCCAGCCCGACCTCTGATTCTTCCAGACCATAAACCAACAGCTCCCCGCTACCTTGTGAATCAGCAAGCACTTCGCCACTCGGGCGTTTATCAGCGGGATCCATTCCAGTCACATCACTTGCCAGCCTGTCACTGTCTCCCATGACACTTTCCGTCGTGTCTGCAGATTCATGCGATGGGTCCTTGATGATGAGGCAGAGCCTTGGTCTCGGCTTGGGTGGATTGGTAAGTCGGTTTTCTTCCTCTTGTATGGTGTCGTCAATGATATTGGCTAAACGTTGGATACCACGTTTCTGGGCAGCTTCTTGCTCCTCACAGGCTCTCTCAGCCACTGCATCATCGGCTTGCTTCTGCTCGGAGGTGCGCCGTTTTTGTTTCCCTTCTAAAATGATATGTCCCGGATGTTGATGCGCATTTTTGGCACGGGTGGTAGGGTGGGACATCATGGAAACCCGGGAACCCAGGAAGCAAAGAAGGCATGGCAGAGAAAAAAAAATCACGTAAGGTTAGCAACTTGTGTCCGACAATGTCACTAAAACTTGCTGACTCACTCATGACGCTAGCCCTTCCTACCATGCATAGTCTGTTTTTTCAAGACTTTGTGATAGTTCCTCATAATGCCTCGAACCATTCCTCGTTCCCCTGCAGGTAGACGAGCAGTCAGTGCTTCTCGGATTCCCTGTCTGTGTGCTGGCTGTCATTGTTGGTTCAAAACGGCCTCCAGACTGAATCACCACAAATCGTCTTTTCACAGCTACTCTTTCCACAAGTCAGGCCTTCCGGCACATTTGCAGTCAACCAGTCCACATGAAGGCATTGTCCGTGACTACCATGAAGAGCTGACAGGTATGCTTGCTGACTCGACTCGATCCTTCCATTTCACTGACCGCTGTACAGGTCAGAAATGTGATTCAAATGGGCAGCCCATCCATCCGAGCTCCCTGCCTCCACCCATCTTTGAAAAGCCCCCAGATGACTGGGGTTCATATGGTAGTCAGCTGGGTTTTGAAACTGCAGAGTTTATCTTTCAGGAAGCAGAGATGTCAGCATCGAAGATCGACAAGCTTCTCTACCTCTGGGGGTGCTCTAACGGCGGTCGACCTCCCTTTTCAGACCATAACGAGTTATATGAAACAATCGATGCTACAAAGCTTGGTGACATTCAGTGGGACACCTTCAAGCTCAGATACAATGGTGAACGGCCTACCGACAACGTCCCGCCATGGATGGATGAGGAATATGAATATTGGTACCGTGACCCTTCCACCGTGGTGGAAAACATGCTCTCAAACATGGAATTCGATGGCGAAATCGACTATGCACCTTACCAGGATTTTACAGTGGGTGACAAGAAGCAAAGATATGAAAACTTCATGTCGGGAGATTGAGCGTGGTTGCAAGCGGTAAGTTTGCCTTATGCTAATGCACCGCTGGAGTATTAATCATGCATTCACAATCGTTAGGATGAGATTGCTCGAGATCCTTCAACGCATGGAGCTACTTTCATCCCTATCATTCTTGGGAGTGACAAGACAATGGTTTCAGTTGCAACGGGCCAGAACGATTACTGGCCGGTGTGAGTCGACGTGTGGATCTATGGTGAAAACACCACAAAACCAACACAAAGACAAATGCCGAGTTGGTGGTTTACCTATGCAGACTTTGGCTCAAGGGATCGGTTACAGCGAAGTGGGGGAGGGGTTCTGCACACCTAGAAGACTAGGGCAGAAGGGAATGGTGCTCCTGACGAAGGGGGAGCGGGGGAATGACTGAAAAGCGAAGATATTTAGGCTACTCGGAGCCTAGAAGCGACGTAAGACGATGAAGAATAACAGTAAATAGACCCTTAATGGAGCCTCAGATACTGCAAGGATAAAGGAGACAATGAAGGGCCCTAAAGCGACGACAATAAGGCAGATAATGACGATAAAGATTGGGCAATAGTCTCTCTACAAAGGGGACAGTATCCTATGCAGGGGGGCTACTTGCTTGTATGCTACTTGCTGCGACGTATTGGTACTTATATACAAAAGGTAGTGCAGCCTGAAGTAAATAGAGGGAAACACTTTGTAAGGGGTTTGTAAGCGATTGGTAAGAGGATTGGTAAAGGATTGGTAAGGCCAAGAAAGGCTGAGTAAGGACAGTAAGCGATTGGTAAGTAAAATCAGTCAGCATGACGAAGAATATCACAAATCATTTGAAATAGAATGAGTCATTAAGGAACGGATGAATAATGCGACAGAAAGGGGGATGAGTAAGTGCACTGGTCACTGCTGAATAAGGGGGTATGACTGCAAATGAGTCACTCTGACTCCTAGATCTGAGATCCAGATTCATTGGGGCGATATGCTGCGTGTCCGAAAGAAGAACTGTGGGGATTTCTGCCAGGGGCCAACTTTGGGGGTCTCCAGGGTAGTCAGGGCTTAGGATTTCGCAACTTTCCCCCCTCTCTCCTCTCTGCAAAGTGACCTGTACCAGGTGCAACTAGTGCTCTGGAGGGCATGAGGAGGAGGAGGGGCCGTCTTCTCCAATGAGGGCAGGGAGAAGTGCCTCAAAATCGTCATGAATGCGATCAGATAGTGTAGATGATAGTAATTGGTACTGGAGCTGTCGCAATTTTGGGAGAACGAAAGACGAGATTGAGAGATAGACATTGCAGGGGGCAGGAAGGAAAAATCCGTAATCCTTTTCGACTGGAGAGACCGAAACAACCACATAAGACCTCTCAAGCCTGACGACAGACTTGAGGCGACCAAAGAATGTCTTCTTCGATGTCAGACTGACGAGAAGAACGTGCTGTCCCAAAGCGATAGGATGGGAGGTCATGGACAAGGGAGGGATGAACCAGGAGGCTTTGGGGCGAGAGCTAGTGGGGATTCCTGGCAGGTACTCGTAGTTATTCTCCCTAGCAAAGAACACGAGCAAAGAGACAGTCGAGGAGGTGGCCATTACGATAAATATTGGCGAAATGGGCATTCGTTGGTAGAAATGATGCAGAAAATCGTGGAGTGCGCGGATCGTTACCAAATTTGGTAGGCAGGATGGCGTGGTCGAGAGCTTCCTGTGAGCGTGGGAATGGCGTCGATATCTTTAAAATTGACGGAGATATTCAAAAAATCGGAATGCCGTAAACTAGCGCTCAAAAAGTTTTTTCGGGCGCTCGAGCGGTTTCTTCCCTAACGTTAAGGATGGTTCTTGTGCGATGGATGACTGCTGGCAATATCAGTCATTCTTCGCATTAGGGCTAGGCTTCTCCATTCTTCATCATTCAGCTTCCGAGTCCATGCTCACGTCACCAAACACCTTTGGTGCATGACACCGGTATACCTTTCCATTGGTAATATTCATAATAATGTTCGGCGTGCTGTAGGGAAGGCAAGCTCCCTACTAGGATATGGAGTAGGTATGGAGTGGTTGAGGCTGGTATTATTTTTCTAAGGGGCTTAGATCCCCATTTTGTAACTGGACTGGGACTTAGGTGCGAGGCGAGTGGTTGCTTAGTAAGCAAAGTTTGGACTTCGACTCGAGTTTGTATTAGTTACAAAAAAAATCACCACTATAGAGACTGGAGAGCACAGGCTGGTGAGACCAGCCTGTGGCAGTCTTCTTCTGTTGCTATCCTTGAGTGTGAGGACAGGACGTGCTCACGTCGCCAAACACCTTTGGTGCGTGACACCGAGTATAGTCTTTGGATTATAAGCGCTAGGGGAGTCCCAGGGTGGTGGAGATTGAGGATTTTTCAGGAGTTCAGCTAAGTGTCTACAGTGTCTTTTCAGTTTCTTTTTCTCTACAGTCCTCTTTTCCAGACAGAGTCCCCAGCTGCAGGCCTATCAGGTCTACCCCTACTCTATTCTATCATCTTTTCCTTCAGCACTCACCGCAATGGTGTCGAGCTCCTTTCATTCCTTGCAATCCCCAAAGGTGCGTCCCCCTCTATACTATACTATGGGCACTCATTGGCAGGTCTTAGCGGCGAAGAAGTACACCGACGACCCTATGTTCCGACGCTTCAAAAAGCAACTCTTTCACACAGCGATGTCAAGGATTTTAAGCTCACTCAAGGCCGGCATGACGGTACCACAAGTGATGAAGTGTCCTGACGGACATTTTCGTTGTGCTATCTTCGGTATAGGCCCTTATATTGCAGATTATCTGGAGCAAGTCCTAATTTCAGGAATCGTTCAGAATTGGTGTGGAGGGTATGTTTTGAGGTGTCCGTTTTATATGAACTAAAACTTATCTAACCCAAGATGTATCGCGCTTCCCGATAATCTCGATGCAGGCGGGCCTCCACGGACTGCCGAACTCATGAGGGCGCTAATCGAGGAACTCCAGGCAGGTGCTGCTTGGGACGAATGGGGCATTGATGTCAACATCATGGTAGGTTCAGACTCAAACTTCGAATAGCATTTACAAGTTCTCTTTAGCCCTTCACCGAAGACTTCCCCTGTGCTGACATCTGCCAGCTTCTTGCTCCTGACATCCTTCATCAATTGGTGAAGGGCAGTTTCAAGGATCACCTTGTGGAGTGGGTTGGTAAGTACTTGGAACTGGAATATGGCAAAGCAGGTGCAAAGGAACGGATGATGGACATTGACCGTTGGTATGTTTTGCATCATATGATCAAATGATTATTCAGACTGATGTGATCAACTTAACAGTATCGCTGCAGCGCCACCATTTCCAGGGCTGCGAAGATTTCCTGACGGACGGGGATTTTTGCAGTGGACAGGTGACGACTCGAAAGCATTGATGAAGGTGAGCGTGCCATCTCTCCCCTTTAAGCTTGTCTTACACAGGCTGCCTTCTGGTTTACTTACCTGCCATTGAGGGGCACATGGTACATTCCTCAAGACATCATGCAGACATTGTGGGCTTTCCTCGAGTTTTGTTACATCGTTCAACAGAATGTGATCACCGATGACACCCTGAAAGACCTCAGGAATGCCCTGGAGCATTTTCACCACTATCGCGAAGTCTTTCGAGATGTTGGTGTCCGGATTGAAGGATTCTCCCTTCCTCGTCAACACTCCCTTGTCCACTATGAAGCCCTCATCCGTCTCTTCGGTGCGCCAAACGGTCTATGCACATCAATCACCGAATCAAAACATATTACAGCAGTCAAGAAACCATGGCGGCAATCAAGCAAGTACAAGGCACTTGGCCAAATTCTATGAACCAATCAACGTCTTTCGCAATTGGCTGCTGCTTGCACCGATTTTGAGGCCTGTGGGATGCTGCCCATATCACGACTGAGAGAGAATATACTGAAAGGTAATGCTAAGCTCCTCACTGATTGATCAATAACCGAAGTTAATATTCTTAGGCCTTCAAACCAGTGGCGCATCACAACACTTCGATGACGTGGAGGATGAAGATGAGCATGCAGGCATCATAGACGAGAGACCTGCACTCGCACACTCAGATGTGAAGCTTGCACGATGCCATGGTAAGTTTTTTTTCTCCATCCTCTCACTGGCACTGATCTTCCATCAAGCTCGTGGTCGAGCGAGGAGCGTTCCTGCACTTGCCATCGAGCTGGGTATTCCCATGCTATCAACACTCATCGCACAATTTTTGTACGAACAGCTCAATTGCAAGTCGACTCCTCTGCCAGCTGGTGCTTCCCATCTCCCTGTGTTCACAGGTCCATTAAAGGTTTTTCATTCAGCCACTGCAACCTTTGTCTCACCAAGCGACCTGAGCGGGATCGGTGGCATGTGACAGGAAACAATCCACGTGATTCCAGTGTGGCATCAGGGCCCGGCACAGTATGACACTATATTTGTGAGCACGGATGACACATTCAACGGAATGTTAAGCATGGAGATCGCTCGCATGCTCTGCTTTTTTTCATTTATCTACACAAATGGTCGCACTTACTCTTGCGCACTTATTCATTGGTTTGATCGCATAGCAGATGAACCGGACAAACTAACAGGAATGTGGATGGTCAGGCCATCTTTCATGGGGAATGGTTCCAAAAATCTCTCCGTTATCCACCTTGATAGTATTGTCCGCAGCACCCATTTACTCCCAATCTTCGGGTGTGAACAAGTACCACGAGCTGTCAATTTTCACAATTCCTTGGATATTTACCGTGGATTCTATGTCAACCGCTTCGCAGATTATCATGCATTTGAATTAGCTTCGTAAACAGCCCTAGGCTGCCTAATATAATATGCATGCTCTTTGTGCTATTCACGCTTTTGCTGTCTTAAGAGCTTTCCTTCCCAACTGACTTAGTGTGGAATTATCATTTAGACTCATAAGTCTACGAAGTCAGCACAAGCCGGAGTAGTTGCTGTCTTTTTGGCTTGGCAGTCTGAACCGAACTGACAGGTCTTACGAGGCACCATAAGATCGGTAAGCAAGTTTAAGCTCCGATTAAGCTCGATTAAGATGCGTGTAAAATTACTGATGAAATTGAGACTCAGAAGTACCCTTCGACACCTCCGGCAGACGCTCGATTCGCTCATTGGCCATTTCCTGTGCCTATTACCTCTAATAATCGCTGTCATTTGTGAAATATATTTTCATTCTATCCTCACAGCTACTACCTGCTATGGATAAGTATTCGAGAAGGTCTCGAGACCAGCTCGAGGATCGACCAGCATATGTAGGCTACATGCGAGTCTTGAGAAGCCCTCGGCCTCGCCTAGAGACCCTCTCGAGAAGCTCGTCAGCTCGTGAGGTTTGGTATGAACCTTCCCCAGGCTTCGAGAGACTGTCTCGAACTTCGAAGGACCCTTCGAAAGGTCCTACTCATGAGCGAGATGAGAATTTACCCTGGCACTCGCATTCACCCTTGGACAGAAACCTTCAAGATGCCCCTGTGGAGTGCTCTCGGTCTCGTTCTAGAAGACACTCCCAGGGAAGCTCAAGCATGAAGCCTCTCCCTCGTTCCCCTTTCGAGGCATCCCCTCGAACTTCGAAGAACTGCCCTCCTGCTCCCAAGCTCGCTTCGAGCAGCCCATTCCCTCTCCAAGTCACTGATGCAGGCTCGTGGCACCCTGTGGCACATCAAGCTAGGTGTGACCATGCTCAGCAGGCAGGTGACTCGCCCTCGAACTTGCTTCCTGCCTTGAGAGATGATCGATGGTCGCGTTTGTACTCAGTGGATTGTTGGGATGGTATGGAGGATTGTTCCCCTCGTCCTCAGTCTTCTTCAAGCAAGCCTCGAGACCTCGGCTCGTCCTTGACCTCTTGCCCTCATCCTCACGAACTCTCAAGTGCCACTTCGAGGTATTCATCTCGCCTCGAGCCCTTGCCAAGGTATAGTCCACCTCTCGAGACCTCGTACAGACGGCCCTCACACCTCAACCCTCCTTCGAAGACCTCATCGAGACATCCCTCGCATCTTGAGCCCCCTTCGAGATACTCTTTGCATCTCGAGCCCCCTTCGAGATACTCTTCGCATCTCGAGCCCCCTTCGAGACACTCTTCGCATTTCAAGCCCCCTTCGAGACACTCTTTGCATCTCAAGCCCCCTTCAAGACATCCTTTGCATTCTGGGCCCCCATTGAAGACTGCTTCGAGGCATTCGTCACACCTTGAGCACCCCTCGGGTACTTTCGCTCAGCATCCTGAGGCCTTATCGAAGTGTCCCCCTCGCCTCAAGACTCCCTCAAGACTCCACCCTCGCTTCGAAGCATGCAAAAGTAGCTTGCCTCAGCCTCGAGAGGCCTCGACCTCGACATCGAAGCCTCCCCCTGCCCCTTTGGAATCGTGTTCAAGAGTGTCAAGAGGTCTGCCACCCCATCGAGAGTGCGAAGGCTTGAGTGTGGCTCTCCCCACCAGTCGAGGAGCTTCGAGGCACCAGACACACCCTCGAAGGTTTCATTTTTGTTTCTTCTGTGGTCGAGAAGGACACGTTCGAGCTCAGTGCAAGGTCTGCACTTCGTATCTGGCTGCAGGAAGGTGTCAGATAGTCAGAGGTCGAGTTGTGTTGTCTGCAGGTGAGGAAATCCCTTGTGAGGCGCTCAGGTGCAGCCTACAGGCTTGTTTGGACTTCTGGGCCCTCGCTTGAGGTCCAGGAGGTCTAGCTACACAGGTACAGAAGTCTCCTTCGAGTTCCCAGACCCCCACCCCTTCTCGAGCTTGCCCCAAGGTCCTCGAGGGTCAACTACCAGGTTCGAGAGCGACCAAACCCCCTTCGATCCAGCCCCTGGCCCCCTCTCGAGACCAACCTGCTACTTGTGAGGGTCGGATTATGAGTGTGAAGGTAACCCATCCTCCTCCAAGCACCTCCGAGACCCTCGAGCTCGATCCAGAGGCTAAACTCACCTTCAAGCAACCTTCCAGACCCTCAGGGTAGCCTTGAGCCACTGGTAAACCACTTCCCCTCCTCCAGGTCGCTTCGAGGCCCCCCTTCGAGCCACCCCCGAGCCACCTCTTCCCCTTGAACACCTTCGATTTACCTTCGAACTATGTCCCCTCCCAGCTGAGTAGTCCTTTTATTTTTTTTATGTGGTTTCTTTTGTTTCGAGTTCGCATTTTTGCCATTTTCACTTAGAGCTTCGTTTTGAGGGTCGATACCCTATCTCGCCTTATGGTACAGCTAGGTATGAGATGACTGGGGACAGTCAACATCCAAAGCCCCCCTCAGGTGTAGGGAGAGCAAGCTCCCTACTAGGTGATCTTCATTATTTCCTTGTTTCTACTTTACTTTTTGTTACTATACTTTTCCTCTAGTTCCTACTTAGTATTTCAAGTATTGTGTGGTCGTGTTGTGGCTTATGTAAGCCACTCATGACCTCAAGTACCTTGTACTTACTTAGAATAATAACAAGACGAGTTACTATAGACGAGAAGACGGAAATCTGAGCCCGAAGGCCTCGGATTAATATTTCTCTGTCACCAGACAGTCTCTAGACATTATCTTGACTATCCTTTGGGTTTTAGGGAATGTTTCCAGTCTCTTTTCCTGCTCTTTGACTTCCCACCAAGCAACTCCAGCTCCCTTGGGTCGAACTGACCCCATTCTTTCACCCAGGGAGATAAGGTATACCCCCAGGTCTCCCATCTCCCAACTTTACAGCGGTGTGGGCAACTCTTCTTGTGAGAGCGCAAGGGGGAAAGGGGGGAAAGCTGTAGGCTAGGCCTAGGCTCGTCCCAAGGGGTCGTGAGTCAGAAAGGGAGTAGAGGGAGTGACTAGGTGGTGAAGGGGAAGGTTTCCCTGCGTCGGAAGGGTGCTGGCGGGGTAGAACTCGGATTGCCGCCACAGGGAGGTGGAAGAGGACTGGTGTTGGCGGCTGGAAGCTCTCGGGGCTTAGAACTCGAAAGGTGGCGATGTGGGACTCGTGTGGGCTGTTGGGGAACTCGTAGACTCGAAGGGATGACTCTGAAGGCAGCAGGTAATTGTTATAACTCGAAGCGGTCACGAATATGGCAGTAGAACTCGGTGGGGGACTCTGTGGACGCAAGAGGGACTCAAAAGACTCGAAGATACGCAAGAAATCGACTCTGGGGACTCAAGGGGACTCTCAGACACACAGATTGTGACGCCAGAAAAGTGGGTATATTTTTCCTAAGTACAGCGGTGTTATGTATCGTAGAGGAGGCTGTCACAAAGGAATATTTCGGCGAATTTCGGAGATGTCATATGTCAGAAAAAAAAGTGACAGAAAGGTGCCGCAGTAAGGCACTACAGGTAGTAGGTAGGAAAGGTAGGTAAAGGAAAGCAAAGGAAAGGCAAAGAAAGGGTAAAGCGGCGAAGGGGGACGTGCCTAAGGTTTCTGGACTACTGGCCGACGCTGCGGGGACTCTTGGGGGCGGTCTGGTGCGGTGCGGCGGTACTACTGGTGGCAGTGAGCGTCGGTGTCTCGAGTCGGGCTACAGGTACCGAGTAGCCAACGTCACAAGTGACAGGGTAGACTGCCGATGGTCAGTAGACACTTGATAGGCATGTGGAGGGCCGAAGGCCGACGCAGATAGGGGGCGGATGATGACTAGGGGTCGAGGACAGGGGCTAGCGGTGACTTGTAGTGGTGAAGAGTGTCGGTGATAGGGGTTACTTCCTGATTAGGTGGCAGCAGCGTTGGTAAGCGAAGGAAGCGCTCATATTAACCGAGGTAGCCGATAGTGGAACAGCGGCGACCTATCCGAAGGACGGTGGACCTGCGGGGACTGGCTAGGGCAATAGAGAAGCTGGTATAGGGTTATGATATTCAGCCCTAGGGAGTATGGACTCCCTACAGCAGACATGCAGACACTGATATATCACCATACCACTGCACAGACACTGACCTCGTCATCCAAAACCGGAGATAGCAAAACCACTTCACTGCAAACCAGACCACCAGTAGATCAAGCTGCTGTTCAGACAAGATCAACCCAGGGATGAACATGGGCACTTCACACACGTAACATCCATGGCAACATCAGAGACCCCATCACTTCTTGAGAGGAAGCTGTAGGCAGCCCTCAGTAGTGACACAACTACTAATGATATTAGTATACCTGTAGGCAGCCTACAGGACTTCAGTAAGTAAGTACTGGAAATGAATATGTGCACTTACCCTCAGTAGTTGTGTCAACTACTGAGGGAACAGTGGGAAAACACACTACTAAGTGCGCTCTAAGCGCTTATGTAAGCAGCCTAAACTCGCACACAAAGTCAGGTGTACCACAGTGGTGGTTTATGCCACAACATCACTGCTGGGCACACCGTTCACGGAGTGCGACTTAGGACTGTCCTCGGACAGAGAACTGCCACTAGACTCACTGCCAGACTACACCTCAGTGAGAGCGGCTCTCCCATCTAGAACATGGACCCCGGATCTAGACGACGATGCACAGCTCGAAATAGTCAGAACAGTCGTACCAGCAGCACCAATGGCTGTAACACAGTGGCTCTTAGCCTCTTCCACAGATGGTGTAGGGAGAGTATACTCCCTACCAGGGTATTTTTATTATTTCATTGTTTTCACTTTCTTTTCTTTTTTTTCTGTTCATTTACTCTAGTATTTACTTAGTGCTTCGAGTTTAGACACATGATGTGCTTAGGTAAGCCACTCATGCACTTACTAGGCTCTGTACCTAGTTACAGAAGTAACAAGTCGAGTTTCGAGAGTTCAGAGTCGAGTCCGAGTTCGAGAAGGCCTCGAGTGCCTTCTACTGTGTTCAGACAGTTCCCAGATGTCCCCAGACAGTCTTCTCTCCAGGCTATAGAAGCCCCTTTGGGAAGAACCCTCCCTCAGACAATCCTAATCCATCCTCAGTCACCCTCTATTCATTCTCTTCAACGGTACACCATGCTGACCCCACAGTACACACTGGTTCCACAGCACACATCGGCTTCACAGCACACACCAGTCGCACCACGGGTAACCATAACGACACAGGTAGCCACGAGAAGTGTGCCACAACCTCTCACAAAGCGAACCACAACAATGGAGTCACTCAAACCGTTCAAAGGGGACAAGGATGAAGTACAAGATCCGCAAACATTTCTATGCACGTTCAACCATATCATGAGGCTAGCAGGTGTAAACGATGAAGGAGAAAAAATAGAGCCACTACAGGACTACATTGCACCATGATACGAAGCGCAAAAGTGGTACGACAAGCTAATGGAGTCGCAACGATCATCGTGGTCAGAACTCGTCAAAACGTTCAATGAACGATGGGAAGCAGTACCACAAGTGGAGAAGACCCCAGAGAAATACCAGGAGGAGTTGATGGCATTGAAACTAGGAGATGACGAAGTGGGAATGACTAAGGAGGTAAATGGGACAAAGGCTTGGACTCATGTGGCATGGGCAAAAGAAGCCCTGCAGCTGGCGAAGGCAGCGGGGGTCGAGAGCAACATGGGCCTGGTCAGAATAGTCCACAAGAACCTGCCAAAGATCGTACAAAAGTTAACAATGCGAAAGTATGCGACCTTCAAGGAGCTCACTATGGCTGTGAAGAACTTGGACATAGACAAGGTAACAAGGGAGAAGGAAGATGCTGATAAGCAGAAAAAGGAGGAGGCAGAGAGAGAGAGGCAAATCTTGCAGCCACAAAAGACGTCACTGGCCGATCTCACAGCGCATCTTCAGAGACTCACTGTACAAGCACAACCACTCCCAGCACAAACACCCATGCAACAACCAGCTAGCGCACCCACATGGTTCGTGGTCCAGCAAGCCCAGGGAGCACCGAGGGTACAAAGCCCGCTCATGGATGCGCAAAAAGAAATCATACGTTGCAATGTCAACACGTTACCGCATCATGCAGCAGACACATCGGGATGGAGAGCATACCAGGTGCAAGTGGCACAATGGGGAAGGACACATGGAGAGGACACACGGGTGTAGTGTTGCTGCAACTCGGCTATTGCCGACTTGGTGAACAGCTCGACTTCAGAATGGCTTGACTCCATATGATTTGGCTCGGTCCCTTCCGGCTAGCCAGCTGAGCCGGCTTGAGTCGACGTTTTTATTAGCTAAGCAAACGACCCTAATACACGTCTAGAATCTATCTAAATAGCCACACCACTGTCACGGTGTCACGACCATGCCTTTCCTGGCCTTTTCCCACGCCTCCGCACCCTTTCCGACACCTCCGCCCACCTCTCCGACACCCTCCGACCCATTCCCGACCAAGTCCGACGCTTAATAAGCCTGCCGACCACTCTGCCGCTGCATCCGAGCAATTGCCGCTGTCGGCCGCTGTCGGTCTTGACTCGTAACCACCATTCATCTATATTGGGTTGACCCCCTGTGGGTCATGTGATCGTCTTAGGGGGCTTTATCCATTTGGGGCCACCGGGCCGAATAGGCACAGCACGGTGCCTGCACCGCGTGGCGCTCTGAAGGGTCGCACCGCTTTCCGGGATTTCGGCCTGGCCTGTGATTGGCTGTTGGTGAGCGCTCCGTCACGATCTTATCTGCTTGTAGATATGTCCTTTATCTTTTCCATTCCTCCACTGTTAGCCTTCATTCTGTCGTGAAGTTTTCTGACACTTACTTCCCCTTGAAAATTTCCATACCTCCATATGTTAGTTCCGATATCCCGATACCGTACCGCCTCAGTCCCGCTGTAGTGTATAAATACCTGTACAGTACCCCGATGTCCCCTCAGTATGAATATCGACATAAGTTCCCCATTCCGAGACTCCGTCCCTCTCCTCTGAGTCCCTCCGATCTCTCTGTACTTAGCCCACCTCCGAAATACGAGGGCCGAGCTTGTACAAGGGGGCAGCACACGAGCTGAACCCGACGCCCTCTTCCGACCTCCGCTAGCCGGAACCTCTGTCGGCCCTTCCAGCCATCCCCCGCTCCGCTCCGCTAGTTGGAACTTCGTCGGCCTCCTTCGGAAGGCCTCGGTCTCAGTCCCTACCAATCGGACTAGCGTCGGACTTTGAATCCCTGACATCGGTCTACCCTCTAGTACCCTTTCGGGACCCTTTCGCCCCTGAGAACCCTCGGAGTGAGGCCCGAACTTGACACACGGTGTGAGCCCCATTAACAGTTCTCTGCAGTAGTTCTGGTCCCTCCATTTGTATTGTCACTGTCATAAGCACTTCACAGACTCTCTCTATAATCAGGTTGTTATTGTTGTACTATTCCTTAGCCTGAACCCTGGCTGGTAATCTGGGGGAGGTCAGCTCCTACTCCTGCTTGGCATGGTTTGAAAGGTTAATTGTTAATCCACAGCAGCCCTTCTTGGATGTAGCACCAGCAGATTACACATAGCAAGCTTGACCTGGCTGGAGTTCTCCCTGTAGGTGAGGACAACAGCTTCGAAGCGTGAGTTGGGGACTGGAGTGTGTGAATTTCTCACCATTTATAGAAAATGAGTGTTTGGCATCGAGTGTGGAGCTCCGCACACAATGAGCACACACTGTTCTTCACAGCATGGGCTCTACCTGGCTCTCTTGCTTCGTCCAACCCCTCAAACTTGGATTCTTGCAAATGAGCATCTAGACATCGGATGGTGAGTACCCTTCACCTCCTCACCCCGAGATTGCAAATGCGATAACATTTCCGTAGTCTGTCCAAATCTCTCGCAAATTCACAGCCATGTACTACTCACAGAGAGCTTCCAACTGGTGTCTCTTGTGTCACTTCTGGATAAACCGTTCAAGAGATATTTGCATTTTGGTGTACAGAGGGGGTGGGAGGTGAGTTGGTGGATATCCCAGGACTGGATTGGCCAATTGGTACGGTTTCTTTTTCCCCATATCCTCCCATGTGTCTCCTATCATCACAGGCAGTTTCATGTAAATTTCCCAAGTGGTTGTCACTTGGCAGCCTCCCCTTTTCCCCCATCACCTTGCCTTGTCATTTGCAACCACCATATCTCCGTCGTTTTCGATTCATGCCTCTCGCTTTTCTGGGCTTTCATACTACTCGATCTACGCTTTCGAACGATGCACATTGCGTTACGATGGGCCCAGCCAGAGTGGAGGAATTCTGATTATTGTGGATGAAGGTATATCTGAACAATTTTGCCAATATCTCGGGACTGGGTGTGTGGATTCAGTCAATTCTTTTTTCTACATTTTCTCCATGTTTCACTCTACCATTTATCCCAGTTTCATATTGGTTGCATCTGTGGTTTCCCCCACCCCCATGATGGCATGTACCTCACATTTCCCTTCAAGGCTTGAGTACCAGTTGAAGGGGGCTCTTGGATGGTATATATGACATCCTGTAACTACATGTATGTACTTGAATTTTTTTGTCACCACTTCTTGTTCAGGCCAGGATGAGCCCCCATATAGGGCCTGGCCCAGCTCACGGCTCAGCCTGAAATTTCCCAGGTGGTGAGCCCTCAAAAGCCGGGCCCAAGCCATGGCTTTCGAGCCAGGCTGGGCCTCATGTCAGCTAGCCGACTTTGGGTCAGAAGCTGTGACTAGCCGAGTCGGTTAAGTCGACCTAATATATTACAGCTTGCTGCGCTGCAGCTTGGCTGAGCCAGGTACTCAGTTCCGACTTGAGTCGGCTACAAGCTGGAGCTGTGGCAACACTACATGGGTGTCAGAAAACACACTGTTCCCACTCAAGCCAGGAACAGCAGCAATTTGCTCAGGGGAATGCTACAGGTGCAGAATGCATGGCCATATGAGCAGAACCTGCCCAGTTCTCCTGGGAGACCCAGTACGACTCAATGCGAAGGAAACAGCATGGAGAGCACTATGCAGCAGAGCGCTGGGACCGTACAACAGAGCAACCGCAGTGGACGTCAGATTAGTGAATATGGAGGAACAGGGAAAAGAGGAGACAGAATGATGACCCATCCGCATTCAAATGTATCTCGAGTACCGCATGCAAGCCAACATGTATCGAATGGAAACAACACCATCGATATATAGTCTACACTTGCACAGACGAAAGGTACAATAAGCATCGAGAACAAAACCGTCCCATTTGTGAACAATATCACAATCAAAAATGACAGCAGCGAGTTAATATGACTATGGGCCCTCTTCGACGATGGAGCAATGGTAAATGCAATGTGCACCACGGTCTTCGAAGCGGTCAAACACAGATTAAGGGGGTGGACACATACCTCCCAAATGCTGCGAATGGCTAATGGCTCCATAATCCCAGCTGTAGCCCAGTGGACTGGAACCATACAAGTCGGAGCTGTCGATGCACAAACGACGTTCATAGTGTTCAACAGCGGCAGAGGATGGGCATTCCTTGTTGGACTTAGACAACCGGGTGTGCTGTAGCATAGCCACCGCATTACATAAGCGCATAGTGCGCACTTACTCTTTTTGTAGTACTGTAGTTTTTACTTAGTGACTACTAAGTATTCTACAGATTCTACAGGTTATGAGCCCTGCCTAGTGGTGGAATCTGGAATACGAAGATGGCCGACTCAACCATCCTAGGGCTCGAACTGGATGGAAGTAATTGGAAGGTTTTTCGGACGAGCTTACTCAAAGCTGCAGCCATGAAGGGCTGGCTGGGTATTCTCTCAGGCCAGGAGCCAAGTGACGAAACCTTACGATGGGAGGGAAAAGATGCACAAGTGAAAATGTTGCTCTACCGAACAGTCCCAGCCCCACTCGTACTCAAGTTTCGAAGGTTGAAGACATCACACGAAATGTTCAACTACCTAGCGACTACCTTTCGAGACCCTACCCCAATTTCCATACCTATCGAGAAGCCTATCGAGGCATCGAGCAATGATGAGCCACAAGAATTGCTTGCAAAGCCTAGCAAGTTGTCAGTGGAGCCACCAATGAGGGAGAGGCTCGAGAATGGACTTACCGAGGCAAGAAGCGAAGTGGAAGCTGAGGCAGCAGTTGGCACAGCCCAGCAAGTTCCATCACGAAGTGTCGAGGTCGAAGAAAACTTACCCAGGCTGCACGAGCAGCTGAGTTCGAGGGCAGTGGAGCCACTCGAAAGCGAGCACATAGAAGTGCCAACAGGAATAGTGGAGAAGCTGATCGAGGTCGAGGATTTCGACAGGAAGGCCACATGACACAAAAGGTCAATCGAAGGGTGGAGAACAAGCGCCACAGTGTGCATACGAGATGCCCCAGATGACCTACCCATACCCCATACGCCCCCAAGTGTCGAGCTCGAGGGGGAGTGGACCAAGGATTCAAGCTTCAATGTCAAGCCTACCAGCAGCAGAACAACAAACAGCCAGAGCTGCTATGCCGAAAACCTGCAACTTACTGTGTATGACCCAGGTGGCACCCTATGACAACCAATGGCCCATAGCCAGGAGGCCAAGATGGATGAGGGTGGCTGCAGAGTGCTGCTCGAGGGGGAGCAGACTAGGTCTACAAGCAGCAATGAGACAAACCCACGAGGGCACGTGGATACTTCGAGTCCACTCAGTATACGCACAGACAGGCTATCCAAGCCCACCACGACCTGGAGACAAGTAGGAATGGGTGACATCGATGTAACTACCCCACAAAACATGCCAGTCGAGGCGCCAAGTACCCCACATCAAGAAATTACCTTCACACAACCTGCAAGTCCAGACGAGGGGCCTACAGTGAGAGATGTCAAAAGCAAGATAGTAACTGGGAGTCATGGCGAGCTGAGAGAAGGCAAGGTTTGTTGGATGCACGGACTTTCGGGTGTCCATATCTGGCCTCAGATTACTTTGGATATCTTCGGTACCACATTTTACTATAGATTGCATGTCCCGGATTCTTTCTATAGCCTTTCGCTTTTTCCATATTACATAATCATGGTTGTAGAAAATTTCTGTGCTTACAGTCTGTCGCAGATTCGCAGTGGGCTCCTGCGCCTGTCTCTGGTCCTTCCACATTGCCTCAGGGTCATCACGGTGAGCAGCATACATCCGATGACATGGTTCAGGTGTGACTTTCCCCCCATGCTCCTCACCATTCTCTGATGGAGGAACTTAGTGAGGGACAGGGTCTGCCTTTTGAGCGCATCGCCCTGTATCCCCTTCCTCCCGTCTGGAAAACTGAGGACGGGGTCCTTCTGTTTGTAATTACCGTGTTTCTTCTTTGGGTTTCCTCCAATTTTCTCCATGACATTTATGCTTCTGTGCTTATCCTTAGTGGTTTGTTTTTCTTGCTGCGCTTTCCACATGCACTATTGGTGTTTCTACAAAGGCCACCGTGTTTCTTTGTGATTGTGCTCTCTGTATTTTTATTGCCTCACATGACTGTCGCATCCTCTGTTCCATTTTCTGCTCTTTCTATTAACGCTAACGGTCTTGGTGACACACTTAAGTGTCATTCAATATTGAACATGATTTCACGCTTTGCTCCCACTGTGTGGGTGATCAGTGAGACAAAGTCCCCCCAGCCAGTTGCCTCACGTGTTCGTGCCCCATCCTATCACAAGTTCGAAAATCATGGGTTACCTGCCTCCCCTCGTGGAGGTAAATGGGGTGTTATCTTGGGCGTTTCCTCTGCTGTTCATTCTCAACAGTTTTCCTGGGAAGCTTATCCTGCCCTACAAGCTTGGGTGATCGCTGTTGACCTCATTTTACCTACTCCCTCTGGTCGGGGTGTCCCTCATCGTATCGTGGGGGTGTATGCTCCTTGGGACCCTGGTATACTGCCAGATTTTTGGCCTCAGCTTGCTGCTGTCTGTGAAGCCACTCCAAAGTCTTGGTCCCTTATTGGGGACCTTAATGCTTCTATATCTTCCTCTGAGGTCTCCTCAGCGATACTCAATTCACCCACTTCTCTCGCATTTCGGGCCTTTCTTACTCGCACTGGGGGCGTGGATGTATGGTATTCACAAGGTGACAATGACGCTCACAACCTTTTCACCTTTAGTAACAGTCATGGTCGCTCTATCATTGATAGGGCAGTTCATTCTCCACTTCGCATTAGTTCTGCTGATCTTGCCGTGCTTGACAGTTTCATAGGTGCAACTGATCATCAACCTATCCTCTTGCATCTCCACATCCTTTATGACCCCCTACCCACTTGCCCCCCCACCACTGACGTTCCATCTTCACCCTCCCCTTCCCATTTCCAGGGGTTGCCTCGCTTCAGGTGTCCTCTTAGGCGGGAGCATGGTCATCTCCTTGACTTTGCTCAATGTGTGGATGATCTCCCCATCAGTCACACCATCCTTTGGGGGACGTTCTCACTGAGGAGGACTTTAATTGCAGGTATCATGCTATGACAGGTGTTCTGCAGAGTGCCGCTGCTGCATCCTTCCAAACCTTTGCCAATTCCACCCCTCCTGCACTGCAGCAGCATGTGTCTAATGACAAAATTCATGGACTTCTCCTTCAGTTGCACCGCTTGGGTCGTCTTATTTCTGCTTGCAAGCATGGGTCCCTTGCTGTCTTCCAGCATTCTAATCCATGGGTTTGGGCTTTCTTCGACTCTTACTGTCGCTCTCCCTTATACACCTGTTCTCCACTGCTCAATGTGACATCTTTTCTTACCTTTCTTCAGCGTTCTCGCTGCTCCCTTAACAAGTTACGGTATCATGCTGAGCGTGAAGAACTCTGGAGGAGAATGTCCTCAAAAGCGGGCATACTTGCCTCTTCTGTAGCTCATGGCACATCTGCTAAGACCCTGTTCTATGGTCAGCTACCTCCAAGAGCAGGACCGCCCCTTGCCCTGTCTGCCCTTGATGACGATTCTGCTTTCTTCACGGATCCTCACCACATTAAGAGCATCTCTTGACAGTATTTCCTTCGCCTGTTCTCTCATTCTGACCACCCTTCCTGGCCAAAGCCATGGATGACATCCCCATCAGCTTGCGCCGTTCTTCAGCGTACCTCTGCTGACCCATTCCAGTGGCCGCACCCGCTTACCATCGACTCCTTGCGTACCCTGCTTCGCAAGGGTAAGCCGAGACCTTCCCCAGGACCTGATGGCTGGGAAAAGTGGTGGATCAGAGCTCTTTCTGATTTTGGTCTGTCCACTGTTCTAGACCTTCTCAATTATGAGATTGCCCACTGCCACTTTCCCACGTCTGTCAAGCCAGCCTATCTCTCCACCATTCATAAAAAGGGTCCCCATCACTGCCTTACCAATTACAGGGGAGTTTGTTGTAGTAACCTTCTTCTAAATCTCCCATTCACATGGCTCAATCATCTTCTGGTTCCGTATCTTGCCAAGCACCATGTCTTGCCGCAGGGCCAGGTCGCTACACAGCCCGGTGTTCAGGGTTGTGATTTGTTGTCCTTCTTGTCACAGCTTGAGACTTGGTCAAATCATGCATCGCAACCTCTGTATGTCCTGTGCCGTGATCAGATGAAGGGCTTTGACCATCTCGAGCCTCAAGGTTTTTATGATGCTGTTGTATCCTTTGGTCTACCCCACTCCATTATTGATTTCAACAAGTCTGCCCAACTTGATGTCCCTTACTCTCACTGCAAGCATTTCACAATGTTTCTTCAGAAATCATGCTGAAAAAATAGAGGAAAGAGATACTCTTTTATTTTGCATGTTTGGAGGGGAAAAATGCAAAAATAATATTTTATGTTTGTCCAAAAAACATGGATTGGTGGTAATGCCCATTAGCTTCTACTCTAATTGGCATTAGCATCAATCCATGTTCTCTGGAAGAAAATAAAACATTACTTTTGCATATTTTCTTTCCAAACATCAAAAATAAAAGGGTATCTCTTCCCTCCATTTTTTCAGCATGTTTTCTGAAGAAAAATTGTGAAATGCTTGCTGTGTCTATTCGTACTGCCTATGGGCTGACGGATCCCATTACAGTGTCTGGGGTTACAAAGCAGGGTGGTCCTCTCTCCCCACTGAAGTCTACCTTGATGACTGCCCTGGGCAACCATTGGCTCTCCGACATCTCATACGTTGATCACTCTAATGTCAGCATTTCCTCTCAACAACTGTGTGCTGGCGACCCCCACACCCCTTGGGATCACTCTGTAGTCCGAGTCTCTATGTGCGAGGCAACCGATGACTCCCTTTTGATTACCCCTTCTCTCTCGCAGTTACAACATTCATGCCTCTCCATGGAGCATTTCCAGCTAACGTACGGGTGGGTCACCAACTGGGATAAATCATGCGCTTTTCTCCTTAATATGCACACCCCCCCTCCCAAGTCTATCGACCTCCCTTCTGTTAACATTTCTTCCCCATCTTCCGATGGTGTCATATATCATACTGTCCACGTGGTGTCTTCCCATATCGAGTTCCTTCGTATCCCAGTGAATGACCATGTCGCCCACTTTCATCGCATCTGTGATATTATTGATAACTTTACCTTCCCCAACCTTCCCACTCGCCTCTCTCTCACTGTGCTCAGGAGGATCATCTCACAGTGTCTTACCTCTCGCATTCGACCTCTCCTATCTCTTCAACCACTCCCCCATCATCTCGAACATCAACTCGACCTCAAGGTAGCTCACAAGATTCACCAGTATCTCCGATTTCCTTACCATTTCAACTCCCATCTCCTGTTCCTTCCCATAGCCAATTTTGGCTTTGGGTTTCCGTCCTTAGCATTCATTAATTCTTCTCTGTCAATCAATGGTCTTCTTCGTGACCTCAATCACCATCTTCCTGTGTTTTGCTCAATGGCTCTTGTGACTCTTGCTGATTGGATGTGTTCGACGAATTCATGTCATTATCCTTTTGCAGCTTCTCCCTCTACACCCCACTTCCTCCGCTTCCGTTCTCTACCCTTATCCTGGCATGTGCCAGTTGAGTCGCTTCATCAACTGCAAGTCAGCCTTCTTCCCTCTGACTGCAGTTTCCTGTTTAACAGTGATGTTTCTCTGTGCCACCTCTCTCGCACCCACTCCTCTTCATCCTTCCCAGTATCCCCATATGCCATTTCTCGCATCGCGTGTGCTGGGTTTCCATGCCTTAAGCACATCGCCCAGCCACCATTACATCTTCCTCTCGGTTTCGACACCCCCTTTCGTCCAATAACCCCCCCCTCTCAATTTCAGTATGAGTTGTCTGACATGGAGAGACACTGCCTTTTTCTTTGGATCTCCTCCCTCACTGTTCGTGCTCTGTTTCACCTATTTGTGGATGGCGATTCATACCTCCACAATGATTCCTTGGTGACCTCCCTGCTTATTCCGCCACTGCAGCGTCGTGCACATGCTGAGTGTCTCCTTCGTGCCTACTTTCAGCCCTCACACCATTCTGCCATTCCTCCTGGCTTACATGCTTGTGATGGCTCCCTCCTCCCCCCTGATCCTCGCCCCCTTCAACCTTGGGCTGTCACCTTCTCTTCTGTTTCCTCTTCACACACCTTCAGTGCCACCCTCGATTTCTTTGGCTGTGGGGTTTCCGTTGCACATGCTGAGCTTTATGGACTTATTGCCTCTGCACTTGCCCCTTCAACTGCACCAACCAAGACCCTGCTGATGGACCATGCCAATGTTCTTCACACCCTTGGTTCTGAGCTACATGGACCTCCCCTCCCTCATTCTTGGTCATCCCTACCTGCCAGACATCTTTATTGCTGGCTCGTAGACATCACCTCCTCCTCTTCCACTCCACATCGCCTCCAACTTACTCCTGCCCATGTGCCCATTACATCTTCAGAGTCTTATGCCAATGATGTCACTGATCGTTTGGCACGCAGGGCACAGTCTTTCCCATGCACTCTGCCAGCCCCCATTCCTACCTTCATGTATGATTCCTTCTTTCTCTACACCACGTATACTGGACTCATCGAGTCTGCTACCTCTCCTGTTGTTCAGCAGCTATATACTCACCTACTTTGTTCATCCCTTCCCTTCCCCCCTGCTCTCACACTTTTGCGCTTCTTATATGACCCCCATCCTCCTCCACCCTATCGATACACGAAAGCTTCTTCTGCATTCTCCGCTGTCGTCCAACTATATGCTCACTCGTGTCAGCTGGACACTGCAGCCACTCGGTTTTCTCGTGGAGATGGGTCTACACCGTGTTGTCATTTTGGATGTGCGTCTCTCGAGACTGCCCACCACCTCTTCATCTCTTGCTATCACTTTCAGTCCTTTCGAGACGAATCTTCTCAGCGAGTCCTTCAACAAATGCAGAGACTCCTCTCTGAGGCCGAAACCACATGTCACTCACAGGAGGACTGTTTGCATGGTGCACAGTCATCCTGGCCCACCAGGGGAGACTCTTCTTTCGCTGGCACCAAGCGTCACATTCTTCACATTGCGGCATGTCTCTTTGTTGATGATCCTTCTGTGTGGCCTCAAACTCTATCCCATTACTACCTTGGCACTGTACCCGCCATCTCCGCATCCCCCTGTGCTCGTTGCTTCTCCCACCTACTGCGCAGGATCACTACCTTATGGCATGATCAGTGCACCTTGTTGGCCGGACGGATTTGGGGGGAGTATAAGCGTGCCAGTACACATCGGCCTTTGTTTCTTCGGTAGCTCTTTCTAGTTTGCCATATCATCTTCGTTACCTCTGATTTTCTTCCGTACATGCTTTCTCCTCTATGGGCTGGCGAGGTATTTACTGCTGTTTATACCTGAGCTACCTTTTGTAGCGTAGTCAGCTGAATCTATCCCATCCCATTCCATGCTCGTTCCTTTCACCTCAGTGACTTCCATTCATCCTGAGGTGAGCATACTTACTTTCCACTCATTACCTACTTCATACTGACCTACTGTAGACTCATTCCTGCATTAGGTTATGAGCCCCAGCTTTGCACCTTAATACCAGAAGAAAATTTGATCCACACACCTCTTCATATCACTGCACATTCCCACTATGGCAAAAGATGACTACTCCCTGCAGGTACCCACCTTAAATGCAGAAGGTAGCAACTGGCTATACTATAAGGCTCGAGTTGAATGGGCCGTCAGCTCGAAAGGGCTAGCAGGCCACCTAACTGGTCTGGAAGCCAAGCTGGAGGATCCAACACATGGAAAATACCCCTCTTGGAAGCCAACGACTGCTGAGCAAAAACTTATGAGTGAATACCCGGAAAAGCTAAAACAGTGGATGAAAGATGACAGCTACATAAAACAAGTGATTGTGGCATCACTCCCTGAATCCCTCTTCCTCCGAGTCCAGAAAGAAGAGACAGGAAAAAGCATCTGGGATGTCCTCACCAACCTCTTCCAAAACTGCTCTCGAGTTGTCGCAATCGACCTGCAAAGAAAACTCCAAGAGTCCCACTGCACCGAAAAGGGTGATGTCCGAGCCCATTTCGACAAGCTACAGAACTTCCGAGAGCAGCTAGCCGCCCTTGGTCAATCCATCAGTGATGACAACTTCACAGCTATCATCCTCAGTTCCCTGCCAACCTCTTATGACTCCAACATTGCCGCCATGACGTCCTCTGCCCTTGTCATGCAAAAGGACTTGTCGCCCAACTTCATCACTAAAATCATCTCGGATGAATATGACCGGCGACAGACCCACTCCAAAAGAGGCAATAATGGCAATTCCAACGATGCAGCATACTCAGCCAAGGACTTGAAGAGCTCCGCTTGCGAGAACTGTGTTGGAATATAAACTACCCCCTAGGTAGCACATTCTTTAGGTGCGAAGATTAGTCGCTTACATAAGCAGAAAAGCGGGCTACAGTACAGTAAATTTTCCTCTAGTCTCCTCAGTAGCTTGGTGTTACTGAGGAGTAAGTCACTCTTTCTATTTAGCTTCACACTTACTGACAACCTGTAGAGTAACTATCTGACAGGTAGATATTAATAAAGTAGCTTGGTGTTACTGAGGAAGTAACTATCTGACAAACTGTGGCAAAATGGGACATACAAAGGATCAATGCTGGAAGGAGGGTGGCAAAAAAGCTGAGCAAGTGCCCAAATGGTTTAAAGGGAAAGGTATGGGCAAGAAGAAGGAAAAGCCTTCCAAAAAGGCAGCTGCTGCCACTACTGCTGCATCCACAAACACTGCCACACAGCCGAGCACTGATGCAGAACCTGATGGAGTCTGGCTAGCAAGTTTGGCAGATGATGACTGGCTCACCAAAGCGGCCAAAGAAGACATACCGAGCCCTTCTGCAATAACCAAGGATGCCGAAGCTGCCTTACTGAAGCCTTCCAAATCTGCCACAGATGCAGAAAGCAGCTCTCGGAAACCTTCGGAAACACCCTTGGAAGCTGAGAATGGACCCCAGAAACCCTTGGCACCACCCTCAGATGCCCACAATGACTTACCAAACCCTTCGGAATCAACCCGAGGTGCCGAGACAGAGCCACACTTTCCAGAAGTGTTTCTGGATGAAGGGGATGCCTACAGTGACTCCAAAAACCCTTTCCATGTTTGACCTCACAGCAGTGTTTGAAGTATACTGCCAGACACATGAAAAATCCACTTCAGGTAACCCTTTTCTGGAGGCATTTTGGCTGAATAGTTCCTCCAAAACATTCAAGCTAAATGCCTCTCAGACCATGGTATCCCATGGACATCCTTTCATGTCCCAGGGAATGGCATGGTCCTGGGCCCAAAGGGATGGACCTGGGCCCACAAATGGGTGGGCTATCCCATCATTGCCTTAGGTGTCTGGGGTCCCTGACCTAAAAATGCAGCCTTATTAGCATTGATACCCCTGCTTCTGGGGAGGGTATGACTATCATTATGAGCCAATATCACTGCCTCAATGCACACATAAAGCTAGCAGTGAGATTTTTTAGCAGGTCATTCTGGGGAAACATCCATAATCACTTCTAATTCCTCATGTTGAAGATCATTGTTTTGTGGGAAATTAAGTAATTTATGGTATGAAAGTCAGCTCCCCCCTCATATAAGGCAAGAAAGGGTGGTCATATATTTGGACACAGCCTTTATGGCACTGTAGCACAGTGGGTGGAAAGTAGGTCACAAAATGCCATACAAACCTCACTCCAAGGCTGTTGGGACATGGCCCACACCAAGCATAACATCTCATCTGCATGTCTGAGGGCAAGTGGGATGTCCCATAACAGTCTCAGAGGCTATTGTGGGACATCCCATCTGCATCTTTGAAGGTAAATGGGATGTCCCATGACAGCCTCAAGGGCTATGATGGGACATCCCATCCACACCTCTTAGGGCAAGTGGGATGTCCCATAACAGCCTTGGAGGCTATTGTGGGACATCCCATCTGCATCTCTGAAGGCAAGTGGGATGTCCCATGACAGCCTCAGGGGCTATGATGGGACATCCCATGTACGCCTCTGAGGACGGTGGGATGTCCCATAACAGCCTCCATCAGCAAAACCATCTTTTTCGCAGAGGTTACAGTGCCACAGTGACATCACAGCTTCCTACAGTGGCACAATGTCACAGTGCACAGTCAGGTACAGTGTGACAATACCATGTCACACAGCCCACATTTCCCCACAGGCTCCCACAGAGTGACAGGCCTACAGACACACAGTGCCACAGAGATAGGGGCTTCCCACAGATGTCACTGTACAGCCACCATGTCACAATGAAAGTTGTGGGGCTGGATCACAGGATTGTGGGAATATGCTTATCTCATCAATATTCCCAAAAATGGGTGAGAAAAATGCAAAATACTGGAAAAATTGGATGTCTCAAAAATTTAATTTCAAAGATGTCATAATAAAGTGACAGTGCCTGATTAGAGGACCCCAGAGGTATGCTTATGTCATCCATCCATGCAAAAATGGTTGAGATATAGGCAAAATGCAATTAGTGTTACCTTGCTTGCAAGGTTTCTGTCCGAGCATATTTCCGTGGGAACCAGCATGCACAGCATTGTGCACGTGATCCCTCTCCCTACAGTCGACGAATGCTCAAGTCGATGGCGTGCACAGCATTGTCGACAACTCCGACTCTGCAGAAGTCGTCGTCGCTGTGTAGTCAGCCTGCAGGTGCTCTCGTACACGTTTTCGGCATGGAGGGACTGTACACTTGTCCTCTGTACATGGTTTAAGTAAGTAAGAGGAATGCGGCGATTTGGCGTGTACACAACTCTCCCCCCCCCACCAACCTTAGACAGTTGCCTTCATACCCAACCACCATGCCCGAGTTTCTGCTCTAAAGCTCCTAAATGGTCGTCCTCTTCAAGTGGGTCCGTAATGGCTCAGTGTTGGCCACTGCTGAAAGACCTTCACCTGAAAACACGCACCTGCAGGTGGGAACTGTCCACTGGCTCTCCTTCAGGGGGACCGTGGTCCTTATTCAGTAATACTACCCAGCCATATATGAGGTCGTTTTCAATGCGATGCAAATTCCCAAGGTAGTGTATCGTCCCCATGGGAACTTAATCCGAAATCCATGATTCTGGTCTCTGCAAGTGGGCAATTTGCTGATTTCATTGCACGAGAATGTTGCTACGTATTTGCATCTGCTCATGCCTGGGTTAGTGACAGTGTCTACAGTCATCAACCGCCACTTTGAACACCAAAATTGTAAGCACTGTAGAAGCTACAACACTACAAATAGTTTAGATCAGAATAGCAGGGAAAAGACTATCATGTAAGAACTCATAGACCACGAAGAGAATAATGGCAAGTAATTATGAGAAATAAGTGGTAAACTGGCCTGCAAGAATTTTGGACTTATCGCGTGTCCCCTCCACTTTAAACAGTGACAAAAATGGTATAGCGGTGGTATCCGAGTGTATCTAAGCATGACCGTGCGTTATCAGCCATTGTCACTGCCACCGTCACTCTGTGTCCTTGTCGCTCTCTTTCGCTTGTGACAGACTGGCCCATTCCTTTTACGGTATATCTGGGTCAGCCGAGGTGATAACACAGGCTAAATGTGCTCTCGAGACATGCTCAACCGGCATCATGCTGGCACAATGGGTAGCACTTGATCCCAATGATAAATAATGGGGCCATCTATGGTAGACCAAAGTACATCTATTTCATAGATTTTGATGGCTATGGGTTGTGTATCATTGCAAAAAACTCGTGTTTACTTCAATCTTGGAGAGAGAATTATCATCATTGAGCTGCTGGATGTAACAGACCCACTCAGAACCACTCTATGCACTACACTACAGCAGTACAGTAATAACACCAATATTTGAATGTGTGGTATGACCAAACTTCGTGTGCAGCGACCGTTTGTTTAAAGTGGCAGTGGTGTTTAAAGTGGCGGTTGATGACTGTACTTGTAACATGATGGACTTGACCCAAAAAAATGCATTGGATGGCTGTGTCAGCGTCACTTGCATGACCTCACTGAGTGCATGTTCAGCATGACCTTAACCATAACTGTGGAAGGTGTTGACTCTTTATTCTGCTCGATGTAGAAACCCAATACCTGTAAGTACAGATTTTTCATAAGACACGAAGGTCATGCATAGCGCCATTCTGTGTGTAAAACATTTCCAGTTACATTGTATCCTTTCCTTTCTATTGACAAAGTCGAGAAGAGGGGGGGTAATTCGAGCTTTACTGGCTTTGGCTTCAGCCAACGTCTCAATCAATGCCATGACTGCAGAACCCGGAGTGTCCCTATATGTGTACAAACGAGCACGATTTGAGGGGCAAGCAAGGTTTCTGCCACCGCTGGCGGCACTTCCCGAGTAGTGTAGTGTACATTTTATTACCAAAAGTGTGGTGTTGTGGCGCATTTTTGATTACTTAATCAGTGTAGTGGTAATTGTTTTGATTAGCAAATGTGTAGTAAAGTCCGCTTTTTTGACTACCAAATGAGTGTAGTGTGGATTAGTAATTGAGTAGTAAAGTGTAGCGTAAATGTGTATTACCAAAAGTGCAGTAAAGTTCGCATTTTTTGACTACCAAATAAGTGTAGTGTTTTGTAGTATTTGATTAGCAAATTGAGTATTACCAAAAGTATAGTAAAGTTCGCATTTTTGACTACCAAATAAGTGTAGTGTTTGGTAGTGTTTGATTAGCAAAGTGTTGTGTAGACTATTGATTAGCAAAAGTGTAGTAAAGTCCGCATTTTTGACTACCAAATAAGTGTAGTGTTAATTAGTAATTGATTAGCAAAGTCTTGTGTAGACTATTTATTAGCAAAAGTGCAGTAAAGTCCGCTTTTTTGACTACCAAATAAGTGTAGTGTTTTGTAGTGTTTGATTAGCAAAGTGTGGTGTAGATGAGCATTACCAAAAGTGTTACTCCACCACTCATTCTGTGTTATCCTGCATTACTCAATATATCAGATACTTGCAAAAACCACTACATGTGTGAAAACATGGTATTTGATCAGCAGCTTAGATGGTGAAACTTTACAAGGCTTTGATTGCAGATCCATGCACTGCCAACAATTCCAGCAATAATGTTGGACAAAAATACATGGGAATGACACAGAGAGAGTGGGGGAGTCTATAATAGGTATACATTCATTTCCAGCAGTACTGCCTTGCATGTTGTGCTATGATGAGTTTTTGATATGTTATCAAAACCTCCTAGAAGCTTCGGCCACTTTCCCATGCTCAAAAAAACTCGGTTGCCTTCCAGTGCCTGCAATACTTGCTGGATGGGCATGAAACTTTGTGGAGGGGTCAATATATGTATGAGGAACACTCCCATGCAATAAAAAAGCCAGTTGTCCAGGTAGGTAATTGGTGGTGACCATGTAAACAGAAAGGTGAAAAAGTGGATTCATACCCTATCTGTCAACTAAACCACCCACAATATTTGACAGGGAGATGCAAGACTGCAGGGATAACAATTCCTAGGGGTTAAAGCTGGACCAGGGGGTCTCTAACCAAGTGTGCATTGAGAGGGGGAGAACTGAACATATCTCCAGAAGGATTGACTGTGGTTATCTGTAATTGTAATATGTTGTAGACATATATGAAGGAAGGCTGGGTATAAAGTTTCATTGCAATGTATGAAGAACTGCAGGAATGGGAAGAGATCTCGCATTTTACCCCTATCTATTTTAATACCCATGTAATGCACTGAATTGCATGAAATTAATATGCAAGATGGAGGAGGGCAGTGACCTGAATGTATTGGGATACAGTACAGTGCAAGGAGGAAGTGTAATGAGGCAGAAATGGGGCAGCTGAGGCCGCTTTTTTGCTTACATAAGCCAAAAAGCGGAGTGGGAGGAAGTGGCACTAATTAGTCACAATGAGTGACACAGCCACAATGTGGGGAAGGTGCCGCAGGGCAAGCACCCGGACAGGGACCTGCTGACCAATCAAGTAGCCGGCACTTTGGCCGGACCACAACACACCATTACTAATCAACTACACTACACTATTGGTAGTGCACAACTACATTACCATTTGGTAGTCAGTCACAAATTTTGCTAATCAACTACACTACACTTTGTTGGTAGTCAAAAATGCGGACTACTACACATTTTTCCTAATCAACTGCACTACACTTTGGTAGTCAAAAATGCGGACTTTACTACACTTTTGGTAATATAAATGTACACTACACTTTGCTAATCAAATACTACAAAACACTACATTTATTTGGTAGTCAAAAAAGCGAACTTGACTACACTTTTGGTAATGCTCATCTACACCACACTTTGCTAATCAAACACTACAAAACACTACACTTATTTGGTAGTCAAAAAAGCGGACTTTACTGCACTTTTGCTAATAAATAGTCTACACAAGACTTTGCTAATCAATTACTAATTAACACTACACTTATTTGGTAGTCAAAAATGCGGACTTTACTACACTTTTGCTAATCAATAGTCTACACAACACTTTGCTAATCAAACACTACCAAACACTACACTTATTTGGTAGTCAAAAATGCGAACTTTACTACACTTTTGGTAATACTCAATTTGCTAATCAAATACTACAAAACACTACACTTATTTGGTAGTCAAAAAATGCGAACTTTACTGCACTTTTGGTAATACACATTTACGCTACACTTTACTACTCAATTACTAATCCACACTACACTCATTTGGTAGTCAAAAAAGCGGACTTTACTACACATTTGCTAATCAAAACAATTACCACTACACTGATTAAGTAATCAAAAATGCGCCACAACACCACACTTTTGGTAATAAAATGTACACTACACTACACTAATTGCATTTTGCCTATATCTCAACCATTTTTGCATGGATGGATGACATAAGCATACCTCTGGGGTCCTCTAATCAGGCACTGTCACTTTATTATGACATCTTTGAAATTAAATTTTTGAGACATCCAATTTTTCCAGTATTTTGCATTTTTCTCACCCATTTTTGGGAATATTGATGAGATAAGCATATTCCCACAATCCTGTGATCCAGCCCCACAACTTTCATTGTGACATGGTGGCTGTACAGTGACATCTGTGGGAAGCCCCTATCTCTGTGGCACTGTGTGTCTGTAGGCCTGTCACTCTGTGGGAGCCTGTGGGGAAATGTGGGCTGTGTGACATGGTATTGTCACACTGTACCTGACTGTGCACTGTGACATTGTGCCACTGTAGGAAGCTGTGATGTCACTGTGGCACTGTAACCTCTGCGAAAAAGATGGTTTTGCTGATGGAGGCTGTTATGGGACATCCCACCGTCCTCAGAGGCGTACATGGGATGTCCCATCATAGCCCCTGAGGCTGTCATGGGACATCCCACTTGCCTTCAGAGATGCAGATGGGATGTCCCACAATAGCCTCCAAGGCTGTTATGGGACATCCCACTTGCCCTAAGAGGTGTGGATGGGATGTCCCATCATAGCCCTTGAGGCTGTCATGGGACATCCCATTTACCTTCAAAGATGCAGATGGGATGTCCCACAATAGCCTCTGAGACTGTTATGGGACATCCCACTTGCCCTCAGACATGCAGATGAGATGTTATTGTTAGGGGCCATGCCCTAAATTAGATGTTTGTAATCATCCGCAGGCATGTGATACTCCGGTATCACATGCCTGCATGTCTAGTATATAAAAGTTGTCATAGTGACTTAAGGACATCACTGTCTTAAATTTTACACTGCGAATACCATACGGTACAGTTCGTGGGTGTGAACTAAGGCAAACAAACCTTACAATTTTTTGAACTCTCGTCAAAGTATTCGCAATGAGCCGCACGGCTACCCACGCATATGCTCATGCAGTAAAGTCGGGCCAGAGCAAACCGCCTGATGGAGGGGATCCCCCTCTAGATGACAATAGTCGTCGAAAGCAAAAGGGACCATCCGAGGTCCAAAGAAATGATGGGAACATGGAGGACAGACAGCCGCCGGCCAGAAGTGCCTCATCGAACGAGCTGCGAGAGAAGGAAATTGTAACAGCCCGTACTTTTTCACTACTTGCTGTAGCAAACTCTAGTGTAGTTTTCCTTATTTATCCACTCTCTGGTTAGAGTTACCTTAGACGTGCTCATAGATGCTTTACTTAGTCAGCTGCTTTGTCAGCGTTGCTGCATTGACTCAGCATGGAGCGCTGCAGCGAATATCTCTCTTTGTTTGGTTTGTTCTATGATGTTCTATGGTACAAACACTCTAGATAGTATAAATACCATCTCTCTTGTCATAGACACTCCAATCGAGTTCATTTGTGCTTTGTGCATTAACTCAGTTCCTTCATCCTCAGTCTCTATATCAGTCAAGGAGTGACCGATAATAGTCTTCGGATTATTAGTGTTACAGAAATGAGGTAGCCAGAGACTCGATGAGTCCCCTTACTCCTCAGCGCACTGAGCTAGATAACTCACGAATGTCTTCCGACCCTGTGCTAGTACGAAGGACTCAGAGTCCTCCAATTGAGATATTTGAAGAAGGTGAGGAGCCTTCGAGGAGAGAGACGAGTGAGAGGGATGCCCCAATCGACCCTCGCATGGCCTTCGAGGCTATGAATGACTTCCTCGAGAGTCTGCAGCAACAATGGCTGGACTATGGGTATGGCCCCGAAGGTTTCGACAATCACGGGATAAACCCTGGCGTGCATCACTCAGAAGAATTAGAGAGGTGTAGGCAGGCACTCACTGCCAAGAGTGCAAGCAGGATGACTACTCTGGATGTTGAACCTACAATTAAGAGAGAGGGGACAACCCCTCATTTCTGGCCAGGAATGCCAGTAAGGAGGGAAAACCTCCCATTCGAAAGAGCTGACACTCTCAGCAGAAGGGGCGGATTCGCCCCTAACATGCCAGATCGCCCTGCATACTTCTCGAGGCAAGACTTGGATATAATCTGACAGATGTTCGGAAACGAGCGGGGGGCTGCAATACTCCACCAGATGGCTCGAGATCGTACTATTGCAGCCAGAAACGCTGCCGGAGGAAACAGGGATAATACCCCTGGAGGAAATAACAGAGATGAAGTGGCCGAGAATCTGTACGGCTGAAATGAAGATGGAGGCGGCCCTCCCAAACGAAATAACTATGGGGGAAATTTCCCTGGTCAAGGATTCCCTGGGGGTGGTCCCCTGGATGGTGGCCCTCCAGGAGGAGGACCCCCTGGCGGTGATGATCTGGCCAAAGAGGACGAGGATGATCCTCGAGGATATGGGAGAATTCCCATAGTTGGGGGATGACGTGTTGTCCAGGGAAACTGACCGAACTATCTGAGGGGATTCACCACAGGTAATACGAGGTATATGGATTTTATGCAAAACAAATATGCACAGCGTATCTGGGAACAAGTTGGGTTGCTGACGGGACAGGTTGGACCTGAAGTGAAGGCGATGAACCCGCCTAAGCCCAGGAAGTATGGAGGCCAGGATGACCTGGATAAGTTTGATGACTGGCTGGGCCAGATATTGAAGTACTTTCGTACATTCAAGGTCACCGGCCCTGATCGTGACGAAGATTGCATATTGTACACTGGGTTGTACTTGGAGGGTCTAGCCTCCCAATGGTATGACCAAGAGGTCGACTCCCCGAATCGACAAGTACCTCACTGGACTTTCGAAGAACTCATATGTGGACTATTCAAACGATTCGTCCACGAGGCGTCGGCGCAGAATGCTGCCGACAAGTATGATCAAACGAGGTTCGAATATGACAAGGGAGCCCTTGCATATTATAATGACTTGAAGCATCGTGCACACCGAATGGTGCAGCCTCCGGATGACTACTCGTTCAGGAGGAAGTTCTTGCGGGGGCTACCGCACTCTATAATTAAATCGATATTCGAAGCTCGCGGAATATCTGCAGAGCATTCAACGATCGAGGAGATCCTCGAAGAAGTAAGGCGCATGGAAACTGTGCAGAAAGCAGTGAATATGCATATGAGAACAAGCCACGCCGGCTCTGGAGGGAAGACCTCCCAGGGATGAAGTGGCTCACACCCACATGGAAACAGGAGCACAGGTAGCTCCATGAACAAGGACAATTATAAGTACTTCCAGAAAGGAAATACGTGATATCGACATAAGGCGAACTTTGCGCCAAAAGGTGCTGATGCTGGAAGGAAGGGTGGACAGTTCCACCGTAAGGATGGTGACCATAAGTACCATCATAAAGGAGCGAGACGACTCGCATCAGAAAGGACAGCAGCCCCGAAGGTTCATGCTGGGGATAACGTGCTTCAACTGCTCGGAGGTGGGCCATATGGCCCCAGATTGCCCTCATCCTCGAAAGGACAAGAATAAAGTGGCGGTTAAGCCGCGGTTATATGCTGTAGACATCCAAGAGGAAGAGGGACGCGATACCCTCATAAAAGATCAGTCGGAGGAACCCGATGAGGAAAAGGTCATTGGAAGTGAACCCAGTCACAACGAATCTAGTGATCACAAGGAAGGATCACACTGTGACGAAGTGGAAATCGTCGATGAGTATGAAATGTACTCAGAGATTGACGACGACGACGAGCCCGTCGCATACTTCAGCGCCATACACGAAGAAGACGAAGCTGTTGCTTCCGATGAGGAGGTAACTTGCGCTATGATGCGCATTGTACATGAAGACGAAGACTCGTCAAAAGGAGACCAGGTCTCTGAGGTGGGAAGTGATTTCCCAGATGCTAATGGAGGAAGCTCCTACGAGGAAGAACCTCAGGAGGAAAAGTGGGAATGGTCCGGAACATATGGAGCAGTGCACGAAGGGACATGCGATGAGTGTCGACATCGAGTCGACCACGTAGCAGAAGGGCTACTTAGTAGGGATGAATCCCTTGCACAAGCACTTAATGTACCGGAAGAACATGCTAGGCATGAATACCACAGAGGGGTAGGAGAAGGAAACCGCATATGACTCTCGGATGCGAATGGTAGTACAAATCATGTACAGGCTGCGTTGCAGACGATGGCATTCCATCTCAGAGTCCACGAGGGCTATCGTATGAACACCCTATGACAAATGATATTAGCATGAGAGGACGTGCAACACCTGCCAGGATGCAGTCAAGAGCTACAAGAGCATCTGGATAATGCCATATTTGACATACGCCACCAAAGCATGCCGGAAAGTGACGTCGGGATTTACCCCGACATGGTGATAGTGAATACCCTGTGGGGTAAGGTATGGATCAACCGAGACAATACGGTGGAATATCAACCATCGGTAATGGGAGGTACAGGGGGACCCCTGTGGAGTGCATCTCTGAGGATAGCAGACGAAGATATGGACTCCCAAATGGAAGATCCCATAGAATTTAATAGCGCGGTAGATACTATGTCTACAAGAAATCGATGGATTTGGTCTCCCATCTACGGTGCAATCCATGAAGAACCTTCATGCCGAGAATGTGCTCAGAGATTCGAGCACGTATCCGAGTCGGCAATCGACGGAGACACTACACTGAACGTAGCGTTGCGATACCCAGAGCAATTGGCTCGTAGAGAGTACAACCACGGCTGGGAAGATTGTGACCGAGCGCAGATGGAGGGACACGGAATGAACATGGATCACACGCATTATGTGATGCGAACCATGGCAGACCGGATATGGTCCTTGGAAGCCGACAGGCTTCAGACAATCGCAGATATATTAGAAATACTAGGGGAACGCAGTGGCATGGCCCCAGAAGTGCGAAGAGCACTGGAAGCAATGGAGGTTCGCCTCCAACGAACCACTGAAACTAATCGCTGTGTCGGAATATATCCCGACGATATGATAGTGGTGACCCCCCACGGTGATGTGATTATCACGAATGACGAAGGACAATATCGTCATACCGCGTGGTTGGCAGCAATGGATCTTGCTGCAAAGATCGAGCTGGTGACGAAGTCATTGACACGATCATTTCGGTATGCTATGCATACGAATAATGTAGTGGGATCCCATCCCAAAATAAGTCCTGAGTTGCGAACGTGCGCAACGTTGCAAAGCATAATTAATGGATGTACTGCGTATACGATGATAGACACTGGGAGTACAGGTAATTTTTTGAGCCTGGCATTCGCCAAGGTCACGAAGATGAGGGTGTTTCCCCTCGAGCAGCAGCTGACACTGCAATTGGGCTGCATAGGCAGCTGGTCGAAAATTACTCATGGTGGAATATCCACAATACGCATTGGAAACTATGAAGTAGAAATATACTTTGATGTAGTGAATATTGATCGCTACAATTGTATAATAGGAATTCCCTTCCTAAGACAAACTAAAGCGATTTTAAATTTCGCAGAGAAGACAATAGAATGCGTGCCTCTCCTGACAGAGCCTGAGGCTCTGATGATGGGTAAATCCCATCCTAAGCATTGACTCTCGCACCCTGTGAGGCCTCAGTCTTGCGAGGGCTCTAAAGGGGGAGGGGATCCGATAGAGTAAAAGAGCCAAGGGGCTCAACGAAAAGCGAGGAACATCTCGCAATAATAAAGCCAAAAAAATTGTTGAGCAATGAGGATATACCTCAGTTACGGAACCAATGGTTCGAACAGTATAAGCATAGGCTTAGCGGGGTGATCCCAAAACTGCCTCCACTACGGGAGGTAAACCACAGGATCCCCCTGATAGATGAAAGAAAGCAGTACGCGTACCACCTGCCACGGTGCGCTGACGCGCTTAAACAACAGTTGTCAGATAAAATCCGACTGTATACGGATGCAGAATGGTGGGTGCTGAAAAGCATCCCACAGGCTGCTCCGATGCTATGCATCCCGAAGAAAAATGGAAAGCTGCGGACAGTCATTGACTGCCGCAAGAGAAACGAAAATACAGTGAAGGACATCACCCCCTTTCCGGATCAGGACCAGATACGAATGGACGTAGACGAGCGAAGTATCGCTCGAAAATTGATTTATCAAATGCATATGAACAAGTTCATATAGAACCCGAAGACGTCTGGAAGACGGCCTTCTCGACGATATATGGGACTTTCTTAAGTCAAGTAATGCAGCAGGGGGATTGTAACACCCCTGCGACGTTTCAATGCGACAGTGATCTTCAGAGATCACATAGGACGTTTTGTGTATGTCTATCTCAATGATATATTCATCTTTAGCGACACAATTAAGGATCACAAATGACACCTCAGAATAGTGTTTGAAACACTAGAAAAGGCCGACTTCTACCTGGAAAAGGAGAAGTGCGACCTCTATGCAGAGAAACTAGATTGCCTAGGGCACATCATAGATGCTAAGGGCGTCCATGCCGACAGAGACAAAATGTCTCGAATTAGGAGCTGGAGGACTCCTAAGAACCTAAACAAAGTCCAAAGGTTTGTAGGACTAGTGGAGTATCTAGCACAATTTATGCCAGACATATCGGCGTATACTACGCCCCTGACTGGTATACAATGGAATGAACATCCGTTTCAGTGGAGGGAAATCCACGACAGGTGCTTCCAAGTGATCAAGGATCTTGTGTGCAAGTATCTGATCCTGCAGCCTATTGATCCACGAAAAGAAGAGCCAATATGGCTTGTATGTGATGCATCACTCTATGGAGTGGGTGCATTATACGGGCAGGGACCCGACTGGAAAACCTGCCGACCAGCAGGATTTATGTCAAAAAAGTTGAGCGATGCTCAACAGAATTATTGAACATTCGAGCGAGAAACTCTCGCAATAATCGAAGCACTCTTAAAATGGGAGGATAAACTCCTTGGCTTCAAGTTTACGATCGTCACCGATCATGAGGCGTTGGGGTACCTCAAAACCCAACGAAAACTGTCAAGCCAACAAGTCTGCTGGTTGGACTACATGTCACAATTCGATGCAAACATCATCTATGCAAAAGGCATGGAGAACCACATAGCGGATTGCCTTTCTCGTTATTACGAGCAGGAAGGAGGGGACGTCAATTGTTGGCAGCCGAGATACCCAGTCCCTTTGCGTGGGTCTGATGCAGCACCGAAGCATCTGGCCAATCGTTCGGTTGGCCCACTCGGTAGCTCCATCTGTTTCCGGATGATATGTGCTGGACATCTTTTGCTTGATACCTATCAGGCTATTCAGGTGGGTCCAGAATTGGCTCGTAAACAGGACGTCTCAATCACTAACAATCACCTGTGGTAGGCCGTGGTGTTTATACACCTCCGCAAACATTAATTCCGCAATCTCTCGGGCAGTGTAGTTAGTTCTACTTGGGACCAAATGCACCATAGATGTCAGCAAGTCAATTATGATGGTAATTGAATCATATTCTCCATTTCGATCTTTAGACTCGGGGAGTGGTCCTACGAAGTCCACTCCGATTGACTCCCAAGGTCTAGCTGGTATGGAGAGTGGGTTGAGTAGTCCAAAGGGTTTGTGTGTAGGCGGCTTACTTCGTTGACACATCCTGCATGAGGCACAATATTGTGTAATGTCCTTGACCATCGAGTCCCACCATAGGAACTCACGTATGTATGCCACAGTCTTCTTTGCACCTAGATGTGCAAGAAGTGAATGGGCTTGGTCAATGACCTCCTCACGGAGTCATCTTCCCCTTACTACTATGTCAGGTATGCAGAATACTGTTCGGTCGGGTAGATTCAGCTTTATGTACCCGTCTGCTGTAATCTCGAAGTTCTTAAATGCTTTTGGGTTGTCGATAATCTGTTTAAAGAACTTGTCCTTATGGTACTGATCCTTTGCAGATTCTAGGATTCCCTCATTGCCGGGGTAAACCACTAGTGGTATCCGGGTCGGTGCATCATTGTTTGCACATGGTACAGTAGTTGAGGGTAGGTCTGCATTTGACACATGTTGGCTCCTCGATGTGGTAGGTGGAGCTGGAGCTTCCCTCCTATCATACTGCCTCGTGGATGTGGGCTGTTCGTCTTCAGATAAGGCCATTGGAGCCGTTGAGGTGGGTACTCCTCCTTTTCCCCCCTTCTTTCGTTCACCTGGGCCCAGCAGAACAAAACGACTTTTTACTCGAATAGCAAACTCTTTACTGGTCTCCAGTGTAGGGAGGGACTCCTCCCTATTAGGAGATTTATTTTATTTCATTGTTTTTACTTATGTTTTGGTTTTTGTTCTTTACTCTACCCCCTTTCCACTTAGTATTTGGATGAGTTTGGCTTATGTAAGCCAGACTCGCACTTAGAGTGCTTGTACATACTTAAAAAAACAATAGACGCATTACCACCAGACGAGACAGACGGAATTCCGAGACCGAGGGCCCGGAATATTTATTCTTCCTATCGTTAGACGCTCATTAGACGAATCTCGACCTTCTTCTGACTCTCAGGGCACGTTTATCCACCTTTTCCCTCTCCCTGACCCTCCTACCAGGCAACACAAGCCCCCTCGGGTCGAACTGACCCCACCATCCAACGGGAGACCCATTAGGCCTCTCCCCACACACTCTCTTTCCATTCTTTTCACCGGTCATCCTGTCTCAGCTGGTGGGGTAAGTGGATGCTGTCGACGAGGCCTCGATGGCTGGCTGAGTGGAGCAGGAGCTGATTGCTCATTGACTCGTGGCTCTGCAGGTTCCCTAACAATCAGTCGCAGCTTAGGCACTGTTGCTGATGATTTGACAAGGGTGTGTGTTGCTAACACGGGTGGGCACTCGACTACGGGAGGGATCGGGGACCCCCCCAATGCCTCGATGCCAACATAAAGAGGCGCACTGAGTACGTGGTGGTCCCCAAGGGATGGATCCAAGTCATTAACATCCTGGTCACAGTGCAGATACTCGCTAGGAGCACGGACGGTACCTGGGGTGTCAAACTCATAGATGCGGGAGAGGGCATCAGGTAGGACGTTCTCAACACCCGGTACATACTTGATCTCAAAGTCAAAACCAGCAAGCTTTTCAAGCCAGTGGGCTTGCCGACCTGAGAGGTCCTTTTGGTCCATCAGGTATGTTAGGCTTTTGTGGTCAGTTACCCAGATAAAGTGTACACCTTGTAGAATATCTCGGTGCCATAGCATCGTCTTGACACCCACCAACAGTTCCTGCTCATGGACGGGATAGTTACGTTGTGCAGAGGACATTTTTGCAGAGTAGAATGCAGCAACCTTTGATGTCTTCCAGTCAGTGCCCTGAGCAATCACACCTCCAATTCCATTGCCACACGCATCTGTCATTACCCAGATGGGTTCGCGGTCAGGGGCATAATTCAAAGGTACACGGCAGTGCGGTGCACAGGCAGCTACATACCGTTTAACAGTCTCAAAGGCACATTGCTCGGTGAATGTCCATTTGAAAGGTCGGGTCTCGGCACTCGCTTCGGCGAGGACACCCAGCGGGATGTGCACCTTATATATATCATCGGCGAGGTAACCTATGGATCCAATGAATCCCTTGCACAATGTCCAGTTCGTAGGAACCTTCCAGTTGAGGATCCGGTCAACTTTCTCCTGATCCATCTTTATTCCGTTACTGGCAACCACACAACCCAGGATCTTTATCTCATCACAGAGAAACCGGAGTTTCTTTTCACTCAGGTATAACTTTTCTCGAGTCAGCACTTCGAGTACCAACTTAATGTGTCGTATGTGATCTTCCAAAGTGTCGGAGTAAATGACGATGTCATCAAGGTAGACGTCCATGAAGGTACCAATGTACTCTCCAAAAATATGGTTCATCAGTGCTTGGTAGGTGGCGGGGGCATTACAGTCGCCCTGTTGTACCACGAGGCCGACCATATTCCTGTCAGGCATTGTGACTGCAGTCCGCTCAACGTGTTCCAGTACAACCCAGATTTGCTCATATGCATCAGCACCGTCGATTATTGACCTGTAGGGTTTCTTGGCAACCCACCATAGTATTCCCTCCATATCTGGCATGGGTGATGATAGTTTATGGGTGTTCTTATTCTGCTCACGGAGGTCGACAACCACTCGTAGGCATGGGGGGTTACCCGTCTTCGGAATTAGGAGCATGGGGCAAGTGTTACGGGCTGCAGTAAGTTCCCAATGACCCATTTTTAAATAAGCATTCTTCTTCTCGGTCCACAGGGGTCGTAGTGCCTCAGGACACTTAGATGGCCACCACGGGTATATTTTCTTCTCATCGATCAATGGAATCTCGTGATTGATGGCCCGAAAAGGGGGTAGAGTGGTAGCCCCCACCTTGGAACATAATGGCTTCGCCAACTCCTGTAGGTATTGTTGGGCTTTATCAATCCTTTCACGGTAGATCTCAGTGGCACGAGACTCTTGAACGGACACCTGTGGTCCCTTCATCTCCACTGGGGTCTTGCTGCCAATCACCACTCGTGGTGAATGCAACCCCACCATCGCTTGGTGCTGATATAGGAATGGAGTTCCCAGTATCAAGTCATAATTCTGCAAGTTCATCACATCGAAATATCTTTCGCAATCTATCTCTTGGTATTGCAGGCGAACTCTGGTACCAAAATTCACCTTCGACCTTGACCCCTGCACAGCAAGTTGTATCGTGAGTGGTTTTTCAAGCGGGATTCGCTTCACTTTCAGTTGTTCCGCTAACGTCACAGACATGAAATCTGCGAGGGACCCAGTGTCGATCAGTGCTCGAGCGGGGTGCCCATTCACATGCACGACAACAACCAAGGGTTTTGGCACCTTCCGGGTAAAGTCTTTGGCCACTGAGGCGTTCCACTGCAGGGTTATTTGCTCATCCACCTTCTGCTTGTGGGTTCGTGGGTGGACTGCCCCACAGAACATGTCCTCAGATACATCCTGCCATTCTTCCAGTGCATGGTCATGGTCTTCGCTTGCGAACAGGTGCTCAATCCCCAAGCTCTCATCTTGGTAAGGGTCGTCTTTTAGGAGTTCCAGGCAGGTGGCGAATAACCTCTTTGCATGCCAGTGAACAATGTCGAAGTCGGGCAGTAGTGCCCTGTCCCAAGGGAGCTCAAGGCGGACGAGCATGTGGTGATCAATTATCAGGTATGTGTCACTGCTTCTAGCGCAGGTGAAGCGATCCTTATTACCCTCCTCTAGTACTGGTAGGCTGAAGTCCCGGAGTTTCGACTCGATGCACTCTTCTATCGAGTGGCCCATAGGTAACGATCTCCAGCCTCGTTCTCGTTCTTGCCGGCATATCTCACACTTGGGCATTCCAGCCTTTTCTCCCTTGCGGAACCAGTACCAACTATCGAGACGAAAGTTGGGACACATAAGTAACTCAGTCTCGATCGAAATCTCATCTTCGGGACCAAGCACATCTCTTTCACTTTTGATAATCATGTGACGTCCATTGCCTATTGCATAGACCAGGAATCGGGTGTCCATGTAGACTTGTAGTTCATCAGGGTCATCTCCGGGGTAGCAGATTCCTGATAGTCACTCGACAGCATGTTCCTCAAGGGGTAATCCCATCTTGGGGCCAGTCACCCGATGCCCGTTGACCTCGTCTCTACTGTAGAAATGGATCTGCATACCCTCAAGAGGGTCTTCATCTGTGGTGATGCCATCATCAGTCCAGTCATCATCGGCTTCACTCCAGATGCTCTCCAAGTCAGGTATGTCATCTTCCGGTTCATCACCACCCCCCATCTGGGGTACTCGGGTGTGAATGAAGTTTAGTTCTACTTCAGGGTCACATTCGGATGACAGTGCAAGTTGTTGTTGATTCTCCATGTCGTCAAAATCAACACCAACTCCGAAGCTGGTAACACCAGGTGGCTTACTGGACGAAGCAACTGTATGTCATATGTCGGGTAGGACAGTTTCATGAGAAATGCCCAGGTTTATGGCAAATGAAGCAGAGGCCTTCGTCCTTGTGACGCTCCTGCTCCTCTTTACTTAGCTTTGGAGTCTTGCGTTTCTTTTTATCAGTATGCCCATCATGCTTTCCCTTGGGTGGCTGATTCCCAGTGGTACTTTGCTCCTTCTGCTGAGGTTTGTCCCGACGCTCCCCCCTGCGGTGATGCCTCCATCCTGCTCAGGATGGCTTGGGTTCCTCTGCAGTGGCAGCTGCACTTTCTAAGGTTCGTTGCCTGTTTGGTCGCCGGCGGGATCTTCATTGATAGTCCCCTGAAACAGACTGAGCAATCTCGAGGATCTCAGCCATCACAGCTATACGTTTCAAAGATGATATCTCAGGGTTAAGTTTCTCCTTCCACAAGTCTCGCTGGAGCTCCTTTCGAAGCCCAGACCAAAATTTATGGACCTTGGTGCGTTCGTCTGTTTCGCCTATCATGTTCCACAGCTCATTGAGTTCGTACATGTAGTCCTTTACCATCTTAGAATTTTGGTAACAGGATTGCAGTTTCGCACGTTGCTGCATGCAGAAGTCAATGGGGAAGCAATAATTAAATAGCTCCATAAAGAAGTCGGAAAGTCTCCATCTATATGGGTCTCCAGACACCTCCCGGACATAGAATTCATGTGCTTTCCCTGTCAGGTAGTGCGAGAGGATGAAGGCACATTTCTTTGGGGAGACTTGGCCATCCTTGACGTAGGCAGTCCCCTCTGTGACGAATCACTGAAAGGCATGTACTTCGGCTGACCCATTATACTTGTTGGGTGGAATAGGCTTCAGGGTGGTCCATCTATGGGATCTGGATCGCCTCCTGTGACAGGATCCCCAGCTGCGGTGATGGCCATGTCGGCAGCGATGTCCCCTGCTACGAGGTCTCCCTCTGTGGCAGCATCCCTGCCCACTCGATCCGGAAGACGTGTCACTATAGCTATCGGATGTACCATCGCTCGAATCTGAGGTGTTTGTGTCTGAGGAGTTCGTGGAGCCAGAGTCATTACTAGAACTCGTTGACGAGCCATCATCTGACCCCTCACCAGAGCTGGTGTCTGCATCACTCGTATCGGGTGTCTCGTCACTGCTGGATTCATCAGAGGGGTAACGTGATTTTCTTTTCTTCTTATTCTTATTCCTCCCTGATTTCCTTTCACCTTTCTCGAGCCGCTTGAATGTGCGCCTGATATAGCTCTTGGGGTTTATCTGCCTAATGGGTTCCATGGCATGGCGGGGTCCTCTGCCACTCACGACGCTTGTGGTCTTGGCGAGCAACCTTCTTAACCATCTCCTTGATGGGGTTCAGAGGCTCCTTCGACACCTTAGAGGACCTCTTATCTGGTTTGTCATGCTTCGCCCTCTTCGAGCATGGCTCATCATAGCATTCCTTCGGTTTATCCTTTTTCTCAGGGTGTTTGTGCTCCGGCTTCTTATGGGAAGGTCCCAGGACGTCACTGTCACTTTCCAGTGCCAGTTCTCTGGCCACATTCCAAGAAGTAAGTGCCGCACGCTGAGCTTCTATGTCAAGCTCATCCTTGCCGACATCCAACATGCCCCAGTTCTTAGGGTCGGGTCCCTTACCCTTCGATTCCCTAGGATGATGTTCGGTTTCGGATACGGCACGTCTACTGCCTTCTCCATGTCTTGAGAGGGACTGCCTTCGGATCCGCTCCTGCTCTTCTGAGGTCAGTCGTTTTTCAGCCCCGCAAACTAGCCTTTTCTGTTCAGGCCTTAATCTATATGTAGTGTGTCTTTCACGTGACTTCCTATGGACTACCTTGGTCCATGACTGCTCGTCATCAGGGTCATCCTCAACCTCACTCGTTTGTAAGGGAGATGCAGATTCATTTCCAGATTCACCTGGTAACTCCACATTAGGACTGTGAGTTGGTACCGTAACTCTAACAGTGCGAGCTGCATTGGCCTCTGGGAGCTCATTCTTCCCAGGATACACCAACGAGACGTCTCTCGAGTCGGGAGGGTCAACGTTCGCACCAGCAGGTGCTGGGCTCACGCTCCTGGAAATGGATCTGACCACGTCGCTATACTTCTGGACAGCGTCGCCAGTGGTCTTTTCGGCAGGGGTGTTGTAGTGACTTCCCAGGGAAGTCATCTTGGACAACGGGGTATCATTCGACTCCCCAGCACCAGGCTGGGTCGAAGGACTAGGGGGTAACGAAGATGCTTGTGCATGGGTAGCATGGCGGAGATTGTAACGCTGGTTAGTCATTTTTTTGTCTTAGATGGATACTGACTCTTTGTTTCCTTGGATGATCAGTCCACAGATTATCGAGAGGTATCGAGGGGATTTGTTTGGGGGTTAGACCTTGTTAAGGCAGGAGAAAAATATGTGACGACGACAATGCGAAGTTGGTAGACTTGCAACGGCGGCACAAGCAGGACTTTCTTAAGTCTACTCGGGTTTCCAGATACTTAGGTCTGTTTATTCGAGGTAGGAAAGAAGTCCCCATCCACTACACTACATTGGCCCTTTTATACTGTAGGAACTAGGCACATAAATGTCAGAGTTTATGAACGGGTAAAGTAGGATCAAAGAAAAACAGAGAAACTGTGTAAGGTTGGCTTGCCTTAGTTCACACCTGCGAACTGTACCGTATGGTATTTGCAGTGTAAAAATTTAAGACAATGTCGTTCCTAAGTCACTACGATGGTTTTTATATACTTGACATGCAGGCATGTGATACCAGAGTATCACATGCCTGCGAATGATTACGAACTTCTTATTTAGGGCACGGCCCCTAACACCCTCCCCCTGTAGAGCTGACTCAGGCTCATAAGACAAGAAGAAAATAAAAAGAAAAGAAAAAAGAAAAGAATAGGGAAGACCCTATGTACATTCATGCGAGATGTTGAATCTCGCAGCACTACCAATCCGAGGGTTATGCCTCATTTTAGTAATGCAAAACGAGGTACGAAGGGTGTTGAACCCTTCATACCACAACTCGAACTGAGGGGTTGCGCCCTCGAGAAGATGATCCAGCACCCGATGTAGCGTCCCTTCTACATTGGAGCTGGCTCGTCCCTCATCTCGCCCTCCTCAGGCTCGTCATTTTGTTTGGGAGTTCTCTCCCGCGAAATTCGACCTTCCACCCCCAGGTAGTCGGGCAGGTCATATAGAACTACAGCGGCGCAAAAGTCCCTAACAATAGGGAGCTCTGTGTCGCTGACTGTGCGAGCCTTGTAGGCCACAATGCACTCGGTAGCGATCCCGAGGGTCCTAGCCTGGCGCTCGACCCACTCCTTCGAGCAGTTCTCCTTCATTACTGGAGGGTCGTTGATTGCCACCCTCAGAAGATCGAGCACGGCTCACATGTTGGGGTCTCGTTCTCCCCCATTATCGACAGCATGGGTAACATACTCGTTACCCGCTCTCCTGGCCCAAACGAGGGCATCATTGGCATCGTGAGGAGTGATGCCATTAGCCGCGAGGTATGCAGCGATATCAGCCATACCGGCTGAGCGAGTGAACTCCCCTTCCCAGGGGACACAGGTAGCATCACGAGGGGCCACCTCGGCACAATAGCTCCCGGAACCAGACCATCCGGTCATAGCTCCCTCTGGGGACTGGAGCCAGTCGTTTGTAGAGGAGGAATCCTCGTACTAATTGTGCTGTGGGAGGTCTGATTTCCCACTCATCATCATCAGGGTGCTCACTGACACCTAGCGCCCCAGGGAACATTCTTGAGAGCTCGGAGCTCTCGTCTGAACCGTTGTACTCATTCTGGTACGTGTGGATAAATTTAACCCAGTCAGCGACTGGGGCTTCAAGGCTCGGTGCCTCTCGTGGTAGTTCAGGGATCCCCCCTTTTCCCTTCTTTCCGGAGGTTTGACCTCCTCCTCTAGGATTAAACGCCTGACCCCTTGGAGGGGGTCATTCTTGATGAGCAGGGGCTTGGGGAACCCCAGGGTTTTCGACCATCAGGCAGTCACAGAGAGGCACGATGGGTCTCTGACCCATCTCTGGCAAAGGAGCGGCGGGTTGACCCTCTATCCGCTGTTGTAATGCTGGCTGTCCACCGGTGGGTTGTGATACGAGGGCTTCTTCCTCCCTCCTTGCCCTTTCCTTGTCTCGTAGCGCCTCTCTCCTCTGGTGCGCTTTCTGGGAGGCCCAAACAGGCAGCCTCCATTCCTTGAGTGCGAGGTTCATGACCTCGTTCGTGTTTAACCTGCATTTTTTCCACAGGTTAATGTAGGTGATCAGCTCCTGTGCCCTACGGATGCAAGGAGCGTTCTCCTCAGGTTCTTCATACACTTCAGCATACAGCTTGCGGATTTCCTCCGCGATGTTAATGAGTCTAATGGGACCCATTATCCCCCTGTCCCATCTGGTAACTGATGGAGGTTTCCTCATCTGAGGGGAACAGGAGGGGGGGTCCCCTGGCAAATGTTGGCGAGGGCAGCGCCAAGCCTCTCATCACTATAGGTGTAGAGGTTGTCATTGATCCTCACAAAGAGGATCAACCTCACGCCATCCCTGCCTTGCCCAAGGACCTGTACTCTGTATGGGTTCTCTTCTCCCATGAATTCAGGGAAGAGTGTTCCCTGAGAGGCAGTATCGACGACCATAGGAATGTCGTCATCGTAAGATTGTTGAACAGAGGTATCTTCCTCCATGGTGGTGAATTCGTAATCAGGCGCTGCCTGATGGGTATCATCCTCGAGCTGCTTTGCCTTGCCCTTTCTCGACACTACAGGTTCAACCTGCGATGCAGGTTTAGCCTGTACCCTCCCCCTCGAAGAAGAAGAAGGCTGTGGTGCTGGTGGAGGCGGCAGCCTGGAGGAACTAGCCTCCACGTTTGATGAAGAAATACGCCCCCCCAAGGAGGTGACACGAGCGCGTTCAAAGTCACGCGCAGCTTGCTCAACTGTAGTGGGAGCGGGGATGGTGGGGGTAGGGTCGTGTTGAAGATCATCGATCTTCCGCAGGGCACGACAGAGATCGTAGGAGGTGTCTTCGAGCTCACGCTCGAGACAGCTGATACAACGACGTAGCTCGTCGTAGGGCATACGTTTGATGAGAGGTGCGGTCTCATCAGCCAAGGTAACGATAGCAGGCATGATACCTGCGTTGGACAAGGCCATGCCTTGGGAGAGATGAAGCGCGTATGCTGCGCACTGGTCACAAGCGCCGTGATGGCGCAATAGAGGAAACTGGGGGTGGCATTCCCAGTACGGGCAGGAACATTTGTCCCGGCGGCGATCACACCCAAGGGATGACGAGCGTGAGGGTGATCATGGCCGTTTCTGGCCACTGCTGACCGTACGCAGACTGCGTCGGTCGACGGGGGATGGAGAGTACGAACGTGATGGCGAACCATCGTGAGACGCATCGGAATGCGCAGGTGATCTGCCTCGCTGAGGCGAAGGAGATCGGGACAGGGTGGGGCTAATAGAGCCTTGTGGGCTCGGGGGGTCTCTGCGACGGTGATCGTGGTGGGACATTGTAGATACTAGAACGTTATGAGCGTTAAAGAAAAAGAAAAAGAAGAAGAAGACGGAGTATTGTAAAAAGAAAATCACGTGATCAGTAAAGTTAATGCACATGAAACGGTGAAAATGTGATCGGAGGAAAGTATATACTCTAATTAAATTTGGTAACTATGCTGTGCTCGAGGCCGACGGTATTATTGACGGTATTATTTTTATTTTTATCTTTTGTTTGTTTTTATTTTTGTTTTTTCTGACTTTGCTTCCGGTAGTAGTCTTCTGACTACGTTTAACCACTTAGTGGTTATCATACGCCTACGCATACTATTTCACCCTTCGGGGCAACTGGCGTATACTTTGTATGCCCTGGAGCTCGAGGTACCTGTCGAGGGCCTCAAGCTCCTTACAGTTAGACACTGGCTCCCATGTCGTGTCTCCGAGGTTCCATCTCACAAGGAACTCTACCTTGTTATTCGTCCACTGGTGAGCCGTTATCTCATCTACTAACCACTCCTCTTCGTTGGTCATACTGACATTGTAGAATGCATGCGCGTCACGCCTCAGGAACAGAACATCATCATTCTGCTCGTATCTGCGCAACAGCCCGACATGGAACGTTCACTGCAAGCATTCCTCAGTTTTTTTGCTGAAAACATTCAAAAAAAAGAAAAGAAAATGATACTCTTTAATTTGGGATGTTTTTGCTAATGTTATTGTAAAAACAGTCAGGATTTTTGTTGTCAATTATGCCTCAAAAAATGGTATAGATTCATCTTAAATCTTTGGAGATAAAATAATTATGAGTTTTTTTCAGGATAATTCTGAGTACAACATGTGTTAAACATTGTAAATAGATCTCCAACATGTTTTGCCACTCAATAATCTTCTTTTCTCTTAGAAGAAAGTTTAAAAAATAGGCAATATTTATGTACTCAAAATACTGGATTATAAATGATGAGTTGCATGTTACTCCTCACATGAAAAAGATCCTGTCTTTTTTACAGTCGAATATGCAGTATACAGGAAAATATTTTTGGATAAAAAATCTAACTCAAAATAATGTATTTTCACATCAAAATCATTGATGGAAAAATCAATAGTTATTCTGGATGAAATATTCAGAATACTATTATGTTAAAAAGCCCACCTGTGCAAATGATCAAGCTCTTGCCACATCCAGTTCTGTGGTCCCAACAACACATTCTGGTATCTAGCACTAAGCCAGCTCCCAATGCACAGGGTTCCCCACATTCGGTTTGTAAGTGTGGGTTGGGGAAGAACCACTGGACAGAATGTTACCAAACCTCGGGACGCGGTAGCAGGGGCCTAGGGAAGGTGGTAGAACGAGGGAATATGAAAATCCGCGCACCCAATCCTGAAATATTCGCAAAACTGTCTGGTACAGCCTTCTGGCACGAAAAATGCGATACCTCCAGAGTGAATGAAGCGGGCATGACGAAACGGGCACCGCTGGGAAGGTCCCGTCGAGTTCTAACAGGCCTCCGATTTGCGAGAGATTCGGAGCGTCGGTTCACGAGAAAATGCGTGTGCAGGTGGGGGGGTGGGGGAACAGTAGAGCGTTGGTGGACAACGGCTGGGCCAGACGACACGAAACTCGGGGATGTTGTAGAGGGGATCTAGGGGTGCTGGGAGATCGAAGAAACGAGAGGATTGGCGCACCCAATCCCGAGTTATGCCAAATTTCGTCCTGCAGAGCCTTTCTCCACAAAAAGCGTGATATCTCTGGAACCACGAAAGTGTATGCATTGAAAAATGTATCGTCCGAAAGTGCTCGTCGAGTAGAACCAGGCGCGTTGGATCTCGAGATATCACATGTGGGAACTCGGAGGTAGGAGGAGAAGGGAGATTACCAAGCAAACAGCCCCCTCATGGTGGGCTCCAAGATGTAAAGATTGTTGAAGGATAGTCAGGGGAGAATCCTAGAGGTCTCCCATTGGAAAAAGGGGTCACAGTTCGACCCAAGAGGGCTAGGGTTGCCTGGTGGAGGTGAGGGAGTGGTGAGAAGATTACCTTGCTTGCAAGGTCTCTCCTGGTCCATAACTGCGTGGGAACTATCCTGCATCTGAAAGTCCTTCCTCTTCTGGCCTGATTTTGTTCTCACACCTGCCTTCACATTACCGTTACCTGGTGATGTCACTGTTGTTCCCGTGTGACCGTGAGCACCGTGCCCACAGACAAGTAGTGTAGACCCGCCCATTTATGAGTAACATTGTTTTCGTACACATTGATTAGACCATCTTAATCAACACAGCCGCTCATTCACAAGTACCTACAATTTGGCCAAGATCTCTGCCCACCAAGTCCTTGTATGTCCATCTAACATCTGCAGCCGGTCATCTTCTGCCAGTAAATCTGTAGAGTGACTGCAAAGAAACAACTTCTTGACAGAGCCATGTACAAATTGAATAGGTTGAGTCCTCCTGTTGGGGGCTTCGCGATATCTACAACCACATGGGAGATTGTTTGTCCCTGGGAGCAGTAATCCGTAAATGCGTATGCACATGTCATGGGGTACTGTCTCCATTGCATCCATTGCATCACAGCGTCTCCTGCAACTGTCGTGAAACGGATTGTTGACGTTTTGATCACCAGTTTGACTGGTATCCTGAGGAGAGAACGGTTTAGACTGCTGAGAGCTAGCCTCGATGATGAACGGCTCCGCTTATCCAACACGCAAATAATCTATATTCTGATCACGTGGAGGAACGTCAGAAAATGGGTCAGCGTGATCCGGCATGTTTAAAGGTCGACCGGTGGAAGGAGCACTGGATGAACGATAATGCGGAGCTGCCACAACCGCGGATGAAAAAGTGTCTCATAAGTAAACGAGGGAGACGCACAACTACGAGGGTCATTGCTGAATGTCGATCCGATGTACTGCCCATCACTGAGCGAAGCACGATGTCGATCCAAAGGATGAGATGACAACGTCGAACCGAAATCTTCATGGGAGTCCAAGTCATCAGCAGCAAAGTATGAGCCAGAATTCTTTGACGTGCCCCAGTGTTGCGGAGAGAAATCTACATCTTTCTTCTTCTTGCCAAACAGCGAGGAACGATGTCCTCCCGATGTGATAACAGGCGAACTAGGTTTACCGGGAGTTCCACTCGCATCGAATGGGTAGGATGCTGGTTCATCCACACGGTCGTCGATCCATCGTCTCATCCCTGGAATGCCGGTGCATGCTTCGAGTGTCCTGACTAGAGAAGATGCCCACTCCAGACGTGGCACCATACCACTGAGAAGCATCTTGGCTGTAACATTTTGATTGTAGGCTAGTGCATTGGCATCCTGTCATTCGACAATGACAGATCCTTCAACAGAGACTCCTTCAAAGAGTCCCCTCGACTTCGAGTAGCTGTGCCTATAAAAGAGTTCAATAGTTCTATGTAATGTGCGCAGTCATGATATTACAACACATACATTGTGGCAGCAGGTATGGGACAGAGACAATGGCTGCGCTTCAGCGCCAGAAGCTCCTTACTCTAGTGAGAGGCCACAGTTCGAAAGAAAATGGATCGTCTGGATAAAAGTGTGGTATGACTGTCTGTGGCATGGAGTGGTTGGTAGACACCCACCTGTAGAAGAGGATGATGGAGGCATATCTATGGTTTGATTGTTGCCTGCCACTGTGGTCTCGATCCTCTATGGTGTTCGCAACGACATGCATCAGTGTTTGTGCAGGAGCAGAAGTGACGCACATACCTCAAACAAACCTTGAAGCGTGGCGGTTTGTTGCAAACAAACTCTTCCCACAGGAATACCTGGGGGTGATACTGTTAGCAACAGAGAAGGGTAGGGGCGTCCAAAGGGCGCCTAATCGACTCTAATAGCTCTAGGGAGCTTGGGAAAATACCAGACTAGAGTCCAGTGTGAGCAACCATAGATTTAACAGAGATATGAGGGTACACAGTACCTAGAGTCCAGTGTGAGCGACCAAAGGGCTCAGCACTGGACTCAGCTACACTAAGTGTGCTTCAGGGTAAACAAGGGTAAACAAAGAGTGGCTAATGCGCCACAACACCAGGAATAGGCCTAGAAGGCTGGGAAAAGAAGTAGTAAGTAGCAAATTGAGAGGGGAATCAAATGGTAGTAAGTAAGAGACCATGTAGAAGAGAGAAAGCGCGAAGATAAGAGGTGAAGATCACCAAGGAACACTCCCCCCTGATTGCACACCTCTGCCAGCTCAGCTCCCCCCTAAGGGTGCCAGTCCCATCATCTCGCAAAATTGCTGCACCTTGACTCGAGCCAGAGGCTTGGTGAGCAGATCAGCAGGCATCTGGTCAGTGGGCACAAACTGGGGCGAAATCACCTCCCTGTCCACCATATCTCGCAGCCAGAACCACCGCAAATCCAGCTGCTTCATCCTCCCATGATGCTCAGGGTGTTTCGCCACTTGGATCGCAGATTGGTTGTCGATGCGAAGCACAGATGGTTGGGAGACAGCGAAGCCCATCTCCTGCAGCAGTTTGCGCAGCCAGACCACCTCCTTGCCAGCCTCCACAGCAGCAATGTATTCGGCCTCAGTTGAGGACAATGCGACGATGCCCTGCAGCTTAGAACTCCAGGAAATGGCACCAGTACCCATTTTGATGAGGTATGCGCCAGTAGAGCGACCAGTATCCTTGCAACCACCATGATCTGCATCGGAGTAGGTCGTGAATAGCTCAGGAGTTGAAGGATCAGGAGAATAGGTGAGGGAGAGGCTCGCAGTGCCCTTCAGATAGCGCAGGAGGTGTTTGACAGCAGCCCAATGCGCTGGGCCAGGGTTAGAGTTGAAGCGAGCCAAAACACCCACAGTATAGGCGATATCTGGTCTGGTAGTGGTGGCAAGGTACATCAGTGCGCCAACAGCTCCCTGATAATCAATGGAATGCATCTGGGCAGCCTCCTCTCGAGTCTGGGGGCTGTGGTCACGAGTTAGGCGCAGTCCTGGGTCCATGGGAGTCGAAACTGGCTTGCAATCAGCCATGCCAAAGCGATCGAGGATGTCGAGACAGTACTGGCGCTGGGAGAGGGTGATGGAGCGAGTGGCACGGTTTCGGTCGATTTTGATACCTAGGAGCTGAGTAGTAGGGCCTAGGTCGCGCAATTACCCACTTAGAACCAATCACCTTGCGATCCACAGGCCTTTCGACCAGAGACCAGGTCCCATTACTCTCATGGGCAGCTAACTCGTCCAAGGCAGCTTGGTGCCAGTGCTGGGCATCAGGACGGCGAGTAGACTCGGCATAGGTCCTAGCCTCTGCAGTAGAGGTCGATAGGGGGTCGTCGATTTCGAGCAGGGAGTCGAGCACCGATGCCTACTGGGGTAACTGGGCAAGGTTGAGGCGCAGGAGAGGCTGGAGGGGTGTGGAAGTCGTCTGCAGCAGGTGCAGGGGCATGATCTGGACCTTCAGGAGCGACTGCTGGAGGATCTGGAGGGGGGTAAGCGACTGGAGGTGCAACAGCTCCCCCCTGACCCTGTACCGGTGCAGGGGGATGATCCTCGTCCTCAGAATCACTGTCAGAGTCGAAATCGATGCGAGCAGAGCTCGGAGCATCAGTAGAGTCGGTTGGAGTGAAGTGGGGCGCACCAGGGGTGATGGGGGGTCGCTTGGAGGCCAGGAAATGGCGCTCATCGAAGTCAGCTCGCTCTGAGATAATGGTGCGCTTGGTAAGGGGATTATAGAACTTCCAGCCCTTGTAGCCATCAGGGTAACCTATAAAGATGCATTTCTGCATGTGGGAGCCAAGCGCAGGGCGCTGATCCTTCTGCAGGTGGACATAGGCAGTGCACCCCCACACCCTGAGGTGCGAAACATCGGGTTTTCACCCATGCCATAGTGTTCCTTGGTGATCTTCACCTCTTATCTTCGCTTTCTCTCTTCTATATGGTCTCTTACTTACTACCATTTGATTCTCCATCTCACTTGCTACTTACTACTTCTTTTCCCAGCCTTCTAGGCCTATTCCTAGTGTTGTGGCGCATTAGCCACTCTTTGTTTACCTTTGTTTACCTTGAAGCGCACTTAGTGTAGCTAAGTCCAGTGCTGAGCCCTTTGGTTGCTCACACTGGACTCTAGTCTGGTATTTTCCCAAGCTCCTTAGAGCTATTAGAGTCGATTAGGCGCCCTTTGAACGCCCCTACCCTTCTCTGTTGCTAACAGGTTATGAGCCCCGCGCTCTAAGCCTCATTCCGCAACAACCACTGCTCCGATCGACCTCAAACCTTCACCATCGCATTCCCCGGCCTTGATAACCCTAGTCGGCCCATTTTGATCTTCGGAGTCGGCTTAGATCGCGACCAACAGCCTTATCGCATTTTTGCACCCCCTCATCCCAACATCGCCCTCTCCAACCTTCCACCTCACATCCTTCGCTGTCAAAACACATCGCTTCGACTCAGAAGGCCCTGGGCGGTTCGTGTATCGAGTTTCAAGCCAATCCATTGGGTAGAAAGCGAGATATCACATTGGGGAGCTAAAGGGGGCATCAGTGCGCATATACCAGTTTTTCGTCGCTTCATATCTCATCATCCAACCCTCCGATCTTCCTGAATCGACTCTCGCCGAGCTCCTCACATCGAGTACTTTCCATCGGTACCCTTTAGAAAAATTTTCATCAACTCGATCCCTCGCCATCGACCCATATTTGCGGTACCCTTCAGAAAAATTTACATTGACTCAATCCCTTGCCATCAATGCATTTTTGTGCACAGACCAAGTCTGTGATATCTCAAGTTCCTGCCTATTGATCTCCCTCGAATCTTGTATCATTCGACTCCTCTCGACTCCCTGAGTCTATCTATCTCATTGCCATCACTTCCCATCGCCATCTGAGCTCGCCATCAACGATACTTCGATTCCAGACATCGCCCATGTCCTCAGACCAAACCCTTCGCATCAAAGCCCTTAATGGGACCTGGAGCGAGGAAATGAAGGCCCTCCTTCGTTCTAAAGGCCTCTGGAGGCTTGTGGATGGCAAGGAGACTCGTCCCACCGCTGCTGGAGATGAGCAGAACAAGTGGGATGCGAAGGCAGACAAGGCTGCAGGTGAACTCATGCTAGCTTTGGAGGCTGACCAGAGAGTGCACATTAGGACTGTCCAAGACGACCCTGTGGCTGCCTGGAAGGCCCTGGCGACCCTCTACGTCCAACAGCGCCCTGGAGCTCGATTTGCGGCCTATGACGAGTTCTTCAGCATCAGAAAGCGAGAGGACGAGTCCCTGACCTCCCTGACAGCCAGGATCGAGCTTGCCATGCTCAAGATCCAGGAGTTGCACTCCCAGAACTTCACCCTTGCCTCCTTGGATGATGAGCTCGTCTGTATGGCCATGGTTCACACTCTACCCCTGGAATACTTGCATTTCACCTATTCCCTGCTCCTACTCTCATCCCTAGACAAGGCTACTATCAAATCTGCGTGCATGGCCGAGGATATCAACAGAAGACCTCGTGCTGAAGTGTCTGGCGCGTCTGGGGACTCTGCACTCGCTGCTGGCGGTGCTAGGGCCTGTGGATGTGCCCCTGGCGACCCCTGCACCTTCTGCGAGAAGCCTGGCCACTGCGAGCACATGTGCTTCGCTAGGCAGCGAGCCAAGGATGCCCACAAGGCCTCTAGGCGCAAAGGGAAAGGTAGGAAGGCGAACCAGGCCCAGGAATCTCTCCCTAGCTCCACTGCTTCGCCTCCAAACCCTAATACTCCAGATCCTGCCTCTGCGACTGCCAAGGCTGCCATTGCGCACTGTGCTGCGCTCGATGACCACTCTGAAGGCGCTGGAAATGCAAGTCTTCGCCTATTTGCCTCCCCTTGCCCCTCCAGACTCGATGCTGATGATCACTGGACTGCCAGACACTGGGGCCACTTCTCATATGACTCCCATCGCCACTGGCTGCGAAATTATACCCCAAAACGCGTCCCAATCCGCCTGGCTGACAATACCATCGTCTATTCAGCTGGGGTCGGGTCTGTGGTCTTTCATCCAGTCATAGAGGGCAAGGGAGCGAGGGCAGTCGAGTTTAGATGTGTCCTACATGTCCCAGACCTTAAATCCAATCTCGTCTCAGTCCTGTACTTAACTCGCCACTCTGGCTTCGTAGTAAACATTGATTCTGTGCGTATGGCCTTCTGTCGCCCTCCTGGGGCTCCCCTCTTCATCGCCAGCATCTCAGACAGCAATACTGCGCTCCTCGATGGCACCACCATTCCTTTTGCACACTCAGCTTCGCCTGCAACGACCCTACCTCTCGATTTAAGCCTGTGGCATCGTCGACTTGCGCACCACCATGTGGAGGGAGTGAAGGCCCTCATACAGCGCAACCTGGTCACTGGGCTGAAGCTAGATGTCAAGACTCGTCCTGATCCTGTCTGTGAACCATGCTTGGCTGGCAAGATGCATGCCAATCCCTTCCCTAGCACAGAATGGTGCGCCTCTCGTCCTCTAGAGCTTGTGCACACTGATCTACACTATGTGCCCTACAGGACCTTCTCTGGCTTTCGCTACTGGGTCACTTTCATCGATGACTACTCCAGATACCGCTTTGTCATTCCCTGCATGCAAAATCCGATGTCTTGGATGCTTTCAAGCGATTCAAGGCCTTTGCAGAGAACCAGACCGAGCGCCGCATCAACGAGCGCCAGCACACTGTCCGAGCTCGTCCCCAGCAAAATGGAGTTGCAGAGCGCGCAAATAGGCTCCTGGCAGAGCGCATTACTGCCATGAACCCTCTCACAAGGTGCACCGTTATCTCAGAGTGAGCTGACTTCGATGAGCGCCATTTCCTGGCCTCCAAGCCACCCCCTATGACTCCTGGTGCGCCCCAGTTCACTCCAACCGACTCTACTGATGCTCCGAGCTCTGCTCGCATATTCTGAGGACGAGGATCATCCCCCTGCACCGGTACAGGGTCAGGGAGGAGCCGTTCCACCTCCAGTCGCATATCCCCCTCCAGATCCTCCAGCAGTCACTCCTGAAGGTCCAGATCTTGCCCACACACCTGCTGCAGACAACTTCCACACCCCTCCAGCCTCTCCTGCGCCTCAACCTCGCCCAGTTACCCCAGTTGGCATCGGTGCTCGACTCCCAGCTCGAAATCGACGACCCCCTCGCAGTTGGTGGCAGCTCAGCCCCCAGCAATTGGAGGATGACATCGATGATGAAGAAGAGGATGCAGATCTCGCCCTATCGACCTCTAGTGCAGAACCTAGGACCTATGCCGAGTCTACTCGTCGCCCTGATGCCAACCAGCGACCTGGCTTCAATTTCTTTACCTCCCCAGTGTGATATCTCGCTTTCTACCCAATGGACTGGTTTGAGACTCGATACACGAACTGCCCTGGGCCTTCTGAGTCCAAGCGATGTCTTTTGACAGCGAAGGATGCGATGTGGAAGGTTAGAGAGGGCGATGTTGGGATGAGGGGGTGAAAAAATGCGATAAGGCTGTTGGTCACAATCTCAGCCGATTCCGAATATCAGAATAGGCCGAATAGGGTTATCGAGGCCGGGGAATGCGATGGTGAAGGTTTGAGGTCGATCGGAGCAGTGGTTGTTGCGGTATGAGTCTCGTCTAAGCATCACTCAAAGATTGATTTATCAAACACATATGAACAAGTTCATATAGAACCTGAAGACATCTGGAAGATGGCCTTCTCAACGATATACAGGACTTTCTTAAGTCAAGTAATGCAGAGGTAACCTGTTAGCAACAGAGAAGGGTAGGGGCGTCCAAAGGGCGCCTAATCGACTCTAATGGCTCTAGGGAGCTTGGGAAAATACCAGACTGGAGTCCAGTGTGAGCAACCATAGATTGAAGAGAGATATGAGGGTACACAGTACCTAGAGTCCAGTGTGAGCAACCAAAGGGCTCAGCACTGGACTTAGCTACACTAAGTGCGCTTCAAGGTAAACAAAGGTAAACAAAGAGTGGCTAATGTGCCACAACACTAGGAATAGGCCTAGAAGGCTGGGAAAAGAAGTAGTAAGTAGCAAATTAAGAGGGGAATCAAATGGTAGTAAGTAAGAGACCATATAGAAGAGAGAAAGCGAAGATAAGAGGTGAAGATCACCAAGGAACACGATGATGCCGCCGATCGGAATATCATTGGCACCCTTCAGCATCGGTTGGCAACCTTCAGCACCCATCGGCATATGTTGGTCCCTCCACGTGACTACTACCAGTAGGCCTTGGCAACTCCCCGAGGTCAGGTGATCTTCTATCAAGGCTACAGACCGGTCCCAATATGGCACAGCACCCCCACCACATGGTATGCCGCAGGGTTGTTGCTGCTTTAGGCTTTCAGCCCACTATCTGATTGGCTATCAGTTGAGCGCCCTGAAGCCATACTGCCCATACTTTTCCTTTTATGTCCAGTTCCTTTATCCCGACCCTCTCCTCCATTGTCCAACTTACATTCTATGTGAAGTTTTCTGATGTCTGTCCCCCTGGAAAATTTATGATACTCCATATGTCAGTTCCATGGATCCTTCCGATACTGTACTGCCTCGAGGGCGCACATACCATATATAAGCCCGATGTACTGAGGCAGAGTTCCTCAGTACAAATATCAACTTAGTTCCCTCTCTATGGTCTTCGACCGGCCTTCCTCCAAACTCGTCGGTTTGTACTGACTCTTCTCCATCTACGAAATCCGAGGGCTGGGCTCGTACAAGGTGGCAGCGCACGAGCTGAACCCGATGCCCTCTCCCGAACCTCTGTTGCGACCATCAGCCACCCTTCGGCCATCATCACTCTCCGTCAGCAATGTCGGCCAACCTTGGCCAACGTCGCTCTACCTTTGTACTCATCCCCCAGCATCTGTGAGTGTCGGAGATCGTACGTAACACCTAGGTAATCTAGTTTCTCTGCATAGAGGTCGCACTTCTCCTTCTCCAGGTAGAAGTGAGCCTGTTGTAGTGTTTCAAACACTATTCTGAGGTGTCATTTGTGATCCTCAATTGTGTCGCTGAAGATGAAAATACCATCGAGATAGACATACACAAAACGTCCTATGTGATCTCTGAAGATCACTGTCGCATTGAAACGTCGCAGGGGCGTTACAATCTCCCTCTGCATTACTTGACTTAAGAAAGTCCTGTATATCGTCGAGAAGGCCATCTTCCAGATGTCTTCGGGTTCTATATGAACTTGTTCATATGTGTTTGATAAATCAATCTTTGAGTGATGCTTAGACGAGACTCATACCGCAACAACCACTGCTCCGATCGACCTCAAACCTTCACCATCGCATTCCCCGGCCTTGATAACCCTAGTCGGCCTATTTTGATCTTCGGAATCGGCTTAGATCGCGACCAACAGCCTTATCGCATTTTTGCACCCCCTCATCCCAACATCGCCCTCTCCAACCTTCCACCTCACATCCTTCGCTGTCAAAACACATCGCTGCGACTCAGAAGGCCCGGGGCGGTTCGTGTATCGAGTTTCAAGCCAATCTATTGGGTAGAAAGCGAGATATCACACTGGGGAGCTAAAGGGGGCATCAGTGCGCACATACCTGTTTTTCGTCGCTTCATATCTCATCATCCAACCCTCCGATCTTCCTGATTCGACTCTCGCCGAGCTCCCCACATCGAGTACTTTCCATCGGTTGTTAGCAACAGAGAAGGGTAGGGGCGTCCAAAGGGCGCCTAATCGACTCTAATAGCTCTAAGGAGCTTGGGAAATTACCAGACTAGAGTCCAGTGTGAGCAACCAAAGGGCTCAGCACTGGACTTAGCTACACTAAGTGCGCTTCAAGGTAAACAAAGGTAAACAAAGGGTGGCTAATGCGCTACAACACTAGGAATAGGCCTAGAAGGCTGGGAAAAGAAGTAGTAAGTAGCAAATTAAGAGGGGAATCAAATGGTAGTAAGTAAGAGACCATGTAGAAGGGAGAAAGCGAAGATAAGAGGTGAAGATCACCAAGGAACATCGGTACCCATTAGAAAATTTTTCATCGACTCGATCCCTCACCATCGACGCATATTTGCGCACAGACCAAGTCTGCGATATCTCGAGTTCCTCCCTATCGATCACCTTCGAATCTTATATCATTCGACTCCTCTCGACTCCATGAGTCTATCTATCTCATTGCCATCACTTCCCATCGCCATCTGAGCTCGCCATCGTCGATACTTCGATCCTAGACATCGCCCATGTCCTCTGACCAAACCCCTCGCATCAAACCCCTTAATGGGACCAACTACTCGACCTGGAGTGAGGAAATGAAGGCCCTCCTTCGCTCTAAAGGCCTCTGGAGGCTTGTGGATGGCAAGGGGATAACCTGGCCTCCAAGCGACCCCCTATGACTCCTGGTGCGCCCCAGTTCACTCCAACCGACTCTACTGATGCTCCGAGCTCTGCTCGCATCGATTTCGACTCTGACAGTGATTCTGAGGACGAGGATCATCCCCCTGCACCGGTACAGGGTCAGGGGGGAGCTGTTGCACCTCCAGTCGCTTATCCCCCTCCAGATCCACCAGCAGTCGCTCCTGAAGGCCCAGATCTTGCCCCTGCACCTGCTGCAGACGACTTCCACACCCCTCCAGCCTCTCCTGCGCCTCAACCTCGCCCAGTTACTCCAGTAGGCATCGGTGCTCGACTCCCAGCTTGAAATCGACGACCCCCTCGCAGTTGGTGGCAGCTCAGCCCCCAGCAATTGGAGGATGACATCGATGATGAAGAAGAGGATGCAGATCTCGCCCTATCGACCTCTACTGCAGAGGCTAGGACCTATGCCGAGTCTACTCGCCGTCCTGATGCCCAGCACTGGCACCAAGCTGCCTTGGACGAGTTAGCTGCCCATGAGAGCAATGGGACCTGGTGTTTGGTCGAAAGGCCTGTGGATCGCAAGGTGATTGGTTCTAAGTGGGTCTTTAAGCTGAAGCGCAATGCAGATGGCTCCATCGACTGGTACAAGGCTCGACTAGTCGCCAAGGGCTATAATCAGCGACCTGGCTTCGATTTCCTCGAGATCTTCGCCCCCACCGTTCGCATGCCCACCATTCGCGTCGTCCTCGCATTAGCTGCTCTCCACGACCTCCACCTGCGCTCCGTCGATGTCTCCAATGCCTACCTCAATGGGGAGATGGACTGTGATGTCTACATGGAGCAGCCTGAGGGTTTTGCCCAGAAGGACTCCAGGAAGTATGTCTGTCTGCTCCAGAAAGCGCTCTATGGTACAAAGCAGGGCGGTAATCGCTGGAACCGAAAAATGCGGTCTGTACTCGAGTCTCTTGGCTTCCAGCAGACCTTCTCCGATGCAGCCATCTATATCCTGTGCAAAGGTGATGTGTGCATCATTCTACCGGTTTTTGTCGATGATATGACCTTTGCATCAAAATCTCTCTCTGCCATGGAGGAGATGATCTCTGCGCTGCGCAAACACTTCAAATTGCACGCGACCTAGGCCCTACTACTCAGCTCCTAGGGATCAAAATCGACCGAAACCGTCCCAATCGCTCCATCAACCTCTCCCAGCGCCAGTACTGCCTCGACATCCTTGATCGCTTTGGCATGGCTGATTGCAAGCCAGTTTCGACTCCCATGGACCCAGGACTGCGCCTAACTCGTGACCACAGCCCCCAGACTCGAGAGGAGGCTGCCCAGATGCGTTCCATTGATTATCAGGGAGCTGTTGGTGCACTGATGTACCTTGCCACCACTACCAGACCAGATATCGCCTATACTGTGGGCGTTTTGGCTCGCTTTAACTCGAATCCTGGCCTCACCCACTGGGCTGCTGTCAAGCACCTCCTGCGCTATCTGAAGGGCACTGCGAGCCTCTCCCTCACCTATTCTCCTGATCCTTCGACTCCTGAGCTATTCTCGACCTATTCCGACGCAGATCATGGCGGTTGCAAGGACACTGGTCGCTCTACTGGTGCATATCTCATCAAAATGGGTACTGGCGCCATTTCTTGGAGTTCTAAGCTGCAGGGCATCGTCGCCTTGTCCTCAACTGAAGCAGAGTACATCGCTGCTGTGGAGGCTGGTAAGGAGGTGGTCTGGCTGCGCAAACTGCTGCAGGAGATGGGCTTCGCTGTCTCCAAGCCATCTGTCCTTCGCATCGACAACCAATCTGCGATCCAAGTGGCGAAACACCCAGAGCATCATGGGAGGATGAAGCAGCTGGATTTGCGGTGGTTCTGGCTTCGAGATATGGTGGATAGGGAGGTGATTTCGCCCCAGTTTGTGCCCACTGACCAGATGCCTGCTGATCTGCTCACCAAGCCTCTGGCTCGAGTCAAGGTGCAGCAATTTTGCGAGATGATGGGACTGGCACCCTTAGGGGGGAGCTGAGCTGGCAGAGGTGTGCAATCAGGGGGGAGTGTTCCTTGGTGATCTTCACCTCTTATCTTCGCTTTCTCTCTTCTACATGGTCTCTTACTTACTACCATTTGATTCCCCTCTTAATTTGCTACTTACTACTTCTTTTCCCAGCCTTCTAGGCCTATTCCTAGTGTTGTGGCGCATTAGCCACTCTTTGTTTACCTTTGTTTACCTTGAAGCGCACTTAGTGTAGCTAAGTCCAGTGCTGAGCCCTTTGGTTGCTCACACTGGACTCTAGGTACTGTGTACCCTCATATCTCTGTTAAATCTATGGTTGCTCACACTGGACTCTAGTCTGGTAATTTCCCAAGCTCCTTAGAGCTATTAGAGTCGATTAGGCGCCCTTTGGACGCCCCTACCCTTCTCTGTTGCTAACACTATGCTCAAGAGACAACATGGTATCCTGGCTAAAAGATTTCGGTGCGATAATGGCACTGAGTACATCAATAATGACATGAGTCAGTGGTGCAGAGAGAAGGGAATGATCCTCGAACCTACTGCGCCATACTCTCCATCCCAGAACGGTGTGGCAGAGCGCTTCAACCGCACTGTGGAACTCGCCCACGCTATGATCATTGCCCAAGATCTACTGAGATTGCTGTGGTGCGAGGCTATTAGCCATGCCGTATACTTGAGAAACCGTGCATGGACACATACCTGCGATTGAACTCCATATGAGCTTTGGCATAATACAAAGCCAGATGTTTTGCACTTGCAGGAATTTGGGACAGTTGTCTGCATTCTAGACGAGACACCCTCCACATCCAAGTTGGTGGCGAAGTCCTGTCCACACATATTCCTTGGTTTCTTGGATGGCCCAAAAGCCGTTCAGTACTTTGATGCCAAGACGAAATAGCAAAATGTGTAGTATGGTTCATTAGCCAAAGTGTAGTCTCTAGCTGATTAGGAAAATCTGTAGTGGTCGCATTTTTGACTACCAAAGTGTAGCATAGTCAACTAGCAAGAGTGTAGCATAGGCCATTAGCAAAAGGGTAGTCTAGATCATTAGCAAAGCGTGTAGTGGTCTGCATTTTTGACTACCAAAGTGTAGTGTAGTTCACTTGCAAGGGTGTAGTCTAGCTTGTTAGGAAAAGTGTAGTGGTCCACATTTTTGACTACAAAAGTGTAGTGTAGTTCATTATCAAAAGTGTAGTCTAGCTCATTAGGAAAAGTGCAGTGGTCCACATTTTTGACTACCAAAGTGCAGCATAGTTGATTAGGAAAAGTGTAGTGGTCAGCATTTTCGACTACCAAAGTGTAGCATATATAGTCAACTAGCAAAAGTGTAGTGTGTGTCATTAGCAAAAGGGTAGTCTAGTTCATTAGCAAAGTGTGTAGTGGTCCGCATTTTTCACTACCAAAGTGTAGTGTAGTTCACTAGCAAAAGTGTACCCTAGTTGATTAGGAAAAGTGTTGTGGTCTGCACTTTTGACTACCAAAGTGTAGCACAGTCAACTAGCAAAAGTGTAGTGTAGGTCATTAGCAAAAGTGTACCCAAGTTGATTAGGACAAGTGTAGTGGTCCACACTTTTGACTACCAAAGTGTAGTGTAGTTCACTAGCAAATCCCCCATCTATATGTGAAAATACTTGGCAGGTTTAGATGGCAAATAAGATGTGGGTCCACTTTTTCACCTTTTCCTTCAGAGGGGCACCACCACCTATCCTCATTAATAACATATCTTTAAATTCCTGGTGGAGGTACCTGACATATATAACTACACATGTACAAAGATTCAGCCCCATCCAATGAGTATTGAATGTGCTGGAAGGCAGCTGAGTTTTTCGGACTGTGGGAAAGTGGCCAAAGAATTTAGGAGACTTGCAAAACATATCAACAACCACCCCACTGGACCTTCCTGCAAGGTATGTAATTGTCCTCCCATCCCCTTCTCTATCCACATATTGATGCCAACTCCTTCTCTGCCATCCACCTTTGGCATAGATTTACCAGCTTGAAAATTATTTGCATGTATTGTAGACACTGCTGAATAAATTTGTTGTTTCTTTTATAAAAAGCATAAGCTGAAAAAGCAGAATAAAGCAAAAAGGGCAAAATTTGCAAGCTTGGGATGATGGCACTGTAACTCTATTTGGAAGATCTCCACCCTTCAGACTTCACTACTCTTCTCCCAGCCTTCACCTGGAGCCCATCACAAGGGGATTCTATATTGGCTGGTAACCCCTCCCTCATCTGATTCAGTCTTGTTTCTGCAGTTTCAGGTCTCATTTCCTCAGTTTTGGTCATGTTCTCACAGTTTCCACCCTCAGTGTCACTCTCATGCTCATTTTTCTCTCTTGAAGTACTAACTGTATATTGCTATATTCATCTGAGCCCATACCAACTTCATGCATGGCCCACACTCCCTGACTTGTGGTTCTCCTGAAACCTTGAGTTCCCTTGATGGCATGATCAAGCTTGCAACTACAGCAAATTCCCTTCATTGAGGTTGTGGAGGCCTGCAAGAGGCCAGTAATTCATGCATGCAGTCACCAGCCACCTCTGCCAGCTGCTCTCCTTGCTGAATATATTTGTTTTGCTTTTTCTGTGGTCAGACAGGTCATATTTGAGCAACTTGTGGTTCATGCAAGCAGTATTTAGCCATTGGAAAGTGTCTACTGGTGAAAGGTCATGTCATACTGCCTACAGGACAAAGATACCACAAAAAGTACCCAGGTGCACCCTCAAGGACTGTCTGGATTGCTGGGATCCAGGAAGCTGGTCTAGGGATATGCTGGGAGAACCTAACCCCCACCTAATTCAAACTTTGCCACCAGTTATTCAAGGTAAGTGCAATAATGTACACTCTCATGCACATCCTCATGACACACAAACTCCTCAGCCACTGGAGGGCAGTGATGACAATGATGACACACCACCCTAAGACACCAGTGTGGATGGTTCCAATTTTAGATGTGTCATAAGGTCGACACTGTTAGTCACCAATATAAGGAAGGTCATTGACCCATACAGTAATGATCCCTATCATAGTAGAGGTCTTCCATATGTACACACATACATGGGTCAGACTGAATGCAGGTGAATGATACCTTCTTGAGCTTCCCATTAAGCTCATCATTCCATTCCCAGCCTGATTGCTTCAGTACCATCATTCACAGCAAGCATTTCACAATTTTTCTTCAGAAAACATGCTGAAAAAATGGAGGGAAGAGATACCCTTTTATTTTTGATGTTTGGAAAGAAAATATGCAAAAGTAATGTTTTATTTTCTTCCAGAGAACATGGATTGATGCTAATGCCAATTAGAGTAGAAGCTAATGGGCATTACCACCAATCCATGTTTTTTGGACAAACATTAAATATTATTTTTGCATTTTTCCCCTCCAAACATGCAAAATAAAAGAGTATCTCTTTCCTCTATTTTTTCAGCATGATTTCTGAAGAAACATTGTGAAATGCTTGCAGTGATTGTAGCCTTTAGGTTCCTTCATATATATTTCCTCTTTTAGGGTACCATTTAGGTATGTGCCCTTGATATCTGTTGGATCTCCCAATTTTGGGCACTGGCCAATGAGAAGATAAGTTGGATCATCTCCAGGCAGACAATGGGTGAGTACATGTCATTGTAATCCATAAATGGTACCTGGGAATATCCCTTGGTGACCAGTCTTGCATTGTATTTTTGGAGATTTCCATCTTTGTGATACTTTCAGGTAAATACCCATTTGTTAGAGACAGGTTTCCACCCTTTAGGTGGGTCTACAAGTTTCCATGTACCCTTGTCATGCAGTTGTTGTAGTTTGGCCTGAACAGCTTTTTCCAACTTGGGCCAGTCAGGGGAGTTCTGAGCCTCCCTTAATGTCATTGGGTCATTCTCACCCAGCATGGTCTTGTTGAATGTTAGGTAGACTCTGTCCACAGACAAGAGTTCTTGGTTCCTGGAGCTGTCATCCAGATCTGGCTCACTGTCTGAATTGGGTATGCTCAGATCTGGGCTTGACTTGTGTACGGTCTTGGCCCACTTACTAATTGGCTCAGTGTCCAGTGCAGTTCATCTTCACTTCAATCTTATCCTTAGTGTCAAAGGGTCCAGTGCGCTCTCCTCTGCACCCTCACCTGGCCCCCCTGTGGGTCACAAGTCAGCTGCAGGGAGTTCATGTTTTGAGAAATGGTAGTTTCGTGAGTGTTTTATTTGTTTCATTGTGACATCGAAATACTGAATGCCCTTTGGGCCATCCAAGAACCCTAAGAATGGGTGTGGGTGGGACTTTGCCACCAGTTTCGAGGTTGAGGGTGATTCATCTAGTACACAGATGATCATCCTGAACTCCTGCAAGTGAGATACATCCAGCTTCATACCATGCCAGAGTTCATATGGGGTCTTTTCACAGGTATGTGTCCATGCTTCATTTCTCAAGTACCTGGTGTGATTGATTGCCTTGAATGTGGCAGGTTTTGGGCCACAAGCATGGCATGGGCAAGTTTGACTACAGTGTGGTTAAACCACTCTGCTACACCATTTTGTGACAGTGAGTATGGTGCAGTGGATTCCAGTACCACCCCTTTCTCTCTGCACCATGTACTGAGTGCATTGTTTATGTATTCAGTGCCATTGTCACACTGAAACCTCTTAGGCAGGATGCCATACTGTCTCTCCAGCATCATACTATATTCCTTTACTTGCTCTGTGGCTTCATTTTTACATTTCATGTAGTATGTTGTAGCATACCTAGTTGCATCATCAATGAATGATATACAGTGAGGAACAAAACCGTTGCAATGTTTTGCACTTTTGCAGTGTGTGAGGTGTACTGCAAGCAGATTGAAGAATCATGCCAAGCATTGCTGGAGACAAAGATAGTACATGCCCTTGGCTACAATATTGCCCACTTGGTCACGTGATTCTATCCAGTGGCTGGAAAGATATAGGCATTACAATGCAGCAATGTCATTGCAACAGTTTTGCACCTTTTGATATCCATGGTATATTAGTACTTGGTATAGCCTCCTTTTGCCTTGAGCACTGCCTCAACCCTTTTAGGCATGCTCTCAATCAACTTCTGACACTCCTCAGCTGGTATCCTTTCCCACTCCTCTTGAATTCTCTCCCACAGTTCATGTATTCCATTAGGAGGGTGTTCATGCTCTGCCAGTCTTCTTTTGAGCCAACCCCAGAGATGTTCAATGGGGTTTAGGTCAGGAGACTGTGGGGGCCATACCATAGTGGTGAAATCCTGCTCCCCCAGCCACTCCTTCACCTTTTTACAGGTGTGCTTGGGGTCATTGTCCTGCTGAAAGATGATGTCAGGGGGATTAAGATCATGAAACTGCAAAGTATTCAGCAGTTCATCCTTCAAAATTTGAAGGTAAAGATCTCCATCCATCCTACCATCAATCTTGGCAGCATAGCCAACCCCCTCCCAGGTCATACAGCCCCATATCATCACAGAACCTCCTCCAAATTTGACAGTCCCTTGGACCAGCCTGTCACTAAGCCCCTCACCTGCCTTTTTCCACACCCATTTGCGCCCATCTGACCCAAGGCGATTAATTTTGGTCTCATCAGACCATATTACCCTCTTCCAGTCCTCTATAGTCCAGTCTTTATGAGCATAGGCAAAATCCAGGCGAGCTTTCCTGTGTTTGGATGAGAGAAGAGGGCGTTTGGACTTGACTACAGCCTTCATCCCAATCTTTTTCAAGTGCCGGCGCACTGTGGTAGGAGTAATAGGCTGGTTGACAATGTTGCCAAGAGCTTTGGTGACTTGGACAGCATTTTCAGCTTGGCCAGATGAGATGAGACGTGTAGCATAGCGAATATTGGCAGAGGAAAGCTTGGTAGGGCGACCTCCAGTGGACTTCTGGAGCTCAGAACGCTCTTTGGAGCGAAGCCTAGAGATGGTGGACACATTAATGCCAGTGGTGGAAGAAATAGAGTGGGCAGAGTGTCCTGCATCAAGCATGGAGAGGATGGTAGACTTTTGGGTAACAGAGAGTGATCTCATGATGGTGGTGGTGGAAACAAAGAGGAGTGTGAACTAATTCAAACTCAGAGGTATTGTTTACATGTTTATATTTGTTTGTATACCCAAATAAGGCTCACTACATTTGAATTTTACTGAACTTTTCAAAAGGTGCAAAACTGTTGCAATGACATTGCTGCATTGTAATGCCTATATCTTTCCAGCCACTGGATAGAATCACGTGACCAAGTGGGCAATATTGTAGCCAAGGGCATGTACTATCTTTGTCTCCAGCAATGCTTGGCATGATTCTTCAATCTGCTTGCAGTACACCTCACACACTGCAAAAGTGCAAAACATTGCAACGGTTTTGTTCCTCACTGTATATCATTCATTGATGATGCAACTAGGTATGCTACAACATACTACATGAAATGTAAAAATGAAGCCACAGAGCAAGTAAAGGAATATAGTATGATGCTGGAGAGACAGTATGGCATCCTGCCTAAGAGGTTTCAGTGTGACAATGGCACTGAATACATAAACAATGCACTCAGTACATGGTGCAGAGAGAAAGGGGTGGTACTGGAATCCACTGCACCATACTCACTGTCACAAAATGGTGTAGCAGAGTGGTTTAACCACACTGTAGTCAAACTTGCCCATGCCATGCTTGTGGCCCAAAACCTGCCACATTCAAGGCAATCAATCACACCAGGTACTTGAGAAATGAAGCATGGACACATACCTGTGAAAAGACCCCATATGAACTCTGGCATGGTATGAAGCTGGATGTATCTCACTTGCAGGAGTTCAGGATGATCATCTGTGTACTAGATGAATCACCCTCAACCTCGAAACTGGTGGCAAAGTCCCACCCACACCCATTCTTAGGGTTCTTGGATGGCCCAAAGGGCATTCAGTATTTCGATGTCACAATGAAACAAATAAAACACTCACGAAACTACCATTTCTCAAAACATGAACTCCCTGCAGCTGACTTGTGACCCACAGGGGGGCCAGGTGAGGGTGCAGAGGAGAGCGCACTGGACCCTTTGACACTAAGGATAAGATTGAAGTGAAGATGAACTGCACTGGACACTGAGCCAATTAGTAAGTGGGCCAAGACCGTACACAAGTCAAGCCCAGATCTGAGCATACCCAATTCAGACAGTGAGCCAGATCTGGATGACAGCTCCAGGAACCAAGAACTCTTGTCTGTGGACAGAGTCTACCTAACATTCAACAAGACCATGCTGGGTGAGAATGACCCAATGACATTAAGGGAGGCTCAGAACTCCCCTGACTGGCCCAAGTTGGAAAAAGCTGTTCAGGCCAAACTACAACAACTGCATGACAAGGGTACATGGAAACTTGTAGACCCACCTAAAGGGTGGAAACCTGTCTCTAACAAATGGGTATTTACCTGAAAGTATCACAAAGATGGAAATCTCCAAAAATACAATGCAAGACTGGTCACCAAGGGATATTCCCAGGTACCATTTATGGATTACAATGACATGTACTCACCCATTGTCTGCCTGGAGATGATCCAACTTATCTTCTCATTGGCCAGTGCCCAAAATTGGGAGATCCAACAGATATCAAGGGCACATACCTAAATGGTACCCTAAAAGAGGAAATATATATGAAGGAACCTAAAGGCTACAATCACTGCAAGCATTTCACAATGTTTCTTCAGAAATCATGCTGAAAAAATAGAGGAAAGAGATACTCTTTTATTTTGCATGTTTGGAGGGGAAAAATGCAAAAATAATATTTAATGTTTGTCCAAAAAACATGGATTGGTGGTAATGCCCATTAGCTTCTACTCTAATTGGCATTAGCATCAATCCATGTTCTCTGGAAGAAAATAAAACATTACTTTTGCATATTTTCTTTCCAAACATCAAAAATAAAAGGGTATCTCTTCCCTCCATTTTTTCAGCATGTTTTCTGAAGAAAAATTGTGAAATGCTTGCTGTGAATGATGGTACTGAAGCAATCAGGCTGGGAATGGAATGATGAGCTTAATGGGAAGCTCAAGAAGGTATCATTCACCTGCATTCAGTCTGACCCATGTATGTGTGTACATATGGAAGACCTCTACTATGATAGGGATCATTACTGTATGGGTCAATGACCTTCCTTATATTGGTGACTAACAGTGTCGACCTTATGACACATCTAAAATTGGAACCATCCACACTGGTGTCTTAGGGTGGTGTGTCATCATTGTCATCACTGCCCTCCAGTGGCTGAGGAGTTTGTGTGTCATGAGGATGTGCATGAGAGTGTACATTATTGCACTTACCTTGAATAACTGGTGGCAAAGTTTGAATTAGGTGGGGGTTAGGTTCTCCCAGCATATCCCTAGACCAGCTTCCTGGATCCCAGCAATCCAGACAGTCCTTGAGGGTGCACCTGGGTACTTTTTGTGGTATCTTTGTCCTGTAGGCAGTATGACATGACCTTTCACCAGTAGACACTTTCCAATGGCTAAATACTGCTTGCATGAACCACAAGTTGCTCAAATATGACCTGTCTGACCACAGAAAAAGCAAAACAAATATATTCAGCAAGGAGAGCAGCTGGCAGAGGTGGCTGGTGACTGCATGCATGAATTACTGGCCTCTTGCAGGCCTCCACAACCTCAATGAAGGGAATTTGCTGTAGTTGCAAGCTTGATCATGCCATCAAGGGAACTCAAGGTTTCAGGAGAACCACAAGTCAGGGAGTGTGGGCCATGCATGAAGTTGGTATGGGCTCAGATGAATATAGCAATATACAGTTAGTACTTCAAGAGAGAAAAATGAGCATGAGAGTGACACTGAGGGTGGAAACTGTGAGAACATGACCAAAACTGAGGAAATGAGACCTGAAACTGCAGAAACAAGACTGAATCAGATGAGGGAGGGGTTACCAGCCAATATAGAATCCCCTTGTGATGGGCTCCAGGTGAAGGCTGGGAGAAGAGTAGTGAAGTCTGAAGGGTGGAGATCTTCCAAATAGAGTTACAGTGCCATCATCCCAAGCTTGCAAATTTTGCCCTTTTTGCTTTATTCTGCTTTTTCAGCTTATGCTTTTTATAAAAGAAACAACAAATTTATTCAGCAGTGTCTACAATACATGCAAATAATTTTCAAGCTGGTAAATCTATGCCAAAGGTGGATGGCAGAGAAGGAGTTGGCATCAATATGTGGATAGAGAAGGGGATGGGAGGACAATTACATACCTTGCAGGAAGGTCCAGTGGGGTGGTTGTTGATATGTTTTGCAAGTCTCCTAAATTCTTTGGCCACTTTCCCACAGTCCGAAAAACTCAGCTGCCTTCCAGCACATTCAATACTCATTGGATGGGGCTGAATCTTTGTACATGTGTAGTTATATATGTCAGGTACCTCCACCAGGAATTTAAAGATATGTTATTAATGAGGATAGGTGGTGGTGCCCCTCTGAAGGAAAAGGTGAAAAAGTGGACCCACATCTTATTTGCCATCTAAACCTGCCAAGTATTTTCACATATAGATGGGGGATTTGCTAGTGAACTACACTACACTTTGGTAGTCAAAAGTGTGGACCACTACACTTGTCCTAATCAACTTGGGTACACTTTTGCTAATGACCTACACTACACTTTTGCTAGTTGACTGTGCTACACTTTGGTAGTCAAAAGTGCAGACCACAACACTTTTCCTAATCAACTAGGGTACACTTTTGCTAGTGAACTACACTACACTTTGGTAGTGAAAAATGCGGACCACTACACACTTTGCTAATGAACTAGACTACCCTTTTGCTAATGACACACACTACACTTTTGCTAGTTGACTATATATGCTACACTTTGGTAGTCGAAAATGCTGACCACTACACTTTTCCTAATCAACTATGCTGCACTTTGGTAGTCAAAAATGTGGACCACTGCACTTTTCCTAATGAGCTAGACTACACTTTTGATAATGAACTACACTACACTTTTGTAGTCAAAAATGTGGACCACTACACTTTTCCTAACAAGCTAGACTACACCCTTGCAAGTGAACTACACTACACTTTGGTAGTCAAAAATGCAGACCACTACACGCTTTGCTAATGATCTAGACTACCCTTTTGCTAATGGCCTATGCTACACTCTTGCTAGTTGACTATGCTACACTTTGGTAGTCAAAAATGCGACCACTACAGATTTTCCTAATCAGCTAGAGACTACACTTTGGCTAATGAACCATACATACTACACATTTTGCTAGTTGACTATGCTACACTTTGGTGGTCAAAAATGTGGACCATTACACATTATACTAATCAACTAGACTGCACTTTTCCTAGTAAACTATGCTAGACATTGGTAGTTGAAAATGTGGACTGCTACACACTTTCCTAATGAACTAGACTGCACTTTTCCTTGTTGACTATGCTACACTTTGGTAGTCAAAGAATGCAGACCACTACACATTTTCCTAATCAACTAGACTACACTTTGGCCAATGAACTATGCTACATGCTGATAGTCAAAAATGTGGACCACTACACTTTTCCTAATCAACTAGACTACACTTTGGCAGTCAAAAATGCAGACCACTACACTTTTGCTAATCAATTAGACTACACTTTTGCCAAATGAAGTACACTATACTTTGGTAGTCAAAAATGTGGATCACTACACATTTCCTAATGGACTGTACTACACTTTGGGTGGTCACTGCTACATTGACCAATACAAATTTCCTAGTGTACTACACTACACTCAGGTAGTTGAAAAAGTGGATGACTACCCATTTGCTGATGTACTTCACTGCCTGTTTTGTAGTTACTACTGCCCATTTCCTAATGAACCATACTACACTTGTTAGTAGTCACCACTACCATTTTGCTAATCAGGTACCCTACACATTGGGAGTCAATACTAACATTTTCACAATGAAACACATGACATCTTTGGAAGTCACTACTTCCTTTCTGCTAGTCAACTACACTACACTTTGGTAGTCAAAGATGCAGACTGAATCTTCATGCCCAAGGAAAGTCCAAAAATGCCCAATGTAATGGCCCATTGTCACGCACCAAAGGTGTTTGGCGATGTGAGCATGGACCCAGAAGCTGAATGATGAAGAACGGAGAAGCCTAGCCCTAATGTGAAGAATGACTGATATGGCCAGCAGTCATCCATCACACAAGAACAGTCCTTAATGTTAGGGAAGAAACTGCTCCAGTGCCCGAAAAAACTTTTTGAGCGCTAGTTTATGGCATTCCGATTTTTCGAATATCTCCGTCATCTTTAAAGATATCGACACCATTCCCACGCTCACAGGAAGCTCTCGACCACGCCATCCTGCCTACCAAATTTGGTAACGATTCGCGCACTCCACGATTTTCTGCATCATTTCTACCATTGAATGCCCATTTCGCCAATATTTACCGTAATAGCCACCTCCTCGACTGTCTCTTCGCTCGTGTCCTTTGCCAGGGAGAATAACTACGAGTACCTGCCAGGAATCCCCACCAGCTCTCGCCCTGAAGCCTCCTGGTTCATCCCTCCCTCGTCCATGACCTCCCATCCTATCGCTTTGGGACAGCACATTCTCCTCATCAGTCTGACATCAAGGAAGACATTCTTTGGTCGCCTCAAGTCTGTCATCAGGCTTGAAAGGTCTTATGTGGTTGTTTTGGTCTCTCCAGTCAAAAAGGATTATGGATTTTTCCTTCCTGCCCCCTGCAATGTCTATCTCTCAATCTCGTCTTTCATTCTCCCAAAATTGCGACAGCTGCAGTACCAATTACTCTCGTCTACTCTATCTGATCGCATCCATGATGATTTTGAGGCAATTCTCCCTGCCCTCATTGGAGAAGATGGCCCCTCCTCCTCCTCATGCCTTCCAGAACACTAGTTGCACCTAATACAGGTCACTTTGCAGAGAGGAGAGAGGGGGGAAAGTTGCGAAATCCTAAGCCCTGACTACCCTGGAGACCCCCAAAATTGGCCCCTGGCAGAAATCCCCACAGTTCTTCTTTTGGATGCACAGCAAATCGCCCCAATGAATCTGGATCTCAGATCTAGGAGTCAGAGTGACTCAGAGTGACTCATTTGCAGTCATACCCCTTATTCAGCAGTGACCAGTGTGCTTACTCATCCCCCTTTCTGTCGCATTATTCATCCATTCCTTAATGACTCATTCTATTTCAAATGATTTGTGATATTCTTCATCATGCTGACTGATTTTACTTACCAATCGCTTACTGTCCTTACTCAGCCTTGCTTGGCCTTACCAATCCTCTTACCAATCGCTTACAAACCCCTTACAAAGTGTTTCCCTCTATTTACTTCAGGCTACGCTACCTTTTGTATATAAGTACCAATACATCGCAGCAAGCGACAAGCAAGTAGCCCCCCTGCATAGGATACCGTCCCCTTTGTAGTGAGACTATTGCCCAATCATTATCGACATTATCTGCCTTATTGTCGTCGCTCTAAGGCCCCTCATTATCTTCTTTATTCTTGCAGTATCTGAGGCTCCATTAAGGGTCTATTTACTGTCATTCTTCATCATCTTTACATCGCTTTTAGGCTCCAAGTAGCCTATAAATCTTCGCTTTTCTGTCATCCCCCTGCTCCCCTCTTGTCAGGAGCACTGTTCCCTTCTGCCCTGGTCTTCTAGGTGTGCAGAACCCCTCCCCCACTTCGCTGTAACCGATCCCTCGAGCCAAAGTCCACGCAGGTAAACCACCAACTCAGCATTTGTCTTTGTGTTGGGTTTTTTGGTGTTTTCACCATAGATCCACACGTCGACTCACATCTGGAGCCCACTGCAAGGGGTGGTTACATTTGGCTCGAAATCCATCTCATATTCTTCATAAACGACTCCTACATCATCTGCCCTATCAAAATCTTCATCATTGCCAATAACCATCCATTCCACCTTGTCGCAACTCGCCTTTTTGACCGCCAATTCCCCTCAGAATAATCCCCATACTTTCCCACCATGTGTTCGACCACTGCGAACCCACCTATGCCAGTGCAAGCTCAGGCAGCTGCAACTGTTAATTCTGCTCGTTCTGTACTCACTATGCCACTTCTTGGAACCAAATCATCCCCAGAACTCTTCCAGGGTGACTGCTCTCGAGTTCAAACTTTCCTCGACCATTATGAGTGACTCTGTGCCTTCCATAATGTCACTTTGGACCAGGATATGGTCGCCTCAATCCTCCCTTACTGCAATACTCGTGTCAGAGAGATCATCGAAGGAATGCCTCACTTTCATACCCCCAACTGGGCCAGATTGAAGGCCAGTTTGCTTGATGCTGATGACCTTGACCTCCTTGGTCCTCGATCCATATCCAGTCTTTCAGAGAAGGAGAATATTGTTTGACCGCTTCTACCACCCCAGGATGCCAGGAGAAACTTGGAGACACTGGAGAGGGAGGGAAGCATGGCTCAGAGGCAGGATGAGGTCGAAACCCTGATAAAATCCTTATCTTGTATGTCCTTAAACGATCCTGATTACTCGTTGCTCTATTATTGAGCTATCAAGATGGATCCCAATGCTGCAAAGGTGATTCGTCCCCCAGCACTCCACTCCGCCCCTGTTCCTAGCTCCACTGCACCCCCTGTCAGTCTGAATTCATCCCAGGCACGCCCCCAGAGGAAGCCCATCGTCTGCTTTGGCTGTGGAGTCACTGGACATGGTCTAGACACCTGCGATGTGATCAATGATCTGATCAAGAAGGCTTCTTTGGCTAGAGATGACAACCATCGCATCATATATCCCAATGAGCAGTGCAACTACAGGAATGGTGATGAAATGATCCTTCAGGCTTATGAGAGATCTGTGAAGCTGACCCAATCCCCCAGTACTGTCCACTTTGTTATCCATGAAGAAGCCAATGAATTTCTTGGAGCAGAGATCTATGAGTTAGAGGATGACACTGTTGTTGCTGCTGCAGAAAGAAATGCAAAAATCTCGAAGGATAAGCGAAGGGAAGTCTTTGATGGAGTGCTCCTCCCACCTCAGAACCATGGGAAGGGCAAAGAGAGGGAATTTCCGAAGCAATCTACTTCATCAACACCTGCCAATCAGCCTCAGCCACCATCAGCCCCACATTCTGATTGCCTATCAGCCCCACAATTTGATCGCCCATCAGCCCCTATCCATCATCCATCAAATCAATCCCATCCGACACCTGTTGCACAGCCACCTGTCACCATCACTGCACCCAAAGCCCCTGTCTTTGTTCCTGTTGATGTCCATCGTCATGGCTTTGATTGGAATGATGATGATGCCATCATGGAAGATGAATCCATCAATAAACCTTCGCAACAGGCCTCTGAGTCCCCTGCTGACAAGGGGAGGAAACCCAAGGCTCCTGCTGCCATGACTTCACCATTATCTCAATCAGCAGACCCAAAGGCTATTGTGGATTGCATTCTGGCTACCCCTATGACTCTTTCATTGGGGGAAGTGATAGGAGCATCAAGGGATGTATCTCATCATCTTCAGGAACTCATCAGATACAAGTGTCAACCCATCACTCAATTGGTCAGAACTGTTGATGGGACACCTCCCATCAGTTCTTATCTCGCTTTGACATCCAGCCCCTTAATCACAATTAATCTCACCTGTAATGGTCGACAGGTGACAGCTGTCATCGACTCAGGCTCCACTCTTAATGTGGTCAAATCAAGTATAGCACGATTTGTCATTCAGATGCCCATTGACATCTCAAGAAGCATCAATACGAAGGATGCCAATGGTAGAGTATCAATGCTCACTGGTCTAATCAAAGATGTACCACTCTTCTGTGGTGCTGCTAGGACCTGGACCAATCTAGTTGTTGCCCCTGACATTGATGCAGGCTTTGATTTGCTTCTAGGATGCCCCTGGGTACATGGGAATGCTGTTAGCATCGTTGAGAGAGGCTCAGGTACCTTTGTAGTCTTTGGATCAGACAAAGATCATCCCCTCAAGCTCTGTGTCACTGAAGGGACTGCTGAACCAGCTGCTACTGCCCTCATGGCGACTCTCCAGCCTTCTAGCTTTGAAGAAGACTCTGGGAACTTTGCAGATGAAGCATCTCCTCAATCTCCTGCTACTGGATTGCCCATTACTTTTGCATCACCTCCCCCACCTTATGAAACTCCCCCTTCGACTCCCCTGTATCCAGACTCGATTCCAGATGGCACAGATGGCACCTTTGGACTTCCACAGTTCCATCCTATCCCTATTATCACTGTGGAGCCACTGTCTAGCCCTCCACCTTTGAATCTTCTTCATACACTCACTGAGGAGTTACAGGCCACTGAGATGAATGGATTGGAGGATGATCCCTTTGTTGCTGCAATGCGTCATCGGATTAGGAGGGAAGAACATCTGTCCCTCACTGCACTTCTTGCTGGGCTCACTCATCAGTATCCCAACTTCTTCCACATCTACTTTGACTTGGATTATTCCCTTGCTGGTGAAAGAGGCATCAATCAGGATGACCATTACTATCAGGACTTCCTCCTACTGCATACCTACCTTGTGCAGCACATCCCTGGTACCCCATGGCATGATCGTAACCAGTTTGGAGGCTCTGCCTATGTTTGCTTCTATCCCAATCCTTTCCCTGATCCTGCAGATCAGTGTCCACCTCCCAACGACCCCATCCTATCCCCTGATCCTCCTGAAGCTCCAGATAATCTGCACTCTCAGTTGAATATTTGGCCCTTGGAAGCTGAAGCTGCTCCAGATCCTTCTTCCCCTCATTTGCAGTTGAATATTGTGCCTGCTGAAGCCCCAAATCCTCCACCTTCACCCATTTCCAAACCTACTTATCTTGAAGTGCCCCCTGTCAATTTATCCAAGTCTTCACTCTTGTTTCAGGTTGAAGATCCACCTCCTGAGCCTGATCTATCAAATTCTTGTCCCCTTCACTGCACCTCTCATTGTGTCGCCTCTGAAATGTTCGACTACTTGCCTGGACAGTCCATATCCTACAGCAAGATGGTGCTGCATCTTACTTCGACTAGGTACATCTCCTTGCCTGATGGTCTTGGAGAAGATGAAGTGCTGGAATTGGGCCCCATTTTCCATGGATGTCAGTTTGTTGATAGGATCGTGAGGGATGAAGTGGATGAAGAAGGTCCTGATCTCCTCATTTTCATGAGTATCATTGGTTTCCCTCCCTATGTCGATGTGTCCCATCCCCCATCATCGCACTTCGACCATCTGCCTGCCACTTTGTCTCCTATTCTATCAGACATGTTTGAACTGGGTGTTAACTCCCATTTCCATCTCCCCAACCATCCACTCATCATGCCAGTGTCACCTGCAGATCCTCAACATGCCCTTGACATTATGGCCAATGGGATTGCCATGCCAGGATCTTATAATCAAGTATCCCTGCATCATACCTCGACAGGATGGGTAGTGACTCAGTGTTGCCATGACTCGGCTAGGCTCGGCTTTGACTTGGCTATTGCTGACTTGGTGAACAACTCGACTTCAGAATGGCTCGACTCCATATGATTTGGCTCGGTCCCTTCCAGCTAGCCGGCTGAGCTGGCTTGAGTCGATGTTTTTATTAGCTAAGCAAATGACCCTAATATGCATCTAGAATCTAGATCTGGCTGGAGTTCTCCCTGTAGGTGAGGAGCGTGAGTTGGGGACTGGAGTGTGTGAATTTCTCACCATTTATAGAAAATGAGTGTTTGGCATCAAGTGTGGAGCTCTGCGCACGATGAGCACGCACTGTTCTTCACAGCATGGGCTCTGCCTGGCTCTCTTGCTTCGTCCAACCCCTCAAACTTGGATTCTTGCGAATGAGCATCTAGACATCAGATGGTGAGTACCCTTCACCTCCTCACCCCGAGATTGCAAATGCGATAACATTTCCGTAGTCTGTCCAAATCTCTCGCAAATTCACAGCCATGTACTACTCACAGAGAGCTTCCAACTGGTGTCTCTTGTGTCACTTCTGGATAAACCGTTCAAGAGATATTCGCATTTTGGTGTATGGAGGGGGTGGGAGGTGAGTTGGTGGATATCTCAGGACTGGATTGGCCAATCGGTACGGTTTCTTTTTCCCCATATCCTCCCATGTGTCTCCTATCATCACAGGCAGTTTCATGTAAATTCCCCAAGTGGTCATCACTCGGCGGCCTCCCCTTCTCCCCCATTGCCTTGCCTTGTGATTTGCAACCACTGTATCTCCATCATTTTCGATTCATGCCTCTCGCTTTTCTGGGCTTTCATACTACTCAATCTACGCTTTTGAACGATGTACAATGGGCCCAGCCAGAGCAGAGGAATTCCAATTATTGTGGATGGAGGTATATCTGAACAAATTTGCCAATATCTTGGGACTGGGTGCGTGGATTCAGTCAATTCTTTTTTCTACATATTCTCCATGTTTCACTCTACTGTTTCCCCCAGTTTCATATTGGTTGCATCTGTGGTTATCATTCGACGACCTGATCTTTCCCCCACCCCCATGATGGTATGTACCCCATATTTCCCTCAGCCCTGAGCCATGCCTCTGGCTTTTCAAGGCTCAAGTACCAGTTGAAGGGGGCCCTTGGATGGTATATATGACATACTGTAACTACATGTATGTACTTTAATTTTTTTGGCACCACCCCTGACCTGTTACCAACCATTCCTGACCATGACCACCACCCCTATCCTACAACCGACAATGCCACTGATCAGAACACCATCGGCACCCTTCGGCATTGGTCGGCAACCTTCGGCACCCATTCGCCATCACTTCATTCGAGAGAAGATCGAGTCAGGTGATGTTTCTGTGACCAACTTGTCTACCAATGAGCAAGTAGCGGATATCCTTACTAAGGGCCTCTCTAGGGAGAAACATATTCGGTTTTCTATGGGTATGGGTATTTTTTCTAGTTGAGATATTCACCGTTGAGGGGGTGTGTTGTGACATGGTCCCCTGACCTGTCTTTGTTTGCACCGGTAATATCTTACATAATATTTTCCATATGGTTCAACTGCATATACCTAACTCTGTACTTGTTCCTACCATCACCTTCTATCAAATAGAAGCTTCCTTACTCGTTCATCTCTCAACAAAGACAACCAGCTGCATTAATGGTCAGCAATTATTCACTGATCAAACTCAATGATACAGACAAACCTTTGACAGATCTTCAAACTTCTGGCCATCAGTATATGAGATAGAGAGGGCGTCATCAAAATGGTTCAGACCATGCCAACGCAGCATCATACTGAAGCTAGTAACTTATCAGTACATCCGCATTTACAATTGTGCGACAATTGCACATGACACAGTAGAATGGACTCACTTTTTCTCGACTCTCGCAGCGACTTGACGACCTCCCTTGTTGAGGATCCTGAGAAGCTCAGGCCACAGGTGATCACCAAACTTTCCCACAAAATTCACATGTAGTTGGTCCCAGGATAGTGCGCGGTAGACATCAGTATTAGCAACAATGAAGAAAGCATTCTGATGAATATTAGAGTATTGTAGTGAATGGGACTTGTATGGAACTTACATCAACATCACGAAGGCCTTGCTGCATCAAAATTTGTTCTCTCTTCTCAGTAGTCTCTTGTGATCATGCCTCCTGCAATACCTTTATAACCCTGGCACTGGTATGGAGCTCGCATTGAGCAGGAAATTTTGATATGTCGTCGCGAGGGATAAGGCACACAGGGCAAGTGTTACGAGTCATGCTTGAGTGACAAAGTCAGGCTAGACTAGTCGACGAGAGCAGCGACCAAAGGAGGAACACGGAACGAAACAAACCAACAACCAAGACAGACGAGGACGAACGACGACAGGGGCAGTCGGAGGGAGGACACGCGAATCGATGAAGACAATGACGAAGGCTGAACAAGCCTAAACAATCACTCTTACAGCGACAAGAGGGAAATGCCCAAAGTGCAAAATGAATAGAACTAAGGGACTAGTACAGTGAAGTGCCTACTATATATACTCTCTAACTAGGGGCCATGAGGATACCTCAAGGCATGGGCACTGGGTATGACATCAGTGGTGACGTCAGGATGACATCACTATGACATCAGGATGATGTCACTATGACCTCATCGAGTACTAGGCCTAAGATCTAGACTGTAAGTATAAATAGCTCTCAAACAGTGAAAAGGGGAAGTGGGATCTGTAATCGGAGGTCTGGATCGGGCCTGGATAAGGGCTAGGTACGCAGCCCAACGAAGAAAAGCCCTAGATAAGATCAAGACGATCTAATCGGCTATCTAATCAGTGATTAGATAAGATGAAAAGATAGGGGCGATCTTCGATCCATTACAGCAAGGGAAGTTGGACTTGACACCATGTACAAGTGCCATGACCGCCCTAGATGTCAAGGACATTAGCAATTGAATTATCAGACCCACATCCGGCTATGAACTGTTCTTCATAGTCAGCGGACAAGATGAGCACCACTGGGAAGAAGCAGCGTGCAAGACCATCCCAGCATTTGACCCAGCAGCCTGTTTCCGACTCCTTCTCAATTGTGCCTAAAATTCTCTTGAACGACTCATGCCAGACAGCATTTTTGAAGTTTGCAAATCACGGCTTCCGAATATTCCTTGTCTTCCTTTACCTATGAGACAGTGCATGAGTCTAAGATAATGGTTGATTGAGAAAAGAACATACAATCGAAAGCCATCCCACAACACGACCACCTCCAATCCCTTCGCCCTTCTGAATCCAAGTTGGCAAGTTAGCAAGCTGAGCGACAATGGGGTATCCTTTCTGTTGGCCGAATGAAGACAGTTTCGCTTTGTCAGCATACAAAATAAACGGTAAGAGTACATAGTACTATGTAAGGGTGAGAAGACTACAATCACTACGGACACTATGTTGACTACTTAGTGCTACATTGCACATACATTTTTTACAGATGCAGTCTAATCTAATCCTACCTGTTTTTCTGTATTAGATTCACCCGTTACAGACGTCAATCAATTTTGGGCCATGCCTGCCGAAGTCGATCTGCCTGCAGATGCAGATAATGGAACAGACAGTACGTACTGCGTGTATTCATGACGAAGGCTGAATGATGAGTTATCTGTTGTAGGTGTTGACATTGACGCCAATAATATTGATGACATTCTAGTCAAGCACCATCCATCCACCGCCAGGCCATCTGAGAAGATACCATTTGTCAAATTTGCACAGGGTCACCGGCCAAGGGCTTACAAACCGGATTTGTCCACTGACCCTTGGTATCCATTCCAATCACGTCTCAACTTCGAATTTGTGGAACTGGCTCTTGAAGCCACACTTAGCAAGGAGCAAATCAACCGCTTCCTCAAGTTGATAAAATCAGCCCGCTGTGGACGTGACTCATTCACACTAAATGAATATGCTGATCTGCGCAGCATGTGGCATGCCACGTCCCACCACATGACAGCAGTAAGACACTTTTCTGACTCTGTGCTACTATCTAATCACACCCAGTCTAGTTCGAGAAGGAGTTAGTTCATGTAGATGGCATAGGCAGCAAACCATGTGAATTCCCTGTATACCGTCGTTCTCTTTTGGACTGGGCCTTTGATCTTCTTAAACATCCTACTATGGGCCCCCAATTTGTCTTCGATGCGAAACGTCTTTTCAAGTTCGACGGCTCTACTTTTGTTTGTTTTATTGATGAACCATGGACAGCTGACAAATTTTGGAACTTGCAAGTACGTATGTACGTCAGATAAATGATCATCATACTTCATTTTGGGGGCCTCCGGGTTAGACTCCGGAGTCACTGCGGCTGCACGAGCTTTGGTGGTCTTCTTTGGGCAGTCCTTTGCCATGTGTCCTTCTGCACCGCAGAACATACAAAGCTTGTTGTCGAAACGCCGCTTGCGCTCTGCTGCGGTTAGTTTACCATCCTTGCCCAGTTTGCTGGAGATATTATTGTCTGGTTTCGGGGTGCCAGGGTTGTGTCCACCGGTCTTTGCCGGTGTGGACGAGCTCGGGTTTGCTGAGGACTTTTCCTTGTCCTTAGCCTTAGTGTCTTTACCGGAGCTGGGCTTGGAGGACGAGGAGGACTGGTTGCCGGAAGACCAGTTCTGACATTGGACTTCCTGACACCGCTCCCAGTAGCAAGCATCGATGTCCTGAGCCAGATGGCGAAGATCTTCCAAGGTACGGGGTTTGCCGACCCTGCTTATTTCGTCTTTGATATGGTCAGGGAGGCCGGCATAGAAGAAGTGCCGGAGGGCACCGTTGCTGTAGCCCCGGACCTGTGAAGCTAGTCGATTGAACTCCACGACATACTTGTTGATGCGCTGACCATCCTTCATACTGAGGTGGTCAAGCTGGGATTCAGCATCGGCCACCGGGTCATGGGGGCCGAAGTTGGACTGAAGTTCCAGGACGAACTCAATCCAACAGTGAACAGTGCTGATGCTACAGCACTATGTCACACTACATAGTGACCTACACTGATACTGTGACACGACATTGTACTATGTAACAGGCCATGAATAAGCTGTCACACCTTTTGTCACACTATATAGTGAGAAGTAGACAACGAAAAAGATTGATTTCTATGGACCCGAGTTACAAACGTAGTAGGATAGTCTAGCACGAATCATTATCGTCAGCCATCTGATACTCACAGATGGCATTCAAAAATGTGCGGCTTGGAATAGCTTTCTTCTGATCCCTGGTATTTTTCACCGTGACACCAGCATGGATGCTGGAGTGAAAAAAATTGGATAAGCCCCTTCCAATTGCGAGAGGGTCATACTCACCACCTGGTGCTGTAGACTTGCTCAAGGAGCTTCCTGAGCAGGTCTAGCTTACCCGCCGCCTTGCTGAATTCATCCAGGGATGCAAGGTGACTATTGAAAACTCCCGAATAGTCGTCCTCCTTGAATGAAATCAATTCGCGTGAACCCAATGCCCACTCATCAATTGCACACTCGATCTGAACATGGAAGTCAATATGGTAAAATTCGTAAGTGTTGAGCAATGGTGCATGGCACAGAGGCCAGCTCCACTGGACTCACCTTAGGTTTGAGAGTAACGAGTTGAGACGAAGTTAAGAGGGCAAAAGCAATTTTGTTTTTAGGGCGCCATAGGCTGCCTTTATATACTACAGGGTGAGTGTGACATGACATGTGACATGTGACAACTACCTAAATAGTCGTAACTATTGTCTGCCATATTTGGATTAAGTGTTGTTCTACCTATGTAGTAACTACTTTTCACGCTGCACTGAGTAGGCGCATGTTCAACACTCCCCCTTGCTAAGTCGCTGGTTAAAGTGCACGAGCATAGGATGGCACTACAATTAAGTGCAGCCAAAAATTAGTCATCAGCCTGATAGATTTCAAGCCCGAGTTGTGCCCTAAATTTTTCAAATTTGTCTCGACCCAAGTTCTTGGTGAACATATCCGCAGGGTTCTCTGCACCATTGATGAAGAATAGGGCGACTTTACTGTCAGCCACAGCTTCGCATACATAGTGGTAGCGAATGTTGATGTGCTTGGACCTTTTCTCGGTCACAGGGTTTGAAGCCATAAACAAGGCTCCCTGGTTGTCACCACAAATCAGAATGGGTTTCAGCCTATATCCCAATTCCTCGAGCAAGTTTCGAATCCAGATTACTTGGTGGCTACAGTCACTGAGGGCCATGTATTCTGCTTCAGTGGACGACAGGGCTACTGTCTTTTGGGCATGTGATGTCCAACTGAAGATGCCATCAGCAAGTTTCAGGAAGAATCCTGTCTGTGATCGGCAAGTGGAAGGGTCAGAGGCCCAGTCTGAATCTGTACATGCAGTGATGCCTAGGCCAGAATCACCATTGAAAATGAGGGAATAATTTCTTGTCCCAAGTAGATAGCAGCAGATATACAGCACTTTGTCTAGGTGTTCTTTGGACAGGTTCGTGGAGTGTCATGATAGAGCCGTCACGGCATATGCGATGTCAGGGCAGGTGCCTAACATGATGTAAAGCAGTGACCCAATCACTGTCTGGAAATGAGTTCTGAGCTCTGGGTTGGCAGGCTTATCATTCGGTAGGGCATAGTACCCAGTGGGTAGTGGAGTCTTTGCTGGTTTGGCATTTTGGAGTCCACAGCGCTGTAGAAATGGTAAATGGAGACCTGGGAATATGATAGAGGTCTCCTGGGTTGGGAAAAGTGGTCAGTTCGACCCAAGGGGACTGCTGCTTGGATGAGCCAGAGATAGTAGAGGGAGAAAAGGAACCTGAACAGCTGTTCCAGGACCCAGGAGAGCTGAGACTTCGTCTAACAGATAGATAGAGTGAAGAAATATAAATCCGAGACTTCTCTCGGACTTCAATACCCGTCTTTCGTCTGTAGTAACTCGTCTTGTTATTCCCTAAGTAAGTACCAAGTATTCTAAGTGCGAGTCTGGCTTACATAAGCCAAACTCGTGCAAATACTAAGTAAGAAAAAAAGGTAGAGTAAATATAAAAGCAAAAACTAAAGTAAAAACAATGAAATAAAACAAATCACCTAGTAGGGAGGTTACTCTCCCTACAGCGCTCAACGATTTTGTTGAGATAGGCACATTGATCAAGATAGATCTTGCGTCCTTGGTGCTTGATGGACATCCAGAGGAACTCTTTAGGTTCTCCAAGATCTCTACATTCCCACTTGCACATAAACAGTGCTTTGACCTCATCGACTACAGCCTTGCTAGGGCCACAGAAGAGGGCGTCATCCACATATATAATGGCGATGACTGTGTTTTTCCTCTTGTAGAGGAAGAGTCCAGCATCCGACCTGAGGCACTCAAAACCTAGTTCCTTTAGGGATTTATCTAGTGTTCGCCACCAGGCTAGGCCAGCCTGCTTCAGGCCATAGAGGGCACGCTTTAAGCGGAGCACTTTTTGCTCTTGCCCAGGCACTGCGAAGCCTTCAGGTTGCTCCATGTAGATTTCTTCTTCAAGTTCACCATATAGATAGGCACTCCTGACATCAAGAGCTGAGATGTACCAGTTTTCAAGCACAGCAAGTGCGAACATAAGGTGCACGGTTTCGTAGCACACTACTGGTGAGAAGATTTGGTCAAAGTCTAAACCTTCGACCTGGGAGTAGCCTTTGGCAACAAGCCTAGCTTTCTTCCGGCCATCAGACTTAACGTTGAATACCCAACAGTTTTTGATCACCTTTCTCCCCCTTGGGCGGCTTACGAGGTCAAAGACCTTCCACTTTCGGAGCATGTCAAGCTCCTCATGACATGCAGTTTCCCACTGCTGCTGCTCAGCCTTGGGTAGGCGAGTGATGTCGCGGTAAGACCATTCCCACACATTAAGTTTGGGAGGCTCACTAGAGGGGACTGCTTTGGTGAGGAGGAAATTTGCCAGTTCTGCTCCCCCTTCCCGGCATATCTGCTCGACATCATCCTCACTACTGGGGGACAGAGCAGGGGGTGGTTCCAGGAATCCTCCTGGCACAGGGCGAGATCCTGATGATTCGCCAACTGTTTCTCTCCATCGGCGCTCATTTTCAATATCCCTGAACTGTTTGTTCGCCATAGACATTTCCTGGGCGAACTGGAGGTCTGTGCTCCCTTTGGGGGCGCACTGGTGCTGGAGGTATAGGGGGCCTGTGCTCCTTATGAGGGCGGCGAGGTTCCTGGGGTGGTGGTGTTGGACGCACGGACTTTCGGGTGTCCATATCCGGCCTCGGATATCTTCAGATATCTTCGGTACCTGTCACGACCATGCCATGCCCAACCATTTCCCACGCCTCCGCACCCTTTCCGACACCTCCGCCCACCTCCCCGACACCCTCCGACCCATTTCTGACCAAGTCCGACGCTTAATAAGCTTGCCGACCACTCTGCCGCTGCATCCGAGCAATTGCCGCTGTCGGTCTTGACTTGTAACCACCATTCGTCTATATTGGGTTGACCCCCTGTGGGTCATGTGATCATCTTAGGGGGCTTTGTCCGTTTGGGGCCACCGGGCCGAATAGGCACAGCACGGTGCCTGCACCGCGTGGCACTCCGAAGGGTCGCACCGCTTTCCGGGATTTCGGCCTGGCCTGTGATTGGCTGTTGGTGAGCACTCTGTCACAATCTTATCCACTTGTAGATACATCCTTTGTCTCATCCATTTCATCTGCTGTTAGCCTTCATTCCATTGTGAAGTTTTCTGACACTTACTTCCCCTTGAAAATTTCCGTACCTCCATATGTTAGTTCCGACATCCCGATACCGTACTGCCTCAGTCCCGCTGTAGTGTATAAATACCCGTACGGTACCCCGATGTCCCCTCAGTACGAATATCGACATAAGTTCCCCATTCCGAGCCTCCGTCCCTCTCCTCTAAGTCCCTCCGAACTCTCTGTACTTAGCCCGCCTCCGAAATACGAGGGCTGAGCTTGTACAAGGGGGCAGCGCACGAGCTGAACCTGACGCCCTCCTCCGACCTCCGCTCCGCTAGTCAGAACCTCTGTCAGCCCTTTCGGCCATCCCCCGCTCCGCTCCGCTAGTCGGAACTTCGTCGGCCTCCTTCGGAAGGCCTCTACCTCGACACCTACCAATCGGACTAGCGTCGGACTTTCAATCTCCGATGTCGGTCGAACTTCTAGTACCCTTTCGGGACCCTTTCGCCCCTGAGAACCCTCGGAGTGAGGCCCGAACTTGACAGTATATTCGTACTCGCACTTGTACGAGCTCCTTTTACACTCTCTTTGCTGAAAACTATGCAGACTCGGGCACGTACCCAACAAAGGGCAGCTGCCGAGGCTCTGGCTACCGCCTTTGCCAACCCTCGAAGGCAACCCTCAGTTGTCGAACAGTTCCACTCCTTCTCTGCCCGACGTCAAGCCGCTTCCGACCCGCCCTTCGGTGACTCCGCCTCTCAAGCTGGCTGCTCCGACCGCCAGACCAATCCTTTTCACACTCCACAACACCCCGCTGGCAGCGGTGGTGATCCCGACAATGACCCCGATGACGATCCCGATGGTGGGGGCAGCGGCGAAGGGGGTATCCCCGGAGATCCGGCTGAGCCACCAGAGGATCCCATCCTCGCTCTGACTAGGGCTATACATGCTCTAGCCCGCAACAGTTCCCACTCCGGAGACTCAACTCCGAAAACAAAAGTTTGGGAGCCCGACACTTTCGACAGCTCCGACAGCAAGAAACTCCGAGAATTCTTAGTTCAGTGCGAGCTAAACTTCCAGGACCGCCCTCGGGCATTTCGGACCGACCGAGCCAAAGTTACCTTCGCCCAATCCTACCTCAAGGGCATGGCTCTGGCCTGGTTCGAGCCCGACCTCCTAAATCCCGATGACCCGCTGACCCGTCTGCTCTGGATGGACGACTACCGACAGTTCCTTCATGAACTGATGGTCAACTTCGGGCCACACGATTCCGTCGCCGATGCGGTCCAACAGCTCGAAAATCTCACTATGAAAGAAACCTCCCGTATTGCTAAGTATGTGGTGGAGTTCAACCGCTGGGCCTCCCAGGTCAAGGACTATGGCCAAGGTGTGCTCCGCCACCGCTTTTACTCCGGCCTCCCCGATCGGATCAAGGATGAAATTTCCCGTGTCGGGAAACCCGCCACTCTGTATGAACTTCGGGAGCTGGCACAAACCATCGATGCCCGATACTGGGAGCGCAAGGCGGAAGTATCTCGCTCCGCTAAACCCTCCGCTGACAAATCCTCCTCCGCAAACACCTCCGATCGCAAGCCGAACCCTCCCGCTTCCACCTCCGCCACCAAGGCCGACGCAAATGGCAAGCCGAAGCCATCGGGCGGCCAAAAGGCCGACACACCCAAGTCCGACATCGCGCACCTGCTCGGCAAGGACGGCAAACTGACCGCTGCCGAAAGGCTTCGCCGCCTCAAGAACGGCCTCTGCCTCTTCTGCGGTGAGCCTGGTCACTCCGCTAAGGACTGCCCGAAGTCAACCTCTCGGGCTGCCAAGGCCCATGCGGCCACCGCCGATGCTCCCCCGACCCCCGCTGCGGGGCCTTCGGAGCCAAAAAAATAGTCCGCTCCTCCAGGGAGCCTGCACAGCCTGGAGGATGCGTTGACCCCGCTTGTGCAGTACCCGACCTCCGTCTCAACGCGTCCGCTCTCTCCGATCCAAATTCCTTACTTCCGTCCGTCTCTCTTCCGAAATATTCTGTAGATAACCTTCATGCATTGATCGATTCCGGTTCCTCTCATTGTTTCGTAGACCCGTCTATAGTACAAAAATATTCCATTCCTGTGCAGCCCGTTTCTCTGCCCATTCCGCTCCGACTGTTTGATGGTAGTTCCAATGCCGTCATTACCCAAGTAGTAGATCTTTCTGTCTGTTTTCCTTCCAGCAATGTCACCGATGTCTCATTTTATGTTACTCCGTTGGATTCTACTTGTGCTTTGGTTTTAGGACACAACTGGCTCACCCGCTTCAATCCATTGATTGACTGGGTATTGGGCAGTATCTCGTTCCGACCATCGCTGCAGGGAATGCCAGCGCCCCTGGCCACTCCGTCAACTCCCGACGCTACCTCCGCTTCGGAACCGACAACCTCCGACCCTTCCACACCTTCGGGTGACCCTCCGACATCACCTCCGACACCTTCCACTAAGGTGGCCGACTCGCCTCCGCATATTTCACTCATCGGTGCCGCCGCATTTGTCCGTGCCTGTGCACTGCCTGGCTCACAACAGTTCACCCTCCACTTGCACCCCGATGATGTGAAGCTGCACGCTTCCTCCGCTCCGCCCACACCTCCCGATCTGTCGTCGGTCCCCTCCGACTACTATGAATTCGCTGATGTCTTCAGTAAGGCAAAGGCTACCGAACTCCCACCCCATTGGAGCTTCGATCTCAAGATAGATCTCGAGGAGGGCGCCACTCCGCCTATCGGCACCATCTACTCCCTCTCGCCGCCCGAGCTTGAGGCCCTCCAAACCTTCATTGACGAGCATCTCAGCTATGGGTTCATCAAACAATCTACCTCCGCTCATGGTGCCCCTGTCCTTTTCGTAAAAAAGAAGGATGGCTCTCTCCGACTCTGCATCGATTTCCGAGGACTCAATAAGATCACCAAGAAGGACCGCTACCCACTCCCGCTCATCTCCGACCTTCTCGACTCTCTGAGCCGCGCAAAAGTCTACTCCAAGATCGACCTCCAACATGCCTACCACCTCGTCTGCATCGCCGATGGCGATGAATGGAAGACTGCTTTTCGGACCCGCTATGGGTCCTACGAGTGGCGGGTCATGCCCTTTGGTCTTACTAATGCGCCGGCCGCCTTTCAGCGGTTCGTCAATAGTATCTTCGCCGACATGCTTGATGTCTGCGTGGTGGTCTACCTCGATGATATCCTAATCTATTCGCAGGATCTGGAGTCGCACCGCCAACATGTGAAAGAGGTCCTCCGTCGGCTGCGCCGCCATGGCCTCTATGCCAAGCCTGAAAAATGCGAGTTCCACCGAGACTCTGTCGAGTACCTCGGCTATGTCCTCTCGCCCACAGGGCTCACCATGTCCGCCGACAAGGTTCAGTCCATCTGTGACTGGCCCAAACCGCGTCGGGTCCGGGACATCCAATCTTTTCTCGGGTTTGCGAACTTTTACCGACGATTTATTAATAACTACTCCGACATCGTCGTTCCGCTCACCCGACTCACCCGAAAAAATGCCCCTTGGAATTTTTCCGAGGAGTGCCGCTCCGCTTTCAACCGCCTGAAGGCCGCCTTCACCTCCGCTCCGATCCTTACCCATTGGGTTCCCAACGCCCCTATCACAGTAGAGACCGACACTTCGGACTATGCCATCGCCGGTATTTTGTCCATTACTTGCGCCGATGGTGAGATCTGCCCGGTCGCCTTCTACTCCCGCACCCTCACTGCTCCGGAACTCAATTATGACACTCATGACAAGGAGTTGTTGGCTATTTTCGAGGCCTTCCGCCACTGGCGGCATTACCTAGAGGGCTCCGCCTCCCCCATCGATGTGGTGACCGACCATAAAAACCTTGAGTATTTTGCTACCTCTAAGGTCCTAACCCGTCAGCAGGCTCGGTGGTCCGAGTACCTCTCCCAGTTCAACCTTGCGATCCGCTTCCGACCAGGCTGCCTAGGGGCTAAACCCGATGCACTCACCCGCCAGTGGGACATCTACCCAAAAGGGGGGGATAGGGACTATGCGCAGGTAAATCCACATAACCTCCGCCCTATGTTCACCCAGGAACAGCTCGCATCGTCCCTCCGCACCACCCACCTGTTGGCCCCTGTGTTGCGGGCCACCGCACTCTTCGATGTCGAGCGCCTCCGCTCCGACATAGTCATCGCCCTTCCGTCCGACCCCATCTCCGCTGCTCACCTTCCGACTCCAACAGCACCGCGCTGGTCGCTAGAGGCCGATGGCCTACTCTGACTGGATGGCCGCATCTTTGTCCCCAACATTGATGACCTCCGCCTCCAGGTACTCCGCTTCAACCATGACCACCCGCTTGCGGGCCATTTCGGGCAAAACCGCACCCTCGAGCTCATCCGCCGCGAATATGTATGGCCAAACCTTCGGACCGACATAAAGAACTATGTCCGCTCCTGTACCGTGTGCAGCCGAAGCAAGTCTCAGCAGCACTGCCCATATGGCTTGTTGAAGCAGCTCCCCGTCCCTGAGAGGCCCTGGAACTCCATCTCCATGGACTTCATCGAACATCTCCCCACCTCCGATGGCTTCTCCGCCATTCTTGTGGTCGTTGACCGCCTCTCTAAGCAGGCGATCTTCTTGCCGACCCACGACTCCATCACCTCCGCCGAGCTCGCTAAGCTTTTCCTCACCCATGTCTTCTCTAAACACGGTGTACCCACTCATGTCACCTCCGACAGAGGTCCCGAATTCGTGTCGCACTTCTTCCGCTCATTAGGTAAGGCCTTGAATATGTGCCTCCACTTCACGTCGGGTTACCACCCCGAAGGCGATGGCCAAACCGAGTGCACGAACCAAACCCTCGAGCAGTACCTTCGGGTATACTGTAACTACCAGCAGGACAACTGGGCCGAGCTTTTGCCACTAGCTGAGTTCGCTTTCAACAATGCGCCTAGTGCCACCACCGGTATCTCGCCCTTCTTCGCTAATAAGGGCTACCATCCGAACCTGTCGGTCACTACCGACCATGACCTCACCTCTCCGAAAGCCCATGACTATGTTATGGAGCTCTCCGCCCTCCACGACTTCCTCCGAGCTGAAATGGCCGCTGCCCAAGAGCGCTACCAGGGACCCACCGATGCCAAGCGCCTTCCGCTGCCAAAATTTGATGTCGGTGATCAAGCCTATGTCAAGGCGAAGTATTTCCGCTCCACCCGACCTTCGGTCAAGCTCGCCGAAAAATACTTAGGCCCATTCGACATCATCGCCTGACCCGGCACTCACTCGGTCACCCTGAAACTGCCCGACAGTATGCGCTCCATCCATCCGGTGTTCCATGTGTCGCAACTAGAGCCTGTGGCAGCCAACCCCTTTCCGAATTGGCACCAACCCCCACCTCCACCAGTTGAAGTCGAAGGTGAACTTGAGTATGAGGTATCGGAGATCCTCGACTCAAAAATAGATTGCTGCCGCCGACACTGCCAACTGCTGTATCTCGTCTGCTGGGCTGGTTATGAGGGTACTGACGAAGAAACCTCGTGGCTGTTGGCCACCGAACTCGAGAATGCCTCGGACCTTGTGGCTTCCTTCCACAGTCGCTACCCCCACAAGCCGGGCCCCTATTCCGCTCCGACTTAGCCTCCACTTTGCCTTTCCGACCGCTTTTCTCTGATTTTTTCTTTTGTTTTATGTAGTTCCTTCTTTCTCGCTTAGTTAAGACGCCGCTGCCACAGCCCACAGCCTCCGACCTAGTTTCCGACCACTATCCGCTACCCTCCGCCACTCCCCGCTCCGAAGGCCGCTATCACCACTCCGCCGCTGACCGCCACTCTGCCTACCTATCGTCGGTCTATCCTCCGCAGACCCCAAACACTACTATCCGTCATCTCTGGGTCATGCGGGCTACCGACTGCATCACTAAAACAACTCATACGTGCAGCCCTGGCATCAGTAAGGCATTTCCTACTATGGCCTTCAGGGGTTCAGGCCCTAAGGGGGGGATACTGTCACAACCATGCCATGCCCAACCGTTTCCCACGCCTCCGCACCCTTTCCGACACCTCCGCCCACCTCCCCGACACCCTCCGACCCATTTCTGACCAAGTCCGATGCTTAATAAGCTTGCCGACCACTCTGCCGCTGCATCCGAGCAATTGCCGCTGTCGGTCTTGACTTGTAACCACCATTCGTCTATATTGGGTTGACCCCCTGTGGGTCATGTGATCATCTTAGGGGGCTTTGTCCGTTTGGGGCCACTGGGCCGAATAGGCACAGCACGGTGCCTGCACCGCGTGGCGCTCCGAAGGGTCGCACCGCTTTCCGGGATTTCGGCCTGGCCTGTGATTGGCTGTTGGTGAGCACTCCGTCACAATCTTATCCGCTTGTAGATACATCCTTTGTCTCGTCCATTTCATCTGCTGTTAGCCTTCATTCCATTGTGAAGTTTTCTGACACTTACTTCCCCTTGAAAATTTCCGTACCTCCATATGTTAGTTCCGACATCCCGATACCGTACTGCCTCAGTCCCGCTGTAGTGTATAAATACCCGTATGGTACCCCGATGTCCCCTCAGTACGAATATCGACATAAGTTCCCCATTCCGAGCCTCTGTCCCTCTCCTCTAAGTCCCTCCGAACTCTCTGTACTTAGCCCACCTCCGAAATACGAGGGCCGAGCTTGTACAAGGGGGCAGCACACGAGCTGAACCCGACGCCCTCCTCCGACCTCTGCTCCGCTCCGCTAGTCAGAACCTCTGTCGGCCCTTTCGGCCATCCCCCGCTCCGCTCTGCTAGTCGGAACTTCGTCGGCCTCCTTCGGAAGGCCTCTACCTCGACACCTACCAATCGGACTAGTGTCGGACTTTCAATCTCCGACGTCGGTCGAACTTCTAGTACCCTTTCGGGACCCTTTCGCCCCTGAGAACCCTCGGAGTGAGGCCCGAACTTGACAGTACCGCTTTTTACTATAGATTACGTGTCCCGGATTCTTTCTATACCCTTCCGCTTTTTCCCGGATTACATAATCATGGTTGTAGAAAATTTCCACGCTCGTTCCTTTCACCTCAGTGACTTCCATTCGTCCTGAGGTGAGCGTACTTACATTCCACTCGTTACCTACTTCGTACTGACCTACTGTAGACTCATTCCTGCATTAGGTACAGAATATAGTGACTTCCATTCGTCCTGAGACTCATTCCTGCATTAGGTGGTGGGTTTCGAGCCAGAGAAGGTGTTCTCGGCGGCAGAGGAACAGGTTCCTGCTCCACTGGAGTCTCAGTGTGCTGTCTACCCTGGGTGGGGCACGAAGGACGAGGAGGGTCATCCTCAGGTGGTGAGATCTGGTCGAGGAGCAGCGGGGGAACGCGCTCTCATCAAAAGTAGCATGTGCCACAGTGAATACAGCATTGGAGGGGCGCATAAATAAGTAATTGCACTCATTCCCCGGAGCAACGCCAATGTAGGTCATTAATTCAGACTTCGCAGCCATTTTATTGGCACGAGCCTCGGCAGGCAAATATACATATGCGCCGCATCCAAAGACAGGAAGGTGATCGATGGATGGTTCCTCCCCATTAATCAACTGATAAGGGGTGCGCCAGTTAATACGGCGCATCGGTGACCTATTGTACACATGGGTCGCATGTGAGAAAGAGAACTCCCACCAGGAGTCAGGGAGGCAAGCCTCGATTCTCATAGACTCGGCCTTGTCCATGAGGGTGCGCATGATTCTCTCTGCATGACCATTTTGCATATGGGTGCGAGGTGCACTTTGGAATATACGAATTCCCTTCTCCTGTAAAACTCGATCAAAGGCTTCAGATTTGTACTCTCCCCCTGCATCGGACATCCAGCCTTTAACATAGGCATTATATTGAATGCAGACCATCTGCAGAAAATTTTTGGTCATGGAAATCACAGCATCTTTGGTGCACAGATTTACTGTCCATGCATGTGATGAATAGTCGTCTAAAAAGACAATCACATATTTAAATTTGCGATAAGACACAATGGGGAAGGACTTCAGATCGGAGTGTATTAACTCAAATGGCTGCAAAGCTCTGCGCTCATTCGGTGGGAAGGCTCTGTTAGGCATCTTGCCCAGAGCACAACCAGGACATATGTCGTCCTTGGTGGGTAAGTTGATCTTAGGGAAATCCCTGGTATGTTTCTGTGCATGGCGCTGGGGGAGGGAGTCCCCCCTACTAGGTATTTTCTTTTATTTCATTGTTTTTACCTTTCAATTTTGTGTCTACACCTTACCTTATACTTTTACTTAGTATTTCGACGCTTTTTGGCTTATGTAAGCCATACTTCATACCTACTGTACTTTGTACTTGCTTAGTAAAACAACAATAGACTGCCACCTCAGACGAAAAGTAAGACGGAAATCCGAGACCGAGGGCTCGGATCCCCCTACCAGGCACTCTAGCCCTCTCGGGTCGAACTGAGACCCAATCCTTCCAAAGGGAGACCCATAGGTATCTCCCCCCCACTTTTCTTCAACAAACTTTACAGCACAGGACATCCTTAGAGGGGTGTCCCAGATGTCGATGCATAGTATCATAGGTTACCATGCAGAGGGTTGCTTCAGTCAGCACAGCAGGCGACTTCAGCACGAAAATAGTGTCTTTGTTTTCCCTGGGGATGCAGGTCAGGTATGCATTTCCATCAGGGCTATATATTGTTAGATGCGATGAGTTACCATGCACGACAGCACCTTGTTTGAGGAGCACACCTAGTGAAATTAGCCGGCCCCATAAATCCGGCATGTAGTAAATGGGATAGAGCTGCACAAGATCTCCTTGGCGCTCATTTGGTAGTCCTGAATAAACGAGGACCGTACCTCTCCCAGTCGCAACGGAGGCTCCATTCGCAGTCTGGATAGGGAGTTGTTGATCCCCTTTGAGTGGCTCATAATCAACGAAATCATCAAGGTCATTCGTGAAATGGTTGGAAGCACCAGAGTCAAGCACCCATTCAGGGTCGTCATGCTTACATTTACCCTTACAGTTCACACACATGGCGAAGGACAGCACATGGACACAAGTAGCATTTAAAGAAATGGAATACATGCTGCTACTACTCGCTATATACCGTGCAGAATAGCAAGCATAAGCAGAGTTAGTGTCTTGCTTAAGTGAATGGAAGGGGATGACTTGCCTATCCATCGTCAGGTCGATGCCAGCTGCCTCGGCTATGTCGGCATCAATATCCCCGTCATAGATGGTACCAATGGAGACAGTGTCTTCAACATCGGGGGATGGGTTGTGCACCTCAAGACGAGGGTGCTTAGATGGACCTGCCTCTAGGGCAGACTGGACGAATGGCGACGGGATACAGGAATCTAATATTTTGACCCACTGAGGGGTCGGTTTGATGCCAATGCAATGGGCCAGCTCAAAGGCTTTCACCGTCTGGGGGAAGCCGGGAGGACCATACTGCGCTGCACCTATGGTGTGCGCAAGTTTCCTGGGGTCAGGAACTGGCTCAGGGCCAGTGGTCACTACCATGGAGGCCATGTGGGCCTCCTCGTCATCGTGCTGATGCTTCTTCCCACCACGCTTACCACACTTGTTCTTTTTCTTCCCCTTCTCCTGGTTCAGCGCATTGTTGCCGCCAGATCCGGAGGGCTTCTGCTGCTGCAAGAAGTGGGGATCGCCTTGCTTGCGCTTGACAGCGCTTAGCTTGTTGGCAGAGGCGTGTGGTTTGTGATGGGAGTTCCTCTGCTCCCAACTCAGAGTGGCGGCATGCACCACCCCATCCGGTTTTAGCATCTTGATGTTCTCGGCATCGCTGCCAGCTTGGTTAAGCAGCTGAGCTACAACCTCCATGGTTGGAGGGAGCTTGGCCAGAACGATCATTGCCTGGACAGGGGCAGAGAGCTCAAAGCCAGCATCGGCAAGCTTGGCGAAGTGAGCCATGATCTTTGTCAGGGCAGGAGTGGGGTGCTGGTCACCAGGGATGTTAGTCTCGATCAAGGTCTTGAAGTCGGCATATGCCACAGCGATGCCGGGCTTGCCATACTCAGCCTGGAGAGTGTCCCAAGTAGCCTTGGCAGTCGAATGAGTCGACACCTGGATGCGCACAGGAGGTGCAAGGCGAAGACAGATGTTCCCAAGGGCCTGGGAGTTGCTATTGTCCCGGTCGCTGGCGTCGTCATTGCCGGTAGGGCAAGTTTTGTCTAAAACCCACCACTGACCTTGAGACATCAAGAAGGCCTCCATGGCTGGAGACCAGTCCTGCCAGTTGGCACCAGTGAAGATGGGGACAAGGTTGGTCAATGCACTAGACATAGTATCTGCAAGCAAAGATGGAAGTCAGCACTGTGGGGTGCGATGACAAAGAGTGAAAAGCCTGGCCCAGTGAATGAGATGTTCAGCTGAAGGCCATTGCCAATGAGCAGCCTCGAGGGCGCTCAACATTCTCAACGAGGCAGCCAATGAAGGCACCACTAAGGCAAGCCAGAGTGCTCCTCAATGCTGCCAAGAATGGCGCTGGAGAGGGCTGCTCATCGGGGCTCATAACCTGTTGAGCAATGGAGCATGGCACAGAGGCCAGCTCCACTGGACTCACCTTAGGTTTGAGAGTAACAAGTTGAGACGAAGTTAAGAGGGCAAAAGCAATTTTGTTTTTAGGGCGCCGTAGGCTGCCTTTATATACTACAGGGTGAGTGTGACGTGACATGTGACAACTACCTAAATAGTCATAACTATTGTCTGCCATATTTGGACTAAGTGTTGTTCTACCTATGTAGTAACTACTTCTCACGCTGCACTGAGTAGGCGTGTGTTCAACAGTAAGCATGAAACCTACCGCCATGAGCACAAGTGCGAATGCCACCCAAGGGAATGGATTGTAGTACTTTCCCCACTTGACAGCATCGTCTGATTTATTTTTGAATAAAACCTCGTTGATGATTTGTTGGATTGCAGGATTGGTGTATAAACCAGAATGTTCATCGACAGAAGACCCACGCACCTGGGAAGTATTGGGTCAGTGCACCAGCATGCCATGCAAGCTAGCGACTTACATGGAATATGAACGCTGAATCCTGCTTCAGCTCACTGACAAGAAGGTGATTCCTTGTCTGCACTCCTTTATCGGCACTGGTTTCGAAGCCAAATGTAGTTGCAACAATGGGTTGAGCCCTCGATTTGAACTGCCCACGTATGTGCATGCTCCGTGCTGTAATCTGCTTTGTAGTTGAGTTAAACCACTGGAATGCTCCTGAATGCTCATCAATTTTAAAATTCCACCATCGTGAGCGAGCTTAGTGTTGTGATGATGCGCAGCAAGAGTCCAAGCTTTCTTCGCCCAATTGACTTCCTGGCGGCTCGTAGGAAATGGATTCTCCATAAGGAGGATTGCACAGTAAATTTCAATTGCTGTTTCGAGAACAGCATGGACATCTAACTTGTAGTCAGCCACCTTTGGTCGCCCCTTGTTCGCACTATTGATCACCAAAGCCTTCACCTCGGGGCTAGTGTTCTGGTCGACCACAGGCTCAGACTCGACGAGCATGTCAGACTCGCATGCAACTGCACTGAGGGTTTCCAGGCCCAGAGACGGTAACCCTTGCCATGAATGCGGCGTGGCATGCGACTTGCTGGCACCCTCCAGTGTCTCATCTTTGTCACAGAAAGCCATGTCATGATGTACATGTCAGATAATTACTTCCTCAGTAATAACAAGTTACTAGATTGATATGTACCTGTCAGATAATTACTCTACAGGTAGTCAGTAAGTGTAGGACTAAACATGAAAGGGTGACTTACTCCTCAGTAATAACAAGTTACTGAGGAGACTAGGGAGAAAATTTACCCTACAGTATGTACGCTTTTTCGCTTATGTAAGCGACAAATCTTCGCACCTAAGTACAATATTAATAGGGGGGCAGTTTATACTCAATACTCCCCCATAAACTGCAAGAATTAAATGATAAAAATGCGAAAAATAAACTGTACCCATGTCTATAGTTCAGCAGATGTTGTGCGAACTCGGATTCTCGATTCTCGAAGCATTGATGTTGTGGTGTGATGCGTGATTACCGGATTTGGCCATATGTGACTCTGTGGCTGTTTCGTCGTCTCGCGACTCTTCGTGCAGCTACGCTGCTGCTGTCGCTGGCTCCCCAATCGGTTTGATGCACCGGCGGCTCCCCCACAACTCTCGGATGGTCTCCTAGGTGATGTCTAATGTGATTTTGACAGGTTTCGTCGCTTCGAAGACTTCGTTTGGGCTCGAAATGGCCCTGGTGACTTTCCTGCCTATCTGCACCTCTTCTGATAACGTTTTTAGGGTCCGTTTTCTCTCGTTTTTGATGACGGTGGGTAGGGGTGACTTCGTATGGGTGCTCGGGAGGTCAGATGGGGGTTTTAGGTACGTTTTACCTCGCGTTTTGGCCTCTGACTTCATCCTGACTTGTTTCTCCTCCAGATAGCTGTAGCACTTCGTTGTCTCTCGTTTCGATGGTCCCAAATGTATATTTTCGTCTTCCTGTGGGTAGGATACCACCAGATATATAGACGTTTGTTTCTCCAACTTGAAACTTGGCTTCGGGGTTAAGGCTCTTGTCGTGCATGCTCCGTTTGGAGTCGTTTTCGAGGTTTCGGTGAACGTTCGACTCGTTTTCATGGCCGTCGACCTCATTTTCCATCTCTCCATCAAGTAGGCTGTCGTTCTTCGTCGCTGTTGGACTCTGGTGCCCACAACTCGGGCATGGGGTAGGTTTGGCGTGTGTGGTGCTGGCGGTCATTGCCACACTCTCGCTTTCAGGTATGTCTTCTTCATCTACCTCGGTGAGCCAATCTGACAGCTCGTCATCTCCACTAGAGTTTCCACCATATGCGAACCACACTCCATCGGGCTCAAGATCGCTTGCCTCGCAGCTCGACTCGTTTGCAACTGCGGCCTTCTCGCTCGACTTCTCGTTTCCTTTTCCTTTCGAGTCGCTAACTCCATCTTTCTCCTTTGTAGCCTTGTCTTTATTAGCTCGGCAGTCTCAGGCCATGTGGCCGTATTTGCCACAGGTATAACAGTCTCCATTTATCCTTCTCTGTTTCGAATCTCCGGATGTGGTATATGTGGTGTCCTCGCCACTTTCGTTTGAAGGCTTTCGAGAGCCCAGGTTTCGACTGTCATACACATCGAGTACAGTCGCCATGAGCACGTCTGAGGTAATGACTGTGCCAGTAACTTTCGAGAGGGCCATCACTGCTCCAATCTGGGCCTGGTATGAGTTTGGAAGAGAGCTGATAATGATCGCAGTAAAGCTTTCGTCTGTCGGGGCCTGGTCCATCGAGGCTAATTGCTCTCGCATGTCTCATAGGGTATTGAAGTGCTTGTGCACATCTTTGCGCTCTCGACAGCGCAGGTTCTGCATCTTTCGAAGTATCTCGACCGCTGTAGGGAGAGTAACCTCCCTAGTAGGTGATTTCATTTATTTCATTGTTTCTACTTTAGTTTTTCTTTTTATCTTTACTCTACCTCTTCTGCTACTTAGTATTTGCACGAGTTTGGCTTATGTAAGCCAGACTCGCACTTAGAGGAGTGTTGTACATACTTAGCAAGAATAACAGCCGCTTTAGAGACGAAGTAAGACGGAAATCCAAGGCCGGAGCCTTCGGATTATCATTTCTCCACTATCAGACTCTCTCTAGACGTTATCTCGACTTCATTTGGGTTTCAGGGCGCGTTTCTAGCTTTCTTCCTACCCTTTTGACTCTCTACCAAGCACCTCAAGCCCCCTTGGGTCGAACTGACCCCTCTCTTTCACTCTAGGAGACCTCAGGCATACCCCAGGCCTCCCATCAATCAACCTTTCATCTGGAGCCCACCGCGAGGGGGCTGATCTGCTTGGTACCCTACTTCTCTCCCTACCCCCGAGCTCGCACACGCGATTTCTGGAGAACCAACGCGCCTTTCCTCTCGCTTTTTGGGACGCCCATTCTACTCGACGAGAGCTTTCGATCGACACCGTTTTCGACGCGTTTGCCCCAGTTGTTCCGGAGTTATCGCTGTTTTCGTGGAGAAAGGATCTGTAGGACGAAATTTGGCATATCTCGGGATTGGGTGCGCCGATTCTGCTGTTTCCTTGATCTCCCAACCGGCCTAGACGTCCTCCACCACCTCCTGAGGTTTCGTGGAATTCCTCCCAGCGGTTGTTCACCAACGTGCCACTGTCCTCCCACCCCTGCCACAGCTTTGCTCCCTGGCACTTTCTGTCGCATTTTTGCGCCCTCTGGAGTTGTAGGAAAGTATTTCCCAGTCATTCTGAGTCAGTAGAGACTGCTTTGAGACCCTATCGAGACCCTGTTGAGACCCCATCCGAGACGCTTTGAGATCCCTACCAGACGCCTCGAGACAGCTTCGAATTCCCTTATAGACGCTTCGAGACTCCTACTAGACGCTTCGTAACCCTTACTAGACGCTTCGAGACGACCCCGAGACCCCCCGAGACGCTCCACAGCTACCACCAGGCACTTTCGAGACCTTCGAGACGCTTCATTAGACGTGCATCTTCTTTTATAGACGAATATCAGAGTTTTTCAATCGATACCTGCGCGTTTTTTTTAGCAGTCGAGCGAGGCCGCATAGTCAAGATCAGCTTCGAGTCACACCGGTGACTAGTATCGGTTTTTTGGTGGTCGAAACCACATCGAGACGCATCATACAAGTTCCCTGCACCCCTCTCTCCCCTTCGTGTTTTAATTGCGGAATATATTTTCATTCTATCCACACAGCTACTACGAGCTATGGATAAGTATTCGAGAAGGTCTCGAGACCAGCTCGAGGATCGACCGGCATATGTAGGCTATATGCGAGTCTTGAGCAGCCCTCGGCCTCGCCTAGAGTCCCTCTCGAGAAGCTCGTCGTCTCGTGAGGTTTGGTATGAACCCTCTGCAGGCTTCGAGAGACAGTCTCGAACTTCGAAGGACCCTTCGAGAGGTCCCACTCACGATCGAGATGAGAGGTTACCTCAGCACTCGCATTCTCCCTTGGACAGAAACCATCGAGATGCCCCTGCGGAGTATTCTCGGTCTTATTCTAGAAGATGCTCCCAGGGAAGCTTGAGCACGAAGCTTCTCCCTCATCCCCCTTTCGAGGCATCCCCTCGAACTTCGAAGAACTGCCCTCCCACTCCTGAGCTCGCTTCGAGCAGCTCATTCCCTCTCCGAGTCACTCATGCAGGCTCGTGGCACCCTGAGGCACATCCAGCTAGGTGTGACCACGCTCAGCAGGCTGGTGACTCGCCTTTGAGCTCGCTTCGTGCCTCGAGAGACGATCGTCGGTCGCATTCGTACTCAGTGGATCATTGGGATGGTATGGGGGATCATTCCCCTCATGCTCAGTCATCTTCAAGCAAGCTTCGAGACCTCGGCTCGTTCTCGACCTCTCGCCCTCGCCCTCATGAACTCTCGAGGACCTCTTTGAGGCATTCCCCTCGCCTCGAGCCTTCATCAAGGTATACCCCACCTCTCGAGACCTCGAATAGACAGTCGTCACACCTCACCCCTCCTTCGAAGACTGCGTCGAGACACCCCTCGCATCTTGATCCCCCTTCGAGACACTCGTCGCATCTCGATCCCCCTTCGAGACACTCGTCGCATCCAGAGCCCCCTTCAAGGCACCCTTCGCATTCTGAGCCCCCTTCGAAGACTGCTTTGAGACATTCATCGCACCTCGAGCACCCCTCGGGTAGCTCGCCTCAGCCTCGAGAGGCCTCGACCTTGACGTCGAAGCCTACCCTTGCCCCTTCCGAATCGCGTTCAAGAGTGTCAAGGGGTGTGCCACCCCATCGAGAGTGCGAAGGCTCGAGTGAGGCCCTCCCTGCCAGTCAAGGAGCTTCGAGGCACCAGAGGCACCCTCAAAGGTTTAGTTTTTGTTTCTTCTGTGGCTGGGAAGGACACATTCGAGCTCGGTGCAGAATCTGCACTTCATATCTGGCTGCAGGGAGGTGTTGTATAGTCAGAGGTCGAGTTGTGTTGCCTACAGGTGAGGAGATCCCTCGTGAGGCGCTTGGGCGCAGCCTACAGGCTCGATTGGACTTCTGGGCCCTCACTCGAGGCCCAGGAGGTCTAGCTACCCAGGTACAGGCATCTCCTTCGAGTTCCCAGACCCCCACCCCTTCTTGAGCTCGCCCCGAGGTCCTCGAGGGTCAGCTACCAGGTTCAAAAGCGACCCAACCCCCTTCGAGCCAGCCCCTGGCCCCCTCTCGAGACCAACCCAAGACTGTCAAGGTTCGGATTATGAGTGTGAAGGTATCCCATCCCCCTCCGAACACCTCTGAGACCCTCGAGCTCAATCCAGAGGCTAAACTCGCCTTCGAAACCTGGCAAGTCGCCTTCGAAACTCTCCGAGTCGCCTTCGAAGCCCTTCGAGCTACCTTTGAGCAACATTTGAGACCCCTGGGATAGCTTCGAGCTGCTGGTAAACCACTTCCCCTCCTCCAGCTCGCTTTGAGCCCCCCTCGAGCACTTCGAGGCCCCCTTCGAGCCACCCCCGAGCCACCTCTTCCCCTCGAACACCTTCGATTTACCTTCGAGCTATGTCCCCTCCCAGCTGAGTAGTCATTTCTGTTTCGTTTTCATGGTCTATTTCATTTCGAGTTCGCATTTTTGAGTTTCTACTTAGAGTTTTGTTTCGAGGATGATACCCCTCACCTTGCCTTATGGTACAGCTAGGTACGAGATGACTGGGGACAGTCAACATTCAAAGCCCCCCTCGGATGTAGGGAGAGTAACTTCCCTAGTAGGTGATTTCATTTATTTCATTGTTTCTACTTTAGTTTTTCTTTTTATCTTTACTCTACCTCTTCTGCTACTTAGTATTTGCACGAGTTTGGCTTATGTAAGCCAGACTCGCACTTAGAGGAGTGTTGTACATACTTAGCAAGAATAACAGCCGCTTTAGAGACGAAGTAAGACGGAAATCCAAGGCCGGAGCCTTCGGATTATCATTTCTCCACTATCAGACTCTCTCTAGACGTTATCTCGACTTCATTTGGGTTTCAGGGCGCGTTTCTAGCTTTCTTCCTACCCTTTTGACTCTCTACCAAGCACCTCAAGCCCCCTTGGGTCGAACTGACCCCTCTCTTTCACTCTAGGAGACCTCAGGCATACCCCAGGCCTCCCATCAATCAACCTTTCACCGCTACGACTTGGGATCTTTGCTCGAAGAGCTTCGCAAGGTGTCGGAAGATTTCATGAGCTGTTTTAAGTCGTTTTATCTGTGTGAATAGAGTGTTGGGTGGGGTACCGGCGATCTGCTGCTTGACGATGGCCTCGCCCATTCGCCACGTCTTCATTTCAGCTTTCCAAGCCTCGACCTCTTTCTTTTCAGCTGACGTTGTGGGGGTCCAACTCTCCCCTCGCCCATCAAGTGACTTCGGATCCTCGGGCTCTGTCTCCGAGCCGTCCAAGTGGCCTCCGAGGCCTCATGCCTCGACTGACCATAAAAGTCGGTCCTTGTAGGTAACCCAGTTCGTGCCATCAGCTGCGAGCTTCGGCACCTTTAAGAATTCATCTCCGAGTTTCGTTTCGAAGGACATTCTTGTCGTTCTGCTTCTGGTATCTCTGTAGTTCTTCTCTCGGGCGCAGTTAGCGCTCGGGGCTCATAACCTGTCAGATAATTACTTCCTCAGTAATAACAAGTTACTAGATTGATATGTACCTGTCAGATAATTACTCTACAGGTAGTCAGTAAGTGTAGGACTAAACATGAAAGGGTGACTTACTCCTCAGTAATAACAAGTTACTGAGGAGACTAGGGAGAAAATTTACCCTACAGTATGTACGCTTTTTCGCTTATGTAAGCGACAAATCTTCGCACCTAAGTACAATATTAATAGGGGGGCAGTTTATACTCAATAGTACGTGCTTCCTCGGATACACATTTGAGTCATTAGTCAACTTATCCACTACAAAGGAGGCCTCAGGTTCCGGGCTATGGTCATATAGGCTTGACAATTGTAGAGTGTGTTAGTTGAAATATTTAGAGACTGATGAATGCCAAACGGCTTAATGGGTTCATCGTCATGCTCATCACACTCCAGCTGCTCACTGATGTGAGGAGCAGGCATACACAGAACATGTCAGTCACAATAGCGAAAAAAGCGCCATGGACTTACAAGGAGAAGTGGGTAGATTCCCGTTCTCACACTCTCTTATGGCTGATGAGAGGAGCCCGAGTGGTGGCTTCATCGCCACTATTAGCATCCTCTAAGACATTCAGCATCGATGGGGTACGTGTGAGGAGGCGTGCACGTGCCGGAAGTGCTGCCCGAAAGCAGTAGTTAGTGTAGCTATGTCGACGCAATCAGTGCAGTGTAGAGAAAACTTACTATAGGTCTAACAGGCGTCCTACCTGCGACAGGTGGCACATTGCCCCTTCGCAAGACGAGCCATGGTGCAAGAGCACCACGAGGATTGCCATGTTCAGCAGAAGGCATTACCACAGATCTAACAGTAAACTAGGGCAAATGGTTAAAATATAGGCCTACAGTTCTAATGGGATTAGGAGCCAGTACCGCGTTGTCTTGTCTGATTGGGATCTGGCCAGGCGGGCCCATACCAGCCTCATCTACTTGCATCATCGCAGCTGCTGGCACACACAGGTCTGTTTTGGCCGCTTGGCTGGCTTTCTCTCGCTTATGCATTGAGACTTCACGTCGCTTGGCCTTGGAGGTAGCTTCCTGGTCCTGTTTTTGCTTCTCTTGTTGCTGCTCGTCTATAGTGAATGTCAGGGAATAAAAAATTGCAGAGCTAAAAGGACACCTACCTAGCATAGCTTGTACCTTCTCGCTTGGCCAACTTGCTCGACCAGTACAGGTAACGTCGTTCAACTGGGAGCTTTGAACATCATCTGATACCCTAGGCATTTCGAGTGTTGGCAATCACCCAAAAAAGTGGAGGGTGAGAAAATGAAGACAATTTACCAAGATACGTGGCAGGAGGTTTTATACCCTCGCAAGAGTCACCACGCATACACAATGCGTACGACACATTTACAAGGGTTTGACGCGGTCTGACATGGGTTGTTTACAAGGGTCCAACATGGTCTGACATGGGTCTCGATACATCTGTCGTTACTTTTGGTTAGAAGATGTGTCAACAGGGACAGAAAAAAAATGGAGACTTACTAGTATGGCTATGGAACCCCAATGCGGGAGAGGGCGCTGTCAGGACTGTAAAAACGTTAGTAAACCAAGGGTATCCAGAGGCGAAGAGCAGCTGGAAGATGTCAGCAACAGGACTGTCCCATTTTCACCTGCGACACCATGATGCGGGTGTAACGGCCCATACTTTTTCACTACTAGTTGTAGCGTAGTCTTAGCATAGTTTTCCTTATTTATCTACTCTCTGGTTAGGGTTACCTTAGACGTGCTCATAGACGCTTTACTTAGTCAGCTGATTTGTCAGCATAGCCGCATTGACTCAGCGTGGAGCGCTGCAGCCAATAGCGTTTATCTCTCTTTGTTTGGCTTGTTCTACGAGGTTCCACGGTACAAACACTCTAGTTAGTATAAATACTGTCTCTCTTGTCGTAGACATGCCAATCGAGTTCATTTGTGCTCTGCGCATTAACTCTATTCCCACATCCTCAGCCTTCTATCAGTCAAGGAGTGACTGATAACAGTCTTCGGATTGTTAGTGTTACACTTGAACTTGATTCACAAAGTTATCCCTCACTCCGCTTGTGCCCAGGCATATAGGGCAACATATACCCGGACTCCAGGGTTAAGGAGCTTTGCCTTCTCGCTTTTCTTTCTTCACGAGACGATGCCTTTAGTCTCGTCCCCTTTATGGCAAGGGGTTGTGTTGAAGAAGAAACCGTAGTCAGTAGTCCCACTATCCGTCAAGGGTAGTGCGAAGGCGCAACCCACATTAGGGGGTGGAAGCACATAGTTTAACAGTAGGTCCCCTATGTCACGGGAGGTAGAAAGCATACTACCAGTATCCCTAGTTACTGTACGATAGTTGAGACAGAGTACCGCCACTGAGGGCAGGGAAAATCTCATCAACATTCCTCGTGTCAAGAAGTCGGAGTCTTTGGCTCCCCATGTTAGGTTTTCTCCTTACCTTAAAAAGGAAGAGTCACCCACTCCCCCACTCCTGTTCGCTCGGGAAGTTACTCCCCTCGAGCAACAAATTTTCGGTACCCCCGAACCTCTCCTCCCTCGCCTTTCTCCGCTCCCTCTTCGCTCTCCCTCCCCCGACCCCAACTTACTGGGCTTCGTTCTGCACGTTCCATACAACTTACGGAATAGATGTACTATCCGCCCCCCTCCTCACACTCCCACAGTCCTTACTCCCCTCGAGCAACAAATTTTCGGTACCCCCGAACCTCTCCTCCCTCGCCTTTCTCCGCTCCCTCTTCACTCTCCCTCCCCCGACCCCAACTTACTGGGCTTTGTTCTGCACGTTCCGTACAACTTACGGAATAGATGTACTATCCGCCCCCCTCCTCACACTCCCACAGTCCTAACCACTTTCCGCCCCCATGGACCAGTTCTCCCAAGAGCAGCTGCTGTTCATGCAGCAGATGACTACAATGATCACGGCGCAGGTCGCCAACCAGGTGGCACAGCAGGTCGCTGGCGCTATGGCAGGTGCCCAGCAACAAGGAGGTGCAGGGGCCGCCCAGAACCCCAACCAGAACATTGACCCCACAAAAAGGGGTGTCGCTGACCCAGGAATGTTCGATGGGTCAATTAGTAAGTTTGAAGAATGGTGGGCGAAGATGAAGGCCTTCCTCATCGTCGTGAACTCGACCAGCCCGAGGGCAAGGATGCTCGTGGTCTGGAGCAGGATGTCCAGACCGATCACCGGAGCTTACGTGCAGGCGCGTATCGACCAGTGCCTTGTGGCTGGCACGTGGCCCTCTTACAACGATTTGGTGGCCGAGTGTTAGATACAAGTTCCGGACTGGTTCCGGGCCGGAGGTAGAAACACCGGTCTTCACCGGTAGTGACTTTCAGAAAGGAGTCAAAAGAAGAAGGGGGGAACAACACCCGTATTGACCTCAGTTCGTGCACTGGGTCCTTGGACAAGTCTGGGTTTGTCGAAGGTGACAAGAGAAGTTCTGAGTCCGGAGATCTGTTTGATATTCTGACTGAGGTATGTACTGAGTAGTTACCGAGCTTAAATACTGGACCCCGGGACATAAACTTCCGGTCCCTGGTAGTCTTGGTAAGCTAAGGGGGATGGCTATGTACGGGATGACTAAGGTGCGACCGGGGAACCTAGTACCGGTGCTACCAGTGACAGGCACAGCGTCAGGGAATGGAACCTTAACACCAAACAAAGGAAGCGATAGCCCCAACGGGAACAAGGTAAGGAACGGTACCGGTAAACCGGTGTTTAGGACACCGGTGGGGCTTAGACGCCGAGGCGTGGCAGTGACCATGGGCTCAGGAAGGATGGTTGTCACGAATGTGACAGTATCCCCCCCTTAGGGTCGAGCCCTCGAAGGCCCATCAGGATCACCATGAGGCCGGCATGAGGCCAGCCATCACTAATCCAGAACACGTGTTCCTGGGTATTAAAGGCCGGTGCTTGAGTCCAAAACAAAACCAATTCCCCCATCCAAAAAACTTCGCTGTCCATACCATCATGTCCCAGCACACCGTCAACACCGGTTTTCCCCCTGCCACCGCCATCCTCGACTGGACCGCTGTTCCCGACGAGGCCATACAGTTGGCCAGTGATGACGACCAAACGGTCGCCGATGCAAAGTTTGCCGAGCGCCAATGCCGGAAGAGGGTCCGTCGTGAACAGAGAGCAGCAGCAGAGGCTGCTGAGCATGAGCGTCGGGAGAGAGAGCAGGCTGAGCACTGGGAGAGAGAGGAGACTGAGTGCCGGGAAAGAGAGGAGGCAGAGCGTCGAGAAAGGGAGGAAGCTGAACGCCAGCAGCGGGAGGAGGTGGAGCGCTGCCAACAGGAGTCGGTAGAGATTGCTCAGGAAGCGGCAGAAGGCTCTCAGGTGGCGACCAGTAGGAAGGGGAAGGAGGTGACTCGAGCGGAGACGCCAGTGGGCCCCTGTGCCCGATGCTTGCGTGCTCAGGTCGAGTGTACCTTCGAGCTGGCCAAGGTGAGTAGGCAGGGGAAGAAGTCGTGTGACCGGTGTACCGGTTTGAAGGAGCAGTGCAAGTTGCCCGGGGGATCTAAGGAGGTGAAGGCAGGTACTCGGGGAAAGAGGACGCCGGAGGACCAGACATCCCCAAGGGCTGGTGAAAAGAAGAAGCGGGCTAGGGCAAAAAGTCCCGAGGTGGAGGTAGTCGGAGGCCCTTCGAAAGCAGCAGCAGCTGAGTCGGGTGATGGCGGCATCGTTCAAGCATTGCATGCCATCACCGAGGCGATTGACTGGCACACCGAGGAGATGCGAGAGCACCGGCGGCTGGCGAAGTCTCAGCACGAGATGCAGTGCTGGTTCAACAACCACCTGTGGGAGTTGCTGCAGGAAACCAAGTACCGGCAGGTGGAGACCGACGAGTCTGAGGGGGACGAGACATCCGAGGGAGAGCCGGAGGGTAGCGAGAGCTCAGACGACGAGTGGGAGAACGACATGAGGGGGGAAGGAGAGACTGATGCCGAGGCGGAGGTTTGAACGCTGGTCCTATGCCGGCTGGTGGGTCCTCTTCAAGGGGACATTGTTGTTGTGTTCTTTTTCTTTTTTTTAAAAAATGTATGGTTGTTTTGTATTTCTTAGTGGCTGCTACATACAGACTTCGGAACGACTGGTTTCCGGTAGTAGACAATCTACTGGACCGGGACAGCCAGTTGGGGCGAGAACCGGTGAGGGAGTACAGGTAGCAGCAACCCTGAGCCTTGGTGTATTATGGGTATCGGTTCTGGGAGATGGGTGGGAAAGGCGAGGCCTGGGCACCGGTGGTACCGGGATTATGGAAACCAGTATTGCGGGGGAAGGTTATTTTTGGCATCTGCATAGACGCCAAGGACGAACGTGGCTACTGCCCCCAACACGATGAAGGCAACCTTGGAGGTCATCCAGGGGTCTTCTTGGAACATGAGGACAATCTGTTGCCACACAGTGGGGCTTGGGGTCTCCCAGTGGTGGGGTCTCCTGGGGGTTGTGGTAGGGAGAGTTGGGGATGGGCGACGATGTTGACAGATCCTGGCTAGGGCAGGACGAACAGGGAGACGTGGAATAGAACGAGGATTAAACAGAGGCATTTGATAGCAGATAATGAGAGGTGGTGTTTTGGTTGTTTTTTTGGTAACTTGTTCCTTTGAAAAGAACCTTTGGGAACGTTGAGGAGAAGAGGAAAATCAACAAGGGTTTGCAAACTAGGGTGGTAGTTCTAAAAGGGGATAGCGGAGTCTTTTTCCAGAAGGTACCGTATGGTAAAAGGGTTAGGCTCCGAGCCTGTCCAAAGGGCCGGGTTTGCCGGGGTAGGCAGTGTGGAAGTCCAGAACGAGTTCACCTGCATTCCCTAGCTCCGTGGCTAACAGCCAAGAGGTTTCCTCGTCAGTACCTTCGTAGCCAGTCCAACGCACCAAGTAGAGTAGTTTGCAGTGCTTTCGGCGCCAGTCTATCTTCGAGTCTAGAATCTCGGCGATCTCGAACTCCGGTTCACCGTCTACTTCTACCAGTGGAGGTGGGGGTTGAATCCGATTAGGGATGTTGTTAGGGGTAGCTGGTTCGAGCTGGGAAACGTGGAAGACCGGGTGTACTGCCTTCATGGTATCTGGCAGATGGAGGGTATAAGAGTGGGTGCCGGGCTGGGCAATGATAACGAAGGGGCCTAAGTTCTTGTCTGCGAGTTTGTGGGAGGGTCTGGTGGTACGGAAGTACTTGGCCTTAACATAGACCTGATCACCGGTCTTGAGCACCGGTGCCAGGAGCCTTTTGGCATCGGCCGGTCCTTGGTACCGAGCCTGTGCATGGGCCATCTCTTCCCTCAAGAATTGATGGAGCGAATCTAGGTCTATCGCATACTCCCGTGCCCTGGCGGAAGTGAGGTCTCTTTCCGGAAAAACAGACAGGTTGGGGTGGTAGCCCTTGTTTGCGAAGAACGGTGATACGCCGGTGGTAGCGCTTGGTGCATTGTTGTATGCAAACTCAGCTAAGGGTAATAGTTCCGACCAGTTATCCTGCTGGTAGTTACAGTAGATCCGGAGGTACTGTTCGAGGGTTTGGTTAGTCCTCTCGGTCTGGCCGTCACCTTCTGGGTGGTATCCGGAGGTGAAGTGTAGGTGCATGTCTAGCGCTTTTCCGAGGGACTGGAAGAAGTGGGAGATGAACTCCATGCCCCGATCTGAAGTAACATGTGCTGGAACACCGTGTTTAGAGAACACATGGACTAGGAAGAGCCGGGCTAGTTCTGGGGAGGAAACGGTGTCATGGGTGGGGATGAAAACTGCCTGTTTCGAGAGCTGGTCAACTACGACCAGTATGGCGGTGAAGCCGGAAGAGGCCGGTAGTTGCTCGATAAAGTCCATGGAAATTGAGTTCCACGGTTTCTCTGGTATGGGGAGCTGCTTGAGAGTACCGTAGGGCCGGTGCCGAGGGGCTTTGGCTCTTGCGCATGACGTACAAGACTTAACGTAGTCTTTGATGAAGGTACGAACACCGGGCCAGGTATACTTGGGCCGAATGAGCTCTAGGGTCCGGTTCTGGCCGAAATGGCCTGACAACGGGTGGTCATGTTTGTACTGGAGTACTTTAAGGCATAAATCATTGATGTCCGGGACATAGATCCGATCATCAAGACAAAGAAAACCGGCACTGTTGGTGGACCACCGGGGGTTTGAGGTATCAGAGAGTCGGTGCTGGGCCACCAGGTCTAGGGGTAGGGCGGAGAGAATCTCGGAGTGGAGTTGTTCAATGTCCATAAGTAGACTGGCACGGAGGACCGGGTAACTGAGACAAGTGGCTCGTAGGGAAGTAACCAGTTGTTCTTGGGTGAATACCGGTCGGAGATTGTGGGGGTTCACTCGGGCATAGCCCCTATCCCCCTCTTTGGGGTAGACGTCCCATCGTCGAGTTAGGGCGTCGGGCTTAGCACCGAGTTTGCCGGGACGGAAACGAATGATTAGGTTAAACTGGGAAAGGTATTCCGACCACCGGGCTTGGCGCCAGGTGAGAACCTTCGAAGTAGAGAAGTACTCCAGGTTCTTGTGGTCAGTAATGACGTCAATAGGGAGAGGGGCACCCTCAAGGTAGTGCCTCCAAGACCGAAAGGCTTCAAAGACGGCCAGGAGTTCCTTATTGTGCGTGTCGTAGTTGAGCTCCAGTGCCGAGAGAGTGCGGGAGAAGAATGCAACCGGATGGATGTGGGAGTCCTCGCCGGTGAGGGACACGATGCCGGCAATGGCATAGTCGGATGCGTCGGTCTCAACCGTGAGCTGGGCGCCAGGCACAAAATGGGTGAGGACGGGGGCAGTGGTGAAGGCCTCCTTAAGTTGGTCAAAGGCGGCGCGGCACTCGGGAGTGAAGTTCCATGGGGTGTTCTTCCGGGTGAGGCGGGTTAACGGAATGACAATGCCAGAATAGTTGTAGATAAACCGCCAGTAGAAGTTTGCAAAACCCAAGAAGGACTGGATGTCTTTGACCTTTCGGGGTTCGGGCCAGTCGCATATGGCCCAGATTTTATCCTGGGACTTGGTTAGGCCGGCTGGGGAGAGGCAGTAACCTAGGTATTCCACCGAGTCCCGGTGGAATTCGCACTTTTCTGGCTTGGCATACAAGCCATGTAGGCGAAGCTGGCGCAGCACTTCCTTGACATGCTGCCGGTGCTGGGACTCGTCGTTTGAATAGATTAGGATGTCGTCTAGATAGACCACCACACACACATCTAGCATATCTGCAAAGACGGTGTTCACAAACTGCTGGAAAGCGGCCGGTGCGTTAGTGAGACCGAATGGCATGACCAGCCATTCAAAGGACCCATAGCGCATACGAAACGTGGTCTTCCACTCGTCACCTTCGGCAATCCGGACTAAATGGTAGGCATGCCGGAGGTCAATCTTGGTGTAGATTTTTGCACGACTAGGTGAGTCGAGTAGGTCGGAGATAAGGGGCAATGGGTACCGGTCTTTCTTGGTGATCTTATTTAGGCCGCAGAAGTCAACACAGAGACAGAGGGAGCCATCCTTCTTCTTGACGAAGAGGACCGGTGCTCCATGTGGGGAGTTAGTAGGTCGGACAAAACCGGTGCTGAGATGTTCATCAAGGAATGCCCGGAGGGCCTCCAGTTCCACAGTGGAAAGGGAGTAGATGGGCCCATAGGGCGGGGAAGTGCCTTCCTCCAGGTCAATCTTCAGATCATGTTCGCAATGAGGGGCCAACGCCATAGCCTTGGACTTGCTGAACACATCTGCGAACTCGTGGTACTCCTGGGGAATGCCGGTAAGGTCCAGTTTCTCGAGTTGGGAGGACCGGCCGGTTATTAGGGGTTGGGAATGGAGCTGTAGATTGAACTGCACAGATCCTTCTAACTTGCAGGCCCAGGCAAAGGCTGCAGCATTGACGAAGGCAATATGGGGATTGGTAAGGCCCGGGGCGGCCGGCGGGTCAGGATGCGATAACAGATGCTCCGAGGAGCCGGGAGAGGTGGAGTCTTGGGACTCCGGTGCAGGGGGTGACGTCAATGGGGCTAGCATTCCTTGTGCTTTAGGCCGGAAGGTGATACTGCTCGAGACCCAATCAATCAACGGATTGTGGAGGGTGAGCCAGTTGTATCCTAGTACCATTTTGCACTCAGAATCTAATGAGGTCGCATAAAAGGTCACAGAAGTGACATCGCCAGTCTGGAAGTGGAGGTCAAGATCTACAGCTTGGGTAATGACCGAGTTGGAGGAGCCATCAAAGAGCCAGAGTTGGGCCGGTGGGACGGAGTACAGGGGAGCATTGATATTATTTGCAAAATTCTTATCTATGAAACAATGTGTAGAGCCGGAATCTACGAGTACCGGTAATGCCGGGGTATCGTAGGACGGAAGGGAAACAGAGGGCATGAGGCTATTAGGGTCCAAAAGAGCAGAAGCATTGAGGTTAACTACCCTTGGCACACTACCAGGTTCAACGCAGCCCTCGCTGTGTGCCAGGTCTAGAGGGCTGCTGACTATTTTTTTGCCTCGGTAGGTCCATCCACAGGGGGCGTCAGGCCAGAGTACCGGTAGGGAGCAGGTCGGGTTCGAACCATTCCAAGGCCATACCTTTTAGGTATGATTGTGCGAAGACAACCTTTCGGCGGTCCTCATGGTAAGACTCAGGTCGGCTTTGGAAATTAAGTTCGCATTGGATTAAGAATTGGCGGAGCTTCTTAGGATCGGTGCCATCGAAGACATCTGGCTCCTGGACTTTAGTGCGAGAGGAGCTGGAGTCTATGTCTTGGCGAGAGTTCCTGGCCAGTAGCTCAATGGCCCGAGTGAGGGCCCCGAAGACGCGGGAAGGGTCATCTTCTGTGTTGCGAGGGGCGAAGGGGTTATCTTCCAGGTTATCTGGGTCACCCGGGTCGTCATCGGGATCGTCATCACCACCGCCTCCGGGAGCACCGGGAGGAGGTGGGGTGTGGGAACGCCGATGGGAAGGGGTAGGAGTGACCGGGTCTGTGGGAACCAGTGTATTGCTGGTGCGACGTGCGGTTAGTCCTTCGAAACGGTCATCTGGGTTTGGCTCGCTAGCGTGTCTGCTGCTAGCTAAGGCCGAGAGGGCCGTTTCTCGCCAGTCAACTGGAGAGGGGTTCCGAGAGGCAGAAGGTGCCTCTTGCTGCTGTAATGCAGTTTGGCTGCGGGTGCGGGTCATGGTACTAACTTGCCCAAGTGGAGTCAGAATATACTGTTAGATACAAGTTCCAGACTGGTTCCGGGCTGGAGGTAGAAACACCGGTCTTCACCAGTAGTGACTTTCAGAAAGGAGTCGAAAGAAGAAGGGGGGAACAACACCCGTATTGACCTCAGTTCATGCACTGGGTCCTTGGACAAGTCTGGGTTTGTCGAAGGTGACAAGAGAAGTTCTGAGTCCGGAGATCTGTTTGATATTCTGACTGAGGTATGTACCGAGTAGTTACCGAGCTTAAATACTGGACCCCGGGACATAAACTTCCGGTCCCCGGTAGTCTTGGTAAGCTAAGGGGGATGGCTATGTACGGGATGACTAAGGTGCGACTGGGGAACCTAGTACCGGTGCTACTGGTGACAGGCACAGCGTCAGGGAATGGAACCTTAACACCAAACAAAGGAAGCGATAGCCCCAATGGGAACAAGGTAAGGAACGGTACCGGTAAACCAGTGTTTAGGACACCAGTGGGGCTTAGACGCCGGGGCGTGGCAGTGACTGTGGGCTCAGGAAGGACGGTTGTCATGAATGTGACACCAAGGTTGAAGCGCGCTTCAGGCCACTTCACAACAAGGACTGGGCTAAAGAGCAGCTCAGTAAAATTCGCCAAGGAACAGCTAGGATGGAAGAATTCCTGGCCAAGTTTAATGCTCTAAGGACCACATCCGGGGTATCCGATGACTACACTATCTTCATGCTGGAGAGGGCGCTCCGCCCCGAAATTCTTCAGCAGATCTTTGTCCAAGGACATCGCAAGGATACCTGGGCAGAGTACGATGTCGAGGCTAGATGTCTCGGCGCTGTAGGGAGTCCATACTCCCTAGGGCTGAATATCATAACCCTATACCAGCTTCTCTATCGCCCTAGCCAGTCCCCGCAGGTCCACCATCCTTCGGAAAGGTCGCCGCTGCTCCACTCTCGGCTACCTCGGTTAATACGAGCGCTTCCTTCACTTACCAACGCCGCCACCACCTAATCAGGAAGTAACCCCTATCACCGACACTCTTCACCGCTACAAGTCACCGCTAGCCCCTGTCCTCGACCCATAGTCATCGTCTGCCCCCTATCTGCGTCGGCCTTTGGCCCTTCGTGCACCTATCAAGTGTCTACTGACCGTCGGCAGTCCACTCCGTCACTTGTGACGTCGGTTACTCGGCATCTATAGGTCCTATTCGAGACACCGACACAAGCTGCCGCCAGTAGTACCGCCACCCCGCACCAGACCGCCCCAGAGGGTCGCCGCAGCATTGGTCAGTAGCACAGACGTTCTAGGCATGTTCTCCTCGCCACTTTGCCCTTTCTTTCCGCTTTTCTTTGCCTTCTTTTACCTATCTTTCATACCTACAACCTGTAGTGCCTTACATCGGCGCTTTTTCCTTCAAAATTTTTCTGACATATGACATCTCCGAAATTCGCCGAAATATTCCTTTGTGACAGCCTCCTCTACGATACAAAACACCACTGTACTTAGGAAAAATATACCCACTTTTCTGGCATCACCATCTGTGTGTCTGAGAGTCCCCTTGAGTCCCCAGAGTCGTTTTCTTGTGTATCTTCGAGTCTTTTGAGTCCCCCTTGCGTCCACAGAGTTCCCCACCAAGTTCCACCACCATATTTGTGACCGCTTGGAGTTATAAAAATTTCCTGCTGCCTTCAGAGTCATCCCTTCGAGTCCACAAGTTCCTCAACAGTCTACACGAGTCCTACATCGCCGCCTATCGAGTTCTGAGCCTCCCCGACAATCCAACCACCGAAACTAATCCCCTCCCGCCTTTCTGCAGCGGCCGCTCGAGTTCTACCCCGCCAGTACCCTTCCGATGCAGGGAAACCTTCCCTTTCGCTGCCTAGTCACTCCCTCCACTTCCTTTCCGACTCACGACCCCTCGGGACGAGCCTAGGCCTAGCCTACAGCTTTCCCCCCTTTCCCTTTGCGCTCTCACAAGAAGAGTTGCCCACAGCGCTGCCCTGGAGGCAGTAAAAATCAAGACCAGTGGCACGTCCTCTCGATGGGGACAAAACTTCTCACGACCCTCGCCCGGGGTTACGTCAGGGCAGGGCGCACCCATGGACATTGGAGCTGTGCAAGGTGGATCGGGAAGCCGCCCAAAAAAGGACTTCTCGAATTATCAGTGTTACACGTGTGGCCAGAAAGGCCATATACGTCCGCACTGCCCGCAGGCTGGGAATAAGGGCAAAGGGCCCAGGTGCACTCTGAAGGGGTGGATCTGCAGCTTGCTGCAATGGATGGGATGACGTTTGAGCAGGTCATCACCCATATCTCTAAGTTAAAAGAATCGGAGCTGCAGTGAAGTCGGGTCCTGCGGCCTCGGACAATTCTCGTACTGGACTAGTTTCCTTTTTTCCTTTTAGTTTCTCTTCTCGTTGCATTTCGGTTTCATCTTCTATAAATAGTATAAAAGAAAACACAAAAGTAGAAAACACAAAAACACAAAAAAGAGTTTCGTTTTCGGACATAGTTACTGTAAATAGGTTCTCCCCTCTCTCTGTAGATAGTATGGACGACGATTCGAACTTTGTACCTACACTGTCTGTTGGAGGGTCCCGAAAGGGCTCGGGACCAGACATTAAACTGGCACCGCTTAATTCTCCAAGCAATAAAATCTCACAAAATAGTGTTTTGGAAGGATCCAAGTCGGTTAGCGATGCTCAGGCGACAGTACCGCTGAAATCCCAAGTTCGCATGCTTAACTTAAAGGATCACATTGCTGTACCTATAATTATTCGCACTAGGAAAGGTGACGCACATGCTGTGCAGGCCTTGTTGGACTCTGGTGCTACAGGTGTCTTCATGGATGCTAAATTCGTCGATCGAAAGAAGCTTCCAAAGTTGACTCTCCCACACGCTGTGGATGTATTTAACATTGATGGTACTCTTAACTCCGCTGGAAGGATTACGCATCAAGTACCGCTTAGAGTTCAGTTTGGAGATCACTTCGAGGAGTTAGTAGCCGACATCACAGATCTGGGATCTCACGACATGATTTTGGGTCACATGTGGCTTGCCACTCACAACCCGGAAGTCAATTGGAAGACCGGTGAAATCTCGATGAAGAGGTGTCCTCGTAGTTGCAGGCAACTCGCCCTGAAGCCAGCCTTCATTAGACATATCGAAAAGGAGGAGGTCCAGGCCCTCGAAGACTGGCATAATATATTTCGAGCCAACAAGCAGGAGGCTCCTAAAAAGGATAAAACCCCTGAGGAACTGGTTCCAAAGGAATACCACGAGTATTTAAGCATCTTCTCTGTCCAGGAATCTGAACGCATGCCACTTAGGAAACCTTGGGACCACGCAATAGAACTCAAGGAGTTGTTTGTGCCGAAAAAGGGAAGGTTGATCCCTCTCAGCCCTGATGAGCAAACCAAAGTTAGCAACTTCATTGATGGACAGCTTAAGAAGGGTTATATTCGGCCTAGCAGGTCGCCGCAAACTTCTCCCGTGTTCTTCGTCCCTAAGAAGGATGGAAAGAAGCGTATGGTACAGGACTACCGCTATTTAAACGAGCATACATTCAAGAACTTGTATCCGCTCCCGCTTATCTCGCAGCTTGTTGACAAGTTGAAAGGGTGTAAGATATTCACGAAAATGGACCTTAGGTGGGGATACAATAACATCCGGATCAAGGAAGGTGACGAGTGGAAAGCCGCTTTCGTCTGTCACCGTGGAGCCTTTGAACCACTGGTGATGTTCTTTGGTTTATGTAATTCCCCCGCCATGTTTCAAAATATGATGAATGACATCTTCGGTGATATGGAGGACATTCTAGTTGTATATATAGACGATCTTATGATATTTACGAAAACGGACGATGAAAAGGAGCATGACAGGATCGTGCTAGAGGTGCTTAGAAGGTTGAAGGAGAATGACTTGTTCGTCAAACTGGAGAAATGCTTATTTAAACAAAAAGAGGTCGACTTTCTGGGTATGATAGTTGGCATGAATGGAGTTAAGATGGACCCCACTAAAGTCGCTGCTGTGCGCGATTGGCCCATCCCAACTTCCGTTCGTGGAGTTCGAGGCTTCCTTGGCCTTGCAAACTTCTACCGACGCTTCATAAAGGATTTTGCGCAGGTCGCACGCCCCCTTAATGATCTCACTAAAAAGGACACTCCGTTTCTCTGGTCTGACAAGTGCCAAGAGGCATTTGACACGTTAAAGGAAGCCTTCACAACCGCACCTATACTTATGTTCCCCGATCAGGATCGGAGGTTCCGTTTAGAAACCGATGCCTCGGATTACGCAACCGGAGCCGTGCTCTCGGTGGAATGCGATGACAGTCTCTGGAGACCCATTGCCTATTCGAGTCATTCGCTTAGTGGAGCAGAGCTTAATTATATGGTTCACGACAAAGAGATGCTAGCCATCATTCGCGCTCTAGAGCAATGGCGTCACTACCTTGAGGCTACCCCATACCAGTTTGAGATTTGGATGGACCACCACAACCTTAAGTGGTTTATGACGTCGCAAAAGCTTCAACCACGCCAGGCGCGTTGGGCGCAGTATTTTAGTCGTTTTAACTGTGTTATCGTCCACAAACTGGGAGTTTCGATGGGACGACTGGATGCTCTCTCTTGCCATGAAGACTTGGTAGAAAATCATGAAAACGCTAAATCTGAGGAGTCGTTATTTATTAAACCCAAACAAGTGCGCACTGTGCGCTTAGAAAACCCCTTCATAGAAGAACTACGCAGTGTAATGGCCGAGGTTGACGCTGGAACGCTCGACTGACGCGACGGTTTGCTGTATGATGGAGACAAAGTTTTCGTGCCTGAGGCACTTACACAGAAGGTTCTTGCTGCTCTTCACGATTCGCCCCTAGTGGGCCATCGAGGCGTAAAAGGAACTCAGGAGTTGATCACACACTGGTTCACATGGTCTACCTTGAAGCCCGATGTCGAGGAGTATGTTAAGCATTGTCAGACATGTCAAGCTAGCAAGCCTAGTAACAAGCCGCCGGCAGGCGAACTCAAATCTTTACCTATCCCTGATGGGCCTTGGAAAGATCTTACGACTGACTTTGTGGATATAGGAGTCAGGAGCTCCTCTGGAAAGTCTTATGTCTTAGTTGTCGTCAATCGGTTCTCTAAGGAAGCAGAGTTCATCCCCTGCACTGAAAAGGAGACCACCGCTAGTACAGCACGGCTTTATTTAACTCACGTCTGGAAGCATCACGGCCTGCTGCAGTCTCTCGTCTCGGATCACGGACCGCAGTTCGCATCTCAGTTCTCGAAGGAGCTATTTAAAATGTTGGGTGTCGAGCAGAAGCTCTCGACGGCGTTTCACCCACAGACGGATGGTCAAACAGAGCAGTTGAACCGTGAAATTCAGCAGTATCTACGGATGTATGCAAACCATCAGCAGGAACGATGGGAGGATTGGCTTCCCTTGGCTCAATTCACGTACAACAACTCCAAGTCTTCTTCTACTGGCAAGTGCCCCTTTGAAGTTACTTGTTTGTATACACCGCAAATGGGTGTCGAGCCGACGACTTCTAAGGTAGAAGCAGCGGAGGAGACCGCTAAAGACTGGTTCCAGGTGTTCCAGGACGTACGCGAAAGTTTGGGAAAAGCTAGGACTCGTCAGAAAACTCAGGCAGATAAACAACGATCCCCTTCCCCTGCTTACTCTGTAGGCTCGCAGGTTTGGCTGGCTACCAACCATTTATCGCTGAAGGATCGGCAGAGCCGAAAGTTGACCGAGAAGTGGATAGGCCCATATGAGGTCTCGGACGTTTTACCCAACGCCGTTAAATTAAAGTTGCCACACTCAATGCACATACACCCGGTAGTGAATGTTTCACGGGTGAAACCTTATCTCGGTGCTCTTGATGGGCAACTGGTTACTTGGCCCAGCCCACAACGGGTCATGGATGAAGGAGATGTTGAGTACGAAGTTGAAAAGGTTGTTGATTCCCGCTTGAAGCGTGGCAATCTTCAGTTTCTCGTCCATTGGAGGGGATACCCGGAGGAAGATCGCACTTGGGAGCCTAGGTCTGCTCTTAAGAACGCCCAGGAGGCAATAGATGGTTTTTACAAACTCCACCCCGGTGCCCCCCAGAAGCTTCGTGCACTTTCGACCGAAGGTCTCTTTTTCTCCGCTGTACCCGACCCTTTGACTGCTGTGCAGCCTATCTGGTCTCGCCTGGAAGTTGAACCATAGGAGGGGATAGTGTAACGGCCCATACTTTTTCACTACTAGTTGTAGCGTAGTCTTAGCATAGTTTTCCTTATTTATCTACTCTCTGGTTAGGGTTACCTTAGACGTGCTCATAGACGCTTTACTTAGTCAGCTGATTTGTCAGCATAGCCACATTGACTCAGCATGGAGCGCTGCAGCCAATAGCATTTATCTCTCTTTGTTTGGCTTGTTCTACGAGGTTCCATGGTACAAACACTCTAGTTAGTATAAATACCGTCTCTCTTGTTGTAGACATGCCAATCGAGTTCATTTGTGCTCTGCACATTAACTCCGTTCCCACATCCTCAGCCTTCTATCAGTCAAGGAGTGACCGATAACAGTCTTCAGATTGTTAGTGTTACAGCAGGCTAGAAAATCACTACACAAGTGTACCCACTGTGGCGTCGGTTTTCCAACAAAGAGTGGTGTGTGCCGGCATATTTCTCATTCACTGTTGTGCCAGACACGGTGGGTTAACCAAAGGAATCATGATGACATAGTCACTGGTGCCGGCCATAACCAAGAGGCTGACGGGGTTGACATGAACGACATAGGCAACATGGATTACGCTCCAAGGTCATATGCAGCTCGAGTCGAGGATGCAGATGACGAAGATGATGGGGTTAGCAGCTCTTCACACTATGCTTGTGAGTACAACGAGGGCCCAGCTGCTGATGTTCTGGGAGAGGGTGAGACAGTGTTTGAAAAGATGAAGGAACTCCAGGATTGTTTTGGAGGAAGCGCCTATTCTCCTTTTGAAGATCGCGAGGACTGGGAATTAGCTCAGTGGCTAATCAACAACGTCAATCAGCGGGCCGCAGATGAGTTCCTAAAGTTACCAGTCGTAAGTCATAGGCGATCAGAGATTTTTATCTGCATACTTATGAGTCTCAAAGACAAGATCACGGTTACAGCCAAGTTATCGAAGTAACTATACATTCATGAAAGTCATCGATAAGCTTCTAACCGGTCCTGAATGGAGGTGCGAACTGGTACATACACGTGGAGAGTTTGAAGACATCGGGCACAATCAGGAGCGAGATGAAGATCATACCATGGAGGGAGAAGAAGTGGAGCTTTGGGTGTGCGATCCAGTCGTCTGCGTCAGGGAGTTAATGGGAAACCCAGCATTTGATGGGGAGATCGCGTACGCACCTGAGAAAGTGTTCACAGACCTGCATGGAACCACTCGACGGTATGATGAAATGTGGACGGGCGACTGGTGGTGGGAAACACAGGTGGGTACATGTACTTGATACATAGTAAACCATGAACTTGATGAACAAACCAGCGTCGTCTGCCATCGGGGAGCACTGTTGCACCTGTTATTCTTGCATCTGACAAGACTGAGCTGTCACGATTCAAAGGCGACAAGAATGCATGGCCGGTGTACTTGAGTATCGGAAATCTGTCGAAAGAAGTGTGCCATCAGCCTGGTCACCATGCATCAGTTCTACTTGGTTACTTACCTGTGTCCAAACTTGAATCGTTCGACGACAACTCAATTGGTCAACAGCGTCTGTTCCATTATTGCATGAGGCAGATGCTTCGTCCTTTGGTAGATGCGGGTCGGAATGGAGTGGAGTTGGTCTGTGCAGACGGGCAGATTCAGAGGGTCTTCCCTATCCTGGCCACATACATCGGAGATCATCCCGAGCAATGCCTTGTTGCATGCTGTGCCGAGAACCGATGTCCGAAATGTTTGGTGCCAGCCAAGGAACGAGGTGTCAACACATGCTTTCCACCACGTGATCACACACAAATGACATGCACACTCCACGAGCAAGCTACTGGCCAATACCCACCCAACTTCGTTGCCCAAGGCCTTCGACCCATTTTTTCCCCATTCTGGGCTGAGCTTCCCCATGCCGACATATTCACCGTGATTACTTCTGATATATTGCATCAACTACACCAAGGTATCTTCAAGGACCATTTCAAAAAATGGTGTATGGTACTCGTGGGCAAACAAGACTTCGATGCTCGTTTTTGCACCATGCCTGTATTTTCGGGGCTGCGCCATTTTAAAGATGGGATTTCCAAGGTTAAGCAGTGGACTGGCACTGATCACAAACAGGTTCAGCGTATCTTTCTTGCGGCTCTAGTCGGCGCTGCACCGCATCCAGATGTTATCAAAGCAGGATCCTGTCTGCTTGATTTTATCTACCTCACCCAATACCCATCGCATACAGATCGCACACTGGCCGCTTTACAGCAGGCTCTTGATGGTTTCCATGCACACAAGGACATTTTTGTCGAACTTGGATGCCACAAACACTTCAATGTGCCCAAGATCCACTCACTCCAGCATTACATAGAGACGATTAGATCTTTGGGCAGCCTTGATGGCCTCAACATGGAAACTTCAGAACAGCTTCATATTGACTTTGTGAAGAAAGCATACGCTGCAAGCAATCGGAGGGACTACACGATTCAGATGACAAGATGGCTCCAATGTCAGGAAGCTGTAATCTGGTTCAGTTCGTTTCTTGCATGGCATAATGGGAACAAGCATCCAGTACCCTATCCAGCTGACGACTGCAGCGGGAGCGACGAGAGCAACGTGCCACCTGTACATGTTACCCAACCACTCAACTACACAACGCCAAGGTCGGCCAAGCCCCTCCCTTCCGGTTCATCTTACCATGTCTCAAAACGGCCTCAATTTCCGTGGAGGATGGTGCAGTATCTGCAGGAAAACCATGGAGCAGTCGACTTTCTTCATGCCCTCCAAGATTTCCTCAGCACTTCGACACTTGGACATCATACTTTCAACCAAACCTCAACGATCGCTTTGACTGCTTCAGCAACGTTGTGATTCGATTACCGCCTCATGACTACATGACAAATACTACTAGTAGGGATTATACTGCGAGGATATACTCACATCCACAACGTGATAACGGTCCCCACACACCCGCAATGCCAGTGAGGTTTGACACTGCGCTCACCCTGTTTGACGAAGAATCACAACAATGTGGGGGGTTCCATGGTGAGTTGTAGTTCGACTGTGATGTATTTCATCGCACACTGAATTTAACCCTAGGACTCCGTGTGGCTGAAATTCGTGTCATATTCAAGCTGCCACTGCACCTCAGCAATTGCCCGCACCCTTTGGTATATGTTCATTGGTTCAAGTCACTGAACCATTTTGATAGCAGCGTTGGGATGTTCTGTGTAGCACGCTCAACTCAACAGCATCGTCTGAACGCTTCAATCATCCCCATTCATCATCTCATCCAGCCTTGTCATCTTGTTCCTAGGTTCACGAAAGGGCCCATCAATCCTTGTTGGGTTCAGGGCCATGTGATGACAGAAACTGACACATTCTATCTAAACAGGTATATTGATTTTAGTATCTTCGACCGGTACCAAAACCATTTCTAGACTTCCCTGGCACTACTATGTGCAGGGAAGTGACTATTTTTCGGAGGTGGAGGTGCAGGTGGGTGGGCGGGCCATGAGTCTGTTCTTTGACAATCGAGCATTGCTATATGCTGACTTTGCAGTAGTATTGTCTCATAGTGGGAGTCATGACTCGCGAGTCGCACATTGGATATCGATGTCGTGCAGAATAACCATACTCAAAAATTGTCTCCACAACTGAAGAGGTTTCGGCTTGATAATGGCTGGCGGTGGGGATGCGCATTACGGGTTTGTTAGCTTGTGGCGAAATGATCTGCAGGGGTACCCATGCTATCTGCAAAAAAATCTGTACGAGTCTCCTCTGATTGGGGTATATATGATGTACTATGAATTAGAATGCTGTGGTAAGTTGTAACAGTGTACGACACAGAACTTTCAAATTTTTCGTAGTTTGTTAGGAAAGTGGGGGATGCCCTGTTGACGATGTTGTTGAAACGAGGTCGAGTGCAGAGTGAACTATGTGAACAGTAAACTCAGTCTCTGATGCAAGTCAAAGTCTCAATATTAACCAACCTATGTGAACAGTAAACTAAGTAGGTTGGTAAGTATTATCAAACTATAACGAAACCAGAAGAGCATACCTCAGTCTCTGATGCGAGTCAAAGTCTGAGGTCCGAAGGAAAAAAGAAGTGCCGCAAATGCACGGGCTCATTACGTAATCACTACTCGCTGTAAGTAAACAAACTCCAACAGATGTAGTATGAGGTAGTATATTACAAAGTTGTGATTACAACAGTGTATGACAAAGACTACGTAAATTAGCTAAGCTCTATGACGGATTTCATTTTTTACAGATGTGACCTTCTTGCAAACCTGGGCTGGCATCCAACCGGGCAGCAAGTCCACGACCATCGCTATCGGATGGCTGCTGAGAGCCACTTGAACTGGCTGCAGATTATAAAGTGATAGTGCAACATGATCAACAGCTACAGAGGCTTACCTTGGCGCAGTACATATGACCCAAATATGCATTATCTTCTCTCTCCCTGCACGCCCATTTGATACATGATTTGCGATGAGGATGGTACCCAGTTAATTTGAACGCTTTCCCTAGTGTTGTCCAGGCCCAGCTTGGCTCGAAAGCCGTGGCTTGGGCCTGGCTCTAGAGGGCTCACAGCCTCAGATATTCGAAGCCGAGCCATGGGCCGGGCCAGGCCCTATATGAGGGCTCGGCCTGGCCTGAGGCCGCAGCCTGAATAGAGAAGATCTACAGTAAAGGAAATTTGATTGTAGCTAGAGTAGCTACGAACAGGCATGGACGACATGTTGTAGAAAGGCACAAAAAAATAGACCTCCTCATCAGATTCCTCCACAGGTCAGAACGGATGGGGTATGTGCTGCATGGATGATGCAACACAGGTGGGTCGACCCTGAGGTGACCCATAGGTGCCTCATGGGTAGAAGAGGACGAATTGGCAGTAGACGAAGATGAACGTAGGCATCACCATTGCTGACTGGTGGAGATGGGTACCGCTCTTGCATTCCGTGCGGCACATCCATGAATGAATATGTCTTCTGCCCATGCTTCGATAGCAGGTGCAATGTGGGATTCCAGAGTATCAAGTTGAATGGAATGGAATGAAGACGATGGTAAGTGTAGAGGCAATCCACGAGCACTTCATCAGCAAGATGGCAAAAAATCTGACAGTCTGAAAAAATCTGATGGTCTGAGAAAATCTGAGAGTCTGAAAATATCTGAAAAAGTCTGAAAAATTCTGAAACTTCTGATATCAGATTATTCTCAGACCATCAGATTTTTTCAGACTGTCAGATAGTCAGCACAGCAGACCTTCAGTATTCTCAGAGCCCTCAGATCACCCACCAGATATTCTCAGAAGCTTCAGATTATCAGACAGTCAGAACAACACACCCTCAGAATATCTCAGATCATGAGGCAGTCAGAACACCAGACCCTCAGAAGTGTCAGATCATCCAACAGTGAAATTAAACCTCCCAGACATTTTCAGAAGTCTCAGATCATCAGATGGCCAGTGCTACCAGTCTATCAGATATGCTCAGAAGTCTCAGACTATCAGACAGCCAGAACGATTACCCCTAGATAATTATCAGAAGGCTCAGATTGCCAGACTGTCAGAATAGCAGAGTCTCAGATATTCTCAGGAGTCTCAGACCATCAGACAGCCAGTGATACAGACTAGTTCAGATATTTTCAGTACATCAGCAAAACAGTACATTTGGTACAGATTTTCCATCGAGCAAGTACAGACCCATAGATGTAATCATTAATTTACAAATATCTTGCCCAAAAAGGAGATATTGCTAAGGTAATCATATTCCCATGGTCCTGTGATCATAGGCTACAACTTTCATTATGACATCATGGCTGTACAATGACTCTCTGAGTCTACACAGATGAGCTGTGGCAATTTCAATTGGAGTTTGAATTTTGTAAACATTCATTTGCCCATATCTCATCCAAAAAAGGAGATATTGCAAAGGTAAGCATATTCCCATGGTCCTGTGATCATAGGCTACAACTTTTGTTATGACATCATAACTGTACAGCCACTTTTATTTTTTGATTGTGCCGGGTCTCCCACAGAACTTTGCAAATATCTCGCCCAAAAAAGGAGATATTGCTAAGGTAAGCATATTCCCATGGTCCTGTGATCATAGGCTACAACTTTCATTATGACATCGTGGATGTACAATTACTCCATATAGTAGATTTTTCGACTTCTGAGTCTACACCGATGCACTGTGGCAATTTTAAACTCCGATTGAAATTTTTGTGGGGGTGTATATAAGCCCATTCACTCCGGCAACACAACTCTTTCCTCTACCACCACCATCTCCCTTCATCCCTCTCATTGTTGTCCCTCCCTCTGTGAGCCCCTTAGCTAATTCCCTGTGAGGCTGTGCTGACTTAGAGTAGATTTGTAGTCCCTGTAGAGTAGATTAGTAGTCCCTGTACCATAATTGAAAAATAACTGAAAGTCTTAATATTTGGTAAACTGGGTGTGTTGCCATCTGAGAAACTGTTGCCCTGAAAAAAATTGGAAATCTTGACACCTGGAAACTGATAGGCTGAGATCCTGAAATAAACTGAATGTCTACACATCTGGTTAACTAACAGACTGAAATACTGAAATAAACTGGATGTCTGAGAATCTGAGGAACTGTTGACCTGAAATAAACTGAATGTCTTGGCATCTGGTCACCTGAGTGGTTGAAATACTGAAATAAACTGGATACCTGACTCTCTGACAAACTGCTAGTCTGAAATCAACTGGATGTCTGACCATCCTGGAAAACTGTTAGTCTGATCTCAGAAATGTCCATTTCTGACTGACTGGCAAACTGGCAAACTGAAAATGTCTGAGAATTTCTGAAAAATTCTGAGAATGTCTGATATCAGATTTTTTCAGACCATAAGTTTTTTTCAGACTGTCAGATTTTTTGCCATCTTGCTGATGTTGCAATGGGACTTGGAAGTGGTCGACCCTCACCATATGGTGTTGGAGGCTTTTCAGCATTGAAAGCTGATGGTCTTGCAGGGGTTCATAGACAAACTGTGTGGAGTCGAGTTCCAAGGACTGGTAATCAAACCATCCAATGAACAGGACATTGTACACTGGTGCAGGATGCTCAGATGTCAATTTTGGAGAAATAAAGTAGAGCTTACATCTCGCTGTCCATGATGTGTGCATCTCATGCAGATATGTTTCGCCTCATCACACTACTTGAGCTCAGGCATGCTTGGATCAACGAAGAGAGCAAGTACGAGCACGACACGACTTACCAAATTGGGCAATATGCTCGTGTGCCATACTGGGTGTTGCAGAATTCAAGACTCGAGACTGAACAAAAGTCATTACCAACCCATTGTAAAGCCAAATCATATGATTCTTGTAGACACTAGAACAGAGAATACTCAGCCGTTACGATAACGAGCTACTGTACACGATGACGCGAACCTAGAACAGAGAATACTACAGTGAAGAATGTTAGTCCCGTAACACGACTCTATGGTAAACATACCTCAGCCGTTACGATAACGAGCTGAGGAAAGGAGAGAAACCGAAACAGTGCGTATGTATGCGAGTCTCACGTGATGTCGATGAGTGTCGACGCTGTAACATCTAAAGTCTAAAGGTAAGCAGGCACAACGAACACCAACAATTCTAAGTCGACAGAAAGCTTTAATATGACATACCGCAGCTGTATCAGTGCATGAAACACAACATCGGGGTCTCTAGGGCTACTTGAAGGTGTCTGTGCATGTGGAGAACTGTCATGTGGCACAGCCACAAAGCCGCGGCCTCAGGCTGTGGCCCATGGCTTCTCAAAAGGTCAGGCCGAGCCCTGAGCCCCCACAGGCCATCCCCACGGCTCGGCTCGGCTCAGGGCTTCAGGCCATGGGCCCAGCACAACACTAGCTTTCCCACATGATTCACAGGTAACCAATTGTTTTTCTTGGGGCATATTTGACGACTATAGACAGGACAGTTGAAGTAGAAAGACGAAAATGAAGGCTAGAGCTACAGAGTGGAGGCCAAGGGGAGGTGTACGTGTTGCAAATGCACTGCGATTTGTGTGGGAATAGCACTTGCAACTCCGACGTAGCACATAATCTCATCGCAATCACGTTTTCGTCATGTGAAAATCACGCGCCATTGCAATGGGCCAAACTTTTTTCTGACACACAATACTAGCCTTCATAACTCCAGTATCACCAGTACATGGCCTTCGCCTTCCCACCCATCTCCCAGAACTGATACCCATCACACGCAGGGTTGTCACTACCTGCACCCTCACACTGGTTCTCATTCCAGTGGGCTGTTCTCTACTGGTGGTTATGGGTGGAATCAATCTCTTCCAAAATCTGTATGTAGTGTACACTATTTGCCAGTCTCATAAGCAGCTGTAGCTACGTCATCAGTGGTCTTTTCCCATCCTTTGGACCGCTCAACTGCTTGCAGCCATGCCAGCCATTTTTTCTTTTTCCGTTCATCTGACAGCCTAGGGAGGAATGTCTTACTCCCCCTGGTGTTTACCTCAGCAAATGTGCGAGGGTCAGATGCATTCCACCCGAACAAGTGAATCGCAGCCCCCGCCAACAGGGCTGATCCAAGTGCCGTAGACCTATTTTCAGTTTAGTGTATTCGCCGACGGACGTCAACAGGAAACGTCCACGTACTCCCTCATTTCTGGCCTAACGACTTCAAACCCGCCAACGTCGGCTAATACCTCCATGCAGAAGTCCCCATTTGTCATCCCTCCATCCACTTTAAGATGCTTGAGGTCGGCGTTGGAGTCTAGCTTCATGCTTTCAAGAATGGCTCTCGTCTGGAAAGCATTTGCTTCCGTTGTTGCCCGAGCAATATGTCCGGGAGTTGTATAAGCAGATAGCCCTGGGAAGGTGAATCAAATATCCAACCAACGAACAATGGTCCTACCAATGAGCAACCCAGCTGCGCCAGGATCCCAGTACGGTGCGAGAAGCCCAGAGAACGCTGGTACAAAGTAGACACCCCCGGTATCTGCAACTGACGCAGCAAGTGTGTTGATTTCCCCAGCGGACTTAATAAAGCCCATTGAATCTCGTAACCTGGATTCCGTTGCTAAAAGAAACAGTGTCAGGGGTGTAACAGACACACCATTTGATGGCAGCTCCAGCAACACCAACTGGGCGATTCATCAGTCGAGGTACACGGTTCACGCATCAACTGTGGGACTCACTGCTTCCTTCTATAGCATAGACTGGTGCAGAACCAGGCCCAGGCTGGTATGCCACCTAGAGGAAATGAAGGAAATCACGGGCTCCTCGACGCTGAATTAACCACCACCCACGGTACTCAACAGCCCGTGGCTACTCTGCACCATGTCATTTCCCGTGCAAAATAACAAAAATGCGCCGGTGCCGTAAGTGCATTTTGCCTCCCCTTGCCCAAAGCACTTGTTCCCGACAAGTGCTGCTTGTTGATCACCAATCAAAGCCCCTATACGCACGCCCTTCAGCGGACCACCGGCTACGTGACCATAAACTTCGGATGATGACACCAATTTAGGAAGAATCGACGACCGGAAGCCGAAAAACTTGAGCAGACGGTGGTCCCATTGTAGGGTTCGGATATTCATCAAAAGTGTCCTGGATGCGTTGGTTACTTCGCTAACATGAATGCCACCGTCGGCGCCACCTGTTAGATTCTGCAGAATCCTCTTAATCACACGATGAGGTAGGTCGTATGAGCACGCTTACATATGCAATCCATGACTCTACCGTCCCAAAGAGTAAGTTGTCTGCTTCATATTCCTTCTTGACATTTTCGTTGTTGTCAATCATCCACCGAAGTTTGATCGCTGAAAAGTAGGTTGAAAGGCCGAGCCCAGTCCTTCGTAAAGTGAATTTCAACCAGTTCAAACTGAGATCGATCGGTTCGCCTTACATTTCTCGCAGTGCCTCAACTCCATCGACCCCCTTCCTGAACCGGCCGCTCTCAAACTCGATTCCAGTTGAAGCCAGCAGCTTTTCAAAGTAGGCCACAACGCTTTTCGTGCGGGAATCAGTCCATACGATAGCCTTGCACAGCGGCCTTCCGGAGCTGCGACTCCAAACGACAGTCGTTTCCCGTTGATTGGTAACGCCTTCACGAAGTGATCAATGCCATCGGAAGGCATATAGAATACGCGTTCACAGACCAATTACTCTGATGCTCTCCTTCGCCCATCGGTCTCTCTCTAATCTCCTGCAAACCTCCGCAATGCATTCATCTGAAACCTGCAGTATCTCGTCAACCTCGTGCTCATGCCATCTATGGAGCATCTCAGTCAGGTACATGATAAATGGAAAACCGAACTGAGACGGACACCTTACCCAGGAGCCGGGTAGTATTGAGGAAATTCCAGTTGATGCTGAGCAATGATATTTGCATACCGATCAAAGACAATAAAGCGAGCAGACCTGGGGGATGACAAGGAACAGCATGATCCCCTTTTTTCTCTCGTATGCATAGACAAACTTACGTTGTTCCGCAATCCAGTGAGCCCACAAACTCACCCAAACGCAGGTCAGACATGGCAACTCAATGAGAGTATTACCCTTGCTTGCAAGGTTTCTGTCAGGGCATAATTGCGTGGGAACCGGTGTGCATCTAAACCTCTTTCTAAATGTGGCTGGTTTTTCTTCCCACTGTTCTAAGATACACAGACGGGTTCACATGGTAATAGTACGGATGGACATGCCTTACGATGTATACCAGCTCTCGCCCCCTTTTCATCTCCTGTCGCAGAGTGCTGCCCACCATGCCTGCGTTTTGTCCCGTAGATCTGCTAGTCGGTCGTCCTCTGCAATGAGGTCGGGTGTGTGACTGCATAGAAACAGTCTCTCATCGAAGTCCCTTAATAAACGGATGGTCTCGCGACCCGAGCTCCTGGACAGGGCGACGTAGAGGTTGAAAAGGTTCAGACCACCGGTGGGGGGGCGTGAAATATCGACGATAACGTGGGAAAGCGTTTGGCCTTGGGAGCGGTAGTCCGTAAATGCGAAAGCGGGGGTGATGGGGTACTGCACGCGTTGTACGCGGCGGGTGACCGGCGTTCCCTGGGCGTTCATGTACCGAATTGTATATGTTTTTACTGCGGGTTCCACAGGTATTACGCTGGGTTCCAGCCCTCGGAGGTGGGAGGTACGCGTGGTCCGACTCAATTTGACGAGAATGTAAGATGGCATATACTTGAGATGATGCTCCCGGGTGTTCGAAGCGAGAGGGGGCTCCTGTGCGTGTAGGAGAATGTCCTGAACGACTCCTCGCGCTCCGTTTGTAATGTCCAGGTCCGTCTCTACATTTTGAGTCACCATTACTTTCATACCCACTGACAATTCGATCTGGTCTGGAAGGTCTCGCTTGACTCGCCGGCTGCGGCGTTCTCCCCCCCCCCCCCCCCCCCCACGCAGCGCAAATGCATAGCGTTGCTCCACCGTTAACGGTTCACCTTTGACGGAATCCACCGCTGCAAGTGCACAGACAAAAACGTGTTCCCCCCCCTGTTGGGCGTGTTTTCGCACGGCTGCCTCGTTCCACTGCCGACGGACTGCATGCCGTGGACTCATTGCCTCTGGACGTTACCTTGCCGACCCCTCTATCGTAGACAGATTACAATGGGTACGTGACGGGCGAGGCCACATACTTACCCAACACCCTCCAGCCCCAGACACACCCCCTACCGAACCCAACGTCGTGAATCAGATCACACAGCCACCTCTGAGTCCACTGAGGACGGCGACCACTCCGAAACTGAGCAGGTACCCCAGTCTGGCTTATCCGCGCGCCCAGAACGTGTCCACCTTTCTGCCATTGCGTGCATAGATCACGATGACTTCTGGCTCATTGCTGATGGTGGCTATCACGCACCCACTGCTGTTTGCAGGGAATTACTGGACGTGAAACCCTCTTGTGCATTGGCCACCCCAGCACTGGAGCCGGTCAGGTCTGACTTTGCCGTCGTCCTGCGCAACCTGCGGCAAATAACCGAAAAATGTATCACACCTGGGTACACTGCAGGCAAGAGTTTCTTCACGGGGGACCACTCTACCACTACCCGCTTCAAACTTCGTCACCAATTATTTGAGGTATGCATGCCACGTTCCAACAGTCGCCCCTTAGGTCCTAACAACACCCTCGTCAGCCTCTCCAGGGAGATGGGGATCACAATGATGCGCCCGATGCTGATGGAATACGAATCTCTCCGGCCCATGCTCGTCATCTTTCTTGCATCTCACATGCCTTCAGATCCATTTTCCTTCGAACGGTGGCCTCTTACGAGAGAAAGACACCGGGCAGACCTTCTGAACCTGAAGAACACCCACCGCATTCTACCCATCCCCGCGTATGACCTAGCCAACGACCTTCTCAAGCCATCCACCTACCGCCGCTATCTTCAGGGTGCACTGGTCGAAATCCACTTCTCCCTCTCCCACTGGGGAATTGCCGGAGTCAAGCGCGACGTGTACGGTGGTGAAATTGAATTAATCCGCCTGCTCGAACCACCCCTAGGCTCCACCTCCCCCGATAGAAAAAGGAAGATCCCCTTACATCTCGCGCCAGACGAACCCCCTCACAAAAAGTGTGCCCATACTTAGACACGCCGGATTCTCGCCATCTCTCGCACCCCAAACATTTTCACCAATTACCGATCTCATGGACAAACATCGGGCCTCGTCTCCGTTAACGTTGCATGACCACTTACGTCAGGAAGCGTCCGAGGGACTACTTTTAGACCAACAGCATACTAGATTTTAGAACGTTCTCATCACTTACATCACACCTAGACTTCTCGTGCTCGCAGACACTTGTTCAATCAGTTGGATACTTATCCTAGCTTTTCAGAAACGCTCGCCGCCAAGTCCACTGTCTATACTACTATGTATCCACTCCTTTTCCTAATGACATGCGAAACAAAACCCTTTCAACAGCAATAAGGGCAATAGTGCACGTTCGACCCGCGGGCTTGCACCCTAGTCAGTACAATCTAGCCAGAATACCAAGCAAGGCGGTGCGAGAAAAAACTCACCGGTATCTAGTCGCAACTGCCATCAGAAGGTCCATCCTTCCATCTTTCATCCGTCTTGGCACAATCAAATTTGTCTTTCCCCAGTCTCTCGTTCACCTCGTTATGCCTTTCACACAACCAAAGACTTAGGGCCACGCGCCCACTCACATCGGGAGGATTTATCCGCAGACTCTCACCTAAGTGCGACGCACAGTGTGAACAGGGATATAAGATGGGCAACGAATGTAGAAGGTTAAGCATATTTGCTCGTTGCCGGGAAGTCGGACGGTCAGGGTAGTATGCTGCAGTGGTGTGCAGGAATGTCCACGTCGCACGACCGAGCTGCTCTACATCCGGTGGGCAAAAGGCAGGGCGAGTGTCAGAGCTTCGGTCTGAACGGAAGTCTGCCGCTGTTGCGAGTGCCGCCATTGACGCTGTGGATGCCTTTGGCTTCCAGTTACGAAAGGCTGTGCAGATCTTGCAAGGCTTTCCATCTGGCCCAATGACCATACCCGGCGGAGGCTTCTGAGACGCTCGAGAGGTCGAGTCGGACACGGAAGTGTTGCCCATGTGTGCTGATGGCCGCCAACAGCAGCTGGTCGTACGCGGCCGGTCACGTGACTCACTTACCCCCCTCTTGCTTTCGTCGTACTTCGTCCATTTGGAGGCCCAAATTTAAACATTGTTCAAGTCGTCGCAATGAGCCTGAGGAAAAGGTACAGGCCAGCCATTTCAGATTCAGCCATTCTTACAGATTTACCACAGTAAACTAGACCTTCTCATCCGGGTACGATACTCGAACCCGCTCCCACCACCGCCGTGTCCTCCGAAACTTTTGGACATACCAACAAATCCTATGCGCTATGCTCTGCCGGAGTTTCTGAACGCCATTGCGAATGAAGCCCCTCTTCCCATGATTATAGATGCGGAGTGTGGCATGCCTCTTGATCTCGGCCTCTGGGAGTGTTTATGGGATGAAGAGGCAGACGAGTCAGGTGCGCACAATCATCCTGTACATGTCTGGCATTCAGCAACCTACTGCATCTTATAGCCTTGAATCCGGACCCAAATAGCGTTCCCCCGCTAGACCCAAAGGATCGATTCCTACTCGGTGATCCCTCCTCAAGTTCACTACCGTACACCAATGGCACGCCAGCACCAACAGTGGGGCCTTCCACGCCTCTCCCTGCCCATGTCCCCTGGTTACGTAAAACCGAGTACCTCAGCAGAGAAGGTGTCCAACGCTCTCAATCTGTTCAAGAAATGTGCGTTTCAGTGATCTAAGCTTTTTTGGTTCATAACACCGTAGAAAAGAAAACATCTCCCCCAAACGATCGATATTTCTCGGGCAGCCCAGCTTCGTGACATCGAAGCTTCTTTTGCAGCTTGTAACGAAGCTTCCCAATTCTGCCTCTCCACACTCCAACACCCTAACAAGCCCCAAGTCACTGCGGTTGACTCCTATGAGATATTCCCAGATGCAGATATTTGGGCCAATGCATATGACCTTTTTAGGTTCAGCGAGCGCCCGGGAGATAGACCCATCGATGTGAGCATTCACGCTCAAGAACAGTTACCACTGTACAGATTTTGACTTTATCCCCCCTTTTCAGGTGGATGATCCTCGACTAGATTGTGCCATTTTAAGGCCCATGGAATCAGATGGCGACCACTTCCTGGCGTACTATCTTACAGACGACGATGCAGCAGCTTTGGCACTCAAAGCCAGCCGATTCGAAGCCGCTCCTCTTGATTCCGAGGAACCAAAAGTAGGCGTACAAAGTACTTTCCACCTGTTTCGTACACTGACCCCCACTTCAACTGCAGACAACTACCTTCCATCACTCCCGCGACTACGAAACCGTCAAGATCGAGCAAGACGTTCCAAATGAATTCTTGTTGGTACTCGATGACGGTAGTACGCTACCGAAAGCGGCTCACGGTGGCATCGAGCGTACGAAAGCCGCTTATTATAAGAACATCGAACGCAAGATGACGTTGAAGAAGAGGCGCATCAATGTAAGTCGGTCTCTTGATTCTCTTATTCATCTAATAACCATGGCTACACTAGAACCAAGAGGCTTATGCCGACAAGTGGCAGCTAGTCCATATGTCGCACGTGCCCATGAGTAAAGAGGAGCTGGACGAACGGGAAGACCTCATGGCAGAGGTTCTAGATCCGATGTACCTGAGAGGGGATGTGGATGCAGATGGCGAAGGAGACATTGACGTAGAAGATGTCGGGCAAACTACCACTGCGGTCGATGTCCATGCGGAAAGCACAGAGGACTACGGAACCAGTTATGGAGAGAGGATCATGGCAGATATTTTTTAGGTAGTACCATTGTCGATTGTTGCAATAGTTTCCCATATGCGTCGTATGTGTCTCGAGGGCCTCCGACATTCATACATACATAGGAACCATATCGGTAAGTGGACAGCATACCAATTAACCATGTAATGCAAGTTGGGACCAGCACCGAGAGAGGAACAACTATTAGCATAAAACAACATAATAACGTGAAATCTGAGGTCCAAGAAAAGTCGAACAGAACGAGTCCCACCTGACAAAATGGTACGCAAGAAGTCTCCATATTATAGAAGATTTGAAATAATCAACAAGATACAGCAAGACACCACCGTACCGCTGAGTTGAGAAGAAACGTGCGACCCCGACCTGGCACGGTTACTGTGAGTCGCTGTTGCGGTGGCGACGTACGTATCCCATGCCTCAACCGTCGCACTCGGAAAGAAATACGTGGACGCAGTCGTAGCAGACCCATAATAAATACCTGCCTGACCGGTCATAATCTCGCCTGCCAAGGTGGAGACTTCGCCTCCAACGACAGTAACATTTGCAGAGCTGGAGTCGATCACCAACCCGGTCTGGTTGTTACCGAACACAAATTCTCGAATGAAAGTAAGCGCCTAATGAAACATGAACACTCAGCGCGACGAGTCGAGAACAAACGAAACAAACCGAAACTGGGTTGTTATAACCGACGAGATGCCCAGCATGGTCGATCAAGACGTAAGTCCAGCCGCGCTCCTGGTGAACTATACCAGCAAAATCACCGGCGTCGTTGTACCAAGGCGTTTGGGGTATGCGGGTGAAACCCTGAATACCACCGAACGTCGTGTTCTAACCACGAGGAGGTCAGTGGAAACAGTGGCAATCGTAGAACCATCTGCAAGCGCACCTGGATAGCTACTGCAATTGTATTGTTAGACGAAATCTCCACGCCCGAAGTAGCGGAGCAACCTACCTTGCGAGCCCAGATGAGGAACCAGTGAATCATCATTACCAGAATAAATAACAATAGCGATTTGTTGCTCGGTCGCATTCGAGGCAAGGTCAGATAAGAAAGCCATTGGCCTGTTAGCCCCGTCAAGTACCCATCACATGAACGTGTAAAGAACTGACTCAATGCTAGGGTCTCCATTTGAGTAATCTAACAGTGCAAATGATCAAAGACGTGTGGTATGGTTAAGGGGTCACGCTCACTATTTCCGAAGGGATAGTAGATACTCTCGGACCAGTTCTTGCTGGTAGGTGCATGGATGGCTGTACGAGTTTGGGGATCTATGCCAGAGTGAGTTCTCTGGCCACCTGTACAGCGTACTGAAAGTGAACGAACCATTGAGAAACACAGAGCCATCCATTGGTGCTTCGGGATTCAATGCATCGGGTATATTGTATACCTGTGAAGAGTTAATTGAATTTCAGTCCGAAGGTAACGATCAAATCGACATACATCGAACATGCCACCTGTACTCTTACTCAGAGCTGTGTTGGGTTTAGTCATAGACAGCAAGCAGTAAAAAGGTAAGGACGCACACCACGGGAAGGTGAAATTGATCGCATAATCCAACATCTCGTCATACAAATCACAACCGTACCACGGGTCAATCGTTCCATTTGCCCTGCCAGCAAGGTCTCTCTTCCAAGCGTCCCGGGCTCTCAGTCTCTCACGCTTTGAAAGATGTCTATCCCGTTTGGCAAGCTCCACAGCAAAGCGTTCTTGAGTATCGAGTAGTAACCCCTGTCTCGTAAGCCGAGATTTATATCTACCCGAGGGCGTAGCTCCACTCAGAGCCGGATCGTTACCGGGCTCAAAAGTAAGGGTAGGGAAATGACCATTTTGTGGATATTCGAGAGTGAGGTCGTAACCACAAAGTGCTGTCCTGGGGGTAATGGGGAAGTCAGAAGGGCAGCTCGAATATTTTGCGGAGAAATGGCTTACTGTTCCCTGAAATATTCGAGGACATCAGTATCATACCCGATGATCTGCGGATACGTCTCCAGGACGCTAACCTAGATAAACGTTAGTCACCGTAGTACAGTTGCGGAGACATGATCGCTACTCACAACGGGAAGAAGTTCAAAAGCTTCCCCTGATCCGATAGTCCCATCACCAATGGCGATCTTTGCCAGTTTTACTGGGGGATTTTCCATCTCAAAATAAGCCTTGGTGATGTACGGCTATGGAATAAACCAATCAATTGGCTCAACCAGGAAGCGTGGAACAGTAAGGAATGGCTAACAATATACATTCCTGCGTAACTTTCACCAGTAAGGTACAAGGGTCGACTGGCCAGATTCGGGAAGATTAGGACCAAGTTCTCCAAGAAACCCATCTGAAATACGTGAGAAAGAGCATCGTTGGTGGTAAACGGCCACCTACGAAATCGCTGGCCATTTGGTCTTCGTCGAAAACTTTCGGATCGACGTTAGCAGACTGTGGCGGAGGCAAATACGATGTTACCCACTGTAACCCTCCGAATCACAGGTACTGAAACCTGTACCCCTATAGCACACATGAAGAGATATATCACGATCAAAACACAGCGAGGCGCCGGGGAACATACACTGGTTGATCAATCCATACATAATCTGCGACGTTCGTCCAAGCATATTGGTTCTCATACACTGAATAATTGTTTTGGATGTGAATAGGGCCATTCTGGGAAGTGGTCAGAAATAAATGGAGGGGGACGGGCATGGCTCACCTCGAATAACAGGCCAACGAGACTTGAGGATCCAGGGCTGGGAACGGGAACGTTGGTACGGAGTTGTGCACTAGAAATGCGCGACGTACCCCCCATTCAACCAAATCCCCCACGGTTGGTCACTTTCGGCCGTGAACGAACCGTTAGAGCTCTCAAATGCCCAGAAGAAAAGGGTATCATTGGGGTGTCCCTGTCTCTGGACAGGGATGTTGCCAGCCCAATTGCGGGCGAGAGTCCACGTAACGTTTGGAAGAGGCTCCGTTACTTGGAAGTCTGGGAAATAGGGTTTTGTAGGCGCATTTTCTGAAAAGGTCATGGACGTACAGTTCTGCCATGACGGACTGTAAGCGTCAGATGGCACGCCGGGGTAGACCTGAGGCCAGCTACTTGGTGGTGTCCCGGTCTGAGCATTGGTGGCGAAAACGCAAGCCAGCGCGACCAGGAGAACCGCGCATGTCTTGGAAGCCATGGAGCCAGAAAATGAGGGTCGAGGGGAAACTGAAACGGAGAGGGGAGGGGAAAGAGATGCCGCCAGCGCGGGTCATCCGTTGGTTTTAATAGAACCACCCCCTGGCCCTGGGTAACGATGGACTTACCCGGCCACGGGGAATTCAGTTATTATTATGATCTTCTAATCCTTATTGTCAAGCGGCGCACAGCGCTGGGCAGCAACCAGGCTTGAGAAGGCTGCCTTGACCATGGAGGACAATAATGTGTGGCACATGTTGGCCTAATTTTGTGCATGGAAAACCCACTGGCCATCACCAAATGACAGCTGCGATGACGATGGCGACGTGTGACATGGCCAGTGCTCCCCGACGGTCCCAGCTTCACTCCTTGATGTCCCAGCAATCCCATAGTCTATCAGCGAGAGCATGCATAGTTCCAGTCAGTGTGTCCTGCCATGAGATCGCACACGACAGCGGGACCTCAACGAGTCATGAGATCGGTGAACACCCCGAAGAAGCTCCGGGGTCATACGTTTTTGGTTTGACTCTACGTCTGCCAGTCATTCGACCTGTGACTACGAGCCATGGCACCGACCGACCCAGAGATCTTGGTCGAGGATGTTGCGAAGGCAGCGAAATCAGCCTTCGAACTCTCCCAGCTACTCTCCACTGATGTACGGAAACTGGCACTGGAGAAGATCGCAGACAGGCTGGAATCTAACAAGGATGCTATACTGGCCGCCAATCGCGAGGACATGCAGGTGCGACATCCCACTTCACTAATAGCTTTATTCTGATCTTCTCATGGAAAGGCTGCCCAAGTCGAGGTGGATGCTGGCCGCATGTCCAATGCATTGTTAAAACGCCTCGATCTCTCCCGGGGCGACAAGTGGGACGCGATGGTAAAGGGTGTCTGGGACGTAGCAAACCTCCCTGACCCCACCGGTATAGTCACCTATGCAACACAAGTGGACGACGACCTTGAGCTCTACCGCGTCACTTGTCCCATTGGAGTTTTGCTCGTCATATTCGAGGCACGTCCGGAGGTTGTCGTCAATATCGCTGCACTTGCGATCAAATCAGGTGAGCCTTGACTGCGCATCGTCAATCCAGCGTGGACAAGAACCGCTCTTTGAAGGTAATGCTGCTATCTTGAAAGGAGGAAAGGAATCTACCAGAACGACGTTGCTGTTGTCTAGAGTCATTTCAGAAGGTCTTGCGCAGACCACACTGCCCAGCACTTACATCCAGTCGATTCAGACCAGAGGAGAGGTTTCCGCACTCCTGGCTCTCGACCAGTACATCGATTTGGTCATCCCGAGAGGAAGTAATTCTCTCGTCAAAAACATACAGAACAACACACGTATCCCAGTCATGGGTCACGCCGATGGCCTCTGTCATGTTTACCTCGACGAATCGGCCGACCTGGAAAAGGCTATCCGAATCGTGCTGGACTCAAAGGTAAACCGATGATCCTTTCATTTGCCTACTTTTCTGACAGAATCGTCCCGCATTTAGCTAGACTACCCGTCCGCTTGCAATGCCGCCGAAACGCTCATCGTGCATACGGCTCTCCTACATACCGTGTGGCCCAAGGTTGCGAAAGCGCTTCTTGACGCGGATGTCCATCTGCTTTGTGATCAAAACACCCTTGCCGCGCTGCACGCGTCTCGGCTTCGACTAGAAAAGATCGAAAGCCACGTATCCGTAGCGTCAGAGTCTTCTTATGATACCGAACATCTTGACCTCAAACTCTCTGTCATTGCCCTACCTTCCGTCCACTCTGCGATTCAGTTCATAAATGCCCATTCCTCACACCACACGGACTCGATCGTAACAGAATCCCAAGAGGCAGCGGCAGTCTTTTGCCGAGGTGTGGATTCAGCGGGAACGTTCATCAATGCTAGCACACGTTTCGCGGACGGTTTCAGGTATGGTTTTGGCACCGAGGTCGGCATAAGCACGGGGAGAATCCACGCGCGGGGACCCGTCGGGCTGGAAGGCCTGGTAATTTATAAATACATGATGCGGAGTAAGGCAGACAAGGGACATGTTGTTGGTGAATTTGGGGTGGGGAAGGGAAAGAAAAGCTACAAGCATGCACCCATCAAGACGACAACCGTTCCATTTTGAAAAAGTACCACCTAGATCTGTAAGCACTACGAGCTGGGTACAACCGAATCCGTATCATGAAGCTTCTTCTCCAAGTTTCGCTTTTTTGAGAGGGATGTCTTTATCGTCGTCGTCGGCTTTGCGCTTTGGAGTACCTTCGGTGTCAACTGGCTTCTTCTTCTTCTTCACCATGGAGGTCAGATCATGGACGATAGGCGTCTGGCCTGGTACGGTTATCGACCGTACGTTGAGTTCGTCGTCAAGCGCCTTTGCGACGAGCGCCGGCGCAGACTCTGTCGGTTCTGAGGGTGCTGTCTTCAACTCTTCCACCTGAAGGGGCGATCATCATGGGCTTTCGTCGTGAGGTTTTACCCGTAAGGATCTACCTTGGCAGCGAGATCTCCCTTGAGAGACTCCAGATCCCGCAGTTCTGCTTCCATCTGGCTTCTTGTCATATTCTGAACCAGTTCCCCAGGTACCAATACCACTGAATCTGCCCTTCCCTTCCCCTTCCAATCTTGTTCTTTGGCTTTTGCCGTGGGCAGCGGTAGCAATTTCCCATCCAAGCCATCTCGGACCTCAGTGATACGAGTTGACACACTATTCAATGCTTTCTCGACGTGTGTGATGGCGTCTGATAGTCGTCCTGAAGTAAGGTCGAGAACAATACTCAGCTTGTAATGTGCTTCGGCAATCTGACGTGATGAAATGGGGAGCAATTCGGTCTTGAGTTCGAGACCAGCAGAGTAGTCCGTGATAGCTTGGTCAAACTTCTCTGAGAGGATGTCAGCTGTGGACGAGACCTTCCGGATAGTGTATCCATACGTACCCGTTTCTAGGGATACATCTCCGAGGGCAATATATGTATCCGCCAGTTTGAGCTTAATCTCGTCACCCTGGTCTTTCCCCTTGTCGTATATCGAACGCGCTAGCTCGAACACGTCCCATGCAGCGTTGAAATCGTCCTCAGGCTCCCCTTCGTCCCCTTCTTCCTCGCTCTGCTCTTCTTCTTTCCCAGACTGCGCGAGTAGGTCCGGTGTCCCGTCTTCTTCGTCGTCATCGCCCGAAAATGACAAAAATGGTCCTTTTCCATTGCTTTGGGTTGCTGTTCAGATGTCCTCAGCGGTGCAGGTAGGGGGACGATGAACTGCGCCCTTACGTGTCTCTTCTTCTGCTGCCCCCGGTTCAGGCTCCTTTCCCAGTACCGAGGCTTGCGATATTGCGTTCTCCAGCAGTGCCTTTCCATATGAGAAGTATAAATCCGCCATTTCAGGCGCGTCCTCGTCATGTGTCTTTGTCCTACACCCGAACGAATATTGGCAACACCCTCGCGAGAAGACACTGACAGACGTACTGCATCTCGAGGGCTGTGGCATACAACTCCACGGCCTGCTCGTACTTTTTGAGTGCGAAAGCGCGTCGGGCATGCTCAAGGACTGCATCAACAGTCGTAGGGGAGCCACCAGACGGGTCCGTATTAGTTTGGTGTCGTTCGCTGTCATATGCCGTCGTTATCTTCAGCAGGGAAATCCGTGCTACATAGGCTTACGATGACATCTTGGTTGTGGTCTTGAAGTCAGAAGTTGTATAGCGCAGGCTGTTTGCTAATCTGCTAAATAAACGCGACTCGGAACACTTGACGCGACGTGCCGTCATACGAAAACACGCCACGGGTTCTTCCAACACATCGCAGGAGCTGAACTCGAAGTCCGAATGTAATAATATCCGAACCTAGTCTACTCGTAAGACGACGTTTACATGGATATGCCGCTGGCAATTTGTGGCATCCGAATTCTACGGTGGGACAGCTTTCCACCGACCTACTAACTGATTCCCTCTCAATACCAATAGATCTCGCAACATCTGCAAGGAGTCCTTTGCAATGTTCAGCTTGCTCCCGGCGACCTCGTGCCACTCTACCGGAACCTCGATGACCGGTATTGAAAGTTGCTTGGCAAGTAGAAGAAGCTCTACGTCAAATATCCAAGTGGACAGGTGTTGCGCGGGGAATATCTTCTGCGCAGCACGGCGAGTGAAGAGTTTGAAACCACACTGGGTATCTCGGATATCGCCTACGCCGACTATCCTTAGTATAGTGTGTAACCCATACATGAGAATGTTACGCAATAACGACCGCTATTTTGCGCAGATGTCAGAAATCCAATATGCGACAAATGGAAGCAGGTATACCAACATACCTTGACTACAGCCTCTGTCTTTACGAGGTGCGCGCGGCTACCAATGGCTACAGCAGGTTCGTTCTTCGGCGCAAGTTTATCCAAACTCATCCATAAGTGCTCCAAGTCCTCGAAGCGACTCGCACCATCGGCGTCCACCATGAGAAGCCTATGGCCGCGCGAATGTAACATCCCATGTCTCACCGCTCCACCTTTACCAAGGTTCTTCTCAAGTGTGACGACACGAAGTTCGCTCTGGGGATAGTGGGACGCAAGCTTCAGAGCGAGGGCTGAGGTGTCGTCTTTTGACCCGTCATCGACAATGAGAATTTCATAAGTCCTGGAAGGTTTTATGGCGGGTGAGTTCAGATGTGCCAAAGTCACTTCCAGCATGGATGGGAGGCGGGCAGTCTCATTATACGCGGGTATAACAACACTGAGGTCGACGGAGCCTTCATCAGCAAGAGAGGGTAATGGTAGTGGGTTCCGAGGGGAAGCTCTAGAACGGTAGGTTTTTTCGGATGTTCGCGTGATTATCGGGGAAGGAGAGAGGAAGATGAGAGCTAAATAAAGCTGGACATAGTCAGTGAGAGTGCTCCAGTGCGCCACAAAAATGCATCTTCTGAAGTTTCAGAATGGTGGGATAGAATTCCTGACCCAGAATATATCGTCGTCGTCCCGACGCAGTGTCTCCACGGAGACAGCTCGAGGCTCAAAGAACAAGGATGGAAAGTAGTTCATCGTCGTGTAACACTTTACACTTCATAAACGGAAGGATATGCACCACTCACAGCGGGTATCAAAGCCACCACAGCCGTCAGTGTGATACTGACAATCAGCAATGGTCCATCCATTGCTGAGTGAGTTTACAGTCTTGTATTGTGTTCCATGCGCAGGCGAGAGAAACGGATGAGTGATGCGATAACCGAGCGCAAACAAAGCACCTGTCGTTCCCGATATGTCAGTATTACTAAACTGAACGGTTACGCGTCTCGTTAAGTTAACTAAGGCTCGAAACCCCCATAACCCACCACCAGCATTAAATATTGCCCCAATTCACATCTTTCCTTGTACGTTTTTACTCCCTTCCTACTCATAGTTTCAGGGGGTGTACGTGGCCCGCTCGGCAATGCTCGGGGCAGCACTGCACCGCCTCCCAGTGCTGCCACGCGACCTTCCATTTGCGGAACTCAACACACGGCTCCGTGCAGGTAGTTGCTTCCCACGCTTCCTGTCCTTGCTCACCACCGTCTCGACGTCCTCGACGTCCATCCGCTATCAATCCCATCAGCGAATGCCTCGAAACGACTGCACATCAGGAAAACCGCTTTGATATGTAGCATAGCCACATAGGTACATTGACAGCCATAGACATCAAAGTGCTATGTCGTATCAGGCACACATCTCTCACTAATCACCCAGTGACATAGTTGTCATAGAAGACAGTGGCAAGAATGTAGAATATCATAGCCTCAGTAGCACAGTAATCATCCGTGTAGTCTTGACAGCCAATGTAGCTATACCTGCCTTCTCACTCTGCACCAGTCACCATTATGCACGTCCGGAACATACTCTGCATTGATGGACACACATTACTACTCAAACGCGATGAATGTATCTAGGTCAATGTAGGAATTAACGTAAAAATGAGAGGCCAAGTCCAGCACACTGTCCGATGACCAGTCTCCACTAATTTGCTTCCCACACCGAGCTTGAAGGTGGCAGAGGCGTACAATGCGATCGGCGCTGATTACGGACACGTTGGGGCGATGGTGGCGCGTAGAACGGCTCACAACATATAACCCGGAGACTTGATCTTTGCGACGGAGCGAGGTGAACCATTCCACGTAAACGAGAGGATGCGGGTGGTTGCCCATATGATCGGGAAGCTTAAATATGAGGCGGATCCGAGCAACCCGCACACCTGCCATAGAACCTACCCATCAGTCGAGGGTCAATAAAATTATGGGACATACTATCGGGCACGAGGACTTCAGCGCGTTGATGACCGTCCTCTAAGACAAACACGGTATCGAAGCGACCCGGGCTTTCCGGCTTGCGACCACATGCGGCGATCATAGGTGTGGCCCGCACTCTTTGCATGCCCTTGTCATGCCCTGTAATAGCGCTTGGGCCGACCACGACGTTGAGACTATGGAATATGTCGAAGCGATCTGATTCAGTGGGTTGGGTTACGTAGCATCGGGCTGAAGAGGAAGCGAGAAACTGCTGGAGCGCGAGGACGAAGTCTGGGGCTCTGTACTCTGTACGTATCTCGTCCACAGTCACTCTGCAGCGGGATGGATATTTTGTGACCTTGTAGTGGACCTTGCCCTGCGGGCCTGGACGACTGTTTACTACACGGCCTACGCCAGTAGATGGACAACTTACCTGACAGCTGCTGAGCGGCAGTGCTAGATGCAACGTCTCCGGGTTGACCCTGGGTGTTTCCTGGTTGCTCCCCTGGTTCAGAGACAGAACTGGCCTCGTGAAGGTCACTGGAATTGTCATCTACGGAACCCCTGCGTCGCTGTGAACGGAACCGCCTCCAAGCCAAGTAAGCGGACTTGTGGTGGATGGCTTCCTGCCGTTGAAGCCACAATGCCATCTGTTCAACGTAGTCGCGCTTGTTGCTCGCTCGATAAGCATCCTTGGCGTAGTCGATATGCAGTCGCTCAGGGTACTCCGTGTTGTATCCATCAGCACTTCCGAGTGCTCGAATCGATGACACGTAGTGTCGCAAGGAGTGAATCTTCGGGACGTTGAAGTCCTCACGAATGCGCAGGTCGATAAGGACATGTTTGTGGTCATGAAAAGTCTTCAGATTATCCTCCATCGCTTTCAGCGACGAGTCCGTATGTTGTTGACACTGTGCGTAGTATATAAAATTCAGAAGTGAGCGAACGACGACCAGGACACGATCATCCACAGCGCCAGAGAGTAGACCCACGAAGACCCTTTGCATTTCTTTGTGCTCTGTGCCGGTCCACTGCGAGACCGTCGAAATCCCTTTTCCGAAGTGGCGAAGACCAGGATATCGACTCATAGCTCGAAAGCGTGCATCAACCTCTTTCTCCCCAACAATATTGACGCACCACTGGAGCAGATGATCGTGGAAGACGCCCTTGTGAAGCTGGTGGAGGATGTCGGGAGTAATGCAAGCGAAGATGTTGGTGAAGGGAAGATCTTTCCAAAACGGTTCGTACACAGCACGCAAACCTTCGTCATCAAACTTTCTTGACCGCCCATTTCTATGCTTACGGTGCAACGTCTTCAAAGTATCTGCCATGCTGCGTGACGCACTTTCCTCCTCGTCTCCTCGCTTATTGGATTGAACCAGACAGCGCGGACACCGACTCTCCTTGTTACAAGCTACCAAACACTGTTCCGGGAAGTCGGCGACATACGCAGCTAATATCGGATGGACTCGACGCAGACAACCATCAGCGCAGACCATGACCTTCCCATTGCGACCGGCATCCACCAGAGGTCGAAGGAGTAGAGACATGGCATGATGGAAGAGGCGATATCCTGCCAGTGAGCGGGTTTTCTTCTCGAAGCACTCGAGCTTGGAGACAGGTAGGTACCCTATCAGGATCGTGGCATGTGAGGAAACTTGACGCCTGATGTCCTTCGATATGTTTCCGATGGTTAGGTATACGGGCCATGCTTTCTTATCACCACTGAAGACGGACAAGGAGGTTTTGTCTGACGACAAGATGACGGGTGCAACCGTAGCGCCCGCAGGCAACTTCCCCTGCAGCATATCTTTAGTCCCGCTCCGATTCAGTCTCCACATTCTAAGGTGAGAGCTTACTTGCACGTCCCACCACCAGTCTGCTGTCCACATTTCGTCGTAGATACGATTTTTTCCCTCAGAATCTGCGTATGCACGCTCGGGGACGTAAGCCATGGCGTCTCGGAAGGCCGGGTTACCTATCAGTTCCATGACGCATTCGACAGGATCCCTACGCCAGAGTTCAAGCTGTTCCCGTCTCGTACTCCCGTCTTCAGCCACCACATCACCCACGACGTCTATCATTTCACATGTCCACGCTGGACCGGTTCGAAGCGAGTCTACATACTTGAGAAAGGCTCGTGCGTTCGCAAAACCGACTCCACTTTGGCGAACCTTGGAAGAATAAGTGTCTTTTTTTTAACCAGACTGGTGGGTGTTCATACCAGCGAGAGTTTGAGGAAGTCGTCGATTTTTGTCTGACCAACATTCTTCATCAGAAAGCGGGCCAGTTCCCACTCCTCCTCATTATGAAAAGGAGCCCACTGACTACAACCGCTAGCGTTTTCGGCCTTCTCCATGTCTTCGAACACCGTTGGCCGTGAGCCCAGGATCTGAGCGGCTAGTTCCGTATACTGTGCAACGAAGCGCCCCCCCTTAGCCAAGGCAGATTCGTCCTCAAATTCATCTTCAACTGATGCTTGTCTCGATGGAGGATGGAAAGGATCGGCTTCGGCATGGGTCCGCAACCGCCGAACCAGAGGCCCATCCGCGATGTCGTGGTTATCACCGTCGTACCCATCAGATGTTACACAAGGTGCGTTATCGAAGTCATCATCAATCTGATGCTCTTGGTCAACAGATGTCGCACTTGCTGTGTGCTCGAGGGCCCGGTTCCACTCCCGGTTCCATTGCTGTTGGCAGGCAGCCGACTGGGCAATGTGCCGCTTGACACCAGCTAGAGTCGAAATAGTTTTCAAGCAGTAGTCGCAGCGGTGGGTGGGCATCGTGACATAGAGATTAACCTCCCCATTTTTTTCAAACACTGACATGTCTCGATATTTTCTCAATATTAGGGACCTGTCAGGCAAGTCGGTTGTCTGCCATCTTGACAACGCCTTTCTGTCTCTTTTTTTTTTTTTTTTCTGATCATTTGTAAGAGCCCTCGTGACCAACGCATCCACATCCACCTCCGGTTCGTTGATTACGCCAAACAACACCATACGTATCTGGAAGATAAAAGGCGGTGATTTTGAGCCCCGAGTCCTTCAGCTACCGCTACTTTCCACACGATGCAACACCCTGACAAAGGCCGGCGCACGTATGATAAGGAGAATCATGAAGGTAAGAAGGCTGAACCGTAGAC